>CM051236.1:146331397-147533385 GCA_027917425.1 Gastrophryne carolinensis
ATTTACCATCGAACCCTAGATCAGTTTTGAGAATCTAGGGATGAAGGTGTCTGTGAAAAGACCATTAGCAAACTTTAATCAGAGGCTGCAACACTTGTAGCCACAGGGGGAGTAACTAACAATGGTGGGTAACTAATGGGGGGGGGGGGTCCCGAAAATCTGATCTTTGGTCTTTAAATAAAATTGGAGTTTTCTTGTAACCCTAAACACCTGACCATAACAGAAAACATCAAAGCCAAACCATGAAACATTGAGGTGGCGCAAACAGCCCACATATTATAAAGGGCTATGATGACCATGATGGTGTCCAGAAATATACAACAATGTTTATATGCCTCATTATTTGTGAGCCAACTAGGACCACCTTACAGTTGTCAGTGTTCCCTTTTACCATAAACTATTTACTGATATGATGACAGTGCAGCATTTCCCATTATCTGGACTATCAGGGATCGAAAGCAGTGCAGACCAGGTGACTTTTTGTAGCCATTCAGGGGGCTGCATTTCACCATGTTAATGAGGAACAGGTAAGCATTTCTCAGGCCAATCAGGATGCTCCATAATATGGGCAACAGACCCAGGCTCCATAGAAACACACATGATGGCGGGTGATAGGAGGGCGTATTACAGATATGCCACCTGGGCCCCACTGGCAGCAGAAAATTGTCTGTTTCCCATACTGGGTTATGCAGTTGTTTCCTGACCTTGATTTAGCCTTATTCTGAACTAAAGCATGAATGTGGGCCTTATTTTCAGAAGAAATTGTATGGAACATTCATTGAATGTGGGCCACAGTGGTGAAGTTTTTCAATTGCCATTTGTCCAAAGCTATATTTTTTCTTTAAAAAATAGGGTTCATTTGGTAAACCAACATCCTCATCAGCTTTTTGATTACTTAGGAATTCCCATGACCTCATCCATAATTAGTGTCTGACATTCCTGCTGAAATGTCACGGCTGGGTAACAAGCAGCGCGCTGTGCGCTCTGTGATGAGCTCTCTCTGGGGCAGAGGCAGCCGCACCTATGTCTCACTTTCCAAGCTGTCAGAGACATTGTTGTGCGCTGTTACCATTGGCTGCAGTCACTATATTTATGTTTCCTTCAGTGTGTTCTATGTGCACAGAGCTGATCTGTTTACCACTTACATCTCAATGTTGTGTAGCTGCAAAATACACAACAAGGAAACACAAATGGTGGGCTGAGGACTGTCATAAAATCTGATACTATGCACTAAGAGGCTGATTCATCACTAACGCCAGGTAGCGTCAGATGAGCGTCTGTAGCAGGCATTTTCAGAGCGCCCGCTAGTAGTCGCAGTGCTCGGCCGTGAGTCGCTACTTTATAGCGACTCAGTCGCTGTTCAGTAATGTTGAATACATTGTGAGGAGTCGCTATTTGACCAGTACAGCGCTGTATGGGAGCGCATGTTAGCGACTGCTCATAGCGACCGACTCACACCATATTCAGCAAAAAAACAGCCTCACAAATCTCTGGCGCTGTAAAATACTTGTTTGAAGCCCAGTGCACAGAAGGCGGTGTGTTTAAAGTGTGTTTTCAAGCATCTATCAACTAGTAACAAAGCGAAAACATATGAGCCTCGATTCAGAGACAAAAAAAACTTCCGTTTTAGTTCCGATCTGTTTTTTTTTGTGAAATGTTTCCGTTCTCGTATGAGTGTACGAGCGATTCTGTGCATGCATTGAAAACCTTCTGTAAAGTTTCCGTCCGTTCGTACGGCAGATTACGAATTACGAGGATGTCATTTTCCATCCAGACTTTTCCGTTTCATTTTCACATGTTACAACGTAGGCTTTCGTTTTTGCCCTTTTCCCATCGTATCCTCCAACGAATCCTTTACGTTTCCCGTTCGATTCTGTTTCCCTTTTTCAATAAATAATCGTCCAGACGGAAATCCTTACGATCTTGCGCCTGCGCACTACAAACTTAACTCATTAAAGTGCTCGCCTACATATTTGCCACCCTCACTTCTACTACAATGTTTAGCTAAATCACTTAGCACTATCCTCCATCTTCCCTTTTGGACCCTTAAAGCTCACCCAAACCACTTCTTGGTTAGGTTCTTTTTCCATTTTAGCCCCCTAAAACTTAACCAAATCACTTCTCGGTCATGTGAATATTCATCTTTAAATATTTCTTGGCCCATTAGTTTTGTGTTAATGTATTTTGTAAATGAAATGACAATGTAAATTTTTTTTTATTCCATCATAAAATATAAAATTGTTAAAAATGTTGAAAATTTCAAATTTTAACAACTATAAAAAGCAAAATACATAGCAATGGCAGGCCACTGAACATTATTCTTCATCTGTGGTCCCCAACGAGTTGCGCAGCTCCTGCATCTCGCTCACCAACTGAAGGACCCTGACACTCAGTTGTGCCACTCTGGCACGTGTGGTCTCTGTTAAAAAACTTAAATTAAAATATTGGTATAACCTTGTTGGGGTCATACTGCAGTGCCCCCCCCCCCCTTTTGGTCCAAACACCTAAATCTGGACTTCAAAAGCCAGAGGGCCCTCGCCACCACGGGCCGGGTTTTGCATAGTGCCCGATTAGAGAACCCCTGGCCCGCATTCTGCAGGCAAAGAACGGGCATCAGGAGCAAGGGCGAGTGGCACATCTAGCAGGTCCTGCAACCAAATATAAAATAATTACACAAAGCAAAGGTAACCAACTAAAACAATAACTCCTACAACAAATTAAGATTCAAATTCAACAATCCAAATATAATTCACAAAGGACATAAGTCTAAAAAAATATAGCAATTATATGGATGTGTGGGAAAATAAATGTTTACATGCTAAGGACTAATTAAGGTCAGCATTAAAATGCTTCTATAAGGCATACATGAAATGTATTGATTCAGGTATGCATTGCTATACAATTTATGGCCTCGGCCATGCTGATACATGCAATGCCTTGGTGCTAAAGGCGCGCAGACTCCTCCACATAGCCGCAAAACATGTTTAATAATAGCAATCCGAGCCCTCAAAGGTCCCGTAAGTGGATCGGAAATGAAACGGATTTATAGGGTGGTGGTCTGTCGGGAAATCAGCTCTCTGAATCAACGGAAGTTTTCTGAACGAACGGAAAATTTCCGATTTTCTTTGGAAAATGATCCGAACTAACGGAAATGTTCCGATTTGCTTCCGATCATTGGAAGCGCATTCCCAAACGTTCGTGCGAGTAGAAAATGGACGAAAAAAAGCAAAAAAATGACTAACACCCACCAAAACTTTCACTGACAGCTACGGAAGTCCGGATGAATGTGTCTCTGAATCGAGGCTATGGAATTACATTGTAACAACATTGTAACATGAACACTTTAATGCCAGACCTGTAATGTCATTTCTTAGGAAATATATAAAAATGAAAAAAATATGAAAAAACTGCTATTTCAATGCCAGAAGAGGTCAAATAATTATTTGTGATTTTTTTGAAAAAAAAAAAAAGTTTAAAGAGAAGAAAAGGATCGTCCATTGAAATGTATGGGAGAGCGACAGGTAGTGAGAGGTCATACCTGGCGCTGTGCAAGGCTTAACCCTGGCGCTGTTCGCTGAGGCTGTGAAAATGATGAATCAGACGCTACATGGCACTATCCCAGTCGCTAAACAGATTCTGCTTGATAAATGTGTAATTGCGTGCCGTGTCCGGTGTTCACCAGTCGCTACCTGTCATTAACCAGCCACTACCTGACGCTATTCCCTTCTTAAATAAGGGCCATAGTGATCAGGGGGATTACTAAGAAGTAATGGCTTGCTGGTCAGTTCAGGTGTACTTCACACTGAAGTGTAAAGGGATAATAACTAGGCTGACAGTCCTCTCGACTCCGGACTTGCTGGCCGGTGCAAACAAGGCATAATGTCTGCGCTATATATCACAGGTTTGCAACCATCTACTGATCACCACCGTCAGTCAGTACAGTAGTTCATATGTGTGAACGCTGAGTATATTTGTATGTGTAAAGTTTGAATATGCGCCCTTTAAAATGGTGCTATGGTGATCCACCCCATCCGCGTGCACCTGTTTTCTCCCCTGCCCAGGCCTGTCCGCTTGTGCCCCTCCTGATCCTCTTGACCGATCTCGGACAGCAGTGAAATGGCAATAGGGCAGGGACAACATCATTAATCCCTGTGTTTCCTATAAATGCTTAAACTTGTATATCAGTATGCAACTCCCTCTTTTTTCAACCTGTTTTTTGTATGACAAAAAAAAACTTTAAATAAAGTGAGATTAAACTAAAATGGTGCTATAGGGACCTATGATATGAAAGTAAAGCCTGTCAAAAAGGAAATTCCTTGATGTAACCAATTCTTCACCCTCATACATTTTATCCAAGGGTGTCTGTGAATACTATGCTTTTGCACTCTCTGTTCTTTATTCTTGCTGTATGAACAATAGATGGCTATAATCAAATATTTTGTTCATGAAAGCTAAATATACACACATGGATTTATTTGCACTTATTACACTAACGCTGATCGTCCAACCTAATGTTCGGAATACACAGCATCTGCTGCGTGACTCACCCCGTGCATGACCGTAGTGGCGAAAGTGACGCCGCCATCAGCACCGAGTTGTAAGCACTGCCCCTTTGGTGGCCAATGGATACTGAACCTGGCCAGTGCATTCATACCGTGTGTATGTGTTATATATGCTACACAATAATCCTCCCTGAAGAAGTCTGTGCAATGCATAGGACTATAACCAATTACCTTACACCTATCAATCTACCCACCCACCCTTGGGGGCATTCCATGCCCAAGCTGTTAAACTGAGTACTTATACACCAAGGACCCTAGATGTCACTGTAATTGATGTCTTAAACTGGAACCATTTTTTCACAAAATGGGTGTTGTTCCAGGCACAGGGAGGCATCCTGATTGTGGATGCCCCCAACACATTAACAAAGCAGAATGGGAGAAATGTTACCTTTCTCCTAGGTACCCCAGAGAAATCCAGCGCTCTGATTGGACGCTGCAGTCATGTGCACCTCCCAGGTTAGTTATAAACTGGTCTGAGCGTCTGCCACCCCTGCTGCAGTCACGTGGCTGTTGGCACTCGGTCGGAATCTCGTCATCCAGCTAGTAGCCACGTGTTTGGGACAGCCAATCACAGCACTGGATTTCTCTGGGGGACAATCAGAATGCCTCCCTGTGCATGGTACAACAGCCATTTTTTGAAAGATGGATGTTATTTAGGTTTAACATGGGATGCTAGCATGCCAAATCAGAACTTATTATGCTAATTATGCAAATGTAACTGTTCTTAACTAGTATATGTATGCTGTAAAGATTAATTTATCATATTAAATGTATGACACATAAATACAAGTGCACCTCCCTGTGTCATATTCAATACTAAATGTACTGCCCTTAAAGTGTACCCTAGGTGGAGGCTATATACTTTGTTACCTTATTTGCATTCATAACATCCCTTTCTTTTGTTCAGAAGTAGAAAAAGATTACATGAATTCCTGTTTCCAATCAGTATAATATTCAAGTAAAATGTATGTTTGAGTTGAAATAGTTGTAGAGTATTTAGTTTTTTTCTAAATTAAATTAGAAGAGGCCTATGTGAAATATCAAAGACATCTTGAATTAGTCAAATACCTTTCTGGAGGTTAGATGAGTCTGGGAAGCTAGACAATTCACTGGGAAAAATGTCCCCTCCAGCAGTAATGACCCATATGTAAAAACACAAAGGTGTGAACGCTTGTATGGGAATAGCACTTGTGCTCTGAAGCTGCCCCAGAAAGGTGACAAAAGAGAGAACTTTGGCGGAGAATTATAATGTGACTGTTGTCTGAAATAACAGCAACGTGCAGCTGGAAACACTTGAGTAGGCCTAATACATCTTTCCGATGGTGGAAAGTCTTGAATTCTAGTTAGGTGTGAAATGTGGCACATTAGCTATTTAACCCTTTTGTTGCCAAGCACGTAACACCTACGTGCTGGCTTGGCTGGGCCTTAAGTGCCAAGCACGTAGGTGTTACGTGCTTGACTTTCCTCGCTTGTAGTTTAAAAAGTAAAAACAACAAATACTCACCTGACCCCTTGTTGGATCCGGCCGGGTCTCCTCTTTAATTTGGTGCCATCCGATCCCCCGTGGGGGGTCGGATGGCTCCAGGAGAGCCCCCGGAATAGGCCGCCCCCCCCCCCCCGCTTCTGCAGCAGCAGCTTCTAACTGTAAAAAAAAAAAAAAATAAAAATGACATTCACTTACCTGTGTGTGCGCTGGCTCCCGCTGTCCCTCCTCTTCACCTGGGGGGCCTCCGATCCCCCCCCAGGACTTACCGATCTTCAGGAGAGAGCCTGGGAGGCTCTCTCCTCTCTTCTGCACGATGGCGGCCGCCATCATGCCCTTGGGGGCGGGGCTTATGAAGTCATCCCGGCCCCGATCTCAGGCTTCAGCCTTCTCAGCTTCTCAGATGCCGGTGATCGGCACAGGGGAAGGAGGTGGCAGGAGATCCTCTGATCTCCTGCCTTCTCCTTCTCTGGATGCCGATCACCGGCATCTGTCAGCTGAGCGGCGAGGGACAAGAGCTTGCAATCGAAGGTAAGTACAGTAAAAAAAATTTTTTTTTTTTTCTAATAAAATACTTTTTATTATTGTGTGGTGTTTTTTTTTTCACATTAACCCTTTGTGAGCTGGTAAGGGGTCCATGTGACCCCTTATACCAGTTCACAAGGCTGGGGGGGTGGCAAGTCACCTGCCCTAGCGGGTGGCTTGCCATTAACCCCCGCACCCCCCATTACCTGCCTCCCCAAAGGCCAGGGGGGGGCAGAAGAGCCCGGGCCCACATAGGCTATGTGGGGCTCGTAGGCTGCAGGGTGGGGGGGCCACCAAAGCTGGCCCCCCCACTCTGTGCCTACAAGCCCCCATAGCTGGTCCCGGGCTGGTTACTTTGGGTAAGGGGGACCCCACGTCATTTTTTTTTTTGGATTTTGAAGGGTTTTTAACCCTTCAAAATCCAAAAAAAAATGGGGTCCCCCTCCCCGGGAAGGGGGACCCTATGTCATTTTTTTTTTTAATTAACCATTTGTCATCCAGCAGCTATAAAAGGCTTCTGGGCAGGAAAGGGTGTCTACCTATACATATGTGGTATCGCTGTAACCGGGAGAAATTGGGGTTTCTCACGCAATAAGATTTTATTGACAAACTTACATTTTTTATTACAAAAAAACTCTACAAATTGTAAAAAAATGTTTTTTTTTTGTTTTTTTTTACACATTTCACCCAAAAAAATTGAGAATACACCTAAAAAATACAAACAAGACATTTCATGTTAAAGCCCAGACTCTGTTGAAAAAAACAATATATAATTTTCCTGGGAAATCCCTGGAAATCCCTTCAAAAATGACAGTTGAATATGTGTAGCGCAAAATGGTGAAACATCGTCTGGCAACAGGGAGTGGCAAATGCTGCAGGTAGGCTGGCAGCGAAAGGGTTAATTTTAGGTGAAGGCACTCTAAGGCCAATGCTGTACACAGGGGACTCCCAGTAAGACAGCCGAGGGATATTGTGAAAGTTTTTCTTCCCACGGATTTTGTGGTATTTTCTCACAACACGGTTATAGCTATGGACTCAGATATAAAGTTGCCAGTGCCATCAAGGCTGCACACACAGAAACAAATGTGCGTTATAAGTGTGAGAACCTTCACTGGCAAATGTGTGGGTTGATAATCTTTTTATAACCTGCTCCCACATACATTTGAAGTGAAACAAACTTAATATAGACCTTTGGTGGAAGGTCATGAATCATCAAATAAGTCTTAAAGGGCCCTTAGGTGTGAAATAGATTTCCACACCTATACAATGTTTTGACTGAAGAACAATCAAGATAGCTGAAAGGTCCTATTACCACGTTGTATTGTTTACTAAACACAATGCTAATGTACCTCAGTGCCATAATGGGAACAGCTCCACTGCAACGATGAGGGCATCACTTTTAACAAAAACATTAAAGTACCTCCGTCAATAGGGATGGCCATAGGGAGAACCCAAAAAATTCCTGAAGGATCATAGTGCTTTGGGGTGGAGTTGGCTGGGCTGCTGCTTCTAACAGACCAATCCATTCCCTGCTTCTCTGATTCTCCTTCAGCCCCCCTGTAACCAGCCCTACTGTATACCCCTAGCCAAGACATTCCAGCCCATAATCTACTTCTTAAAGACTATATGGCTTCCTGCCCCTGCCACAATATCTGCCCCTACAGTACTAAAGCTTTCATGTCGGCCATATCTACTACTGTTCATGATCCCCCCCAGCAATGCTATAACCTCAGCCGTGGAAGGCACTCATTGACTAGAAGCACATTGGGAGTGCTCAATAGGGATGATACAGGTTGGTCATGAGTTAACCAGGAGCCAGGAAATTCCTCCAGTCTGTCACTGTCTGTCAAGAAATCTGACCTTCTGAAAAAAACAGCTTGTCTCTTCTAATGCACAGTTAATATTCCTGCTTTTATTTTATCCAAATAAGGGCCCATATCCTTTAAATTTGCATAAATGTACCAACTTTTTCTGGAAAAATTTAAAGCCATCTATAGATTCCAATACGGCCCTACTTGCCATCATGCACTGAAACCTTCAGCTGCCACTTTCTGCCTTCCTGGTGACAGGGTCATTATAACCATGATAAATGATAAGACACAACCAGCTTGAATATATTTTTGACAGTCAAAGTTGTGAATAATCAGTATATAGAATTTAGTAAATAGTAAATAAATCTATTTTGATTTTTATTTGGTGTATGTACCCAGCGTAAGATTGTGCTCTCTCCAGAATCAGATAAATAATAGGGCCAGAGTAGCGTTTTGGAGCTGCACGGCTTCTATTTCTCTGTCCTGAGCAGATTGCAGATATCTGAGCATAATACAATCATTTTTTTTTTTTTATTTAATAAAGTAGAATTGAATACAACATTTAGCCTAATTTTCCTTTCCTGTCACTTCTAAATGGTGGCATACAAAGGGCTAAGTGCCTGCCCACTACCCCTAATAGGACAACTCTCCCAATAAATTATTTACTCCACTCCTAATGCCCAATTCTAATACTAAAGCTACTCACCTATGTAGGACAGGTTAGCGTGCTGCCACATAGATGCACTGGGCAGGACAGTTTTTGGGCAAAATAGTGCTCAGTGCAGGAAGGAAAAGATTCTGCCCCCTCTCACCCATACTATGGTGCTGCTGCTTTGGCCTATACGAGTATGTGCCATGCTCATCCTCTTCCTTGGCAGCAGGCAGTGCCCCCTTCCCCATGACCGAGCTCAATATGGGGGGATGAGGGGCCGTGGTTCATCTACAGAAAACAGGATTGCTGGGATAAAAGCTCCCCCAATGATCTTTGGTGCTCAAGGCAATCGGCCTGCTCGTCCTCCCCTAGAAATGGCCCTGGTGCCAGGAAAGGACAATTTGAGTAAATCAGAGTATCCAATTTTCTGTTTTTCTGCCCCCTCCATGGTGTCATACCATAAGGGACTTAGCAAACTGAAAAATAGGGTGGGATGCAGAAAAAAATGTAATCCATGCTTTAATCAAGCATTATTTATATAGTTAATCAGAGCGTGAGATTTGCTTATACGCTGCCTTGCAAACGGTCTCCAGTGAAACATTACTGACCGCAGGCAAAGATGAATATATGAAGATGAATATACTGTGAAATATTCCATAAACTAATGCGACAACGAGACCCCTTTATGTTAATGCATCTTTATGATTATTTTAATCGCACATAATGCTACTGTTTTCTTCTTGGTCCAAACAGAATTATGTTAGTCAGTTACTTTCTTTCCTTATGTCTTTTGTTGCTCAAAGATATGATTTTAGACACTGTCCTACATCCACTGCATGAAGTGTTTAGTTACCCTTATTATCGTGGAATGTTGGCAGATGAATATCTCTATTGATATTTGAAATAGAGGCCCCTTTAGGTACAAAATCCAGCATGGGTATCAGTTGGACATGGTCCAGAAATAAATGTATCTATGGAGTCTCTGATAGCCTTTCTCTTGAAATTATGGAAACCAAGAAAATATCTTAGGTGTCCCAAAGCGATGGTTTCTCAAGCGGCTGAGCAGCTTTTTGGCTAAGTGGTTTGGAACTACCTGTAATTTCCGGTTTGAGAATCTTCTTTCTAGGTGTTTACATTTTTAAGACTGCTCTCACAAATATCTTTACCAGGCAAGCAAGGCAACTTGTTTCAAGCATCCTCTTACCCACAGCCTCTGCCCTTCAATAACTAAGCCATCAAATGCAGGGGTTGGCTATCGATGGACCTAGATGGAATCTGTCTTCAATGGCTCCTCCTCTCTATGAGGAATGAACTGAAGGGTGCCCAGAATCAGATATGTTGCCATTATACTATAGATTGAGTATGAGGCTTATGAGGGCAATGAACAGTGCACATAAGAACATAAGGTTAGTTGAAAACATTTCAAATGTTTTTTTTAGCCAGCCCAATGTCATGACTAAAGGATCAGCAAAGGAGCTTCTTGCCAAGGCCATCAGCTCACTGGCTTTCCCAATTCCTTATGACTTTCTCAGAGAAGATCAGTCATACTGGAATGAGAGTTTGTTGGCTGGCATCTTCTAGGAGTACTATTATATGATCCTATAATGATATAACATGACTTGGTTTAGTGAGAACTGTCATAGAAGGCCAGGAAAAGAAAAGTCAAAACCAGCCAAAGCGAGAAAAAAAAGACAGCCCTCAGAGGGGACCGCAACTTAGGAAGCCCTTATAGGGTATTTTCAATTTCAATGGCATATTTTTAATAATCCATTATTGTGTGCCAATATTGTATCCCCAAGGTGCCAAGATTATCTGTTTTTTATTTTTAATTTGTTTGCTTATAAAAAAAAATGTTTTCTCTAGCAGCAATGTGTTTACTTTAGCAACCTACACCAACTGGTGTGTTTGCTGTACATAGCCGAGGCTTCCTGACTCTGGCTTGTTAATCATCTGATTGGCTGAGGCAGAGACAATGCTCCACATTCCTGATCTCACAGACCTAACCACTGTTCTAATTCAACCTCTTCAGATGAGGGATGGGTGGCAACGGGGAAGGTTTTCTGGATTTTGTGCCACTTTAAGGTAGTAAAAAATTAGTCCAAGAAGCAAAGGTTTAGACAATGATAATTTATGACAATAGGAAACAATCAGAGACAGGTAGAGGGCAAGAGGCAGTGGACAGGCTCTAGAATTGCCCGGCATGTGGCTGGGGAGGACAAAAGCATCCTACACTCTAAGGGCCTAGTTTATTCATGAGAATTAAAAAGAACCAGTGTCAGTTTAAATATTTCATCACATGGAGGGCAATTTATAAAAAGGAAATCTGGGGGGCTTGTCCTAGGCATGGTGCTGTGAGGCTGCTTATTCCTGAGCTCCCGCACCTTTGCCCGAATCGACGCAATTTAGCAGCAATCCCATCGCATTGACTGGCCCAGGGACTATGGGCAGGAGGAAGACCACCCTGAGGAGGGGTAAGGGCAGCAGACAGGGCTCCCGTTGCCGTTGGAGCACATGGACTTACCGTCGGCAGCTCAGGATGACAAGATGGCGGCTCAGGACGGGACGTCCTCGGAGGAGAGGGAGGCGGATCTGGAGGCGATTGCTCCCGGACGGCTGGAGCAGAAGCATCGGGAGGCTGGAGCTGATGTTGCAGGTCTCAGAGAAGCACAGAGGAGCGACGGTGAGCTGAACACTGCGGGCGGCGGTCCGCGTGCTGAGCTGGCGACGTGCCAGGAACGGGAGGAGGGGAGACAGCGCGCTGCGTGCTTGTCACAGACCGGCGCTTCAACTGTGAACAGCCGAATGCCGGGCTCGACGTCCAGCGCTCAGACGCCCGGATCGCCTGACCGGGGCTGCGAGATGCGCCCTACCAACCCGGAAGAAGCGGAGGTGACCGGCCCTGGAGGGGATAAGATGGCGGCTGGAGGTGAGCGTGGGGCGGGAGCAGGGGAGATCGGTGTGGGGCCGGAATGGCCCTCCCCTGAAATGCCCAGGGGGATGAGAGACGCTGAGGCAGGAAAACGTGGGTCCACAGGGGTTAACTCAATGGAGCTTTTATTGGCCCCATCAGGCTGCATGTCCACGCCACAGTTGAGCTCAGACAAGCCCCAGAATGAAGATCCCTCGTGGGGGCGGCGGGCTGTTTCCCCTCCCACCCTGGTCACCCACACTGCAGAGACCCTGACAAATAGCCAGCCTGAGGTCCCCAGACCACAAATGGGGGGTGCCTTGGATGCCTTGAGTCCCCAACACAGTTCTTCCTCGGGGGGGAAACACAGAGTTGGACTAGAACGCTTTGCATATTTGCCCAGACAGGAAGGAGGGCAGAGAAGTGTCCGCCCCGCTGATATCCAGTACAGGAGAGAAGCGGTCCCCCCTGCTGGCCTCCCGCAGCGACAACCGAGACCCCGCCAACCAGTCCCTCTGGAACCGAGGGTGGTTATCAGCTCCCTGGGAATTGGCTCCCCCAGTCCGCCGACGTCTCCCCTGTTGCCATCTCCAGAGATTTCTTGGTCAGGGAACGGACCAAGCCCGACTGAGATGTCACCGTCGAGACCATGCTTCTCTCCAGAACAGGAGGCGGCTCCACGGGACCCATGGGTGCCACTAGCAGGGGTGAAAACCCTGGGATTGCCCCCAGGGATGCCAGGCTCGGTGAATGCATGTGTTCCTGCGCCCTCTTGCCAGACAAATATCCATTTGGAAACTATCTCATTACTGCGGGGTCTCCCGTCCAAAGCAGACATTGAGGCCTTAATAGCGAAATATGAAGAGGCCCACAGACGCGAGTTGGGCGAGGTCAAGAATCACATACGGGCAGTTGAAGAAAGAGTGGCTGGTCTTGAAGCTGAAACGCCCTCAGTGTCGAGTCGTCTGCAACAGCTTGAAGCGCGGTGTGACATGCAAGAAACGTTGCTACAAGCTCAGATGCTCCACATAGATGACATTGAAAACAGGAGTCGCAGAAACAATTTGCGACTGCGGGGTATCCCGGAGGCATCCACGGGGGAGGATCTCACTCACATCACGACATCCTCAACACGGTGCTGGAGAGAGACCCGTCTACTCCGATCGAATTGGACAAGGTTCATAGAGCTCTGGGTCCGCCTAGCACAGACCCCTTGAGACCTCGAGATGTGGTTTGCAGAGTTCACAAGTACACCTTGAAGGAAGAGATCACTCGCAGAGGCAACGTGGACTTTGATGGGGCCAGCGTTCAGATACTTCAGGTGGGGTTACCCCTTTCATTTAGTAATTCGGAAAGAAAGAGACACTTTCCTGCTCAGAACACCAAGGGACCTCCCTGATTTGTTTTCCTTTCTGGGTTGTGAACCGGTTGAAGTGCCGGATTGGTTGGCGGTAAAGTTGGCGCCTCGCCACTACCCCGGAATGCTGCTCGGAGGGCTCCTGCAGGCTCGAAAGGTCGCGGAAGACAGCGATGTAGCCGGCGACAAGGCAGACCGTATGATGTAGAAACTTGATTTATTAACCCTCTTTTCTCATTTTCATTGAGTTACATTATCGCCGCCCTCCTCGCCGGGGGGAGCATCCTTGGCATCCTTTGTATACTCACTGACGGGCCCTCTGGAGCGCTGGGCGAGCTCTGCGTCGCTTATGCCTTACCCATTGTCTGCTGGGGATGTTCTCTCCACAAGTTGGGGGGCCCTATCTGAGGATTGGCACTTGCTTATTTGTTGCAACTAAATGTCCCCCTGTTTTTTTTTTAGTGCTTCTGGCTACATTGCCTACACAAGCTGGATTTGCTGCTATTCAAAGGCAGGGCTGGTTGTCTAGGCAATCTAGCCTAACTACAGGGCCTGGTGCGGGGGAGAGAGGTACCAGTTGCTTCTCCGTGTCGACAGGCACTCTTCCCCCCGATAGGGCCGACTTGAGGTTCCATAGGATCCGACGAGTTTTGTTTTTTTTCCGTATAGGATTGTTAGAGATTATCTACATTGGTTATAATTGGTTTTTTCCTTTCTTGGTTTTGTGTTTATTGTTGACTGTACTACCCCCCCCCCCTACTTTCCCTTCCCCCTAATCCCTAAAGGTAGAGCTAGACTTTTACGGGCAGAGGATCCCACTAGCCCCCGAAGCGGTCGTTGTTGGGCTTGCTGGAGAAAGTTCTGCTATGGCAGGAACCACAATTGTTTCCCTCAATACTAAAGGCATGAATACCCCTGAAAAGAGGTCACTGGTTTTGAGAAACTTGAAAGGCCTTAAAGCTCAGATAGGCTTCTTGCAGGAGACACACTTTAAGGCCTCCAACCCACCTTCCTTGGGGGATAGATTCTTCCCTAGGGCATATCATAGCTACTCGCCTGATTCTAGATCCCGTGGGGTTAGCATAGTGATTTCAAAGTCACTCGTCTGGGAACTTGTAGACTACAAGGCAGATGAAGAAGGTAGATGGTTGATGGTGAAGGGGAAAATTAAGTCTGAAATGTACACCCTGGCCAATATCTACGCACCAAACACGAGACAAATCCCCTTTATAGTAGGTGTTCTGGAGACCCTTGCGGATTTCCGGGCCGGGGAATTGATTTTGGGCAGGGATTTTAACGTAGCCTTAGAGCCACTGCTAGACACCTCTAAGGGGGGACCCCACTTTGCCTATGCCAAATTAAATCACCTTAAAAAAACCCTGACCCTATTTCAACTGGTAGACCCCTGGAGAATCCAACACCCGAACACGAGGGATTACACCTTTTTTTCACATCCACACACTTCCTACTCCAGGATAGATTTGTTCCTAGTACCACATTCCCAACTAGCTAGAGTGATTAACACCACGATAGGACATATCACATTATCTGATCATGCACCTATCTCCATCACGATTGAGGACCCCATCCCTGTGCCCAAATCTTGGTCCTGGAAATTGAATGGTTCATTACTAGAGGACCAGACTGTGCTGGAGGTAATTCAAAGGGACCTTAAACATTACTTTGAGATAAACTCTGGCCCAGAGATCTCTCCTGGGACGCTCTGGGAAGCCCACAAGTGTGTCATCAGGGGTTCGTTAATCAGTCAGGGGGCACGGGTTAAAAAAGAGAAACTGGACTGCATGTTGAAACTCCTCAAAGAGATAGGGAGACTTGAAGCGTTACATAAGAAGTCACTGTCGGCCGCACTCCTGCCGACACTTACTGAGCTGCGGGAAAAATTAGACAGTATGCTGTGACAAGCTGAAGGCTCAGGCGGCTAGATGCCGGCAGGCTTTCTACGAGTCAGGAGATAAATGCGGAAAGATATTGGCAAGGGCTTTGAGAACAGAAAGGGCAAAAACTTTTGTGCCCAGGGTGATGGACTCCCGGGGGAAGGTGGTGCATCGCGTTGAGGATATCGCGGAAGTATTTCGCAAGTTCTATAGGGATCTCTATAACTTGCCACTTTCCCAGGAAGGTGACCTGGGTCAGAAATGCGCTCAATATATCGCGAACTTGGGCATGCCCAGACTCTCCGGGGAGGCTGTCTCAGAAATGGAAGGTCCAATATCAATGTTGGAGTTGCAGGCCGCTGTGTCTGAGGCGGCTTCGGGAAAAGCGCCGGGTCCTGACGGGCTGCACATCCAATACTACAAAAAATTACTTCCCATCCTGGCCCCTAAGCTCCTCTCTATGATGAACTCCATCCTGGAAGGGGCCCCCCTCCCAGGTGATACACTGCGGGCGCACATAGCGGTGATCCCTAAAGAGGGGAAGGACCCCACCCTCTGTGCAAGTTACAGGCCGATCTCGTTGCTTAAAACTGATGTTAAATTATTTGCAAAGATCTTGGCATCACGGATTGCTCCGCACCTGCACTCAGTGGTATCTCCAGATCAGGTGGGCTTCATGCCTCTCAGAGAGGCCAGAGATAATACCACCAAAGTCCTGAACCTGATACATCTGGCACAGAGACAGAGAGACAGTGAATTGGCACTTCATGAGGGCGGTGCTTAGACATGTTGGTTTAGGCCCAAACATGCTACATTGGATTGAGAGTCTGTACGGCTCCCCCTCGGCGTCGGTGAGAGTAAATGGCTACACGTCAGATTCCTTCGGGATCTCAAATGGGACAAGGCAGGGCTGTCCTCTGTCGCCATTGATCTTTATATTGGCATTGGAACCCTTCCTGTGTAAGGTGCGCAGCAATCCGGACGTTAAGGGGCTGAGAAACAACTCGGGGCATTACAAAGTGGCGGCGTATGCTGATGATTTAATCTTTTTCTTGACATGCCCTGAGGTCACGCTGCCTAATCTCATGCAGGAACTCAGGGAATACGGGGTTCTTTCAGGATATAAGATTAATCTTCAGAAATCTGAGGCTCTTAATATTAATATCCCTGTGCACAGATTTGAGACGATTAAGAATGCCTTCCCATTCCGTTGGGCCAAAGAGAGCGTTAAATATTTGGGAACGAATATCAGTGGGGATCTCTCCAGGATATATATGCTCAACTTTCCCCCACTACTGAGAAACTTCGAGACAGAAACAGCCAGGTGGAGTAAGGGGAAGCTCTCATGGTTTGGGAGGTGCAACGCAGTCAAAATGACCCTACTTCCCCGACTACTCTATCTTCTGCAAGCCCTTCCGGTTGCTATCCCACGCTCTTACTTTCAAAGAGTCCGCTCGATCTTTACCAACTTTATCTGGGCGGGGAAGAAACCGAGACTTGGGGGGGGGATCTTAACTAGGACGAAGGAGCGGGGAGGAGGGGGTTTACCAGATCCTATGATTTATCAGTCTGCAACGCACCTCTGCAGGGTGGTTGATTGGTGTATCCATGGGCACCATGAGCAAAGTTTTTTAGAGGTACCGATCCAGGGGACACCATGGCTAGCGGGGGAGGGTGACAAGGTGGGAAGGCAGCACCCTACCATAGGTCCCACGCTTGGGATATGCAAGACCGTGTTTCAGCGCCAGGGGATATCCCCCTCTCCCTCCCCAATGTACCCGGTCCTAGGCAACCCACGTTTTACCCCAGGGTGTGAGGGGCATAAAGTAAAGACCTGGATCTACTCTAAAGTATTAAAGTATACAGGGTTGGACATTTCCGTATGGGAGGGGACTGGATGAACCCTAACGATATAGCGCAAAGACTTGGGATCCCTAGTTGGTCACCCTGGCAGTGTATGCAACTCAGGCACTTTTTGGCTTTGCTGCAGGAGTACAGTGCGGGTAGGCCTGAGTTTACTATCTTTGAAGAACTATGCCAGAGTACTGAGACAGAAAGGCATACGCTTTCAAGGATCTACAGGCTATTGATTGATCCCCCTGACGCAGATGATCCACCGTTCCTTGAAAAATGGGAAAGAGACTTGGGTACGCCATGGTCCCCCAAGCAACGCCGCATGGTACTGGCGCTGCAACACAAGACCTCGATTTGTACCCGATACCAAGAGTGCGGGTACAAATTGCTCACTAGATGGTACAGGGTTCCTACAGAGCTACATAGGTGGTTCCCAGCTGTCTCTCCAAATTGTTGGAGATGCGGCGAGGAAAGGGGGGATCTGCTACATATTTTTTGGTCATGTAGTAAACTGAAACATTACTGGAACTCGGTTCGGCAGGCTGCGGAGAAGGTGTCGAGGACCCCAGTCCCAGACGATCCTGCTCTTTGCCTTCTCCACATGTCGGAAATGCCCATGAAACGGTATCGCAAATCCGTGGTCCGTCATCTGCTTAATGCAGCTAAAGCAGGCATTTCCCAGATGTGGAAAAAGAAGGAGCCCCCCTCCATTGCAGGTTGGTGTCAGAGAGTAAATGACATTATGCGATTTGAGAACGTGGTGTCCTCAAGAGATGGTACATATGAGAAATTTATGTCTACCTGGAATGACTGGATGGCCTTCACTGAGTCCCCAGAGGGCAAGGATATGTTGAAAATGGCATGAGTCCGCTTCCCCATTATTGCCCTTGCCCTTCCCCTCCCCCCTTTCCCTTTCCCCTTTTCTTGTTCTTGTTCTGTTTGTTCGAGTCCTCTTTTAGAGCCTTCTGTATTCTTGCTGTCATTTGCCTAGCTTTAGCATAAGATGAGGTTTGAGTGTATATGTCTTTATTAATCAACCCTTTCATGAGACAAGAAACGATAACGAGACTGATTCCTTTTTTCTTCACTTTATTGTACCATTGCTATGGAGACGATTGACATGTACTTTACCTTATCAGCCGTCGATTAGACTTATGTTAAAAGTTGTACTCTTTTGTTTATTGAAAAATGGAATAAATAAAGAATTTTAAATAAAAAGGAAATCTAATTTTTATACAGTAAATACGGGTTATTTTATGTTCCCTCAGTCCTATCACATAATTTAATCAGAGAGTAAATAAAGAGGAAACTAATGATCCACTCAGCTCATATATCAGTTACTACAAGAGCTGTGTATGTGTGTGGCAACCTGCAGGTACATCGTGGCTTTGAATGGACTGATCATTTGTAACTTGACTCACATGCCTTAGAAGACCCAGACAAGACCTACGTGAAATGTTACACTGCCGCATGGGAAGAACTTAACAACTTAACAGCGTTGACAGGAGTATTTTTTGACATGTCAAATTGCATTCGGTTCATATGCCACTAAGGGTTGTGGACAGAAATACATCCTTCCTTAAGATCTCCGAAGACGTAACTTGTATAGATCAACTTATTTCTATGGCTTTGCTAAAAAAAAAAAATGAAATAACATTGGACTTTAAATCAGGACTCTTATTCTAGAGTACCATGCGATTGCTGAATATCATTTGTCTTGAAGCTTGTCCAGCATGCTCGTCACTCTGTCATGTCAAGGACACTGGCAAGGAGCTTAGTGATTCCAGAAAAAAAGCTGTAACATGGGTTAGGAGGTGTCAAACTAGCATCAATGTAGAAAGGCTGGTTTCTAAGTGGGTGGCCATTAGGTTTTAGGTATTGGTAAGCAAGAGAAATATCTACAATGTGTTTGTTGTAATCAGGTTAGATTAGGCTAGCCATAAACAAAGCTGTGTGTTTTGTAGTCAGATGAGACTGTAAGAAGGGGATTATATTTAGGTATGGGTTTACTCATATTCTCATTAATAGCACCAAGCGAGTCATTATGACAGCTAAGGATTCCAGTCTGGAATATAGGGATGAATTTTGATATGCTTAAACTCTGCATCAGGAGCCAATGTGACGCTGTCTCCGAGAGGGATATTTTAAAGTCAACAAACATGTGAACAAGAAAATAACCATAATAATAAGCAACTTATAAATGTCTAGAAGGGTACGCTTTGTGAAGACTGACTAACAGCCATCCTAACAGATTCTCTTTAAAGATAGGTCTACGCCAAGACTGACACTGCAGTAAGTATTTGTGACTAGGTTTAGCACCTGCCTACTTACATCACTCAGACATTTCATTAGTAAGTGCTCCCTGTTGAAGTTCTGCCTTTACTTTGGCATTTACAATGCAGACTACACATCCCCCTTGTGAATCTTTGAATGTAGAAATTATGTAAAGGCATGTAGTGGCTCCTTGCAATGGAAACCAATTGTAAGTCAACCCACTAGCCTTCAAGACTAAAGTTAGCAGGAGATTAGGCTGGGATATAGCTCATTCTGCAACTAGTACTAGTGCAAGTACTAATAAGGTAATATTCAATGTCTATTTTTAATTTTCTTTAATATTGTATTCTGTATTCAATCTGTTCTGAAGTCCTGCTTCCCCACCCCTGAATTCCCTTTCACTACCACAAAGGATGTCCATAAGGTAGGTGCAGAAAAAACCTGCCCCCATGCCATTTTGTTTGTAGTAGGTGTGGTGGGGCAAACATGGCAGGAGTTTACCAAATGCAATGCTACTCCTATCTCGCCAGCAGTAACTTCCCATTCTACAGCGAGTGGCTTCTATAGAGTTCAATGGGAGCTGCTTTTCGAAATATTAGGTTTCATGGTCAGCTGTAGTGGGGGAAGGGGATTTTCCAAAATCCTGAAGCTGGGCTTTAGGATTCCCCTTACCTAACTTATTTATTTAATGCATATACTTTAGATATACGGCACATTTCTAGATTTTGAATATAGAGCATTTAGGATAAATCATCAATTATATTTCCTTTTACATTCTTTATGTTGCTGTTTATTTACCAAACTCAAAAACTGTGAGCCCATTCAGTTATGCAATGCAAGTCATCACAACTCCCTGCAATGTATTAAGGTCTCACATAATGCTTGTATTCATAATGATTAGATGGAGCCGCTAAACAAAAAATCTTAAGCAGTAAAGCTCCACTAAGCATGTTATAAAACCAACTGTAACGGCACTTAGGAAGGACATGCTAATCTGGAGCCACCAGCCTACCAATTCCCATGGGGTCACTGCAGGTTTTTCTGTTTAGTGGTATATTGCTGTATCCTGCAAATCTGTTGTTTAGGTGAAACATGGTTTTCTTGGAAAACTAGGAAAAAGTGGAACAAAACCCTTCCCCTCCAATTGCCAAGATTGCCAATTGGCTGATCTTAAGATTGCCAGTGACATGTGCTATCCAGCTGACCGCATCCCCTGCCCCTGTTCAGTTGGGAGTGATCTCGTTCCCAGCCTATCTGAATGCCTGGGTGTGGGATGCCAGGGATGTGGCCACCCATGAATACAGTGTTGTGGTTTCACAAAGTGGAAAATCCCAATTTAGGATGCCCTGAGGGCCAGCACGGATTTTGTGCTGCTTTAAAGTGGACCAACACCCAGGATTTTGACTATCCTGGGTGTTGGTCCACTTAGGTGGGGCACCCCGATCGGGGGTGCCCCGCTGTGTGAAACCCCCCCGATCGCCGCAAAAACTCACCTCTCCCCGCTCCCACGTGACCTCGTCCGGCCAATGACAGCGCTCAGAGCCGCTCTGGTATGCGCGTCCAAAGCCGCTTGGACGCGCATACCAGAGCGCTGTCATTGGCTGCGTCTCTCGCTTCCCTCTAACAGGGAGCGCGCCTGCGCTGGCCATTCACAAAACGGCCGGCGCGGGAGCGCGCCCTGCTAGAGGGAAGCGAGAGACGCGGCCGCGTCTCGCGCATGCGCCGTTGGATCGCCGGTAAGGTAAGGATTGTGGGCCTCCTGGGGGGTTCCTCCCCGCGGGACATCCCGATTTCGGATGCCCCGCGGGGAGGGATCTGATCGGTCCGGGAATCTTATAGATTCCCGGGCCGATCCCCCCTGGGTGTTGGTCCACTTTAAAGTGAGATTCCAGTCTAATAACAACCCTTCGCCCTGCCACCTTCTCCTGGTGCTGAAGTTGGAAGGAGGGGAGGGCTACAAAGAAAAAAAAACCTTACCTCAGCCGGTCCAGCACCGATCTCCTGTTTGCTGCTTTATGTCTTTCTGTGCACTGTGCACTAAAGAAGCACTATTGCGAAAAATGGCCCAATGCTAAAAATCCATATAAATATGCTGGATGGCAGTAGGAGGGGGTCACTTATACAGCCAGGCTTATTTTTCTTTTTTTTAATGGCAAGACATACTGAGGGACAGGCTCTGTCACCCCTTATAGACTAAACCTGCCATCCCTGGATTTTATTCCAACCATGAGGGAATAAACCACAAGCTTATCGGGAGTTTTTTTTTTAGTTTGGGTATATAAGTGACCTCTCCTTTCATTAGCCAACGTGTTTATATGGATTTTTAATATTACACAATTTCACAATAGCACTGGGTGTGTGCAGGGAGCCGGGGGATACCGCTTTGCGTCTTTCTGTGCAGCTGCCGCCCGACCCCCGGAGTATTGGCAGGACCATGGCTGAGTTAAGGGCTTTTCTTTCTTTGTAACCCCCCTGTGCTGCCTCAGCACCAGGAGAGTTGCTTTAAATATAAACAAAATGACCATTTAAAATGCATGAAATGAGCAAAATAGTTTTCATCACCTTTTGGAGCAGTTTGGCATTTATGGAGCAAATAAACCTTGGGTAAAATAAAGATGGCAGCAAATTGGGTTGGGTAGAGTTCAGCTACAAATCTGCACCCTCACTGGGTAACCACCTAATAAGATCTTACTACTGAGTAAGTTAATAAGCTGGAGGTCTGCTTTAACCCTCCTGTTCGTAAAAAAGTTGGGCTTTAATATGTATATTACAATTCATATGTTAACTCTCAAATGCAAACTGAATAATATGAGAATATGCTTTTACCTTGTAATACATTTGCATAGAGTTTTCCATTTTGTATCAATTTCACAAAAGTATATACATAACAAATCTGTAGTAAAAAGTTTTTAGTTCCTTCACTACACTTATAAAGTAAGTATATCATAGCGTGTCACTTCCTTGGCACAGAATGTGACAAATGATTTTGCTGGAAATGTGAGCCATGGCAGGGAATGGGTGCTATGTAAACAAGCTGTCTGCATTACTGAGCCGGCTCCTGCCTAAATATGCAATGATCTTTTCTGAGTGACCCTCTTTCATAATGACTAATCAGGCTTTTGCCTCACTGGAAAGAACAACCCCCTTGTAAATCTTATGCAAGGCCCCATGGAAGACTTTCCCCTCATTAGGAAAACGTTGCATTCTTATACAATAGACTTTTCTTTGCAAGCTATGAATCTTTAAGCTGAAAAGAGACCCAGGGAGGGAAATGATCATCTATTTGCCCATTCATACACTCTTGTTGTGGCAATGCAATTGTTTTTTAAGGGGAGTAGTTGGCCTCTTTGTTGTGTATATACACGCCAAGACAGCAAACACATATTTGCATATAAATATACAATCATAATATAGTCATTCGAAATGATCCATGCTTAAAAGAGCACTATTGGGAAAAATGGCCCAATTATAAAAATCCTTATAAACATGCTGGATGGCGGGAGGAGGTGTTACTTATACCCCTGGCATCAAGAAATATCCTGCCAGGCTTCTTTTATTTTAATTGAGGGAAAAGGAAATCAGGGGTGACAGGCTTTGTCACCCCTCATAGATTAAACCTGTCACCCCTGGATTTTATTCCTACCATGAGAGAATAAACCATAAGCTTGGCGGGAGTTTTATTCAGTTCGAGTGTATAATAGCCGATGTGTTTATATAGCCGATGTGTTTATATGGATTTTACCAAAGTTTCGCAATATTGCTTCTTTAAGCTCCTTCAGGCCCATTGATTTTTTTCAGTTTTAAAAACACTGAACATATATAATCAGGGCTCCTTCTACGGGAGGACGAGCAGGGTGATCACCCTGCACCCCAAGGCCATTGAGGGTGCATTTATCCCAGCTATCCTGTTTTCTCGGGATAAGTAAGTTCCACTGTTAGTGGTGCAGGCCATAAGACAGGCCCCTCATCCCCCAATATTGGGCTCAGTCATTGGGAGGGGGCCTTGTCTGCTGCAAAGTAAGAGGCACAGCATTGCACATACCAGTATGGGACAGCAGCAGCACCATAGCATGGGGGAGGCAGAATATTTCCTTGTGCACTGAGGGCTATTATGCCTGGAAACTGCCCCAACGACAGGTAGTGGCTTTCCAAGCCAGTTGAGGGGATTTTTTTCTGGTTCTCTTATATCATCAATATCTTCACTTTCCATTTGGTCACTGGGCACAGGATGGTAAAATAACATAAAAATACATGCATATCATAGAAACACAATATGGTGTTCCAGTACCTATACCAGTGGTCCCAGCACCATGGATTTTCACCACCACAGATAAGGAAACAAAGCTCAATAGGAATTAATTCTGAGAGCATCTGCAAGTTTGGTAGAGCGGGGCACAACTCAACCAACAATAAGGTGGGTGAATATGTTAATCTTTATATATTTCCTGTACCTGATTGGGTTTCTGGGATAAGCGAAGTACAGAACCTGCTGTTTATACATTTGTGATAAAATATCTTCTTCATTAGAAAGATAATGCCCCTTACCAGCAGGACTACCCCTCACAGATGCATTTGTTTTCTGAAAAATAAAAAAATATGTTTTCACTCTATTGTGAATTTTAAATCCCCTCCAAAACTCAGTCTCTTAAAAATGGTTGATACTTTTAAAATCATTTGAATAACCCTCCCTATCTCCACAAAGGCAACTGGGTCATGGCTGCCATGGACTGCCAAAAGCCGATTGAGATTCACCAAACCGGTGGGCACACAGTTGAGTGCAAGCCCACCAAGCAAATCAAATTTGATGGTGATGATGGTGGTCACATGGAGGTAGTGAGCTACACTGGAATGTAGGGCAGTTAAGTAGTGGTAGCCTGGTAGTGGCATGCCCCTGTGCTGCCAGGGTAGTAAGACATCCATTTTATTTTTGGCTGAAGGTCCACTTTAAAGCCAAAGTAAACTTTTTACATGCTATCCCCAGAAATGTGGCTGGATTTGAGCTTTAAATGCCATCTGACTCCCTCTAGGCCTACAGAGAGTAAATGGACAGCTATGGCTATGGCTGGGCAAACACTTCTATAATTGCTCCTACAGTGTTTACATTATTGTTTTGACTGACCACTTGATTGCATTCTTTGCTCACATCACAACCTTTAGGGTTTATTTTATAAAAAGTGACACCATTGATTTTATTAGTGTATATTAGTGTAAATTCATGTGGTGACAAATGAGCTCTTGGTGAAGGGGTGAGGTGTAAAGAATTCCATCTACCATCCTAACTTAACTCACAAAACTGTGTATGAGATCACTTACCAGAGGTAAAAGCATGATGCTATCCCTGTAAGTAACCGGATATATTCAGCTGATGGCGTTGGTCTGTTTATTTATACGAAGATACCCATCATATAGTGCATCTTGTTCCTGTTGCAGGCTCCTGCTGGGGGATCATGGAGGCTAAATAGCTTCATGATTATATTTAGTTGTACGGATGAGTATGTCTGTCTAGAGCAATGACAAGCCTATGATGGATTGCTGTTTTCATTTTTAAAGTGCTGTGGTGCTAGTCATAGTACAACTCCAACCCAGTAACTGCCATACCTTGTAAATATGGGTTTTCACTGGTCAGCTTAGCAGGTACAGAGCAGTGCTGAGCTAAACACACCTATACTCAACACATTTATTTTTACACATTTGCCATCTTTTGAAAATCTTGTCTGCTTTGTCTATTTACTGTATTAAACAAATTGTACTTTATAACATGGGTAGACGGAGGCTCTGCTATGCACCCATACCTCTGGATCTGAGTGTGTATATACTGCATGCTATGCATTGAGGTTCCCTGGGGACAGTGGATGGTCCCTGTCATCAGCAGTGGTGATAATGTAACTATAGACTTATAGTGACGATTTTTATTTATTATTATTTGCTGGCCAGTACAGAAGTGCATATGTGGGTGTGTGTATGGCGTGTATGGGTGTAACGATGGGGCCCATTTCTCTTTTCCTATATAGCAGCATTGTCTTTTTTACTCTTTTTGGATGGCTGTTTATATTCTTGTAGTCTTGCACAGGTTTCTGGTATTTATGTATTTCAATAAAGGTTTGCTGCTACTTTGTATATAAATGGCTGGAGAGTGCTCTGAACCACAGATGACCACTTGTCATGTATGATTCTGTTGGTCATAATGGGGCTCTGTGCAGCCTCCTAAAGATGCCTGTGCCCATAGCTAGAAACGCCGGAGGAACGCGTTGGATTGCGGGTAACAGGTAAAGTGTTTGGTTTTTCACACCCCATCCTGCCCCTGGGAAGGGACACAATATTAATGACTAGACTTCTGCCTCAAATAACACCCAAATTATGTGATGCTTTTTTTTTACAGCAAATCAAAATGATGGACATGTGTATTTTTCCGCCTGCACAGCTAGTATGCCTTTTTACCTAAATGAATGCTTGAATACAGAATTGCATGAAGGAAATATATACATTCTGGATAATTTCTTCCTTTTAAGCACAGTATATATTCAGTAATAAGATCTCCACAGTGACATCATCACAGTACACCAGAATGGCGGGCAGTTAGTGATGGTGGGAGTGACTCACATGGAGTGAATGAAGCAGGGTGAGTCAGGCCCACATTTACCCGCAGGGTGAGTCAGGCCCACATTTACCCGCAGGGTGAGTCAGGCCCACATTTACCCGCAGGGTGAGTCAGGCCCACATTTACCCGCAGGGTGAGTCAGGCCCACATTTACCCGCAGGGTGAGTCAGGCCCACATTTACCCGCAGGGTGAGTCAGGCCCACATTTACCCGCAGGGTGAGTCAGGCCCACATTTACCCGCAGGGTGAGTCAGGCCCACATTTACCCGCAGGGTGAGTCAGGCCCACATTTACCCGCAGGGTGAGTCAGGCCCACATTTACCCGCAGGGTGAGTCAGGCCCACATTTACCCGCAGGGTGAGTCAGGCCCACATTTACCCGCAGGGTGAGTCAGGCCCACATTTACCCGCAGGGTGAGTCAGGCCCACATTTACCCGCAGGGTGAGTCAGGCCCACATTTACCCGCAGGGTGAGTCAGGCCCACATTTACCTGCAGGGTGAGTCAGGCCCACATTTACCCGCAGGGTGAGTCAGGCCCACATTTACCCGCAGGGTGAGTCAGGCCCACATTTACCCGCAGGGTGAGTCAGGCCCACATTTACCCGTAGGGTGAGTCAGGCCCACATTTACCCGCAGGGTGAGTCAGGCCCACATTCACAGCAGCTGAAATGAGTAGTGGTAACTCTATCCCAAGCAGATTGGGAATTGACATGCATCATTGCTGCATAAAGCATACATTAACCTGGTAGTGTGCAATTTGGGGGTAATTTATAACATACTGTATAAAGAAGAGAACATATAAAAACATCAACGTCATCAAAACGTCAAACATCAACCTATTCAAAACTCAATTTCGGAGTTGCTACCACTGGCCACATGTGGATGGAACAGATGATAAAATGGATGCCAGGTCTTCCCCTTCTCAAAAGTAAAACAAGTGAGAAGAGGGTGAGGGATGGAGATGTATTTAAAAATAACAAATATTGCTTAAAAAGTATATATTAACAGCAACAGAAAAAGAAAGAAACAGAACTGACAAGCTTTTGGGATGGACTGTGTTATGCCTCCACAGCTTACCTCATCTTGAAGCCGCGTCTACTCTTTACAGGGAAACTTGATTCATGAATACCTTGAGTTGGTGATCTTGGAGGGAGCCTTGGACTCATTGCTGGACCCAGTAGGCCTGCAAGAAGAGCACCTGGTGGGAAAAAAAGGAATGGTGTTTCATGGTGTGTGTTTTTTGTTTCACTTTATCCTTGTCTTGGACTTGCCCCCAGCTTCCCGGGAAGAGCACCAGATCTGTGCCAAAGGGCATAGGGGCTGGCAACTTCCAGAGCCAGGGGTCGGACCTCTGCATATCTTTCATTGCATTTATAGGTCTGTGTGCATTCATCGTAACTGAATGGCACACGCGGATCTCAGCCAATAAAGCCATGCCTAGGCTGTGGGAACGCCGGTGAAGTATGTGACCGGTGGAGTTTCACACAGCGGGCTATCCCAAACCAGGATGACCCAAGGGTACGAACCAAAACGAGGGATAGTGAAAATCCCAGGTTTTGGTCTACTTTAAGATCTTATGGTCTCACATACAAAGTTGTTCACACGTTAGAGAATAGTTCAAGTGGCAGCTATTCCCCAATTTGTGAAGTGGAGAACTTCTCCACTTTACAACCAGATCAATTGCATGGCATTTCAAATAAATGGCATATTATTGTGTATTAAGGTAGAGCGCTCCCCAAGCTCCATGCCATGCAGAGATAGAAGCCCCCTCACATGAGGCAGCCAGTGCTCCAGTATGAGGTTACTTAGCCTGTGCAGGGCTGGAAGCAGGTAAGCACATGTTTAGCATTTTCTTTCAGCAAATCCAGTAAGCATGGTATTAACAGGGAATTAATGACCTCTAAGTCTGGCTTTGACTATATATCAGGTCCTAAGCAGTTAGGATATTTGTCCACAGCATATCAGTGACACATGTGAGAACCCCTAAGCTTTTTGTTTCCACAAATTCATGTTTGTCACTTCCAGAGTGCCTTAACTATCCAAGAATCCTCTAAATGTGGTGGGAGTGTCAGACATCAAACAAGGATTTGGGAATAAGGAGTTAAAGTCAGCACCTCATTAGCACCTAATCAGCATTTAAATAGCAGCTGTTAACGTTGTTGTCCGTGCGTGCACAAACATTAGGGGCCATTTACAGTGATTTCAATGTACTTTCATTTTTAAATGAGCACCATTTACTCCATCCCCAAATTGGTACTAAATCTAGTGTAATCTAGTGTGTTTAGATTGGAACTAAAATGCCCAGCTAGTAACATTTTTGTGGTAACATTGAATTGCGTTATAGACATTTACCTCTCTGGTTGAAGTTTTCGCTGGCTCTTAAAATGAAACAAAACCCTGCCTACCTGGCCCTGAATTCTAAAGAGTCCAGCATCAGATTTGGGATGCCCCTCTGTGTGAAACACCCTGGAGTGCCACAAATCTTACCTCGCTGTGATGTAGAGTTGCCACCCGGGCGATATTTTACCAACACGGCTGGTATTTATGACGCCGGTACCGGTATTTTTTTTTACTGGCCATATAAATGGCCTGTAATTTTGAAGGGGGGTGGGGACCATGGGGCTCAGGGCAGGGCCAAGGCTAGGAGTAGCGGCCCGGCCAATAATTGCAGAGTGCACTGGGAAAGAGTGCTGTGTGTCCCTCCTTCTCCTTGGCCCTGCCGTAACATCAGCCGTGATGTCATATCATGCTCCGCCCCCGTGCCCTCACTCCCTCCCTCATCTGAGTGCCCCAAGCCTTGGCCCTCTTGCTCCTCTTCGCTCTCTGCATTGATGAAGAAGGTGCATGATCTGCTGCTGCATTTAGCATCTTCCAGCAAAAAAGAGATATTAAAAGAAGAAAAGCAAGTACTAAACATATGCATATATTATTAATACTTAATAACATTAAAGCTGATGAAAAGCAGGCCTGGAGTCTATGAGACCTAGGATGCCCTGCTGTGTGAAACCCACCCCAGTAGCCTGCTACATTTACCCCACCAATGACCCCCACAGTGCATGCACGGTGGGGGCTCGCATTCTATTCAGTTGTGCATATGGGATTTCTCCGGCACAGCTATTGTTTCTTGCCCCAGACCAGTAATGGCATTTTATTTTTACTGGCAATGTAAAAGTGGACCAAAATCCAGGGTTTTGTCTATCCTGGGGTTTGGTCCAGGGCATCCGAATGGGGATGCCCTGCTGTGTGAAAGCCCCAAGGTTACCCGAACTGACTCACCTTTCCCCGGTACTATGGCGTAAGTGTGGCCTCCCGTCCAATCAGTGCGGTAGACTGCACTGATGCAAACTCGGCTTGGCTCATCTAAGGAGCCGAGTCTAGTGGAGTGTGCCAGTGGCCGCACGCCTGCTACCTTCTTACAGGGAGCGTGCCCATGCTGGCCATTCACAAATGCCTGGAGAAGATATGTGCCCTGCTAAAGGGATAGTGGAGACTATACAGTATCTTTTTTTCCTTTAAAATATTAGTCCAGCTAAGTAACTGATTGGTGGTTGTCTGGCACCCGCCCACTTACTGGAACATCAGATCGAGACCCTTGTGCAGGTGCGCGCTGCTTGGGAACTCCTGCTTTGCCATTCTGGGTGTGGGGGTGTAGTCACCCGGCTGGTCCAGCAGAAAACAGTTCCCTGCATTGAGCTGCCAGTGGCTGTGCTTGGCGGCTTATGTGCAGTGAGCAGCTGCTGATTGACAGCTCTGCACCCACCCATCATGTAGCATTGCTGATGGCAGCTTTGCTGCTCTAGACTCACCCCCCTGCCCTGTGGTGGCTTTGGCTGCAGGTTTGCAAAAACAACAAAAGGCTTGCCTAGGCGTGGGGGCCCCCACTGCCACCACTTCGTTGCTGGGCCCGCAGCCCATCAGATCATCAGATCAAAGACTGAAAAGCCTTCTGGACCAGATCATAACCCAAAGGTTGGTGGAGGCCCCCTTGGCAGGGCAAGTGGTGGAGGCCCCCTGCGCCCTCCTCATAATCCGGCCCTGGTTGTGGGGCAAGTTGGGGTTGCTGGAAGGAAGCTCTGGAATGGAGTTATGGATAATTGGCACATTTCCATAGTACGGTAGGAGCTAGTTATTTTTCCAGAGGACAAATACTGTATATAGAAATGTTGCATACCATCATACTAAATGACAGTGGAAAATCTGGAATAAAACAAATGCTAAAATAATCTGTGACTACTGTAGATGTATAATAGTTAAAGCTAGAAATGCAAAACAAAAGGGGCCTGGTACAAAATACAAAGCCAGCATTGTCAACATTTTACAATGGTGGCTAAGAGATCCTCCCTCTTGCTGGCCACACTTCTTACAATCACCAGCTCTTAGCTGTTCAGAACTTCAATAGATTATACAGTTAATGCTTGTATACTACAATGTATTGGTAAGATTGTACTGCTGTGCTAGATTTCATATCTCTGAAAATCCACCACTGTTACCTTTAATGACCATTTACCTGCTGGCAGATACATTGCTCATAATGAATGTGTGTCCTTGGATTATTAGATGAGCGCCACGGAAGGGCAGAGACTGATGAATGCTTCCGTGTACTCTGTAAAGTGCTGCAGAGTATGGCAGTGATGTATAAATTAAATAAAAGCTCTGTGACCGAGGCAATGCTGTATAATGACTCCAGAGCCAGTACAATGCCAAGAGTCCACAATGCCTGGCCAGACTGTAAGTCATTGCCTTGCATACATACATACACCTACCTCCATGACAATGTTAGGCCTCCATTTACTAAGTCAAAAAACAAATCTCATAGTAGTAAAAAAATTGATTCATGAGAAAAAAAGCCTGAGAATGTAACTTTTAGTGAATCACCAGATAGAAAGACAATGAAAGCCAATGGCACTTTTTACTACAAAGTTAAAAGGCATAAAAAGGTCAATACTTTTCTCAGGAGTAAGAAAGTGCCATTGCCTGTCATTGTCTTCCTAGCTGGTGGTTATTAAAAGTGACATTTTTGGTCCTTTCCCCTTGGGGTACCCCGATCGGGGGGTGCCTTGCTGCGTGAAACCCCCCCAGATCGTCAAAGCCAACTCATCTTTTCCTGGTCCTACGCGCATGCATGGACGCTCGTCCAATCAGCGCGCTCGGGCTCCAAGAGCTCCTAGCGGCAGCATCCCCTCCCATTTTGGATGCCCTGGGGAAAGGGAATCAATCGGGCCGGGAATCTATAAGATTACCGATTGCCGTGGGCTTTAGTCCACTTTAAATACTTGATTGCCTAGTTTATTTATTTTAGTTTGCCAGTTAGCATTAGTCCTTTGAGCTTGTAACTTTAAAATGGGCCAAAACCGGACCTTAATCCTCGCCTTCCATCCCCAGCCCAGTGCCCCAAAACACCCCTTGTTTCTTTTTTTTCTAAAGCCTTGGCCAAATATTCATAACAACACAAACTGGATGCAGGCAGTGATATTGCTCCCTGGCTGAGAAACCCCACCACCTGGCGCTTAACATTGATGATTCATCTGCTTAAAGTGCTCAGCAATGGGGGTCCAGCTTATCAGTTATTAATAATAGCTGCAATAAATCTGTAAGCACTGTAACCTGACCGTTTAGCTTGTAACTGAATTCATTAGCATATGGCTGCCATTCGGACCTCATTCTGCTTCCTACACTGCTACTACACAAGCTGTTTTGGGACACTGGGCTGGGGATAAAAGGTAACAACAAAAACATCCTTTCTTCTTTATAGGTGCATGCCATTGTGAGAGCAGCTAGGCTCCCATTCAGATTTTATATGTGATGGCTGATTGGAACTGAGCCACTTCCAGGGTTTCACACAACGGGACATGCTAAATGGGGATGCCCTAAGGTACAGACTAAAACAGGGACAGTGAAAATCAAGGCTTTGGGTCCACTTTGAGCTTTGGACCCCATTCTACCACTAACAGGATAAAGTACCCCTTTATGCCTCTCCCCTCATGATGAATATCTGACAGTGCTGTGTGTACCTTGGGCCTGCAACTTGACTGGCTAGCAGAAGTCACATGGGGTGCCACACAGCCAGGGACCGTGGTAGTGGGTAAGTAGCATCTAAATAAGGAGGCAGAAAATCAGATCAACTGTCATTTTTTACTTAAAGCATACCTAAACTGAAAAGAGGGGAAATAAGCCCTTTTCTCCCCATTTGAGATGCCTGTCCACACAAAACCCCTTGTGAATAAAAATGAAAAAGATGCCTTTACATTCCTGCCTGTAAGTTATTTTCTGCATTACCAATAGGGTCTGTGTGTGGCCACTTTCTATATAACACTATGGACCTGGGTGTAACTTGAGGGGGTGCAGGGGGTAACAGCACCGGGTCCCAGAAGAAGGTCAGGGGGGCCCCATCATTGCTGCTCCTCCACCTTATTTATTATATATGTGCTTATTTAGAGAAAGGAAGCACAGTTTATCTCTGCTGTTTCCTTCTGGCTACAGCCAATGTTAAAAGAAAGAAAAAAGTTTACTGTATGAGCCTTGAAGGGACCCCATCCTACGTAAAGTGGACCAAAACCCAGGATTTTGACTATCCTGGGTTTTGATCCTTGCCCCCATTCGGGGGTGCCCCGCTGTGTGAACCCCCCGGGTCGCCGAAGCCAACTCACCTCCTTCCAGTCCAACGGCACATGAGCGGCCACTTGCCCAATCATTGCGCTGACGTCACATTTTCTAAACCTTCGTCTAAGGCGAGCGGCTCCAAGCGTGCTGACGGCCGCATCCCCCGCTACCCTCTAACAGGGAACGGTCATTCACAAATGCCTGGCGCAGGTACGCGCCCTGCTAGAGGGACAGCGGGCATGTGGCTTGCGCATGCGCCATTGGAACGTGAAAAAAGGTAAGTGTATGGGCGACCTGGGGAGTTTCACACAATGGGGCATCCCGATTTCAGATGGGGGAGGAGGGAATCGGTTTTGGTCCACTGTAATGTTTGCACCATAGTTATGTCGTAACATTGTACCAGCAATGTATCCAGATAATAATTAATAGGCATTAAGTTAGTTTTGTGTTCTAATCGTGCACCTGGTCTCACAGTTGTGTCCGGAGACTCGCTCTGAGGCGGGTGACATGTCTGCAGCGTCCATGTGTGTAACCGCAGAGCTGCTGGACAGCGATCCCGCTACCCACAATGCCATGCGGCGGGCGCCCTCTAGCGGCAATCCAGCAGCAGCACGTGTTGCCAACGTGGGAAGTCCGCAGCGACAACCATGAATGGGACTTCCCCGACACCCCGCCCACTAGGTGACATCACACCCCATTATCGGGAGCAAATAAATGAAGCCCGGGAGGCAGCGAGGCTCAGAATAGCAGCGAGGAGTACGAGGATCTTCCAGGAGCAACTCATTGCCCGGAGCTATGAAGTCCCCTAAAGTAACGCACTGCAGGAGAGGTGAGCTGACAACCTGCCAATGGGGGGCGAGTGTTACCCCTGGGGTGGCTACTGCCTGTTATCTGCCATGTGCTGGTCATTTATATGCCAGGGACAACTATATATAGTAGTGTTTTCTTAGGGAGTGATCCAGCACCAGATGTATAAAGCGCATTCTACTTTATTTCTTAACTAACATGCACTGTTTATAAATGGTGCTGAATCGCCCCTGTGCAGCATCCTGAGAGCCTGGCACTGCCCCCTGTATGTCTCCTGCATGCCAACCTCTCACCTGGTGCCAAGTCAGCTTCATCACCATGATATTGTGATCAGGATTTCCAGCAAGATTATTTTAGTTTCATTCTTTTCTGACTTACACAAGTATTCTCCATCTTGCTGGCCGCCTTTTCCCACTGTCCTCATCCCAGGTGCTGGCACTACAGCTAGTGTCGCCATAGAATTAGAAACTACTTTATACACCAGGTTACACACACATACGATTTATTTCTAACACTTAGGAGGCATCCTGAGTCTGATGCCCCACAGTCAGGATCACAGCCTAACCCCCCACTCAAGCAGCACACCCAGCTTTTTTTTTGGCTGTCGTCAGATCCGCAGAAAGGGTGCAGTGGCATCAGTCTGGCAGCAGGAGCTTGTATAGCGGAGGAAGCAAAGATACAGCCGCCCGCACTTACCAAATCAGTGCTGGATCAATGCTGGAGGGGCGAGAGAGTGCTGCTCTGACAGGGGGAAGGGGGCTTTTGTAACAGCTAGTACCCCAAATCAGTATGCCCCCTAAGATGTTATGTGGTCTGCTTTAAAGTGGACATATGTTATTCCTACCACCGGGGCATCCCAATTTGGAATTGTCCCTATACTTACATTGACATTGTTTCCAAACAGAGCTTTATGCACAGAATACAGTGCTGATGGTGCATTTGTGTCATGAGACCGCTGGTAAGATGAGTTTTGAGGACAATCCTAGCCGGTTATCCCAAATTAGGATGCCCCAGGGAAATGGACCAAAACCCAACCTGATGAAATCCTGGCATTGGTTTACCTTCAAAAGGAGGGTAGCCATTGTCAATAGAACAGTCACTTGTTTATAATGTTAATGGCCACAGGGTAAAAACTATTTTTTAAAGACAACCGAATTGCCCAGTCTTTTATTTATCAGTGTAGGTCTTCATTAATTGTGATGTGGGTTCAGGATAGGCAAAAGGCCTCATATATTCTTTTGTATCTATTTTTTTTTGCCAATTGATGACTCTATCCCTCTCACAATAATTTATATCATTTTTCATTACATTAAAGACCAACTAACAATTCAAGATAAAAGTGATAAAATTGTCCTTAAAGTGGAAGAAAATGTTATCACAAGTAATGTATTGAGTCAATGGAATCATGTTATTTGTAAAGTAATGATTTATAATCAGATATCAATAATAAACATGAAATGTTTTTGATATTGTGAATTGTTTGTTTGGTCGTTAATGTAATGAAAAATGATATAAATTATTGTGAGGGGAATAGACGGAGTCATCTATTGGCAAAAAAATAGATACAAAAGAATAAAATCTTTTTTTAACATCACAGACAAGCAATCAGACTCACCTGCCAGTCCGTAGACTCGATCCCTTGTAGTCACGTGGGCAGAACCAGTCCAAATACAGCAATATCCGCTCCAAAGCTGAGAGCATGCTGCTGGCTGGTCATTTGGTCAGCAGGCAGTGGTAATTTGGATGCTGAGATGTGTTCCAGGGCTGGCTGGCAGCGTACTCTTAGCTTCAGGGATGTGCCACAGTCAGCAAGGGTGCAGTGGCTATATGACTGGCAGCAGATACATGCACTGGGGCTGGGCCTTTGGCAATGGAGATATCACCCCAATGGCTATATTAGATTGAGCCTGTGGGATGGCAGGTGACTTTTTTTTTGACTGCTTGGACAGGGTTCTGCAGTGCAGCAGTACTCCAGGCATGTAGCTGAAATAGACTTCAGCATCCAGAGGCTAGGAGTTCTATATGCAGAGCTCACTGGCCAATCCTATATGCTAATCAGGGTATGGATAAGCATTAAGGACAGCATTCCTCTGTTTGGGTCACAGCTCTACATTAGAAACAAATCACAGCACATCCAAACGTGCAGAAATGTTTCTGGGTGTCATTTTACTTTAAACCCTTCACACTGACCCCGTCTAGTGGACCTTCATTTCTGTGTAGGTTGTCGAACTACAAGTAACAGCATTCTTCTTTAGAAGTGTTTAGGAAGCTGTAGCCATGTCCAGACAGTGTGTAGGTGAAGCTAGCCACAGGCATAAGACGTAGGTTGTGTGTATACTGGGTGAGGGACGTGATGTGCAGAGAGCAGCCAATGGAGCTGGAATTCTGTCTCCGTCTTATGGGCTTTTCACATGGCAGTGTCCATATCTAAAGAAAGATCTTTCACAGACATCTGTCATTGTTCTCACATCCACGTGTGACATTTTCTTGGTAGATTATAGAAAGATGTTGCGAAAAGGTGCTTCAGCAGAGGAGGTTCCTTAAGTCCTCTCTAATGCATGTAGGTTTCTGTGATGGTTCTACTTCTTCTAGGTCATGGTGTATCTGTAGGAATAAATCAAGGCAACTGGACTTGTTATATGCTCTTTTTTTTCAATTCATAGTTTAGGGACTAGTAAAATAGCAAGTCCAGTTGCCTTGATTTATTCCTACTGATTTTTATCCAGTTATGTTATGAAAATATGATAGAGGGTGATTTTAAACCATACTGACATCTTCTTGCACAGAAATGCTCAGAGTGTGAGAGAGACCAATGTTGTGAGGTATTCATCTTGTTGTTTATTTCTAACAGGCGATCTGGGGGGTTTCGCACAGCAGGGCATCCCAAATCGGTGCAATTTTAGTTGCTTACAGAATTTTTTTCTATTCATTTGGTCATTTGGCCCCCTGGCCAAACAGACAAAATGGGAACTCAATTTCAAAAATTGTGTCACCACGTCAAGATCTTGTGAAGGGGGTGTTTAAGAAATAGATGAATACATTCATCAATGTTTTACCAGGTAAAATACCATTAATGTGACTCTGATCTTTATTTGCTGCTTAGCTTGACTTACACTTAAAGCAGAACAAAACCCTTGAATCTGACTTTCCCGGATTTAGTTCCATGCCCCAGGGGCATCCCAAAGCATGATGCCCTGCTGAGGGAAGCCCCCGTTTGCCCAGGAAAACTCACCTCTCCAGGCTCCAACAGCACATGTGTGAGCTCTGGTCCAACAAGAGGCGCTGGCTGTAACGTCATTCATCAGGTGGCTCTCATTTGATTGAATGGGGAGCATGTGCTGCTGCACCCCCGGCTGGGCGCGCTTTCCCGTCCCAGCCTATCTGAATTGATTGTATACAATGAGAGTCACTTACTGAATGACGTTGTCACAGCAAGTGGCTCTCATTGGACAAGAGCTCGCACATGTGCCTTTGGAGCAGGGAAAGGTGAGTTTTTATGGGAGCCATGGGGGGTTTCACACAGCAGGGCATCCTGATTTGGGATGCCCCAGAGAAAAGCCAGAGCTAGCCCTGAAATCTTTCAGATTCCAGTCTGGCTGCTGCTGGGTTTTGTTCCTACTATTAAACCGGACCTTCACCATGATTTAATGAAAAGCCCAAACTCTTAAAAAACGATTCCCCAGCATCTAAAATTAATATATTTTACGTTTTTAGTCACTAATTTATTATTCTTTCCCCCACTGGGCTGCAACTCTGTTCAGGAATTTAGGATACGGGCGCCGCCATCTTGACTCAGAAGCATCACACTTACTGAGGAGAGGAGAGTGGGATAAGGTACAGGGGGGCAGGTTATAGCTGTGCTTTGCTCAGACAGAGCAGAGCTGGGGTCAGGGAAAGGTCAGCAGTCCCAGAATGCAGAGCAGCACAGTCATTTCCTGTTTGCAGGCACTTCCTGTTTGCAGGCTGCCTGATAAAATGGCAGCTTCCATAAGCCGCCATCTTGGATGTTTAAAGGCTCATAACATGCAGTAGATGCAGGTAGGATGATTTTTAATGTGGACAATCTGTATGTACAGTGTGGGGGAAACATATAAGATAGACTCTTATTCAGAGTGAAGGTCCGCTTTAAGCATTTCCAACCTAAAGTGGAACCAACCCAGGAATTTGACTATTCCGGGTTTTGTTCCCTGCTAGGGGGGCATCCTGAATTGGAATACCTGATTGTGAAACCCCCCAGATCGCCCAGGACAACTCATCTCTCTTCCGGGCAGCTTTGTGCCAGGGAGGGTCCTGGTCCACAGGGACACTAACTGATCTAACCTACCCCCTTCTCAGTGTCCTTGAAACTGAAACAGTTGTAGCTGCAAACAATGGTTATATGCAACAGTGTGCAGCAATTTCTTGGTCCCCTGCAATAGGGCAAGAAAAGGGTATCTATCCCCCTAATGGGCTCATGGCTGGCTGGGTTTGTTGACTTAGGCTCTCTGTGGACTTGCCTCAGAGAGTGTAGGTCTTTACAGAAAGTGCTTTGCTCGAGTCTCTTCTTGCTTTCAATGCCCTCTGGCTGGGTTTGCCCACTGTGAGGGTAGAGGTAGCAGTGGGCATAATGGGCCTCCATAAGGCTCTGCTGGTCGCCCAACATGTCCATTTCTTCCTGGCCTGCACTGACAGCTGTGGCCAGGTACTGAATGAGCATGACGGCGGGGGTCCATAGCACACTGGAGGGCTGAGGGGGAGCGATTGCACACCTCTATGTAGCTTTATCTAGATCCACATGTCTACTAGGGGGTGGCTGGATGAGCAGGTATCATCTCCTGGAAAACTGACAGGCACATAATCATGTCCCCTAGGGTCATATATACACTACATGGAAGTGAGAGGTGTGGCCAGACACATCTCTAATACACATCAGGCTTTGTGTTACCCCCAGTAGATGTCTCCAGTGGCCTATAGTTAACTAAAAATGGACAGATTTGGAGACTGATAGCGCAAGTCTATGGATACCTACATTTCAAACCAGTGGGCACCAAAAAGGAAGGCAAAATAAACAATTAAAAACCACATCTGATTAAACAAAACCTAAACCTTTGTTTATCTGTCTATTCATCTGTCTGTCTTTTACTGATTGCCTGTGCAATCAGTCACCCTACAGCTACAGCCATGATCTGTGCTGTGGGACAAAGGGACATCCTTTGCCCTGTAGAGCAGGTCATGTCACAGCAGATGTGCTGCTGAATGGATGTCCCTGGACGATGTCTATTGAGTGAAAGGCTTCCCATAAGGTGGGGCTTGGCGCTTTGCTGTGCCCTTTGTTCCCAGCCTCCCTCTAATGTTCTTTCATGTGCAGTGCCAGCAGTGAAAGGGACGTGAGATGCCGCCTGTCCTCTGCCTACACACTTCTAAAAGTGACTTTGCTTGGAACAGGGGGAAGTTAGGGGAAAGTCTTGAAAAGTCATCAAAATGACATGACTTTATGGGATTACCAAACCCTGTAATATTCAGTGACTCATTCTGTGGTTTCATGCTTGCCGGAGTTCTTCCTTTTCTCTTTATTCGAATATACTTTCCATGAAATGTAAATGAATTGCTGCCATATGGTTTGTAGTGTGTTACTTAGCTACTCAGGGGTTACTTAGGTTATTTATTCTATAGCTACTCTCATGACTACTATTAAAAAATGGTAATGCTGTCCTCTGTTCTGTTACTAAACAGTTCACTGAGGGGGCAAAGATGTGATGCATCAGATGAGGATCATTATATTATAAGAAAAGATGGCAGTATAGCAACCCATAAGATTTCTTTTCTTTGTCCAGGATATAGGATTTTACAGGCCACACCTTCTTTTTATTATCACCATGCACTGTTTTCTTCTGCTTTTTAAATTCTTTATTTAAGGAATTTCACATATAGCATACAAGGGGAAAATACAAATACATCATACAATACAAACAATATACATTTAGGCAATGAAGGTAGGGTAAAAGGGCAAAGGGTCTGTCAAGGGGGGGGGACAGGAAAGCAGCTAAAAGGTCATCGCTTTGCTCACGTTCACGGGTGTATGGTTCAGATGAGCTTGGAGACCGGAAGGGAGATCACCAGCAAAGACCTCATGATGTTTCCATCAGGGCCATAAGGAGGGGCGGGGGGGGGGGGCAGGGATAACTCCTCTACATCATTTACCAGGCACATCAGAGTCGATCACAGTTCAAAGGCCTGTTTGAACTCTTCAGATTCTTGGTAAATCAACCAGGGCATCCACGTGCGCCTATACTGATCCTCCCTCTCCTGCATAGCCAAGGTGAGATCCTCCATTTCAGAGATGCTCAGCACCTCCATAACCCAGTCCCTCACCGTGGGGGCTCTTTTTTGCTTCCAAAATCTCGGGATCACCAATTTAGCAGCATTTAACAGATGTGCCCACAAGGATTTCTTGTATTTGCTAATCGGGCGATTCGTCAAGTGCAGTAGAACCTGAGCCGGGTCAGTGGGGACTGGGTCTCCAGTAAGCTGAGAAATAATGGCCAGCACCCCCCTCCAGTATTCACGAAGCTTGGGGCAAGACCAAAAAATGTGTATTAGTGTACCCCGCTCGGTCCCACATCTCCAGCACTGGGGATCCACCGAAGCCGATATTCTGTTTAGTCTGTCTGGGGTATAGTACCAGCGGGATAATATCTTATAATTGGACTCCTGCACTCTGGTGGCGATAGAGGACCCGTGAGCGAGGGATGCAATCTTCTCCCTCTGCTCCTCGTCTAGCTCCACTCCTAGGTCCGCCTCCCAATCCCTCCAGAACGACGGGGGACCGTCACGTTCCCCCACCAGCAGCGAGTACAATTTGGAGATCAAGTGGTCATTCGGTATCTCTCCTAGGCAGATCCGTTCAAGGTCAGTATGAGGTCTACACTTCTCCCTTTTCAACCCCTGTCCAGCTACAAAGGACTGCAATCTAACCAGAGTCCAGGGATCAAGGTCCGACCTCTCCCACCTGACCCTCAAGTCCGCCAGTGAAGTCCACCCGTTCACAGTAATCAGATCCCCCGCTCTCAACTGGGATAATCCACCCCAGCCCCTGAGACCCGCCCTGGACGAACCCGGGGCCAACAGGAGGCCATCGACAATGGGCACCATGGGGGAGGGCCACGGGGAGATCCTAGAGTAGTGCCTATACTGTCTAAAGGCCCACATAGTCGCTCCAATGGTTGGGTGTCTCTTTAGCTCTAAGGGTATAGCTTCTCTGCCCCACATGGAAACCTCCGGCGGAGCGAGGGCCGCGCCACGCTCCAACTGGACCCACCTTTTTGTGTCCTGACATGTTGCCCACTCGCATGTCCTCTGCAAATGCGAGGCCACCCAATATAACCTAATATCCGGCAGTGACATACCCCCCTGGTTCTTGGGCCTACATAGCGTGCGCTTCCCTAGTCTTGGTCGCCTCTTGTTCCAAATAAAGCTCATGAGGGACTTGCTAAGGTCCAAAAAGAAACCAGCAGGGATTCGGGTCGGCAGGGCCTGGAACAGATACAGCAGCCTGGGCAGGATCGTCATCTTAACTATATTAACCCTCCCCATCCAGGAGAACGTGGGAAGGTCCCATCTCTCCAGGTCAATCTTAATTCTTCTGGCCAGGGGAGTAAAATTCAGGGGCACTATATTATACAAGGAGCACGGCAGTTGGGTCCCCAAATATGTCATTGAGGCCTTGGCCCACCTGAAGGTGAAGGACCGACGCAGGGTCTCAACTATATCACCCTGTAGGGTGACATTCATTGCTTCGGACTTGTCGAAATTAATTTTCAGATAAGAGAGCCTCCCATAAATCTCAAATTCCCTCATAAGGACCGGGACTGTCACTGAGGGGTTGGTGATAAAGAAGAGCAGGTCATCTGCGTAGGCTGCGACCTTATGGGTACCTTCGCGGGAGACAAATCCTTGAATATCGGGATCATTTCTAATTGTGCATAGGAACGGCTCGAGTGTAAGGGCGAAGAGGAGGGGCGAGAGGGGACAGCCCTGACGGGTGCCATTCTTAATCCACACCGGGTCCGACAGGTGGCCATTAATTCTAATTCGTGCCGATGGGGTAGTGTATAATGCTTCTATAAGCCGTCTCATGTTGTCCCCCAGGCCAATATACCGGAGGGACTCCCTCAGGAAGGGCCAGCTCACCCTGTCGAACGCCTTTTCGGCGTCTGTGGAGAGGAGCATCAGGGGGACCCCTGAGACTCTGGCCGCGTGTATAATGTTTATGGCGCGGACCACATTGTCCCTGGCCTCTCTATGGAGTACAAACCCCGTCTGGTCCAGGTGCACCAGGTGAGGGATTAATGGGGCCAATCTATTAGCCAGGATCTTAGCGTAAAGCTTCATATCCGCGTTAAGCAGAGAGATGGGTCTATAACTTTTACAGGACAACGGATCCTTTCCAGACTTATGAATGACCGTGATGTGTGCCTCCAGGTCTCTGCATGAGAAGGCTCCCGGGTTCCCCACGTCCAGTATCGTGTTCCAGGCCCTCACCAACCGAGGACCCAATACAGGCTCAAAAGTCTTATAATATCTGGACGTGAAGCCATCAGGCCCCGGCGCCTTCCCCACCGGGGTACGCTTAATGGCCTCTGCCAGCTCTCCTGTGTTAATTGGAGCTTCAATTAAGGCCGCAGCCTCCTCCGTAATCTTTGCCATATTGGAGCGCGTCAGGTACTGCTTAATCCTCTCCATCAGCTTTGATCCTAATGTATCTCCCCCCCGCCCATAGAGACCCGCATAGTAGTTCCTGAACGTACCTGCTATAGAGTCTGAGGTGTGTCTCCTCTCCTGACAGGTGTCATCCATAATCTCCGCTATGAAGTTCTGCGCCTGCTGTTGCTTGAGGGCTCTCGCAAGGAGAGCGCTGTTTTTGTTGCCATACTCATAATAACTCCTTTTACACCTTCTAATCACATGTTTGGCTTTCTGTCTCAAATGTGCGTTAAGGGCGGCCCTCGCCTGCGTGAGCTCACCTAGTACCTTCGCCGCCTCTGATCGTTTATGGGAGAGCTCCAGAGCACTGACCTTTTCTGACAGCTTCACTAACAAAGCCGCTTTTTCTTTTTTCAGGCGCGAGGCATGATTAATCAAGATACCCCGGATAACACTCTTATGAGCCTCCCACAAGATCAAGGGGGAGACCTCTCCGTTATCGTTTTCTTTAAAGTACGAGGCGAGACCTTCCCTTACATCTCGCAGGACCACTGAGTTCTGTAGTAGGGATTCATTCAGCCTCCAGGTCAAGGGGGAGGGGGGCCTATTTACTATGTCCAGGTCCAGATAGACCGGGGCATGATCAGAAAAGGAAGTGGGGTAGATGCCATCACCCGCAACTCTCTCTAGCAAACTATGGGAGACCCAGAGATAGTCGATTCGGGAATAGGTCCCATGGACCTTTGAATAAAACGAGTAGTCCCTAGCTGTGGGATTTCTAATCCGCCATGCGTCTATCAACTGCAAGCCATGCAGCTTCTTCCGCAGGGTTCTCAAAGCTGGTTGGGAAATCGTAGACCTGCCTGCCGAGGTGTCGATGAGAGGGTCAATCGGGAGATTAAAGTCCCCGCCCAGGATCAGCTCACCCTCCGCGAACTTTTCAACCCTGTCCAACGTCTGCCTGAGGAACTGAACTTGATCCCGGTTGGGAGCATAAATCGAAATCAGGGTGTACTGCTTCTGGTTAATTGCACCCTTGACCATGACCACTCTCCCCGACTCGTCAGCCCAGGAATCCGTCAGCAAAAATGGGATGTCTCTCGCTATCAAAATGGCCGCCCCTTTTTTCTTGCCCTCCGAGGAGCTGCTGGTAAAGACGTGTGGGAAATATTTACTGTTTAGCTTCGGAGTGGCCCCTCTTTTGAAGTGAGTTTCCTGAATGAAAATTATTTTAGCCTTATACCTCCTTAACTCTTGCCACAATATTGTTCTCTTCTCTGGCGTGTTAAGGCCTTTGACATTCAGCGACACAACTTTCAGCGGACCCATGTTGAGTGATACCTTGTGAACGGAATCTAAGCAGGAGGTGCAAAATAAGGTAGCTGCTGGGACCTCGGGGGTTGTAGGGGACTAGCAAGGGAAGTAGGGGATGGGGACAGGGGTAAAACACTGGGGGCAAGTGGCTGGGGGACACACGAAAAAAGAGCAAAAAAGTGACTAAATTATAGTCAACCAGTGGATCACGGGTTACGTGTTCCAAAATTGGCGCTTTTTAGCGGAGAGCAGTGAAATTGCACTCTATCTCCCTAAATAAGGAAAAAGGGGGACAGTCCGCTTCTGCTTTCCCGTCCGCGAGGACTAAAGTCGTCCCGGAGGGGTGCGCCGGTAAAGTGAGGGCGAAGAGGACAAGAGTCGCGGATCGCGGGGGGAGATCCGCGCCATAACAAAATCTTTCCAGACTACTACACTCTAAGGCGAAGAGGAAGATGCATATGGTATGTCGGGTGAGGACCGCGGTGCTGACACATCAAAAACGGCGGAGCATTACCGCGAGTATGGTCGCGCAGCTCTACCTAGCCGCCGTTCAGCGGCCGGCCGCACAACTCCGCTCAGGCAGATACGGTCCAGACCCACGCACACATACACATGGGGAAGTCAATAACGGGGCATCAACAACATATCCATAAACAACATTCCCATAGAAAGGTATAAGGAGGGGTCTCGTGGCCTCGCTCCCCGCCCGGCGCGAAGAGACCAAAGCGGCCCATCCGCGTGGGGCGGCGCGCCGAGATGCCACATAACTTTTAACTCAACAACTTAACTCCGTGCATCCGACCGACAGCCCACCCAGGGTGAGTCGCCCGCCGGGGGCCCGGCCAACAGCAACTTTAGCAGGTCGCGCCAAGACAGATTGTCGTGCCACTACTTCACCCGCCTCGCCTGCCCCGGTCGCCCACTCCCACGTTGTAAATCATTGGGTCGCGGGACTAACCGGCACAGGGAGGGACAAGGCACCACAGCGGGGACATCAGCGACCCCGTCTGTTTTCTCTTCCTCGAATAGGGCCGCCCGCTCCCCGCGGCGGACGACCCCCGACAGCGGGGAGGTCCGGTGCAGTCCAGTCAGGGATTTCTATCGGAGCAGTCTCCAGAAAGCGAAACAAGTCCCGAAGCTGGCTTGGGGATTTCAGAACAAAGAGGTCGCCATTTCTCCGCACTCTCAGCTGAAAGGGATGGCCCCAGCGGTAAGAGGCTCCCCGACTCTGGACCAACTCAAGCAATGGCTTTAGGAGTCTCCTCATCTGCAAGGTCCTACGGGACAGGTCCTGCAGGACGATCACCTGGGCGCCCCGAAACGCGACAGGACCCTTCTCCCAGGCTCGACGGGTGATCTCTTCCTTAATTTTAAAGAAGTGGACTCTGCATATAACGTCTCTGGGCCTGTCGCGGTCCGCAGGGCGTGGGCCTAGTGCGCGGTGCACTCGGTCAAGCTCAATGCCATTGGTACTGGGAAGCTCCAGCAGCTCGTTGAAGATAGATGTTATCGCTGCCGCGAGATCGCGGGGCTCCACGGATTCAGGTATCCCCCGTAAGCGGAGGTTGTTCCGGCGGTTACGATTCTCAACATCATCATGTGCAAGGAGAAGGTCGGACACATGACGCTTGCTATCTTCTTGCTGTTGTTCCAGGGCCGCCACGCGGGCCGCCAGAGCCCCATGCGAGTTCTCAACGCCATCCACTCTAAGCGAGACCTCCGTCACTGCTCCCTGTAGGGCCGTCAACTCTTTCTTGAAAGCCCCCTCCATTCTGGATACGTAGCCATCAAAGTCTCCTTTGGTGGGGAGCCCACACAGGGCCTCCTTGATGTTGACCTTTACCGCCTCAGCTACCACCTGCGACAAGAGATCCAGCGGGATAGACGGGCATGCACCCTGGTCGTACTCCGGAAGCCTGGGGCTGTGTAGGGGTGTGCTCCCGTTACGAGATCCGGTTCCAGGGATGTGGGGGTCCCGCTCAGCTGAGCGGAATAGAGCAGGGAGAGAAGATGCCATATCGCCCCGAGCTGAGAAGAGGCGGCCGCGCCCCCCACACGGCGGCTGACCATGTGGGACCCAAGGCTGGTAGTTGCACAGCTCCGCGACTGGGGCCGCTTCGGATCGGTCCCCCCAAGGTAGGGCGGGGCTCCCCGGAGGCGTTGGGGCGTCCGACGAACCTCCCGGCCCGGGTGAGAAAGTCAAGGACTCGGGTGAGTGCCGCGCCGCGTCCCCACTGAACGGTGGCCCTCGTGGTGGTCCCAAGTTCTGGGGCGGTGTGTCTGGGATACTGCCAGCCGAATCCAGGTGTTGCTGCGATGACACATACAGAGGGGGAGCCCCACCGCTACTCCGCCCCGGGCTCTGGTTTGGCTTATTACGGGCCTCCTGTGGCTGTAGCCCCACCTGACCCCCAATCCGGTCGGAGCCCCCACTCCTGTCTCCCTGTGGGTCACCTGTCATTGCGCCGCCGGGTGGTCCTCCGGTACTCCCGTTGCGCCTGTCTGCCGCTTCATGGACCTGGGCCTCCACCACGATGTAGCTTCTCCCGCCGGGTGCGGCCGTGCTCACTCCGCTCTCCCCGCCTACCGAAGCGGGGGAGTCCCTGCTCACAGCAGCCGGGTCGCGTCCCTCACAGCCGTCTCCCGGCAATGGCGTCAGGGGGGGGGGACCCCCCGCCCTCCCCGTCGGGTCGCACACTCCGCTCCCGCCCGCCGCCGACAGTGCAGGGAGCTCACCTGGACTCGCCGGCTGGGCTTCTCTCCCCGATGGACCGTCGGGCTCGTTCCGGGCAGCGCAGGTAGGATGGGTGGTCGCGCCGCTCACTCCCTCACGTCCCGCCGCCATCTTGGGTCCCTCCACGCTCGGCGCCCCGTCCTCCCGGGCACGGAAAAAAGAGGGAATGGGGCGCTCTCGGAGCTTCCTGGTTGCTCCCCTTCCCTTTCCCCTCCTGGGCATGGGTAATTTGTGGCTCTGCAGGAACGCCTGAGTGGCAGAGTCAATAGATTAGCGCGGAGCTCCCCTCACACGCGTCCTCACGGCGCCATGTCAAGCCACGCCCCCCCCTCTTCTGCTTTTTAAAATTAGGCTACCTACCTTTATTTTAGTATTATTTACTCCTTTATCAGCCAGCCTCCTATATAAGACCATCGGGCAGTCATCAAGCCCTCATTTTCTGGCATTCATTCTGCAATGAATTCAAGCAGAGGTATACACCCGAGCATGATCAAGAACCTTAATGCCAGGGTGTGAGGAATTCATATAATTAACTATCCTAATCTGCACCACCATTAAAAAATGTTTGGTCCCCATACAGCTTCAGTATCAGGGCACCCCCTAGGTCCTGACATTTGATTTGGATGAGTTTCCATGATTGAGGAGCTGCTGTGGACACAACCAGGACAGCATGTGTCTTCCACAGCCAATAAGCAATATGTCTGCAGAAATGGCTTTAGCAGTCCTTTTTATGGACATTAGCAAGTTTAACACAACGCTCAAGGCAAGATACCTGTCCCATGAAACAACAGAGGCTAATTTGTGGTGGGCTGCATTAGGTAGGGATTCCCAGAAAGAGTGGGAGCAGGTGAGAAGTTACAGTCCCGTGCCTGGGCCCCCTGAGTAAGAAAGAAAAAGCCCCCTTACCTTCTCCTCGGCCAGCACCTCTCCCCTGGTCTCTGTGCGGCCGCTGCAAAGAAATTCACTTGAATGGGGAGGCAGGAACCCGCACCTTGTCACAGCTGAGCAGGTGGAATCTTCTGCTGCAAAAATAAAATAATAGGTTAAAGGAGCACTATCGGGAAAAAATGTTCTAATAATAAAATTCCATATAAATATGCTGGATGGCGGGAGGAGGGATCACTTATGCACCCGGCATCAAGAAATATCTAGCCAGGCTTGTTTCTTTCTTTTAATGGAAGGAAAAGGAAATCAGGGATGGCAGGTTCTGTTACCCCTGATACACTCAAACCTGTCACCTCTGGATTTTATTCCTGCCAGGAGAAGAAACCATAAGCTTGGCAGGGCTTTTCTTCAGCTCGAGTGTTTAAGTGACCCCTCCTCTCATTAGCTGAAGTGTTTATATGGATGTTTAATATTATACAATTTCGTGATACATCTCCTTTAAGTGCACTTTTACCATATGCGGCTTCTCTGCAACTGTCCCACGACCCACAGACACTACACAGTGCCGAAGCTTTCTCTTCCTGAAAAAAATGGCTGCAGTTACAAGTACTACAGGGCTTGTGGTAAGGCCATGTCTGTCTTACTCTTCACATTTGGTTGTTGACAGAAGGACACCCTCCATCACAGGGCTTAGCCCCATGTCACAGGGTTTGCTGGTGAGGTGAGCCTATGAGGGCAGCATCCCCTGTCCATCCAGAAATCTTTAATATCTACTGAAACATCTGTATGATTAGAGTCCATGGTATAGTGCAGTTATCTACTTCTTCCCCGCTGCACATATGCTTTAATGTGTTAGTAATAGTCAGGCACAGCATGGTTTCCAGTCATCTTGATGCGGTTTTGGAGTTGTTGGAAGTCAAATGGGCAAATGGAAATTCAAGTTCTAAAATATAGGATGTTTTTTTTAACCCATGTTTTCTTTGTCACAGCTGCCTTTATTGAAGATGATGAAGATCTAAATGAAGTACTGTGTGAGTTTGATGCAGTGTTAGAAGATTTCTCCTCACCATTCAACAAGAGGCGCTTCCGGTATGACGAACACCTACAGACTATGAAGAGGAGGAGCAGCGCAAGCATCAGTGACAGCGGAATGAGCGACTCAGAAAGTGAGCAACTGTTGGAACAGGAATTCAGGTCTTGCCTTGCCCTAACATAAAACTGCCCTTTGCATTACCTACTTCCAAAATACAATCCACAAAAATCCAAGGATTAAGGTGATAAATAGGAGCAGGCATAAGAATTTACTTTTATTTTTTTTATTAAAGTAAATCTGAATAACAATATAGCATAGGCAAAATATACATTTAGGCCAAGGTTACATTATTTAAAGATTACAAGTAAAACATAATGTGACGGGTTAGAGTCTTTGTGATCATGTTAAAAAGCTGCATGTACTGGTACTTGTAGCAACTATAATTGATTAATTATCTATATAATTAATAAGCTAAAGAGAGAACTGAAAAAACAGTGAGGAAAGCTCTCATATCATAGAAAAGGGGTTTGAGGGTGATCAGGAATAGGAAAAGGTTAATCAGACCACCCTGACTCTGAGCCATCACCTAAGGACAGGTAATTATTGCAAGACACAACATTTACATTTTAGATATGACAGTAAGGAGCAGATTGTTCCCTTTTTAAATGCAAATTAAGTCCAAATAATCAATTAGTAATTTTTTATTGTTTCTAAACTAATCTACCATGAAAGTCTTGTTCATAGATGAGCTAACATTACTCCTAAAGATATTTATATCTTTATAAATATCTTCTATAAGTCAACTATAGATAGTTTAGTAATGTAACAACTTACTGTGGTTATTGAGTTCCGTATTTCGGGTTCTAGTCTTGGTACGTCTATATGTTTGTGTATATTTAGTCGCTTTCTGAAATATTAGGGTTGATTCAGAGCCCCTTTCTCAATGTTTTTTTTGCATGAAAATTCCCATCCCTCCCATTTTTCCCTCTCGTCTGGTTCAGCCGAGCCTTTTTTCTGCACAAATTTTTGTGTAAAATATTTTGTGATTTTTCATTTGGTAGCAAGACCTCCAAAAAACAGTGAGAAACGGGCTCAGAATGAACCCTATTGTCTGGATTTTGAGTAGGAGCCCTATAGACAGATTTAATTGACATTTTTCATGAGGCTGAACTACACGTAATCTGATTTTTTTTTTTACTTGTAAACAGCAAGGATACATTGGGGGTCATGCTAAATATTTGGTGAAGCCAGTGTGATTGCAACCTGAATCTTGGTGAGCTTTTTAGGGAAAACAAAAAAGTGCAAAAAAATTATTTGTCTTACATTCCCCCCCCCCCCCCCAAAATCACCTGTACACGTGACGGCACATTTTATAGTTTAGGTACATTTTTTTTTCCAGTAATGTAAGGTTATATTTTTGAAGCTTGGAAATAACAGCACCCTATGGCCTATGCTAAAGATTTTAACAATTTATTCCGCATAGCCCATAGGGTTCTGTTGTTTCCCAAACTTAAAAACAAATATCCTTACCTTATAGGAAAAATTATGTACCTCACCTGTAAAAATCCCCCATCACGAGTACAGGTCATTTTGGGGAAAAAAACTAAAAAGTTCACCGAGATGCAGGTTGCAATCCACATCACAGTGCACACTGCAGACTGGCCTCATCAAATATTTAGCATGATTCCCACAATTCATGACCTGTCTTTCTTGCCCTGGATTAAACACCTTGCTGCACATGTAGTACATGACTAATAGACTTGCTTTTATGATGTCTAACTGTCACAAATCTGAAACCAAAGACCCCCGGGGGTGTTAGTCTAGGCGGTGATCTCACTCTATAACTATTTGTGTTTGACCCTTATGACATACCTGTAGAAAGACAGTAGAAGATCTTGTCAGTGTGATCTCACACATTTATCAGGAAGAAGTCACTGATACTTTCAGGAGATCATGTTGTATGAATCAGTATTTCAGGGTTTCTTTCGCTGTCTGGCATAAGGGAAACTTGAATGCTGAACCCTGACTTTACATTTACAAATCTCTAGGGTTTGTAATGAGTAGAGCAGAGAGGTCAGAAGACAAATGACTGGTGGCTTTCCTGTGTAGCCTGTAACTTGCTCTAGAAAAACACTTCTTTGACTTTTAGAACTGTTACAGTTACAGATGTGTGGTCTTGTGACTTTGCTGCCTGCCTTACTAAATTGTTACTCATTGTGTGCAGTTGTTGACATGGAGTGTGGTAAAAACAGGAAGACTGTGGTTTCCACTGTTACTTTGGGCTGTTTATTTCAGTTGCTAAGAGAACCATTTTTTGTGATGATTGAATCAGATTTCCAGCTCTAAGTTCCTCTAATTTTATGTTTGTTACTTAATAGGTATGTGGGCATTGACTGCCCAATGGTTCTGGATGATTAGTCCGCCCTACAGGGCAGTAAGGAATTACTTGCATGGCTTTATGTACAATGTCTTGAGTAGCAGATGGGAAACTTGATGACAGATATAGATATTTTTGGTTAGGATAAACTACTAGTCATTTGATTAAGTTTGTTTCCTTATGGATTTTAAGTACAAAATAATTCATGATGTGTCACAGCCATCTGGATATAATACATTCTTGCAGATGCAGTGCATGACCTATATTTTTGTCTTTATCATTTATAATTTGGCTAATGTGGCTTCCATCTATTATATTTAGGAAAGTACATTATCTGACTTAATGATAGATTGCTTCTTCCATTTTTTGCACCTAACTGGTTGACATCAAGTCCATCAGATTAAAGATAGTGATACATCTATTTTCAGTGGTAGGCTCATTTGTAGAAGAAATGTGCTTTACCTTTTTAAATGTGTTTTATTTTTTTTTAGTATAGATTGGTTTAGTGGCTCTTTGGATTCACTGTTTACTATAGCTCACAGTAATCCAGTATATGTAGAACATATAATCACATTTGAACAGAGCAGTTCTGGTTGACATCATTCTGGTGAAAGACTGGCACATACTATTATGATCAATAAATGGATCATTTATCCCTTAAAGTTTGATATTAATTGTAATCATTTAGATTTCTAATCTTATGTAAAACTCATGTTTTCCTGATGTTTCCCCTAGCTATTATGGTACTATACAGCTATTAGTTTTGTTAGTATTAAAAAAAAGATTATAAAACCATGGAGTATGTACCAGTCATGTTCTAACTGTACCGGCAAGTACAGTGCTTCTTAATTTTAATTTAATAAAATTGTGATGTGTGGCAGATTTCTGTATATTCACATGAATCCAGCATTCAGAAAACGCCCATTTAAATTGAGGGGGGCTTACATCTACTAAAGCACTGTTTATTGACATGTGGTACACATATTATTATATTATATACTTAATGACACACCAACAGGGAGGGAGGGTGCATCAAGGCCAGTGACCTACTATTTTTGGTAGCATTTATAACTAATCCCCTCCTTGGGATACTCAATTGGAAGTTCTTGTCATTATAGGGTATGCTTTTCTGTGATGTATCAGTGTTAACCCCCCTTTTTAAAAATCCCTGTAATATTTTTACAGTTCTATTTAACTTCTTTGTAATTATAACCTCACCCATGTGGTTCTTAAAGTAATACTGCAGGCAAAGGTAATTGTTACACCATTGCGTCGGGCTACATTTGGCACTGTCCTAAACTGTATTCTGTTTTCAATTGAAGCATCGTGGTTTACAGGTTCAGCCAGTGACATCATAGATCCAAGGACCACACCCACTTTTTCAGACGATAAATCATAAGCTGAACCTGCAACTTTAAAATTGGAAACAGTTTAGGACAGCGGCAAATATATCCCGACACAATGGTGTAACAATTACCTTTGCCCGCAGTAGCACTAATATTTAACTGTGTGCACTTTAGCGTGGTAGACAAATCTCCAGCTGTGTATATAACTACAGTCTCTCTCAATGATCCTTGCGGGGAGGGGCAGCTCCCGAATTTTCATAGACTTTTGTTCTCTGGGTCATGTCATGTTTGGTCAGGTATTCCTGACCTTTATTAGTCACTACAGCAAGCAGATTATATAGAGAATTATACACAAGTCAAGATTGTGTTCTAAAAATGTCAGTTAAAAGTCAGATGAAGGGTATGACATATCGTTTGCCCTGATTTAATCTAACTATGATAACTTCAAAAAGTCTTAATTTGACCAACACAAATATCCTTTTATTTACATTGGCAATGACAGGAAAGGGCGAAGTCTGGAAGTCAACATAAAGCGTGTTCAAGCACTGCAATACTTGTCTTTTACTTTGAATAATTTAGTCACTTATGGTGAAAAAAGTAATGACATGTCTAAGATGTAAATATACGGTTCTGCAGAATGAGGAACTAATGATGGTGAAGCTTTTATTTCAAATGAAACAGTGTAATCATTTTCCAAATCCGTCATATTCTAATATTAGTTGTCGGTCATATTCTTACCCTTAGTTGTGTATGTTGTGTAATGCCAGTGTGGTGCTCACAAATATCTTGTGTTTGTGTTTCAGGTGCAGATTCACTTTGCAGGAACAGTTTCAGCTTCAGTGATGAAAAATTAAACTCCCCAACCTTATCCTCTCCACCCCTCTCCTCTCCAGCAGAGACCCCCCGCAAAGGTACAGCAGCATTCACTTACATGTATTGATGGTGTATTGAAGTCCAACAATAACAGCTACTGGCTCGGCCAGTGGTTTGTGATGTCAGATCTTTATTTTCAAACATGAAAGGATCTGTTGGAAAATGAATGCGGTTCCTCCCATTCACCTGTTGTAGCAAGCTTTAATTATATCATTTCAGGTTATGTCGTTTATTACTTAAAGCAAACCTTAAAGTGATTGGAAAGTCAAAAGTCAAAAAAATAAACCAGTAGCTTACCTTTCATTGAGTGGCTCCAGCACTGTCCTTCCTCTCATCATTTCCTTATTCTGGTTTCCTTCCCCACCCCGCCAATGCTGTCCACCAATCAACCTTCAGGAGGCTAAGAAGAGAAACACCCCACTCCCAGACCAGGTGTCCTGCATCTCTGAAACCCCGCCCTCCTCTCTGATCTCCTGCAGCATCTCTCACCCTCCTTATCTGATCACACTATGCGCTGGCAATGAGAACTAGAGGCACAACGTGGCACTTATTTTTCCTTTTACTATAATATAGTGCAATTCCGGGTACAGACGTTAGAGCAGCCATTATGAATATGTAAAGTACACAGTGTGCTCACATCACATCACTGTTGCCCCATCCCTCTGGCACCTGCACCTCCTCCAATCATTTTCCTGGTCCCCATCCTACAAAGCTTTAGGAAGAAAGGCTGAGTACAGTGGCTAGTGCCACAAACAAGAGATTCCTATGTAATGTTAATCTGCATTGGTATTGTTATTGTTATGATAAGGAGGAGATCCCTTCAAAAGCACCAGTAAAATGTGCTGAAATATCTTCTTTTTTTTGGGGGGGGGGGGGGGTTGGACACATGTTGCATCCCAGGGTTTTGGTCCGCTTTAAAATGCAGAATGTGAAGTTTTGTCTTGAAGTGGTCCAACTGGAGGAACTGGACCACATTGTGACAGTTGTGTGGTCCACCCACGCGGTCTGGAGTCGCTTACACTTTTTGGCAGCCGGTGAAAGTGGGTTTTGAGTGGCGTGTAACTGTCTCAATGCTGTCCAGCATCCATTTAGGGTGAAATGGGTGTTGGACCGCTTTATGATGCTTTTGAATATGGGCACCTTTATCGCTGATCATCCAGATTTAGAGATGCCAACCTAGATCAGTGATGCCTTTTGTTTCTTTTTTGCCCACCTGTTTAAGGTCAGAGGTAAATTTAGAGGGGGAGAGAGTTTTAATATACAGCAGCAGAAGTTGTGCTTATAATATTATTAATATGTGTATACTTTCTTTCCACAGCTAAACTTGGTGACACAAAAGAGCTGGAAGATTTTATTGCCGATCTCGACAGAACACTAGCAAGTAAGTTTGTTTTTGTCTAAGACAGCTTTGACTGCAGTGTGGTGCTTCATAAAACCACTATCCATTTTAAAATTGGCAACTTTATAATTATGTTTCACATGCTTTGGCCATGATTCTATAAACTTTGCTTAAAGAGGAACTTTGCAGGCCCTGGATTCAAAAATAATTGGGATGTCCCACTGTGCACCCCCCCCCCGGAAGCCTCAATACACCCACCCTCTCCAGGAGCCCTCACTGCATCTTAGCCCCATGGCTGCATCCCTGCATCCTCTGCTCCTGCTGCCTCCTAGTTGGGTTTGCCTCACTCACAGTGACTCATGTGGCGGTGGGGTCACTGGCAGGTCACTTTTGGATGTTGGTCAGGCACACAAGCAATCCCCATGGAAGACCTACAATTATTGTATTCACTAACATACCAAAACCCCTTTAGCCCGGCTTTTGTGTACAAAAGACTCCAGAGCAAGGTTACAGTTTGTCCTAGGGCAGCCTGACTGCAAATTTCCCATTTTCTCACCTTCTTCCTCATGCCCATGGTGCACGCATAGGCCCCCTCCAATGCCAAGCAGGTAAGAATGGCTGGTGTGGATGTGCAGTAAGTGACCACTGGAGGGGCACAGCAATAAATCATCATTAGAGGATCGGAGCAAGGAGGAAGGTTACTAAGTGGCAATTCTGGGGAGTTTCACACATAGCTGATCCCAAATCAGCATGTTCCTGCTTTAAAGTGGACCTAAAGAATTTAAAGAATGTAAAAACAAATCATTGTTTGCTTATTTGACGTGCACAGGATTCATCCTGATGTTCAATAAAGTCGCTGCTGAGACTCAAGGCCTTTCTGTCGCTCAGCCCATGGATTTTATTTACTTCTACCATTTTTCTGCACTGTATGGTGGACATATACAAAGAAGTAGGCAATAGATAGACAAGCAAGACTGAGAGCAGCTATCCTGCCATGTGCAAACAAGCATTGGTTTGTCCCACACAGTCTGATGCAAGAGGGGTAAAAAAGTAGTGGTCATCAATTAATAAATTCCAGGATCTGGGCTACATAAACAGGGGCTTAATCACACCCGAAAATGTGTTATATTAAAAATACATATAAACAGGGGTCACTTATATTTACTGAATAAAACTCCCACCAGGCTTGTGGTTTTCCTCTCCTTGTGGGAATAAAATTCAGGGGTGACAGGTTTAGTCTATCAGGGGTGACAGAGCCTGTCACCCTGGATAACCTTTTCCTTTCATTAAAAGAAAGAAAAACAAGCCTGGCTGGATATTTCTTGATGCCGGGTGTATAAATGACCCCCCCCCCGCCATCCAGCAAATTAATATAGATTTATATCATTAAGCCATTTTTTGCGATTAACATAGATTTATATCATTAAGCCATTTTTTGCGATTAATATAGATTTATATCAAGTCATTTTTTTGTGATAGTGCTCCTTAAGCAGCACATTAGTATGAATCACCTGCGTGACAGGTAAGCAATGACGATTTGTTTTTGCACATAGCCATTGATTGGCTGAGGGACTTTAACTCTCTCAACTTAAACCAGATCCACAGCCTGGCACAGTTGGAAAAGAAAACTCCCCAAAACTTACATTTGCTCCTGCATTCACTCAAAGCTGAAACACCTCCTCACTCATTTTCTAGTGGTAGCGGCCATTTTGGAGCTTCCACTCCCAACATCTCAGCCATGCTGCTGACTGGATTCAATTGACATAACTGATAATGCACAGTAACAGGAAACCCAAGAGCACTTTGTGTTTACAGGCAGCCTGCAGGAGCATGAGCATCCATTTTGTTTTTAAAATTTACCTCAGCAGGAGTTAGAAAAAGGTAAATTAAATTAATGGCGTATGAGCACTGTTTATTGTGTTGGTCTGGTTTAAGTCATTTTTGACTGGTGGTCCAGACTTTGTACAGCACCTGTTTATTTCTTATATTTCACATTATCTGTGCCTTCCTTTGGGTTGTCCATAATTAGCTCTGCTGTGTAGGATGGGAAGTTGCCCCCGGCTGACCTTGGTGTTTTGTGTTTCCTGCAGGCATGTGAAGCACCGACTGTGTGGTCACATCATGTAATCAGCGCCGGAACACACAGCGGCATGAAGTCAGGCTACACGCGGCAGAGGATCACGCCTACCTACTACTCTGTTTGATCTATGCTTCAACCTGCTGCATGGTTTTAGAAAGTTATATATATATATATATATTTATATTTGTAATACAGTTGACTGTATTTTTTACATAAATGTTGCTTAATTGTAACTTAAATACTTCTATAGAGATAAATGTGTTTTGTTATAGTTGAGAAAATGTAATTAAGCTTTTGCAGAAATAATATATTTTTGTACACAAATAAAATGTCTGGGTTGTATTTCTTTAGATGCCTGTACATGTGAGAGAGGTGACTGTAATGAGACAGTAATAGTAACCTGGTCCCATTGTAAATTCCTCCTGCACATCTCCATTACACGTTACCCTCCCACTGCTCAGATTATCCCCTGACATGCTGTAGTCATCAACAGCAAACATGACCGCACTGTGCTTGTAAACAGAATTAGAGCCACACACACTTCTAAGGAATATACTTTCTTATAATTTCATTGCTCATAGGCAATAAAGGTATTTGTACTCCCTAGGGTGTGTAACTACAGGGAGTGTCGAAGTTGTGACCGCATCGGGGGCCCGTAAGGTCATGTTACCCCATCATCTTATTTATTCAGTTTGTGCTCACATGGTTTCCCAAAGGATGTATTTGCTTCTTGGTGTTGAATCTAATTGCATCCAGTCGGCATTCTAGGTGCTGAATGTATAAGCAATGCCAGGGCTGCCCTGCGCCCGGTCATGGGGCTTACCATATTTTGATTTTAAAAAATGACTACTGGTCGCAAAAAGGATTGGGTAATATGCCCCGGGACATACCTCACCTTCAAGCCTGGCCTCGAGCATTTCACACCTCAACACAACCTGGCGCACAATGAGTTCCAGAGAGAGTACCAGGAAGTGCTATGTTTTGGCTGCCCATTATCCTGATTGGGGTATCCCAAATCAGGATGCCTCCTCGCTGTGGGATGGAAGGACCAACAGTCATTTTTAAATGTGTGTCAGGTTTTAAATACAATATGCCATGGCAAATCATAAGCTATTTTGATTGTCCTAATGGATTATTCATTAAAGTGTGAAGAACTTGCCCATCTCATGTTGGAGCCCATAGTCAGCACTTGATTAATCTCCTTAGAGGGATGTCATTTACTTACAGTCATGGCTGTAAATGTTGGAAAAAAAATGAAGTATTTGTGAGAAAAGGATCGCAGTAACACGTTTTGCTTTACACATGTTTATTCCCTTTGTGTGGATTGAAACTAAACCAAAAAGGGAGGAAAAGAAGCAAATATATAGTCAGATAAAACTGACCTAAACCCAGCAGGATAGATTCCTGGGCCGATCGATTCCCTCCCCCAGGGGCATTCAATATCGGGATGCCCCGCTGTGTTAAACCCCCCAGGTTGCCTACTACACTTACCTTACTTCCTGGTCCATCGGCGCATGCGCGGGTCGCATCCCCGCTATCCCTCTAGCACGGCGCTTGGCCGTGCCAGCCATTTGTAAATAGCCAGCGCGGGCACGCTCCTTGTTAGAGGGAATCGGGGGATGCGGCCGTCAGCGCACTTGGAGCCGCTCTGCTAAGACGTCGCTCAGTCGTGCATAGCTCAGCTCTCCGAGTGCGCTGATTGGTTGAGTGGCTGCCCATGCCCCGTAGGACCGGGATGAGGTGAGTTTCCTCGGGCGATCTGGGGGGTTTCACGTAGCAGGGCACCCCCGATCGGGGTGCCCCAGGGGAAAGGACCAAAACCCAGGATAGTCAAAATCCTGGGTTTTGGTCCACTTTAAACAGCTGTTACGTTATTCACAGCCAAGTCAATGCGAAGGTAACCATTAAGGCTTATATGTCTGTATAGAGATTTCATCCATCAATGTGAATTTCTGGTGAGTCTTGCCATCCAAGATGCCACGTATGGTGGAGTATTGCTATGTGTGCCTCACCAAGAGAGAAGAACTCGGCCTATTGATGGTTGACTGATCAACAGCCTAGGCTTTATGTCAATTTAGACTGTCCTCATTGCCATCATTAGAAGAAATCCAGGTTGCTACTTAGATGAGAATACAAATGGCTGGACTACTACTGTCCATATCTGTCCCTCAATGTCCACCCAATCCTCACCTTTTAAGGTGTTTAGACATATTAGAATACATCTGGTACAAATGAAAGCTCTAAGGTTGCCGGAGGGACCTGCAGATCCTCTCCAATGTGACTGGGTTTCCAGGAAACCTTTGCACCTTACCCTTACTTAATTGTGTAATAAATAATGGTTTCTGGTTAGGAACTATCAAGAGCAAGGTTGCCAAATCTTTGTCGATATCTGCTAGAGTAATAAATTATGTCAGTCTCTGATCTATTCAATGTGGCAATTTGTGTAATACAATTATTCGGAAGGGTGTTATCCACACACACCCAGCTCTCAGACAAATACAGTCTATCCTTTAGCTGGATGACTAGAATGGCCTTTTTTAATATCATTTTAGACAATATTTGTACTGTTTGTAAAAGCTGTTCCTGAGCTAACCTCCTGAAGAGCATTTAAATGCTGAGGCTATGCAGCATGTGGTCTGATCTAACACAGGAGGCACAATCTGATAATGTTATCAGATGAGGCTGATATCAACAGGTTAGAATAAGAGCAGCTCCAGTGAAGACACCCAAACAAAGCTAGGCATCTGGACTGGGATGCCTGGGCCACACCAGTAGACCCAACTCTGGGGCCAATTTCACATTAAGATACAAGTATTAAGGACTTACATTCAGAGCCTAAGAAAAGAAATATTGTGCCAAACTGTACTGGTGATGAAGGACCTCTGGGCCAGTCCAAGCCTGCCAGACATGATCAGAAACACCCCCTGTCCTGGCAGAGCAATCATTTGACAAACGGTTTCCTAAATCCCTTTTATGTCAAAGAATGTGGCACATGTAGTAACATCATTCAAATATGCTCACACTGCTCTGGGAGCTGTCAGACATATGCCTCATGCTAGTTCGAAATCTTAAATGCTTTTCAATGGCTTTTTTTGTGAGATATCACAATGATCTGAGCTGAGACGTGTCCGATAAGGATTGCAAGAATCAGGAGAATCACAGTCACACCCAGCACAGACTCAGAAGGGCAGCCATACACTTGCAATGCACCTGTTATCACAATCTCATAGGAAGCATAGTGCATTAAACATGAAGACTGAAGCGTATCCACCACCAACAGCATTTACCTGCCAAATAGTAAGGATTAAACAAACCATTCAGGCATAGAACCTACAGGATTCATCATATACTACAAGTATATACTTACATATACTTACAAGTGGTTAAAGAGGATATGTTACCAACCTCACCTGTTGCATAGGTAGTAGTGACATACAGGCTGAAGCTCACAGTGCTCAGTACTGATTACACGCTCACCAATAACCAATAAGACACAAATGACATAATCATGAACAAAAGGCTGATGAACAGTCACCCTTTATCTGCTGCATTGGCTGCAGTGCAAGAGGATAATACAGGTTGCTGAAAATCTTAGATTTACCAGACTACAAGGTATAAATACCATTAGCTGATAAACACCATCATGAAATATAAAGCCTGATGTATAGTCAGCTTTAGATGCTGGATTAAGTTGCATGAGAGGGAGTTACAGGCTTTTTCTCTGGGAAGGTTCCCAGTTTGCAGGATCAAAATTCATAAAATAATGTACTTACCATTCACTGCGGAAGCATCAACGCGTTAATTCAAGATAATTAGCCTTACCCTTTATGTATTGCAACAGTATACAACAGGTGATACATGTTACTTTATTGTGTAGGGTTTTGATTTTATAGGACTAAAATGCATATACACCCAATTATGTGCTAAGGCACCATTGTCAAGATTTAATTTTAGCTCCAAAGGGCATACGGTATATTTCACTTTCTTTCAAAGACTTTCTAGACTTTCGGCTATTAGCTGTGCTTATGTGGCAGTGATCATCTTGGATCTTCTATTAGTCAACAGCAGCCACAGCACTGATTCCCAATCCGCACATGAGCATCTAGATATATTGGCGCCTGCAATGCACCTCCCATGATCTTCCATCAACAATGTACAGATCCCTTTATATTGCAGGTTGCAGGTGCATTCCACTGCCCAACTTACCTGTTTAGGGAGAGCTGTATGGCCGGGTAACTTTGGCTGATTTGCAGCCAGTCAACAAAGTCATAAAAAGTTCCTAAAGGAGAGATGAAAGAGAAATTAGTTTAGGATAAAAAGAATGACAGACTTAACTATCATCTCAGTGATCCTAACAGGGATGATGACAAAATAGGATTGGAGTGCTTAGGGCGGATCCAAAATTTATAGATAAGGTGGTCCTCTCAGGGCTAATGGGGCAGATATTAACTCTTACTATGATGTCATAGAGGCGCCAGGAAATGGTAAGCTAAGTGTTATACCATCTGTCCCTCTCTTACACTGTGCCGCCCACCGGTGTTTTTCATGTGTCTATCTGGGCATCAGTGGGATTGTCTGGCAGCCCTCGCTCTCCTGCCTGTGTGCAGGCTCGCGCGCTATGTGCCACCAATGGCAGGCAGTGCAGCTGCTGGAGGGAAGTTTCAATGGGCCAATTGTTTTCAAAAATGGGACCAATAAACCTTTAAAAGGCCCTCAACCCGTGTATTGGGTTATAAGCCCTGTTATCATATCAACCATACTCGGATTGGTAAATCCAGCATCCAAGTCCTCGGGGGCAACCATACCCAGGTTGGGGAATCCAGCATCCCGCAAACAGGGACTTGTACACTAAGGGTGAAGAGGAGGTGATAGATTCGGCAATATCCCTCTGACCTGGGCCCTGCATAAGGTTGAACCTTAAAACAAGGACAGGAAGGGGGTTGTTCTCCACTTTTCCTTATTTTTTTCTCATGTTTGTGATTAATGGCCAACTGATCCATTATAAGTAATTTTGACCAAGAGGTGCCTAATTTCATGGTTATTTAATCATTTCATTGTAGATGAACAATAGCAGATGTTATGCAAAATATTAAAGTTGATATTTTTTTCTTTGATGTCCTTGGAGGGAAACATTATGTAAGAAACCGTATCATTGCCATAACTGAAATGAAGTTCACTCACGACCTCATTCTTTGGCATAGTTTTTATATGTGCTTTGTCAGGCAAAACTTCTTTATCTGGTAAATGTTGTTAGTTCAAAATCCAAGATGTGAGCAGATCTGCAAGCCTCTATCTATTAAACCAATCTGACCTGACTAACAAGAGTGCATCCCCATATGCAAGCAGTCATGTAGGCTATTATGAGGCTACTATGGTTCATGGGATATTTCTTTCCATTAAATGTGCTGCCATTTCCCAGGGTGACAGAACAATCCGGACATTTATGGCATTTTTATTTGTCTGTGAAGCAGGTCTTTGTTCAATTTTAGGATATGAATACCCCATGCCCTCTTGCTGTGACCTTTATTCACAAATTCATTTAGAACAGTCCGTACTGCACATTAATTGGAAAATGAATGTTTTTCCATTTACAAGCCAATAGTTGTATGTAGGTTCACCGAATGGAATAATGATCTCTCATCTTCAAATAACAATTTGTGTGCTGGAATCGCTAACAAAAAAAAGCAGTAAATATCTTGCGGAATAGAAGAACTGGCTGAATGTGATTGTGGCTGAATGTTAATGTATAAGGCCCCCCACCCCCACAATGAGGCACATAGCTGCACTAATGCTTGGTAGAGTTGTGGCACAGAGCTAGGCCGGTGGCGCTCAACCTTTGGAAGGCCACTTCCATGGACAGTGTCAGAGTAAGATGCCTGGGGGCCACCAGTAGAAATGACTCTGCGGGCCCACCCTATATTTAGATGCTAATACAGTATTACCGGCTTATGTTCAAGGCCCATGCAGGGAAACTTACATGCCAGACTCTATTATCTGTGTGTGCACTTGGGATGGCACAAATAAGCTATACATAGTTCCGATTTGATTATGGAGGCCATCAAATGGGTCCCTGGGACCAGGTTTTTTCTTGGTAACCCTGCGGACCAGTTCAAACCTGTTTCTTGGTAACCCTGTGGACCAGTTCGAACGTGTCCACATACTTCTACCCTCCATAGCAGCTTTATACCAGGGAGTGTTCTGGTTCACAGGAACTCTAAACTAACCTCACCTAGCCTAAACACTATCAGAGAACACTGCATTAGAGAGACTCTCCACTTTCTTTCTAATTATATTCCGTCATACGAGTTTCCTGCAAATATATTAGGCAGAGGGCATTCAGTCTCTACCCTACAGCTCACAGGCACACGGAAAGTGCCTGGCTGGAGGAAATTGGAAGAAACTAGTGGATTCTTGGTGATGCCGCAGTAGGGTTTCATAAATCAGGCCTTTGTTTTTAACCATGTTAGTGTGCCTCTGCCAACAATCTGAACCATAATGACAATCACCTTTATGGACTAATTGTGAATTGAGGTGTTCATTATCATTATTTAACTTAGTTTTGAAAAAATTGTACATGCATTTTAGTGCCACGCAATATGCTTCCTATCAGTATATAGGGCGACAACATGACATGGGCGTTCGGTATGTATGAATGGGAGTTTCCTGTAGGATAGGTAAAAGGAGGTGGTAGGGACAAATGACCCTTTCTAGGTAATACAGGTGAATAAAAGAATTTAGTAAATTCAGTCTATTATCTCTCACCTCAATTACGCTACCACCCATAATCCCCCAGCAGGGCAGAGAATGTGCCCAATCTCCAATTGAATGCCATTATAGCAGCCAGTGAAATGTTTTGTGGATTCATTTTCACCAGCTGCGGTTGTGGATTTAGAGGGCGTACTATTTCCAATCTTAAATGATGCATTACGCATGCAAGATGTGTTACAGGGAGTTAGTAGTCATTTGGGAAATTGTGATGCAGAATAACATAGTAACATAGTAACATACGGCCTTATTTATCAAGGGCTAGCGCCAGGTAGTGTCTGACGAGCGCCAGGTACCGCCAGCTAACGGCGGCTACCGAATCAAGTACGCCCGGCGGTGGTCACAATGACGCATTTATCACGCTAAATGAGGCTAGCGCCGGCGAGAGCGTCAGCTAGCGCGGGATTCATCATGTAGCCGACTGCAACGAACAGCGCCGCTGCTAATCCCATCACAGCGACAGGTATGACCTGGCGCTCCCTGGCGTTGTCCAATGCATTTCAATGGAGCAATCTTTAAATAATCATAATTAATTGCTGTTAATGTTTTTTTTTTTTTTATTTTTTTTTTTTAATGTCAAAAATTCTGTGACCACTTCTGCAATGTTAGGATTTTTTTTTTAAGTTAAAAAAAAAAAAATATTGTGCAGAATTGATATTACAGGTCTGATATTCATGTATTCATATTACAAAATGTTTAGAAAAACTTGTATAATTTTTACATTAAAAAAAAATGGTTGTTTGGGGGTTAAAAACTACTTTACACACATCGCCGCCAGCGCTCTGGGGTTTAAACAAGGAATTCACAGCGCGAGAAATTTTTGAGCGTGATTTGTTAATGAATCTGCAGCAAGCCGTTCGCTCTGGCCATTCGCTGTCAGGCGCACCCATACAACGCAGAACCTGTGAAACAGCGACCCCTAACCCCGTATTCAACATTACCGCACACTGACTGTCGCTGTCAACAAGCAAACCCCGGCCAAGCACAGCGAATACTAGCTGGCGCTGAGAAAATCACGCTACTGGCGCTCATCTGTCGCTACCTGGCGCTATTAATGAATCGGCCTCATAGTAACATAGTATGTAAGGCTGAATAAAGACTTTAGTCCATCCAGTTCAGCCTGTTTAACTCCTCCCAGTGGTAACCCCTTCCAGAATACATAAATTAAAGGTTATAATAATAATAAAGAGATGCCCAGAAAACATCCATTTATCAGATAACTTGGATAATTCCATAGACCTCAATGTAGGATAATAATAATAATATTATTAATATATCCCTAAATCCAGGTAATCCAGAATAACTGACTGGACTAGGCCACTGATTGTAAGAGTACAAATTGCTCACTCACACACTCCCTTCTTATGACCTTTATTGGTAAAAAAAAATATTCCCAATACAAATTCCAAAATCTCAATGAGCTTGGCAAAGAAAGCGATGTGACATTCTGGATTTCATTTAGAAACGATATTTCCAGACATTGCATAATTTGCAGCCGGGGTTCCCCAAAGAACCAGCTGGGCAGCCTTACAAATATGCTAATTAACCCTTTTCATTCTAACCACACCATCATTATGGGATAGGAGGACAGTTAATCTATTTAGCGCTATATTTTTTGCACATGAAATACAAATGACAATTGCTTCCTATTCTCTGTTCCATTCCAGTCGCTTATGGGAAACAGCTGACCTACAAAGTTTCAATGGTTCCTATTACACTTGGAACATTTCAGTTTTTACTGCCAGTCTTTCTGTGATTTGCTGGACACAAAACTATTCAGCACTTTGGAAAAAATATCAGCAACAATAATATACAATTGTATTATCGTTGCTGGGAAATGCACAAAAATGCAGTATTTATATGTATAGAACTATACGACAAAAGTGATGCACTTATGGTAATTTTAAGAGCTCTCATGTAGTGATACAAGCGCTGGATACAAAGATACCAACCCTCATTTTTGTATTGCAAAGATGAGATTAAGGGCCTTATTTATTTATTTTAGAATCTTTCTTGTGGCTATAGCGCCAGTTTTGGAGTGCCAGCATTTTTGTCTTGTCTGGCGCTGCGCTATGGACTATATTGGCGCTAGCAGTTGCTGTGCAGGAAGCTAACTAATTAGCTTTGATTGTTGCACTAGGTATTGGCCGGCCTATGCCAGTGCCTGCTGTTGGACCTGGCTGATGATTATCCCAGCGGCACTTTGTACTGCAGTTTTTCCTGTGCTCCCCAGAGTATTTCTGATTTTTTTTTCTCCTTGAAATCCTTGGTGCTGCATTTTTCTAGCGCTGGTCAGTGTTTCATCATTACAGTTACAAGAAATCACTGCTGGGGACAAACTTTACAGTGCGTTTAGGTTGAGATTTAGGTTGCGATTTTGTGACATCTAGGTCCTGATAAGTAACAATGCAATTTCTGTACAAATAAATGTGTGTAATATTTACTATAATCATAAATACTTCAATCCAGTTCTGCTCATTGTGCTCTATGTGACCTTGACCTACAGTGCCAGGTCACAACTGGCGCTTCTTAAATAAGGCTCTAAGAAGCAGCAATATTTCGCATACAATCATGATATATGAATTTAAACAAATATAAGCAGTTCATGATTTGCAGTAAGACATAACTGGTCTTAAAGGAGCCACAGCACTCAACCCTGTCAGCTTGCAGGCCAGCCTATAATCTGTCTCTAAACTTGGTTAAAAACAGAGGACTCGGTCACACACATCTGCAGAAGTATGCTTAAGCTGCACCACTACGCCAAAGTGCCTCTGTGGGGTGCAGTCCTAACTCTAATCTCCGAGAGCCCATCTGGGACATACAGTGCAATAGATAAATTGGGAGCAGGCTTACCTGAGGTTGCCCTAAACCTCAAGTGCAAGCCATGGGGTGGAAGGGTCAAAGACCTTGCAATACAGCCTAGACCCCACACCCCATGTGCTTGCACAAATTCAAAAGAAACAAAGGGGGGGGGGGTGGCAGCCGCTCAGACCATTTTATAACTAACCTGGGAGGTGCACGTTAGCAGGGCAATTAGTACACACAAGTCTTAAAGGAGCCACAGCACTCAACCCTGTCAGCTTGCAGGCCAGCCTATAATCTGTCTCTAAACTTGGTTAAAAACAGAGGACTCGGTCACACACATCTGCAGAAGTATGCTTAAGCTGCACCACTACGCCAAAGTGCCTCTGTGGGGTGCAGTCCTAACTCTAGTCTATGAGAGCCCATCTGGGACATACAGTGCAATAGATAAATTGGGAGCAGGCTTACCTGAGGTTGCCCTAAACCTCTCAAGTGCAAGCCATGGGGTGGAAGGGTCAAAGACCTTGCAATACTGACCAGTATTTGAAAAGTTCAGGAGAATATCCTCTCAATACTCTTAAAAATGAACAACTACCGGTATATTTACTTTTATATTTACTTTTTAATCGCAGCAGGACAAGATAGTCTCAGTGGTCCCCATGGGGGGTGCAATACATCACTTGCCACATCGATTGTCCTTGTCACCTTCACCGCTGCTACCAACTGCCCTCCAGTCCTCGCTGCCTTCTCTGTAGCCACCGAAGAATCCATCATTGCTGCCACTCATCCTCTGCTGCTTGCTAACTTCTCAAATCCCACTTGATGGTCCACTTCTGTTACTGGTCATCCTTTGGTCCTAACCAACTTCTGAGTTCCCACCAATTACCCTCTATTCCTCCTCAATGTCTCCATTGCTGTTGGTTGTTCTCTGATCCTGAGGGCAGCCGTGAACAGGTCTATACATTGAACACCCATCTCAGTTTAGTAAGTGGGGCCCAGCGAAGAATCATACCACAACCAAGTCCAAACTAGAGTGAGCCCCTAAGGTGGCCAGTGGTCCTGACACTTGTCTAGGTATGCCAACCATAATTAATAATTGTGTCATCAGCAACACACCTACCCTTGTGGTGCCCTCGTGCTGGTTTTCTTGGTGCTGAACCAAAATTCTCCAGGATGCATTATTTCCTGTCAACCAAGAAGCTTCTGATCCAATCGCAGTTCTGGGGAACCATTTGTTGTTTGTTGTAAAGGCTACATTTATTGTCTCTTCAATACTAATATATCGTAAGAGTAGTGCTTTCGTCTGTCAGACTGTACCTGTTTGATGTTAAATATTTTGGTACAATTTGATAGTGATCAGCAAGTATTTTGTGTAAACATTTATTAGCACTGGATGGTCCTTTTTGTGTCCCAGAAATCATGGAGGTATGCTCTAAAAATTAAAAAGAAATACCTGCTTTAGGTCCCCACATCAGTCATTTCACTTCCAGTTCATTCCATTAAATGTGTTTGTGAAAATAGAAACGTCACAGTCATGAGAGAGCACTTGCATCACTTCTCCAGCTTTGTTTTGGCAATGATGAGCCAGCACTTCGTTTACCTTGTGGGTGAACTGGGTAGTGGGCGGTGTTTGTACTGTTCTGGCCAGTTTAAGCAGTTTAAGCTTGTTTTGAGATGCACAATCCTATGACCCAGATTAGCCATATTAAAGCTGTCTACTACCTATAGGAGCTCACTATGGACATCTTTCTAAATGTCTTGTAACCAAGTGCCTGTAAGTAAAACAATATATATATACACAAAGTTAGAACAGCAGGTAATGTCGAAGCATCTCATGCATTAAAAACTTCAGTTTCAGCTGCTTCTGGAAGTACAGGCGCAGTTTGCAAAGAGTTAATTGAAGGTTTCTTTGGTCAAGTCACTGTTCACAAATCTTTGAGCACCGTGGGCAGCATCAGCCATTGGAATTGGGCAGGCTGATTCATCACTAACGCCAGGTAGCGACAAATGAGCGTCTGTAGCAGGCATTTTCAGAGCGCCCGCTAGTAGTCGCTGTGCTCGGCCGTGGGTCGCTAGTTTATAGCGACTCAGTCGCTGTGCAGTAATGTTGAATACATTGTGAGGAGTCGCTATTTGACCAGTACAGCGCTGTATGGGAGCGTATATTAGCAACTGCTCATAGCGACCGACTCACAACATATTCAGCAAAAAAACTGCCTCACAAAAATTCTTGTGTGAAGCCCAGAGCGCAGGAGGCGGTGTGTTTAAAGTGTGTTTTTCACACAACATTGTAACATGAACACTTTAATACCAGACCTGTAATGTCATTTCTGCAGAAATATCTGAAAAATGAAGAATTTGTCAAAAAACTGCTTTTTCAATGCCAGAAGAGGTTACAGCATTATTTGAGATTTTTTGAAAAAAAAACTAAAAAACAAAAACCCCGTTTAAAGAGAAGAAAAGGATGTCAGATAAAAAGAAAAATATTTATTTCCTGATCTGTTGAAGTCCTGCTGGCTGAAGTGGTCCAGTTACTGCTATATCAGCTCTAGTGCTGATACCATGCTTTACGGCCAACCTCAGTGCACACATCTGCTTCCAGTCACAGAGGAACAGGCTCCCTTGTTGATTGGTTGCAGGTGGTACACCACATGAGCATCCATCCAGAGGAATTTCACCATTCGGCATGACATTGAAAGCATACCTCCACATCAACAAAAGAGGACTTCACCAGAAGAAGATCCATGTTTGGGAATGGCGAGCCAGAGCTAAATATTCCTTACTGATAGACTCCCAACCAAAAAGACTGAATACTGTCATAAATTAGTATTAGTCCAGGGTGTGCATATTGTATGCAACCACATTACTTTACTTATTTTATATTTTTTTCCACGCTATACTGAATTGTAGAGATTATAGGTGACATTAACCCTTTAAAGTGGACCAACACCCAGGATTTTGACTATCCTGGGTATTGGTCCACTTCCGCGGGGCGCCCCGATTGGGGGTGCCCCGCTGTGTGAAACCCCCCAGAAAGCCCCCAAAACTCACCTCCCCCCGCTCCCACGTGACTCGCTCGTCCAATCACCACCGACGGACAAGGAGAGGCAGCGACGGACAAGCTGAGCGCGAGCCGCCGCCTCCCGCGCGTCCCTCTTACAGGGAGCGTGCCCGCGCCGGCCATTCACAAACGGCCGGCGCAGGTGCACGCCCTGCTAGAGGGACGCGCGGGAGGCGGCGGATCAGGTAGGAACGAGGATAAGGTAGGATTTTTGGGGATCTGGGGGGGTTTCACAAAGCGGGGAACCCCCGATCGGGGTGCCCCGCAGTCAGGGAGCTGATCGGTCCGGGGATCTTATAGATTCCCGGGCCGATCAGGGGAGGGTGTTGGTCCACTTTAAGTGCGAGACACGTGAAACTCACGTGGTTGCCTCTCCAACCCTTAAGTGCCCCAGATCCCCCCAGGTCTTCAGCAGGGAAGAGAATGGCCGTTCTCTGCCCTGCGGGGTGACTTCTGTCATCTCGCTCGTCGCCGCAGGGAGAGACTTTCATACCAGCGAGTGGGATGATGTCATCTGACTCAATGGTATAAAAGGCTCCTCCCAGCAGCGGGAGTGACAACGGAAGCCAGAGTGATCGGCAGAAGCCAGTAGCAGGGCAGTGGACTCCGATACTCTGCCAGCTCCCACCGATCATCATAAATCGACGCTGGACAGCGTGGGACTTCAGTGATCAGCGTTAGGAGGAGGTAAGTTGTACAAGAAAAAAAATAAAGGACTTTGTTTCTATTGTCTATTTTTTTACGTTTAACCCTTTGTGAACTGGTAAAAGGCCCTTGAGACCCCTATACCAGTTCACAGAGCAGAAGGGGCTGGCAACAACCAGCACAATCAACAGGGTAAAAAGGGGAAGCTCTTCACCTGCTCCAGGCTGCCATTAGGGCTCTACTTGCGAACAGAGAAGGCCGGTTTGGAGTAACACATATGGTATGCAAGGGTTGGTCAGGTGGTTCAAGACCACCCTCCCCCCTTGCCAGACTAAATATTGGACTGAACATGTTCTATTTATATACAGTAAATGCTAACTTGTGTTTCCACTGTAAATGCACAAACTGGCTTCAATCAGCCTATGAATCAAAAAATATTTTTGATAAATGGCTGCAGTAGCGCCTGGATAATGGAGGCTATGGTTCTTCTCATACCAGTAAAAGGGAAGGCTCTTATTTCATAACTGTTCTCATTTCTGAGGAATGCTAGATGAGGGGTTGGCAGCGAGGATCCTCTCAGCAGCCGAGGCTCTGGCCAGAACAGACCGCAAGTTGCATGCATGTCCGCTGACGCCACCGGCTGCAGTACATATGGGAGTTCATTTTGGATTATACTGCTGTGGTCAGAAATGCCGGCTCAGCAGCATCTCCAGTTATGGAGACCATTTCATGCTCCAACCTAAGGTGAGGAAAACAACATTGTTTCCATATGAGAAACACTGCCATATCATTATGATTCATCTAAACGAAAGAGAAAGAATTTACAGTAAAGGGACTATGGTGGACTGGATCACTGGGCCGAGCATAAATTCACTTAATAGTATATACATTCAGAGGACCACATAACATTTTGATATGACTGAGCAGTAACCCAGGTGATGCTAGGGAAAAAACATAGGTTACATTTCCCTTATTTTAGAATAATAATAATCACAATTGCAGAACCGGGATTCAAGGTTATTTCCTTACCAAAATAGGAATAACATATCTGTATTATATTTGGAGAATTGCAATAGCACGTTTACTCCTGGCTTTCACATATGTGTGTTGCTTGAAATATGGCCCTAGATTCAATAAGAGTTTAAAAAATTCTCATGGTAGTAAAAAATTCACTTTATGAGAAAAAAGCCTGAGAATTTTACTGAATCACCAGATAGGCATATCACCAGACAATAAACGTCAGTGGCACTTTTTAGTACAGTGTAAAAAGAAGTAAAAAGGTCACTACTTTTCTTAAAAGTTAAAAAAAGTGCCACAGACTTTCATTGTCTTCCCATCTGGTGATTCAGCAACAGTGACATTCTCAGGCTTTTTTCTCATAAAGTTATTATTTTTTTTCTACCATTACATTTTTTTCAACTCTTATTGAATCAAGACCAATGTCAGCACCACACTATAAGGTATCCATGTCTAGATGAAAGTAATTCGATAAAATGTGGGGAACTCTCCGCATTATGAGGCAAGCTAGCAATCTTATGAGGGGTTCCCCATACTAGTGCATTCCTTTATAGAGTTTAGTGATCTCCTAAATTGAGGAAATTGTCTCTTTCTTATTGAACTCACTGGTGCACGTCTGCACTCCATGGCAATGCCTTTAATTAAGTGTTCAACTTCTTTTTCCTTTTCCAATGCTTTTAAGTAGATTCATACTTAAAGGAGCACTATCACGAAATTGTGTAATATTAAATTAAATAAAATCCATAAAACATGTTGGCTAATGAGAGGAGGGGTCACTTATATACCAAGCTTGTGGTTTATTCTCTCATGGTAGGAAAAAAATCCAGGGGTGACAAGTTTGGCCTATCATGGGTGACAGAGCCAGTCACCCCTGATTTCCTCTTCCTTCCATTAAAATAAAAAAAACTGGATATAAAGGCTGGATATTTCTTGATGCGGGGTGTATAAGTGACCCCTCCTCCCACCATCCAGCATATTTATATGGATCATTGAGCCATTTTTTGCGATAGTGCTGCTTTAATGTGGATTTGAGCTTAGTTTTAAGGATTTGTTTTGTATCTATTGATAGGGAATGTCTCTTTCGCAGTATAAGTATAATAATGGTTCCCTTCTAGTTTCCCTGTGTCTATCGCATAATAACAAATGGCATATAGTATGTGTTTAGTGTGCAGTGTCTTATGCAACCACAATAAACTGTGTGTAATGTTGTACTACACCATGCTTGTGTCACCCCCTCCTGCCTGTGTCACCAATCGGGTCAACCTCCCCCCCTGCAAGCCCGATATCTGGACCGGAAAATACTTATGTCATTTGGGACTGTTTAATCTGCAACCAGTCCTGGATCCATGTGCCTGGCAGTGCCGGTTGCTATGGCCCCACCGGGGCCAGCAATAGGCCATGGGTGGTCTCCTGGGTCTCAAGTCTGGAAGATGTGGGATTGCTTTAATGTGCAAAAGGAAATTACATAAATCTGCCCCAAGTTTGATGCATTTTAGAGAATCATGGTTTGGCAACAGGTCCATTAATATGATTTATGATGCTTCATGGTGAAGGAAAAGGTTCATGTAGGTAGATGCTGAAATGTCATTCTTGCGTTGTCAATGGGGACAATGTTTTCACCACACATCAAGTCATTGTACTGGCATCAAAGCAAAAAACTCTGTACTCCCCTTTTATCCCCTGCAGACAATCGATCCTATTCAGATGCTCTCACAGCTGATCGCTTGATGCAGGCCCTGCGCCACCTGCGGTGATAGTCCACCACTTCTGTAGTATTACCAATGGACCACTCCACCATCCTTTGCAGAGACTATGGCACGACACCTCCATTCACTGCAATGGAGCAGCCTGTCTCAAGCCTCTCCATTGCAGTAAATAGAGAGGGCGTGCCATAGAGGGATGGCGGGGGCAGTCCTTCATCAATTCTACAGGTGCCACCGGCATGGATGGGACAGTGGCTTCCAGATGAAAAGAGAAGCAGATGCCACCCAGAGGGGCGAATATAAATAAATGATAATAAATGTGTTTTGTGTCATGGCTTTTTTAACCACTTATGGTAAACTGGTAAGGGTTCCAGGGGACTCTACTGAAGCTCCTGCGTTGATGATTTGAGCAGTAATTCAGACTGATAATAGCTGATATATAATGCTGTACTTGTCTTTCTCCAGTGGGTCCAAGTTACCCTGCTTTAGCCCATTTCTATTGTGCACAAGAAGATTTAGGGTATTGGGACTGTTGATTGATAGGCCCTGAGGAGAGGATTAGGTTCAACTGGAGATCGAATGGTTGATTAAATATTATCCGTGTTTGATCAATAAATCGGTGCAGAGCAGTCATAATAATGATCAGCTGATACTGATAATGAAAAGCTGTTAATTAAATCATGATGGTGAGGATGCTCCAAAAGTGATCTGGCCGATACAGGCATCAATGCTAGTTGTAAAATAATAGCCAGACATATTAGGATGTGAAACATTGGTTAAAATAGTTCCCCCCATGTACTGAACTGTTTAAGTGAAATCTTCTTTTTCTTTGGAAAACAAATACAACACAACAGAGAAATAGTTTCACCTCTTAAAGCAACATCTCAAGTATACAAGTGCAGATGCCTGATGGCCATAGCGATCCTTCTCCTTTACCAGCAGACAATGACCCTTTGTCTCCCCTTCCCCTATTGCATTGCAAGCTCTTGAGGTGAGTGCGCTGGAGCATTGTTTAGTCTATTGATTAACTTCCTTTCCGGATCACGGATCTATTGTCCAGCTCTGTGATCTATGCCGCTGATATGCATCAGGAGCCTGCACTCATCTTGTACAACATAGGGATAGAAGAGGGTGACATGGCACTGACCCATAGAAATGTCAAGTTACTGGGCAGGCAAGCAACTGGATACATACATAACATGACAGTGCTATGCATGACTGCATGGAAGTCCAGAAGAACATTTCTGGAAAGTCCCCTTAAGCAGATATAAATAAACAGCCCCCCAATCTAGCTCCTGATACATTTTTCATAACTGGGAGAAATTAGGTTCCTGCATAGGCAAAATGAATAATGATGACCCGTAGCATCCAGTTGGCTTTCAGCCAGACTGCCCATCTTTAAACTACCTCCCGCCTTGCCACCCTTACCTAGCACTAAAGCAGGGATAAGGGGTTAAACAACAAAGAGACGCTTTTCTTGCCTGTAATCTACTGGTGCCGTGCACTGGCCACCACCAGCTTTTTCCCTGCGGCGCGGTGCCGCTGGACTGGAAGCTCCACGTGCTGTGTGCGCTCCCGGATGGCCATTCACTTGAATGAGCGGGTGGCCATGCACACAGCGCAGAGAGCTCCCAGTCCGGCAGTACCTGTGTAGCAGAGAAAAGATGGCAGCACCCAGTGCTGCAATTGGGTGCTTGCCAGCTGTGGATTACATGCAAGGTAAGTGTTTGTTGTTTAACCCCTTAGCCCTGCTTTAGCGCTAGGTAAGTGTGATAGTTTAAAAATGGGCAGTCTGGCTGGCCCCTTTAATGTCTATTTCCAGGCAAATAAATAAAATACTCAATTGACTGCCAACATGCTTGATCCCTTGGAGTCCTGTGTGTTTTAGCATTGTCAGCTCTGGCCAGCCTTGGTAGTTCCTTGTTGCCAGGCAGCAGGGTACACATCACAAGCATTGGTTGCTGGGGAGCACCCAGCAATATATTTCTACAGCTAAGTGCTTATATGTCATGTGCAGTGGCAGAATGATTTGCACCAGTCCCGCTGTATACCTGCCATTGTTCATTGGTTCTGTTAAAGTGGACCAAAACCCAGGATTTTGACTATCCAGGGTTTGGTCCGTGCCCCGCTGTGTGAATCCCCCAGGTCGGCGAAACAAACTCACCTCTTCCCGGTCCTATGGCGCATGCATGGCTGCTTGTCCAATCAGCGCGCTCGGATTCGCTGACGTTCCTTTGTCTAAGCCTTCGTCTAAGGCTCCGAACTTGCTGACAGTCGCATCCCCTGCTACCCTCTAACAGGGAGTGCGTCTGCCACGGCCATTCACAAATGCCTGCCAAGGGGCACCCCCAATAGATGACCCCCCCCCGGAATGGTATACCACATATTTATATATATACACATATATACCATATATGCCGTTGGTTTCTGAGAGGATACCATTGTTATAAACTTGCTGTTTAAGCTCAAACTGTAACATACCAGGGTGGAGGAGCAAAATAGATTGAGTTGTTTTGGGGGGTTTAAAGGGACATCCCAGACAAAGAGTTAAAGTCCTGCACCTGACAGCCAGCATGGGGCAAGCAGAAAACAGGCTAATTTAACCCTTTGCCTGGAATGTCCTCTTACTGGCAACCAGTGAAAATAGTACTAGAATAAAGAGAATTAGAAGATTTAATTTTCCAACAATTTTTCCTTTGAAGCCAAAATAGTTTATATTTTAATCCCATGCATTGCCAGGACACTAAGGGGAGTTGATACATGGGTATTTTTTTTTATTTAACCTTCCATAGGACGTGGTTGTTCCCCTTTAATGCTAATGCTACATTTCTGCTTCACAATAACAAAACCAATAGTGGCTGAAATCTATAGCAGCAATAGTGGCCTACTAAGCTGCACAAAGGGCTACAATACCCCTTTCTGTTATATTACCTACAAAATACAGAATTAATGATCTTATAGACAATAAAAGAAAAGAAATGCAATCAAAGTACAGTCAAGCAGCCAAAACAAACTGTAAACAAATGTGACACATAACTATTTATGATAATATTTTTTCTAGTATCTATTGTTGTGGTTCTCAGTGGCATTTCTGCAGTAGTAATGAAGATAAACCATGGCCAGCGACTTGTGTGACAGGCTTCATGTCTGAAATACCTGGGATATCACCGACTCAATCAACCATTACTATGACAGAGTGGTGTTAGCACTGCTAATCCTGCTAATATATATATAAAGTGACAGGTAACGGTTATTTGAGTATGTTAATAAACATGTAGTCATGCTAGGATAATGTAATGTGCTATTATACACACTAGTATACTGCAAATCCATAAACCAGGGTGCAAGGAGAAAATTGGCCTTTGCAGGAGGGGTATGCACCCGAGGGCCCTAGCAATTACGATGCCCCCTCTGTTGACTACAGCTAGTACCAACACCCATTTCATGTAAACTGGGAATCGGTCTGGTGTTTTTAAAATGCAGTCATTAAAGTTATTGACCAGCCAAATTAAAAAAAAAGTTGAAAACAAAATTATACTCACCGTTGTGGTCTACAGCCAAATGGTGCTAGTCCAGCAATCAGCAACTCCCCATGTGGACTGTATCCAGCCTGCACCGTTCGCGGTGGTGTTCCAGGCTAAAGACCTGTCATAGTCACATGAGCACTACCACACCCTCTCCAATCATTTCAATGGAGGGGGTGTGCTAAGGCCTTAAACATCCCCTCCATTGTAGTGAATAGAGTGGGGGAGTGGCTGTGCCCCTGTGACTGATGGCGAGGGCTGGGAGCCAACATGGAGGTACCAATGTCAGGCCTGGGACACGCTTGGGTCAGGTTGCTGATCGTCAGACCCTTTTAGTTTTTTTTTTGAATGATTTTAACTCTAATAGTGAAATATTGCCTGAGGCTTAAAATATACCGAAACCCAAAATCTATAAGATGATTCCTTCCCCCACTTGGTATGCAGAATTGGGATGCCCCGCTGTGTAAAAACCCCCAGGTCACCCAGAAACTCACCTTCTTTCCCGGGCCAATAGCGCATGCGTGAGCAGCTGCTGCATCTCCGCTATCCCTTTAGCAGGGCGCATGTCCACATCAGGCATTTGTGAATTGGACGAGAGGCCATGCATTCTCGGTAGGACTGGGAAAAGGTAAATGAGATCAGGCAACCTGTTGAGTTTCACACAGTGGGGCATACAAAACCCAGGATAGTTAAAATCCTGGGTTTTGGCCTTTAAGTAAGACCCTTAATTTATTTAAAGGCTAAAATTGCCCCTCCGTCATATTCCCTTCTTTTTTCTGGCATGCATTAATTTCCTCTAGTCTTTCCTTTTGACACTTGCCCATCTCAAAATTCCTGTTATCTTATCTGCTCTTATCCTAAAAAGTATTAGATTGAAGTGGATGCACATTCTTTTCTTAACACCCCCACCCAGCCTCCCTCCCCTGGCACTAAGGTAGGATGGAGGTTACAATATAGATATGATTTGGAGGAGGTGCCTTGTTTGTGTGTCGGGGATCTTACCTGGGTTCTGCGATACTGGTCCTGTTGCATTGAACAATAGGTATTGTCTGGTTGGGAGAATCAGGAAAATAACCAGTGAATCATATTACGGTGTATGGCAACCAGCCTTGTGCTGAGCTTGAGTGACTGCTGAGTCACAAGAAGCCTATTTCTTCTCATTGGGAATTAGACGCAAGCCTTTGAAAAAGAAAACTATGCTTTTAACATGGCAAGCGAAACTGTAATTAAAGTGCCATCACTCTTCGCGTGCACGCACCTGAGAATCTGCGACATGATGATTAACTCACACCTTCATGACACTAAGTTCCCTCTAAATTACTGCTAATCTGTGTTTGTCTTCACCATTTTCCCACAATTGCCAGCTCATACGCCAGCATCAGTATTGAATTGACTAATATTACATCCAAAGAAATTTCATTATAGACTATTCACTTGTGTACACAGATTGTATTTGATATGTCTCCCATCTTTCCCCTATTAATATTTTAAATAAGTAAGTGTAGCCCTAGATGGAAAGATTTTCTCACCAAGCACAAGATGGCCTTCGTAATGACAGGAAATTACTTTCTACTTAAAAACATAAACATAAGCTAAACGTTTACTCTAAGGGAAGTGGTATTAAAGCAGACCAAAACCCACTGAATTTGTGAAATAAATTTAGCCAAAGCGCCTGCCTATACTCCCTTCTTCAGGTGTAGAACTAGAAATAAATATTTTCGCTTTTCGAATAGTCCTGGAACCCTTTTTTTTGCTGTCCCTTTCTGTAAGATAGCAGGAGATCAGTCACTGCATACGTGTGGCAATTACATCATTGCCACACAAAACAGTGGCAATGAATGGAGGAGGCGGAGCTTTACAGCTAAACAGGTGGCATAATCTAGGATTAGAGTAAAGCAGGAGCAGTGAAAATTGCCAAATGGTAATCTACATGGGGGAGCAATTCAGAGGACGCTAGTTAAAAATACGGGTTTTGGTCTGCTTTAAATATCCCATATGAGCTTACATATAACGGTTGTCCAGCAATCTCGGGGGAAAACTTCAGATTTGGCTGCCCATTGGACCAGTCGTGGCCGGGGGGCATGAGACTGGGGTATGGGTTCACCTTCTATAGCAGGACATCTTTAAAGAGTAACTCCAGCATTATACACAGTAATTAATGTGTTTACCATATTGCTCGCAGCCTGTGGGATTCACCAGTAGGGGTATACATGCACTTGGTAAAGTGCAAATTACTACAGAGCCCCAGCCCCAGACCATTAAAGACCCCGAGGCTGTTCCACCCCTTGGGGCATCGCAAATTGAGATCCCCTGATGTGTAAGACCCCCAGGAAGCTCCAATTCACTCACCTTCTCCCGAAACCCTTGTCACATCTCTGTGCCATGGCTGCAGCGCCACTCACCTTAAGCCGTGTGTACACCGGACAGCTAGAAGGGGAGCAGGGGCGTGGCTGGCGGCCCACTCGGCTCACTTCTGTGCCGTCCTGGCAGCTTAGCCATCCGCGTAGCCAAAGGGGCCAAAAGAAAGCTAGTGCGCTGATTGGCTGAGCGAGCTGCCTCACACAGCGGGGCATCCCAATTCAGGATGGCACAGCAAATGGTGAAAATAGGGTGTGTTGTTACTCTTTAATCAATAACACTCTACAGACTCAGTGCTGCATCATTATCCATAACGTGTCATGTCCCCCAATCAATAAGGTTTGTCAGTAGCAGCCATGGAAGTATGTACCACTTGTACCACTATGTACCAGCAACATATTGTGCAAACCTTAACACTATACCCAGAGAGGTTGTCTGTCTGCCCAGGCAGATGCAGAAAGATGTAAAACAAGAGCAGGACTCAGGTCACAAAAATGGAGCAGCTAAAAAATTCTAGTCAACGTAACTGGAAGTAAAAAACATTGCTTGAAACTTCAGTCTGTTTTGGGAGGGCAGAGAAGCCACCAGAATCTGGCCCTGCACATTCCTCACTCCAGCCAAACCAGTGTTTCTTCAGCACTGAACATTTGGCAGAAACAGGAGCAACGCCAGAGTGAGCAGAGGACAACACATTGGCAGCAGCTCAGTCCCAAAATGAAGCCTTTGCCCCATAACGGCGGCTAAGCAACAATGGTTATGATCATTTTAATAGTAATACCTGGCTTTTTTTTTAATACACTTTCCTAGTCATTTGACTGGCTTAAGGTATTTTAGCTATACTAGACCTAAGTGAATGAGAAGCAGATGACTAAACAGCTGGCCATGAATTCATACTTGCATCTTTTGCAGAGGTCCACTGCTCTGCCAGGGGTGTCCCCAGAACCCAGACTGCGGTATGGGTAAACAAGCAGGGGTATCAGAAAGTTACCTGCCAACATGGTGCCTTGGGACCCTTTCCAACTCACATAATAAAAATGTAGCATAAAACTTCCTCACAAATACAAAAACTATTCCATTCTCCATGTCTGGTGTGTGCTCCAAAATCAGGATGCCCCGCTGTGTGAAATCTCCCAGGACTCCGGCAAACCTTACCTGAATCCTGGTCCAGCAACGCATGCGCGGGCCGCATCTCGCGCTTCTCTCTAGCAGGGCACGCTCCCTGTTAGAGGGAAGCACGAGATGCAGCCGCCACCGTGCTCGGAGCCACTGAGCTTTGACGCCGCTTTGACATGCATACCTCAGCGGCTCGGAGCGCGCTAAATGGACGAGCGGCCGTGCATGCACCGTAGAGCGGGGTGAGGTGAGTTTTATCTGGAGATCTGGGGGTTTCTCATAGCGGGGCAAGTGGACCAGAAGTGGACCAGAACCCAGGATAGTCAAAATCCTGGGTGTTGGTCCACTACCTTCCAGTGTCTCACCTGTTTTCAGGGCTTGATCTGATGCTCTTTCCTGAGTGAAGCAGTGACTACCTCTGACGTTTCTTGTCCAGGAAGGCCTAGTCCACTTGTCTGAACTCTCTGGCTACCAGTCAGGGTCTGCTGGGAAGGGTATTAATACCTCAGGGGAGGTGTTTTCCCTTAGTGTCACAGTGATGTATTGTGACAATTGGGAAATCCCAGGGAGGCCACATCTCTGAGGTATAAATACCTATCCTGTTGTGATGGTGAACTGTGGCTGCTAGGCAGAATGTTCAGAGAGCCCGGCTCAAGAAGAAAATCAATACAGATTATAACAATATGACTGATGTCTTTTTGTGGAGCTTGTATCCCTATTTTTTATAAAAAGCCCACAAGATGAAGCCGGCAGACTCTAGACAATGATTGGTACAATATCTTGTACAAAAGTGTCATTAGATTGTTGGGCATCATGAACCTCACATCTGCTTAATGTATGGGAAGGGTAGGCTGGCTGTATGCTTTCTCATTAAAGCAGTTGGCTACCAGTAACAGGAAGGTCAGTGCATTTCCATACAGGCAATATGCATATTCTGAAAAACTAAGGCATTCAGCCTCAAAGGGACAATAAACCCCAAGTAAACACAAAATGGTACTCACCCCTTACAGCAGCTCCAGGAAGGGCCATGCACAGAAACCACCTGGTTTCTAAGCACATGTCCCAGAATTCCTTGGGCACCTAATCAATGTGTGCTGTTTGTCGTGGCTCCTCCATTGCATATACCAATGTCTGCACACACCCAACTCTGCAATGGAGGGGTGTGCCTTGGCTGTGCCTGTATAGCAGAGCTCTGCAACCTGTAGCTCGGTAGCCACTTGTGGCTCACGTATGCCTTCTCTGTGGCTCACAGGCTGTTGAGGCTGGGAGATAATGTATATGACACCATAGGTATTGTCAAGGCAACACATGGGTTCCCAGTCTTTGTAGCCTCTATCACCATACTTAGTTTTCCAGTCTTCCCAGGCATTGTCCTGTGATGCACTTAGCCATATGGATGATGGAAGCCGGTTAAGATGAGTGCAGTGCTGAAAGCAGCCAAGGCAGGAAAGTGGACATACTTCTCCACATACCTCATTCTACCATTTAACCTTTTTGAGGCTGAGATATTAAATCTTCTAGGGCAGGGGGAGCTGCATGCATTCTGCTTATATTTTTGGGGGGAATAAGGGGGATATGTGTACATTATGATATGAATTTAAGGATGAAAGTGAATCCGCTGGCACTCTGCTTATGAAATATTTAGGGATCCACATACTGTACTTACTGAACTATTAAAGTGGACCAACCACCATGTAGGCCAGACCTGGAGTCTAAAAGACTCAGGTTGTCCCGCTGTGCAACCCCCCTCAGTTCACCCCACATTCAAGTTTTCAGGGCTCCCACGCCATGCTCAACAGCTGCATCCTTGCCATCCCTGTAGCTAAGGCCCGCTCCCAGGCCCAGCTATTCAGATAGGCTGGGAACGGGAGCGTGCCATACACCACCAGGAAACCGGGGATGTGCCGGCTTCTGCACCCTTATGCCGGACTCTCTGTATAATCAGGGCCCATACCCGAATCATTACTATGCACGGCATGCAGCCCTGATTGGATGCGATTTTGGGGGCAAACTGGGGGGGGGGGCATCCTGGGGCAAGGATCAAAACCCAGGATTTTTACTTTTAGTTCACTTTAGGTTTGTTATTTGGAACCATTTTCTGTTGTTTCTTGTTGTATAATGGGTTTATTTTCCTTTTCTTTTTGGCTCCTGACCATCTTTTAGTGGTAAATGTAGCTGTCAAGGCTGGCGATGCCTACTCTAAAGCATTGCGCTAAAAGTCTTTTAAGGAAATGGCAGTCTGCTTGAACTTTGCTTTCGTAAATCTTTAGACAGAATAAAAAATACTGTTTTCAGCTCTCTTGCAGATCTATCGAGATTTGGTGCTTTAAAGTGGCCCAAAACCCAGCGCGATCGGCCTGAGATTCTATAAGATTCCCGGGTCGATCGATTCCCTCCCCCTGGGGCATCCAAAATCGGGATACCCTGCTGTGGGAATCGTCCCAGGTCGCCCCGTACACTTACCTTGTTTCCCGGTCCAACGGCACATGCGCGAGCCGTGGCTGCATCCCCCGCTATCACTCTAGCAGGACGTGTTTGTAGATCTGAGACTGGTGTTCCTGTGTTTGCCACCTGCTGTTACAGCTGAAGGAACACTTCTCCTGAGATTACCAGTCTGCCAATCTGCATGGCTTAGAAGTCACATGGCCAGCCTTCAATCATGGCATTACACCAGCCCATATGCCCCTTGGCATTGGTCCAGTGCTCTGCTGGGAGTGCTTCTGTCTAAGAGGAATGTGGGTAACAGGCAAGGGGTACAGCAAGCCATCTTCCCACATAGCAGGCAGTTGGTCTCACCCCCTACACGTTATATAGTTATATACCTATAGAAACCAGGCAGGGAAATAATATTGCAGCTCATGTAGGGTGCTGACTGCACCCTTTAGTTAACCCCATAATGAACCCCCCAAGCCTAGACTTTACAAGAGTACTAATGTAAAACTCCTGGTAATGACCTACAAATGAATAGCTTCTTTTTATATCATTAAAATGTTACATGAAATAACAGGAATTCTAGCGAGCAATACATCTTGTGCGTGTTGCTAAATCCAGAATAGCACTGCTGCAGCTGGAGGCCACAAAGAGGCCATTCTGTGGCTGAGCACAGGCAGCAAAGGTCACACTATACTCCATGATGTTTGCACAGATGTTAATGAAGAACAGGCAACAGATCAGGGAGGATCATGGCTAATCATTTTTCAGGATATGAAGCCAGGAAACAAATTACAGGAACATGTGTACAAGACATGTTACCACTTTCCAAATGTGAATTGCAAAATCTTAGAACAGTTATTTTATAAATCAGCTACCCTAAAGGGGATATTGGTCATCTACCTCTGTATGTAAAGTGGCGCCCACCAACAGTCTTGTCCTACCCTTTGGGCCCCAAAAATGACAGACGGGCCCCCACTCCTCATATGTCCGGGCTCCTCACCCACCTGCTGCCGGGATTGTGATTTGGGGTCACCCAACACTACTGCTCACCTCTAACTGCTAAACCAGCCTGGACAGGAGGGGCGGGGGGGTAGTATACATGACTAATTCAACACTGCATGATGGGTACAAGCATCTACACACATCAGAGGAACTACAATAGAATAAAGGTATCAATTCAGAACAGGTTGACTCAGAATATAGACAGTTAGAGTTGAGCAGTCCTCCTTTATAAAAGCAGAACTGCTCTGCTCTTAGGTGGTTCATGCATTGTAATGTGTGCGGCGTGATTAGAGAGGTGGCTGTAGCATAGCTATAGAGCTCAGTAGGTAGACCAGGCGGGATTAGCTGCATATGGGATAAAGAAAGTATCATCAGATTATTACCTTGCACAGTAAATGTATGCTACTATAAGTACCCATAAATATATTTATTATAATGAAAGGTACAAGACGGTAAATTTCCGCTAACTACAATTGACATAATGTTTTTCAAAGCTTAGGCTATAGCAGTCTCAGCTATTGGTAACGCCTTGTGTAACTGTCACGTCTGGTTGATGGCAACATAAAGGGCGCAATTATTTGATGTGAGGCATGTAAACTATGCCGTGTCTGTACCCACAGTGCCAGGAGGGGTAACATGGCGCATATGCTTAAACCTGTCTCAGCAGAAATACACCTGGAGGGCACCTTTCATGAGCTGCACCACACAGGCTCCTATTCATAAGCTGTGTTGTGTTATGGTGAGGGAGCAGGCTGCTTGGAAGGTGATGAAGGAAAGCACTTCATGGGCTCTACGCAATCATAACCAACATTTAAGAAAAACGGTTAGTGCAGAATAAACATACTGACACTGGAGGATTATATTAAAAATAATCTACCCGCCTAAATGATTTGGGGGTATCATGGGAAGATTATCATTTTAGTCACATTTTATTCAAATCAATGAAAGTCATTTTTTAACTTGACCTTAAGGGATTTCAATCACAAAATTGTCTAAAATTAATAATCCATCTAAACATCTTGGATAGTGGCAGGAGGGGTTACTACTACTCCCCAGCTGAAAAAAATACCACCAATCATGTGGTTATCTTCTGCTTGTTGGAACAAATTTCAGGGGTGACATGACTGTGGTCTCCTGAACCAGTCCACGGGGAGCATAACCATTAACCACTCTAACATCTGACATCTACTTATACTATATTTAGTTATAATTATAATTAGTGATCGGCTTCAAAACAGACCGAAAGATAGATCCAACCAGGATCCTGCCATTTTGGTCTGGTTTGCCCCATCATGGATATCGGCAAGATCCTGGAACCACTACGTGTGAAATGGTATAAGGGTCCCTTGGACCCCTTACTAGTTCACAAACAGTAAAAAAAATACAGTTTTAAAATAAAAATCTCTGCTGGTCCGCAGGGTCGAGGGCTTCCTCCTGATCTGGCGGCTGTCATCTTCTTTATGCCATGAAGCGGCTGTTGCTGCAGCTCCACTGACATCTGAAGTCAGGGGGACACAGGTTTCCCCCTCCTCCTTTCTTAGTGGCCCAAACATAGGTTCCTTGTGACCCCCTCACTACAGATGGCAGCAGAGTGGCTACAACAGAACATGTCAGACGCCAGGCCATTCGGAAGCTCTCATCCCAGTGGACCTAAATAGACAATGCCTGATGGGAGACAGATGAACTGTATTTTATATTAACTGTTAGAGGTCCCTCTATACCAGTTCACAGGGTAGTAGGAGCCGGAGCTATTGTATCTGGCATTCAGGATTGAATACTGGGGTCCAACTGGGCTAGCGAAATGGATAAACCCCGCTTGCTCATCGCTACTATTAATAGACAGGGTGTTATGAGTGGTATTTAACAAGAAATATATCAACAAATGCATATTAGTGCAAGGTGTATAGGTAACCCCTCCTCTCGATATCTAGCAAATTAAGTTGGATTTATATTATTAATATGTTTTGTTTACAATAGAGGTAAAGGCAGAGAGTTAAATGAAAGCCTACCTGACTTCTAGTCCGAATGTATTACCCCTTGTTGCCTGTAATTGGGTGAGGGACAGACTGGAAAGCTCCCTGTTTCTGAATGTCTGTGTACATGTGTCTCTTTCTCTCTATGCTCAGAAAATCAGAGAAAGCAGCAACTATTCTACTGCAGACACAGGAGATGTGTCCTACACAGCCTGGAGGAACAAGAGGATCTGGAAAACAACAACCTCTCAGAGTTAAAAAGTGTACACAACTAAACTCTAGAGGCATGATCTTCTGAACAGATCCAAAGCATGCGCCATTGACTGCAACGTATCAAAGATGAGTATTGCCTTTTATATTCATATATTTGATAGTTATTTCAATTGGGAGCTTAATGCACAGGCTTCACTAACCATTACCCTCCCCCCAGAACATTCCGTGACCCCCACCAGCTCAACTTTACAGATAAGAGCTGAAGCTTCTGGCAGGCTGGTGGAATGCATAGAAAGATCCTTTATACACCATGGCCAAAGCTCTGCATGAATCCTGTGTGGTGACCAGGGACATAGGGAATGCACCCTGTACACTTGAGAATCCCCTTTAACATGTAGAACAACCAAGGCAGAAGAACTGCTCCAAAAGTTAATGAAAACCATTAATTGTGTATTCCTTTCATTTGAAATGCCTGTATTCTAAGTATACAGCACGTCCTGCTCCAGAGAGTAAATTCTTTATGTTTGGGTTATACATCCACAAGATGGCGCTGGACTGCAGAGACAGCAAAAAAGTGGCTCCTCCCGGCCCCTTATATTCCAGGGACCTCCCACAAAATCCCCAGTTCTTCTCTGCAGTCGGCGCGCGAGGGCAAGCAGATGGCTCTCTCTACTCGCAGGTGAGCAGGGCTATTAGCCTGCGGCCCTGTAGGACTATTCCCACTTGTTCCTCCTTTTTCTGCCTCCCAGCTTTGGCTGCACTGGTCGGGTGACGGTAGGCAGCAGCATTGTCAGGTGCTAAAGGAGTGCGGCTCCGACCGCAATCCCCCTACCAAAGGGTAGGCGGTATAGGCCCATGGTGAGCCTTATGGGATGCCCCTCCCGCGCTATCGCCCCTCGCCCCCTGTCCATCTGTGGGCTCCTGTTAGGTTGGCCGCTGCCCTCCCTCGCTCTCCCTGGTATTTCTCGGGAGGGGGGTGTTGTGTATGTTTGTAGGTGTATTCTTCACTCTTATTGTTTCCGTGGTATAGCTTGGCTTCTGTTGCTGTGCGTGTGTTGGTTGCACTGGTTGCTTTTTTAAAATGCCGGCGCCGTGCACGCTTGTACGGCGTTCCGCGGTCGGCGGTCTTTACCTCAGGCACTGCTGCGCCATCATTGGCTGACATGGTCACGTGGGCGCCTTCGCGCTCTTCGGGGGGGCGGGCCTTGCGGATGGCGCGTTCCGCATCACTGTCTCCGCGGCCCGCCCCTCAAGGTATCTGCGGGCGCCATTTTGCCTTCTCGGGCTGCGTGGCTGGCTTCTACCTACCGCGGTCTGTAAGTGCTCCTGCGGGCTGGTTTATCTTTTATATATTGTTGTGTATGCATACCGGTTACGGGACTTTCTGTTTATGTTTTGCAGGCGGGTCAAATTTAATTGTGGTTTCTCCCGGCCTATCCCCTCTATTTAGTTGCTATTAGAGGCCTACTCTGCCTTTACCTCCCACTTCCCTAGCGGGTTATTGGGGCATCCCGGGTGACCTTATTGTGTAAATCCCTATCGGCTGGTGGCCGCGATAATCACCATATGGAGGCTTCTCAGGATAATGTTCTTGGGGTTCCTTTGGGACAAGCCCGGCTGTGTGTGGCGTGTGGGATGTCCCCTACAAGTGATGATGTGCGGGTCTGTGTACCCTGTGCCCAGCGGGCCCTTGCGCTGCACTCCGTGTGGCTTCACCCACTCCCCCACGCTTACATCTTACTCCCAGTGAGGCGCATACCAGTGGGCAGTCTCAGCCTGATTTGTCTACCAGGGTGGCTAGTATTGAGGTAAGGCCTCGGCTAAGAGGCGGCACCTGGCGTTAACTTATTTCCTATGGAGGCGGAGGAATTTTTTGACCTGGCTGGCTATACCCCGCTGGAAGAGGGGGAATTGTTCTCTGATTCAGAATCATCTGATGAGCAGCTTAAGAGTTATGCTGATTCTGGCTCTGACCCATGGGCTCCAGATGATACTGACTGAGCTTTTGGCTCACATTTTTTTTTTCAACAATATTTTTATTGAAGGTATAAAGAAGATACAGCCATTTGTGACAGACTATAGATTTTGTGCACAAAAATAAGCATCCATCTAAATGTATACCTGAACACATCATTATCGTCTTCATATTATCCTCATATAAAGATCAAAGAATACAGGGTGGGAGGAAGGGAAAGAAAAAGTGGATTAGAAGAGATAGGAGAATAGGGAGGGAGACTAGAAAGGGGGAGGAGAGAGAAAGAGAGATGGGTGTCCAAGCTCCGACCCACTCACAGTGGGGGTGCTGAGAGGTTATATTGTAAAGAGGTAGCGGTCCAATTTTGGCGAATGAAAATGGGCGATCCATCCCTCCCAAGTAACCAGGAAGGGGGTAAGATCTCCCTGCATTGAGGCAGCCATCTTTTCAAAGAACATTACCTCATTAATACGGGGTATCAGACTACCGCTAGAGATGGACCTAGCCTTCCATGATCGTGCTATGGTCAATTTAGCAGCTGTGAGAATATGCCTGACAAGTTCAAATTGTGCTCCGGAGCAACCAGGGGGTTTAACATTAAGAAGAGCCAGTTGGGGTGAGGGAGTCAGATGCAGGCCCGTAGCCTTCTATATAATGTAAAAGACCTTGGCTCAGAACTGTCTGACTACCCTACACTCCCACCAGATGTGGATATACGTACCTGGGTTACGACAGTCTCTAAAGCAGTCCGACGGGTAGGCTGGGCAGAATCTATGGATTCTTTCTGGGACCAGATACCAATGGAGAAGAACCTTAGTGTTAACCTCCTGGGCACCAGTGTGCAAGAACTTAGTAAATGAGTTCTTCCATGCTGAGCGCCATTCCTCGACTGAGAGATCAACACCAAGGTCAGCTGCCCACCTAGCTGTGTAGGACGGAAGGGGTGCCCCTTCCGCCTCACCTAATATCCTATAAACCGCAGCCACGGTCCCTCCTCCAAGAGGTCGCAATTCACAGATGATCTCAAAGGGTGAAGAGGGCCTTGGGACAAACCCCTTCAGGATTTTAGTACCTACATAATGAATAATTTGCGAAAAACGGAGGAATTCCCTATTTGGAACTCCCCTAAGAGACTGAAGCTCAGAGAAGGCTGGTAGGCCCCTATATGTGACAAAGTCTTTGACCCTTATTAAGTTTTGCACCTTCCACCAGGAGAAGGCTACCGGTTAACGATAGGCCGGGAGGAACTCAGGGTTGCCCAATATAGAGAGCAGGGGAGACTGGGGCGAGAAGAGGTTCCCCTTCAGTCTATTTGGCTCAAGACTGGGTTATCAATAGTTTTGTAAGCAGTTGGGGGCAGCCTCAACAAGTTTGCAATATCTATCGGAGAACAACTAACCTGCTCTATGTCCACCCACAGCGGTCTACTCACCCCCGCGTGAACGGCAGACATTTGAGCGATCTGGCACGCTGAATAGTAACGCGAGATATTAGGAACTCCTAGTACTCCTTGTTGTTTAGGCCTGTAAAGTGTTGCGCGGTTAACTCTCGGCTTTTGTTTCCCCCAAAATGAAAGAATTCAAGGAGGCTTGGAGGCCCTTAATATAAGGGGGCGAGATTGGAATTGGTAAAACTCGAAAAAAATATAGCATTTTAGGGAGCCAGGTCATTTTCACAGCCGTTATCCTACCTAGCCACGAGAGGTGGAGCCTAGCCCAGGAGGACAACAAGGTGCGAAGATCCTTAGCCATAGCAGGGTAGTTAGCAGCAAAGAGGGAGTCGTAGTTGGCTGTTAAATGGACGCCTAAGTATTTGATGTGGCGCTCCTGCCAAGAAAAGTCAAAGGAAGATTTGAGCAGAGCCAGCGCCCTTTCTGGTAGAGAGATCTTAAGAGCTTGGGACTTTGAGGTGTTGATTTGTAGGCCAGATATCTTGGAAAAATCATCTAGAGTATGAAGCAGGTTAGGGAGGGAAGTGATAGGATTGGATACCAGCATCAGAATATCATCGGCAAACAAAGAAATCTTGTGATCATAGTCCCCTATTCTTATTCCGGTAATATTGGCGTTAGACTGTATCAACATGGAAAGGGGCTCTATGGCAAGAGCGAATAGCAGAGGGGAAAGGGGACAGCCCTGTCTGGTGCCTCTGCCAAGAATAAATCGGTTAGAAGAGTATCCAGAGTATCTAACGAATGCCCCCGGCTTTGAGTATAATGAGTCAACCCATGCAATGAAGGAGGAACCCAGGCCCCACTTTTTTAGTATAAATTGAAGGTAATCCCAGGCAACTGTATCAAAAGCTTTACGGACATCCAAAGTTAATAGCATGGCCTGGCGCCCCTCCTTCCCGGCATGGTGGGTCAGGTTGATTGCCTTGCGGATATTGTCCCCCACCTGGCGCTGAGGGATAAATCCAGCTTGCTCTTTAGAAATTAAAGAGGTGACGAACTTGTTGAGACGCGTCGCAAGGATCTTTGCTAGGAGCTTGACATCTATGTTCAATAGAGAGATGGGCCGATGGTTGGACCAAAGAGTGGGGTCAACATTAGGTTTAGGTATCATGCAGACAGCCGCAGTAAGTGCGTCTGTGCTCCATGAGGCGCCTTTACTAAGGGAATTGAACGTCTGCACTAGACGCGGGGAGAGTACCTGGGAGAATTTTTTATAATAGAGGGCAGTAAATCCATCCGGGCCTGGTTGTTTCCCTATCTTTAGAGAGTTGATGGCTTCCTGGACTTCAGAGATTTCGACTGGCTTGTCCAGTAAAGTTTTAGCCTCAAGGGGGAGGGAAGGCAGCTGGATATGTCCCAACAGGTTCTCAGCAAGGTGCACATCTAACGTAGTCTTTGGTTTGTAAAGATCCTCAAGGTGCTTACCGAAAGTTGCTACAACTCTCGCTGGATTGCTAGACAGTGTGCCATCTAAAGTACGCACACGTAGTGGTTTAGCTCTTAGCGTGACCCCCATAAGTCTCCTGGCAAGAGGGGTGTTCGATTTATTACTAAGACGGTACCACTTAAACCTAGACCAGTTCAATTGGCCTTCAGCCTCGCTAGAAAGGCATAGGTTGAGTCGGTCACCTGCCTGATTCAATGAGATTCTATTGCGTCTGTTTGGGCGGGATTTGTAGGCAGAGGAGGCTAAGTGGTACGCATCCAGTAAGGTTTGGAGGTGCTTCTTATATAGGGCCTTACGCCGGGCAGATTCCTGGATAAAGTGACCTCGGATGACCGTTTTATGGGCTTCCCAGAGTAGGGCATAAAATGGATGTAAAAGAGGGGGTAATTATTGCTTAAGAATTTGGGAGTAGTATTCTTAGTGAAGTGGGTCTCTTGGAAGCAGACAATATCAGCGTGTAGGGCTCTCATCTGGCGGAAGGCCTTAACTCTTTTCTGGGGGACATTAAGGCCCTGTACATTGAGCGATACAAGTTTAACTGCCATTATTGGACCTCTCAAGAACTATCGCTTTGAGGAAAAAGGACACCCAAGAAGAAAGAAAGAGGAGAAATGGAAAAGGGAGCAGAGGGATAAAACTTGCATATAACATTTTAACTACAATTATCATTATAACTCCAATGCAGTGGAGGAAGAAGAACCTCCCTGAGTGAGATTTCCCACTGGGGCCGAGGAGTCCTCAACTCCACTGGGAAATACTAGAACCGCAACGGGACACTGATATGAAGGTCCCGGTACACACCAGTGAAGTGGCTGACCCTCAAAGGGGGTCAGAGTCAATGCTTCCTAACACGGCGGAAAGCCGTCGGGAGAGGAAGCTAGGAGTGCGCAAACTTAGAACCTGGGCCACCGGCCCCCAATACAAAATAGCAAAACATTTAGCAACAACAAAACACAACCAACAATCTACACAATATTAGTAGGAATACTCTATTGAAAGCAAAATGCACACAAGGAAGATCGCAGTTGTTATCAGAACCAGGGGGTCGTGTACAAAAGGGAATTGTTCAAACAACATTAAACATCCCAAAAAACATAGAATTAAGGCTCAAGTCCCAATAACCTTAGACTAGGACTGTCAGGGATGGACCCTGCATCATCACAGCGGTAACAGGGTGAGGTCCAAGAACCCCAGTATAATACATAAGGTACCTTAACCCCCACACCTCACCAAGCGCTGGCTTATCAAACCTGAGGGAAACAGCGTTCGCCGATTTGCTCGTTGATGGAGTGCTCCGCCGCGTACCATGTTTATCTTTAGACATCGGCGAGAATGATAGTGCCCTCTTCTTTTGCAGGGGGGGGGGGAGTTGGCGCCGGAGCTGTTGTGGTTGTCTTCAAGCCCGACGCGAGTAGCGCTGCCTCCAGCTCTTGCGGCGTGGTAGCCTCGAACCGCTGGTCAGCAAAGTAGAAAATGATTTTAAAGGGGAACCCCCATTTGTATCTGATCCCTTTAGCTTGGAGAATTTCGAGCAAGGGTTTCATGGCTCGCCGCCCCGTGATGGTTTGGGGGGAGATATCAGCAAAAAGTTGATAGTCAAAATTCTGGAAATTAAGTGCGCCTTGATCTCGTGCGGCTGCCATGAGCTGCTCTTTTGAGCGGTAAAAATGAAGTTTCACCAGCACGTCCCGCGGAAGGCCGTCTGCCCTCTTCTTCTGTAGGGTGCGGTGAATCCTGTCAAATTCCAATCTCTCGATTGGAATGGCTGGGGCAAGCTCTTGGAAGAGGGCAGTAACTGTGGATTGCAGGTCGAGGACTGTTTCGGGGATACCTCTAATTCTGATGTTAGCCCTGCGGGAACGGTTCTCCATGTCCTCAAGTTTGTGTTGCAGGGTGAGATTTTCCTCTCTCAAGGCCTCTACATCCTTCGCGATAGAGGACACCTCCGAACTGTGCGCCGCCTCCTGTTGTTCGAGGACGTCGACTCTTTGGCCTAGTTCCTTTATTTCCGCTGAGAGGTTGACGGTGATCTGGGACGTAATGTTTAGGGCCCATCGCTCAAGAGCTTTTTCCAGCATAGCTTTGTACCTGTCAAGCGGTGGCGGCTGGGATTGCTGCGGCGAGCCGTGGAGGGAGTCGTCCATCCAGGACTCATTCTTCGGTAATAAATCAGAGGGAATTTGAGGATCACTTTGGGAGTGAGTGGAAGCCTCCATTCTGGTGGTGACTGCTGATTGGGTGTTCTGGTGAGGAACAGGCGAGGCAGGTCAGTAGGGCCACGGGAATTGAGAGACACCTTACAATGGGGGTAAGGCAGCAGCTCAGACAGTCACACAAGGCAGAGAAAATTAGGATACACTTAATAGGGAGTCAGCGAGAGTCCCAAACATCATAATTCAAAAGGAGACGTTACCTCTTTAAGGGGGCTGAATAATGCTACTTGCCGGTCAGATGAGCGTGGACAGGCTTGTAGGGCTGCCAAGGGGTCAGAGGAGAGGAGCCCAGGGAAAAACCCGGATGGCCAGCTATGGGAGAGAAGATCCAGAGTAATCCTCCAGGGCTGGTTCTGGGTGCAGCTGTAACTCCACAGACTGATGCGCCAGGCTATGGGGTGGATTGATGGGACGAGGGAACGTTATGTCCCCTGCAGAGCCCCTCCAGGGAGAACCCGCAGATAGAAGGTCAGCACAGTCAGCACAATGCGCAGGGAGAGCTTATGGGCAGTATGGCAGCGGCCACGGCTTCCCGCGGGCGCCTGCTGCTTTAAACGGCGGTTTTGGGACCATCAACAATCGGCCCCAAAATTGGCAGGGAGGGTCCTGGGGCCTGCCCGAGGCTCTAGGGCAGAAAACCGCAAGTTGCTAGCGGTTGTAGGGGGCCGGTTCTTGCGGAGCGCGGGGTCAGAGCGTCATCCCCGCACTTCGCGCATGCGCACTCTCTTGGCTCACATTTTTGAAGTGCTTTCTATCTCTCCTCCTGCCACGGCTCCTCGGCAGCAGGGGGAGTTGTTTCACATGACTAAGCCACGTTTGGAGTTTCCTGAGCAAACTCACTTTAATAATCTTGTGTTCAAGGATTGGGAGCGACCGAGCAGGCTCCCTGGGGTGCCTAAGAATTGGGATAAGAGGTACCCTTTTCCTGCTGAAGTGGTTAAGCATTGGTCGTCCCCTCCAGAAGTGGAAGCACCATTTCTGGGGTTGTCCAACACTTCTGTCATGCATTCCCCTGACTCTACTACACTGAGGGATGGTGAGGACCGGCGCATTGATCAGCTGGCTTCCCATGCCTTTGCCTGTGCGGGGTCTGCGCTGCGCCCGGTTTGTGCCTCTGCCATTACAGCTGTGGCTATTAGGACTCTGCTCAGAAGTATTTTGGATGGTCCTCCTGATGAGGCAGCTAGTGCTGAGTATAGTGCCCTTCTGCGTTGTGAGGAATTTGTTGCATATGTCCTTTCTGCCTTGGATGATACCATTAGAATGTGTGGCAGGGCTTCTGCCTTGGTGGTGGCTATAAGCCGCTCGGTTTGGCTGCGCCAGTGGGCAGCTGACAACGCTGCCAAGAAGGCTCTCACTGGGTTCTCCTTTAAGGGGCTGCGTCTATTTGGGGATCGCCTGGACCTGTTTGCTAAGGGAGGCAGGTTACCCCAGCGCAAGAGACAGTCTCGGCCCTTTCGGAGTTCAGGTCCCTTTCTTCCCTCCTACCGTGGGTCCAGAATGGGAAGGGGAGCGTCATTTGCAGGGGCCCGGGGAGATTTCTGGGGCAGGGGCAGAGGACGTGGCCGCCCTGGACCCTCCTGGGGTTCCAAATCTAAGTCTTCCCCCAAGCCCCCTCAGGCATGAAGGGGCGCCCTCACCCAACCGGGTGGGGGGACGGCTTCGTCTCTTGCTCACGTCTGGAGGCATCATGTCTCAGACCGGTGGATTCAGGAGGTAGTGTCCTCCGGTTACAAGATAGAGTTGGCAGCCTGGCCGCCCCCAAGATCAGATCCCAGATGCCTCAAGACCCCCTGTCAACTCAGGGCCTATTGCTTGCTGTGCAGAATCTACTGGGGCTGGGGGTCATCTTCCAAGTGCCCTTAAGGGAAAGGGGCAAGGGCTACTATTACACCTTTTCACCGTTCCTAAAAGAGATGGGTCTGTCAGACCCATCCTGGACTTAAAGCTTCTCAACAAGTTTGTCAGACCCAGGAGGTTTCGCATGGAGACTCTGCGCTCAGCTGTAAGTTCACTATGCCCAGGGGACTTCATGACCTCTGTGGACATCAAGGATGCTTACCTCCATGTTCCAGTCTTTCCAGGTCATCAGAGATTCCTCAGGTTACGCTCTGGAGGATCAGCATTATCAGTTTGTGGCATTGCCCTTCGGTCTTACTTCAGCTCCCAGGGTATTCACCAAGATGTTGGCGGGCATTATGACTCTGCTCAGAGCTCAGGGCATTCGCATTCTTCCCTATTTGGACAACATTCTTATCACTTCTCCGTCCTTCCAACAGGCAGAGCTGGATACTCAGCGGGTGGTGACCACTCTGGAGTCATTCGGCTGGGTGATAAACTACTCCAAATCTTCCCTGACTCCCTCTTTGGTAAAGCCATTTCTGGGCATGAATCTGGATACAGCTCGGGCGAGGATCTTTCTCCCTCAGCAGAAGGTGTACAGTCTGCAAGCGCAAGTTCAGCACCTTCTGTCCTGCCCTCATCCTTCCATCAGACAGGGAATGCAGCTGGTGGGCCTGATGGTGTCCTGCTTCGAGGCGGTTCCTTATGCTCAGTTATACATGAGGCCTCTTCAACTCCACCTCTTGTCTGTATGGGACAGGGACCCTGTGTCCCTGGATCAGGTTTTGGTTCTGTTCCCTCCTAGCCAGGCGGTCCCTCTCGTGTTGGCTGGACTCAAGGAATCTGTTAGTGGCCAGATCCTTTCTTGGGGGGGATTCTGGAGATCCCTAACATTCCAGAGGCAGTGGGGCCCTCAGAAGGCCCACACCCCTATCAACATTCTGGAACTGAGGGCGATTAGGTTGGTTCTAGCCCGCTTGACCAGTACCTTCGGGGTCGGGCTGTTCAGGTCTGCTAGGACAACCAGATGGCGGTTGCCTACATCAATCATCAGGGAGGGACCCGGAGCAAGGGGGCCCTCAAGGAAGTATCTCTGATCCTGTCCTGGGCAGAGGACAATGTTCTCTGCATCTCAGCTGTGTACATTCCGGGGGTGGAGAATCTGGAGGCAGACTCTCTGAGCAGGGGGACTTTTCGCCTGGGGCAATGGTCCCTCAGCAACAGGGTGTTTCGCTCTCCACCGTTGGGGTCAGCCAGATGTGGATCTGTTTGCGTCCTGTCACAATCACAAGCTTCCAGTCTTTGTGTCTCTGTCCCAGGACCCTCTGGCCTTTGCCGTGGATGCTCTGACAATGCCCTGGCAGGGCTTTCAGCTACTGTATGTCTTTCCCCCGTTTCCCCTGTTGGGCAGGGTTCTGCGAAAGATAGCTCAGGAAGGGGTGCCAGCAATCCTGGTGGCCCCCTGTTGGCCAAGAAGAGTGTGGTTCGCAGACATTGTGCAGCTGGCGGTAGATCAGTACGCCCTGCCCAAGGATCCAGACCTGCTCACTTAGGGGCAGCTGCGCTACCCCAATTTACAAACGCTGGCTTTAACGGCCTGGCTGCTGAAACCTCCATCTTAATGGAAAAGGGGCTGCCTGCCTCTGTTGTTAACACCATGATCAGGGCTAGGAAAAAGTCCTCTTCTTCCATCTACTATAGGGTTTGGCGTACCTACATTGACTGGTGTGAGGCTAAATCTCTTCCCTGTCGTGTGTTTTCTATTCCCAGGATTCTGGAATTTCTCCAACATGGTTTGGATCTGGGGCTTCAACTCAGCACCCTGAAGGGTCATGTGTCTGCCTTGGCTGTTTTCTTTCAGAGATCTTTTGCTCAGCATCATCTGGTCAGGACTTTTTTCCAGGGGGTTACTCATGTGCGCCCCCCACGTAAGCCTATGTTACCGGTCTGGGACTTGAATTTGGTCCTATCTGCCTTGCAGGGGTCTCCTTTTCAGCCTGTGCATGAGGCTGTTTTGTCCATTCTTACGCTTAAGGTAGTCTTTTTGGTGGCTATCACTTCTGTTAGGCGTGTTTCTGAGTTGGCGGCGCTCTCCATCAAGCCCCCTTACTTTGAGAGACACCAGGACAAGGTGGGGTTTCGCTTTAAACCAAATTTTCTGCCTAAAGTTGTGTCTGCTTTTCATCTCAATCAGGACATTGTTTTACCTTCTCTGTGCCCTAATCCTAGTAACCCTAAGGAGGGGGCTCTACATTCCTTGGATGTGGTCAGGAATCTGAAGTTCTATTTGGTGGCTACTGAGCCCTTCAGGAAGACTGATGCTCTTTTTGTGGTCCCTTCAGGTCCCAAGAAGGGTCTGGCTCCAGCTAAGTCTACCATCAGCAAGTGGATCCATCGGGCTGTGATTCAGGCCTATTCTGCTAAAGGGAAGGATCCTCCCTTCCGCCTTACTGCTCATTCCACTCGTTCTATTGGTGCCTCTTGGGCCTTTCAGCACCAGGCTTCTGTTGAACAAGTTTGCAAGGCCGCTACTTGGTCTTCTGTTCATACTTTTTCTAAGTTTTACAAGGTTGATGTTAGGGCCTCAGCTGATGCTGTTTTTGGCCGCAAAGTTCTGCAGGCGGAAGTGGTTTAATCTGCATGTTGTTGCTTTTGGGGATCCCACCCTACTTCACAGACACTGCTATTGGATGTCCCAAACGTAAGGAATTTACTCTCTGGAGCAGGACGTGCTGTATACTTAGAATAATACAATTCTGTGATTACTCACCTGTAGAATTGGTATTATACGTATACAGCACGTCCTGCTCCACCCTGCCCTTGTTTTCATTGTTCTTAGTGCCTGTGTATGGTGATTGTTATCATGGATAAAATTGTTTGATTATGGTTATTATTCTCCCGGCTTCTTAATAACTGCTTGTCAGTACTGGGGATTTTGTGGGAGGTTCCTGGAATATAAGGGGCCGGGGGGAGCCACTTTTTTGCTGTCTCTGCAGTCCAGCGCCATCTTGTGGATGTATAACCCAAACGTAAGGAATTTACTCTCTGGAGCAGGATGTGCTGTATACGTATAATACCAATTCTACAGGTGAGTAATCACAGAATTGTATTTTTGTGTGCTCGTTTTAGGTGATGGACCACCCAGGAGATCAAAAATAAAAGTGGTTCCTGATAAAAAAAAATATATAAAGTTAGTGGATCCCTGGAATAAATAATTTTTAATACAATTCTAGACGTACAGGTGAACAAGGGTTCACCAGGGGTTAAAGCAGGTAAAGGGTTAATCAACACGTTCTTACTTCAAACAGCCAATTAGATGGAATTTCTTCTGCGCAAGTCTGAAGAGACATTCCTACATTCTTTCACAGGGAGTACTTTGTAAATAGCATCTTTATATAAAGGGGGATATACATAAAAGGAAAGTAAACACAGTCTGTGCTGCTCAATAGTGTAATGGTTCACCCAACAATTAGGGCTTGACAGCAATTTATTAACTCTATTACACTATTATACACACCCAGCTATATCAGCTCTCATAGCTTCAGGGTCAGTGTCTCCTGGCTGTGCTATACAGTGGAGCTTATGCTTCCATCAGTCCGAGCTGTCATGCAAAGATGACAGTGGGATGCCCCCCCCTCCAGACCTGGATATCTCTATAATTAACACTCAGCCTAAGTGGCAGACGTCGTAGTGAATGCATTCCTAGGGAATTTTCAGCTCACCGTTATAACTAGACACCTATCCAGGTGGATTTTCCCGATACATATGACTGACTGCAGCCACATTGGTGACTCACTGGTGGGGCTACGTCACCAAATTAGGACTGCTGTTGTCTTTGGGAAAGTTAGACAATGGTTTTAGAGCTCTACACTGTGTGGCACTATGCCTAGAACTATTCACAGCTCTCCCAGTCACCACATGTCTTTCGTATTTCAGCCTGGCTTTTCTTTTGAGTCGAACGTCTGCCAAAAACATTTCTGCAAAGTGAAGTTCTCTGGAAGATTTTGCATCACCACTTAGTGGATTTACTAAAATGTCGCAAACCCCCCAATCTCATATGGAGGAACTTGCTTGCTTCTTCACCTAAAGAGATCTACACACTAAATATCCCAAAACAGGTCATTATTTCTTAGTTGAGGAAGATGCCATGTTGGTCCTCCAGAAAACTTTAAAAAACACTTTTTATAGATTTTACATATCTTTTATAAAAAAAAAGTTTTAATAATTTATATGCTGCGTGGTGTCCTTTCTAAAAGCTACATCCTACAACCAGGGTGTAGCTGCTCAAGCAGGGGTGGGTAATGGTGTGGGAAAAGAGGCGGTAAACCAAGGAGAAAAACAAAAAGGTGAGTAATAGTGGGTGAAAGCAGACGACATGGGAGGCCACTGAATGAAAGATCTAGGAGAAGGTAAGTCACACTACATACATGCACACTGCATGGGATGCCACAACTGGAACCAAGGGGGAAAGATAAGTCACAATATAAACATGCACACTACATGGGATGCCCCAACTGGAACCAAGGGGGAAAGGTAAGTCACAATATAGACATGCACACTACATGGGATGCCGCAACTGGAACCAAGGGGAAAGGTAAGTCACACTACATACATGCACACTGCATTGGATGCCATAACTGGAACCAAGGGGGAAGGGTAAGTCACACTACAGACATGCACACTACATGAGATGCCACAACTGGAACCAAGGGGGAAAGGTAAGTCACACTACATACATGCACACTACATGGGATGCCCCAACTGGAACCAAGGGGGAAAGGTAAGTCACAATATAGACATGCACACTACATGGGATGCCCCAACTGGAACCAAGGGGGAAAGGTAAGTCACAATATAGACATGCACACTACATGGGATGCCCCAACTGGAACCAAGGGGGAAAGGTAAGTCACAATATAGACATGCACACTACATGGCATGGCACACAGGTCGGGGCTAATGAGCTTAACACTCAAAAAAAAACACCCTGGGCGTATGCCAGAAGGCCAGTAATGGACACAGAACACCGAGATCGATGGAAACATATGGCTGAAAACAGGTACAAATTTGGCTCCGAGACAAGTTCGACAGCCAAAACCACAAAAGATTAGCTAAACTGTATGCGTACGCCAAGCAATTATGGTCGCGTACGCATGGCCAAGAAATTCTCAGAACGCAGTTGTGAATAATACGAGCGTTCACAAAATTCCGGGTTCCGAATTCACGGTGAGGCTATGAATCAGGCTTTATGTCTTTTTAAATGTTTTTATTTATTTGGATGGGGGTATTGTGTTATTGTAACTGTATATGAATATAATGAATTTGTTTTGTATTATGAGTGGTACAGTGGCAGAGCATCGTTGTGATAGTTAGTGCATATCACTTTAGCTAGTTGATGATGTGAAGGTTTTGCATTGTCAACATGAGGGGGGGGGGGGGTAAAGCTTTATAGCTTTGTTTATTTGCTAACAACTGCAACAAGGCAATCATCTTCAGCCACTTTCACTAATGATCATGATGAGCACCGGGGGGGGGGGGGGTGCTACCATAATAGGGTTTCTGTCAGAGCCCCATATATTTGTACTGCCCTGATGGCAGTCCTAGCCTTAGTCACAGGGAGGGTGCTGTGCCTCTTCAATAGCAGCATGAAGTGCCCCCTCCCCATGACTAAGCCCAATATGGGAGCACAACGGGTCTGTCTCATGATGGGAACCACTAACAGTGGTCCTGACACATCTGCAGGAAACAGGATTGCTGGGATATAGGTGTCTCTAATGGCCTTGGAGGCCAGGACAATCACACTGTCTCCCCCTCCTCTAGAAATGGCCCTGGGCGGGGGCACAGGGAGTTCGGCAGGCACAACTAGTGAAGTTTGGATTAAGAACATTTTCTGGCAAATGTCTGGGGATTACGCACATTTTTGCAGCATATCTAAATAAAATGGCTGTAACTGTTGTGTCTATATCTTCTTTGGTGTCGGATTAATGGAAGTGCTTGGAAACACAGGTTGGCTATATCATAAGCTCCATTTGCCTGAGGTTCTTGAGGTGTCTGTCCCTTGACTGCTTACCCAAAACCTTTAAGTAGAATTGCCCTGTCTCTTAGCTATGTATCATGTCAAGGCAGACACTGGTTTACCTGGGGGCAAGGTTTAAGACACTCAGGAAATGAATACATCACAGGCTGGCCGTGGTTTTAATATAGTAAATGTTTTCTTTTCTCTTTGGCCTTGGTACATCAGCTCACTGTCATTTAAAGTTTCCTTCCTTGAAATTCCTGGACAGCTCTACTTCTAGGATGTGTCTCAGAAAGTGGAGATTTATGAACAGGCAACAACCTACAGATGAGAAGAAAAGAACACGAATCTACATATAGAAATGTAAGTAAAGTTAAATGGAAAGTACACTTTCAATGGCAATTTTGAAAGTGTATATTGTTTGGGCAAAAGGATGTCCTAAAGGTGCTGAGCTCATCTAGCATTTTTTTATTTTTACATATGTTTGAAAAGATGTGTTCTATTGAAGCAGTTGTTACTACCAGCAATCTGTTTCTATTGGCAACTGTACACTGAGAAGTGAGTCCTGTACACGCAGAACACTGCTGCTTTGGATGCTACTGAGGTGAGGGAGCTCACTCAACCTTGGTGGTAGTGAAAACTGGTTCCATAGAAAATAAAAAAGCAGTTGTGGCATAGAGGGTGTCGTAATTAGCCCACTGCTCCGTGCATGTGTAAACTCCCCCCCAAAAAATACATTGAGGGCATACTTCAAGAATGCCAGCAAACGTGGACTTAACCTTTAAGCACACACTGTTAGCGTTTTCTACATTTTATTATTTACCGTATTGTCACTCCATAAGACCAAAGGTGGGATCCTTTATATTTGTGCACCTTATGGCATGAACGTAAAGGGGAGATAAGAGCCTACATTACAGGCTCCAAAGCCCTGGTCCCACACCTCTGTCGCCATAAACATGTGCGGGACAATGGCGAAGCAGCAGACGGCAGGGTAACCGATCCCTGTCTGCCCGCCCGCCCGCCACTGCACACACACAATCTTACCGAGACCTCCCACGTTCCTGCTCATGCAGTGCTGGTTCTGGGCTGTGGGTTGTGGCCTGTATGGCCGGCCATAGACGCCCACCCGGAAACAGCTCCACTAAGATTGGAATGTGAAGTGTATGAATGTATGCATGTATATGTGTGTGTGGGCGGCAGCAGCGGGCAGACAGGGATAAGTTACCCTGCCCTCCCTCCCTTTGCTACACCTTGTCTGGCGTTCAGGGAGCGTAATTATGCTACCTGTGATGGGGGCATTTGTTAGGGGGTCTGCAAATGGGGGGATTTTGCACACTGCCTGTAATGGTGGGGTCTGCACATTGCCTGTAATGGGGTTATTCTGCACGCTGCCAGTAATGGGGGGATTCTGCATGCTTCCTGTAATGGGTGGCGGGGGTGGGATTTGGCACACTGCCTGTAATGAGGGGGGTCTGAAGAATGCCTGTAATAGAGAGATTCTGCATACTGCCGGTTATAGGGTGATTGAGGGAAGATTTTGCACACTGCCTGTTATGGGGTGATTGGCAGGGTATTTTAGCACACCAATTGGTTTAAATTCCGCCTCTAAACCCTAGCTGCCTCTTAAAGTGGACCAACACCCAGGATTTTGACTATCCTGGGTCTTGGTCCACTTCGGTGGGGCACCCCCGATCGGGGTGCCCCGCTGTGTAAAACCCCCCCGAACTCACCTCTCCCCGCGCCGACGGACAAGCCACGGACAAGCGGCTCCTCCGCCGCCGCCTCCCGCGCGTCCCTCTTGACGCGCGCGTGCCCGCGCCGGCCATTCACAGACGGCCGGCGCGGGCGTGCGCACGTCTAGAGGGGCGCGAGGGAGGCGGCGGCGGCGGAAACTAAGGTAAGGAGTTTGGGGTGTTTGGGGGGGTTTTACAGAGAGATCGGGATGTCCCGCGGGGAGGGAGGTGATCGGCCCGGGAATCTTATAGATTCCCGGGCCGATCACCGGTGGGTGTTGGTCCACTTTAAGGTCAGAGGCATCTTATAGTGCCAAAACTACAGGATATACAGCGCTATCTTCTTCCGTAGACTGTACCTTTGCACCTTTATGACTTTATTTCAGGTATTGTAATATTTATACATTATGATCAAATTTCTTGTCTATTGGGTAATGTATCACATATCATATGTCATAGGTTATTAATACGATCCAGCGTGTGAAATGAGTATTGAACATGTCAATATATTTCTAAGGGTGCTATTGACATGAACGTCTGTCAAGATGTAACAACCCATCCAATCCACACATGCAAATTAATCTAACTATAGATGTCTATAAATTATGTTATGTTTCATAATGAGAAATGACACAGGGAAAAAGTATTGAGTGCCTTTACTAAGATGCATTTAATATTTTGTTGGTAACAGCTGCTTCAAGGTGCCTCCTGTATGGAGAAACTAGTTGCATGCATTGCACAGAAGTAATTTTGTCCCATTTTTCCACACAAACACTCTTCAAATCCTGAAGGTTTTGTGGGCTCCTTCCATAGATTTTCAATAGCATTCATGTCAGGTGATTGGCTGGGCCATTCTAGCAGCTTTATTTTCTTTCTCTGAAACAAATTGAATGTTTCTTGGGTGTCTTTGGGATCATTTTCTTGCTGAAATTTCCACCCTTGTTTTTATCATCATCATCCTGGTCAATGGCAGCAGATTTTGTATCAATACTGTCTTGGTACATTTGTCCATTCACCCTTCCTTCAATTAAATAAAGCATGCCAGTGCCACTGAAGAACTGACCATGATGTTCCCACCTCCAAACTTCACTGTTGGTATGGTATCTTGGGGGTAGATATGCAATGCCCTTTGACCTGAAAAAATCGGCAATGAAGTTTTCTGTGGTGTTTACATACAGGCCATGACAATTGTTCCTGATGATTCCAGGTCTTTCTGTAGCTCTCCACAGGTGGCCCTTTGCTCTTGAATAACTTTTTAAATAATAATTTTTACTCCTCTTTCTAAAATCTTGTGGAGAGCTTCTGGTCGTGGTTGGAATTTGGTGGGTTCTTTACTCTCCTGGATTATGGCAACCAACAACTTCAATAGTTTAGAAACTATTCTGTGATCAAGGCCATCAGTATGTTGCAAGTTGCAACATTAAGGTCACAGAGGTCTTGAGAGAGCTCACTGGTTTTAGCCATTATAAGATGTTTTTGTGTGGTCCCTTGGTTTTTGGCAGGATTGCTTTTCAATTACCAATATATTTCAGCTGGTGTCATGTCTTTCCATTGCTGTTTGCACCACTCATTCTTCATGTGGTAAATACTTTTTCTCTGTGTTATTTCTCTTTATTACACATACATTTTAATTTATGGATTTATCTATGGTTTGACTTCTTTGCATGTGTGGATTGGATGGGTTGTTACGGACATCTGGTGATGTTTTCATGTTCATAGTAACTTTAGAAATATATTTACTTATAAAACTGGTGATGTGTTTAATACTTATTTCACCCACTGTATATCTGATAGCATATAATTTTTATCTTGTTGCAAGCAAAAATGTTTTAATAAATGTTGGATAGATTTGGTCAGATGGTCAGTAACGGTGTTCCAGCTTACCATTTTTTTTGTGCTATTTACCATGTTAGTATACGGCTATAAGAATAAATATATGCAGTAGATAGAATAACTGACTTTCCTAATGAGACATACACAGTATTGATCAGAATTTCCTGTGCTTGCTAGAGATGGCCTCCAGCTAAGCCTGTCTACCACGTGTACCCATGCAGACACTGATAACTTCAGAGAGTCTTGCCGCTTGCTTGCCCTAGGCAGATCGGGCAGCCTTTTGCTAGTGCAGCACCTGACTGTACAAAGCCACAGTGACTAAAGAGAAGGTCACAGGACTACACAAACACATTTCATGTAAACGGTTCACTATATAAAGCATAAGCTGAAAAATGGAAAATACTAAAAAAGAGAAAATCTAAAAGATGTATTTCCCTTACAGAAATAATGATTTGGTGTGGGTTTCAGTGAGGGGTCGGCTCGGTATGAAGGTTGTGTAATTACAAACCACAGGCCTTATAGTAAATATCAATGGAGATTTCCATCAAAGGAAAATATTTGAAAGGCTGCTCGTTTTATCATACATTAAAGAAGGTGTATTGCGAAATTGGGCTACCGTATATACTCGAGTATAGGTCGACCCGAATATAAGCCGAGGCACCTAATTTTACCACAAAAAAATGGAAAAGTTATTGACTCGAGTATAAGCCTAGGGTGGGAAATGCAGCAGCTACCGGTAAATTTCAAAAATAAAAATACATACCAATAATGTTTTTGAATACCGTAAAGAGCAAGAAGGAGGGAATGTGGAAAAGAGCAAGAAGGAGGGAATGTGGAAAATGTTGGATGTAGAAAAGAGAAGACTGATGCAATCTGAAAAGGAGAAAAAAAGGTAAAGGCGTAAAATAAGAAAGAAAGAATGTGGAAAAGGGAAGAAAGTGTAAAAGAGAGAGATGTGTAAAAGTTAATTACTAATAGTTGTAAATGCTTTACCCCTGCAGTGCACGTGTCCCAGCTTTATCAGTGGAAAAGGCAATATATCCCAGTAGCCGTCCCACAGCCGGAGGCTCTCTATGAAGGGACAGGGGCATTGTGACAGTGTGACTGAGCTGCAGGTGGGGAAGCTGTGGCCTGGCTCTGGGGAAGGGGACACGGCGGCGCTGTGTGAGGAGACTCCGCGGCGCTGTGCTCCAGTTCCGGCTTTTGCCGCCGCCCCGCACTGGCTCCGCCGCACACAGGTAAGTCACCCGTCACCTCTGTGTGGCACACACACACCTACCTGATGAGGGGGACACAAGAGGACCACATGCCCCGCACTGCTCCAGCATCTTGAACATCCTCACTGCCGACGGCGACCATGCGTGGACGGCAGGCGGGGCTGCGCGGGGGGCAGGCGTGGGTGCGCGGCCGCGCACGCACCTTAGCGGGATCAGTGATGGCCCTGCCCCTTTTTCTCCTCCATTTCGGCCAAAATTTTCACTGACTCGAGTATAAGCCGAGGCTTATACTCGAGTATATATGGTATATTAAAAATCGATATAAACACATAATGAGAGTAGGGGTCACTTATACACCGAAACTGAATAAAACTTCCGCAAAGCTTGTCATTTTCTTCTCCTGGTAAGAATATAGGGGTGTAAGTGTATGAGGGGTGACAGAACCTGTCTGCCAGACCCCGATTTCATTTTCCTTCCATTCAAAGAAAGAAACAACCCTGGCTGGATATTATGTGATGCCAGGTGTACGAGTGGCCCCTTCTCCAGCCATCCAGCATGTTTATATGGATTTTTATCATTGGGTCATTTTTTTGCAATAGTGCTCGGTTCATTGAAAATAAGACAGGGTCTTATACTCATTTTTGTTCCAGAACAAAAGATGTGCTAGGGATTTTTTTCAGGGTATGTTTTATTTTTTTATTTTTTCCATAAACAATCTACATTTGTTCTTCATTTCCATTCAAAAATTGATAGAGCTACCAAAATATGTCCACCCACCATGTTCCTAGTGGGTGCCACTGTATATTTAAAAGCTGTCTCCTGCATGAGGCTCCCCAGCATCGGTACAAATCGGTCACAGAAATGTGACGCCTGTGTCATATTGGTGTGGCAGGTTGCTAGGGCTATGTGGAACCCCAGGCAAGAATTAGCCTGGACCATGACAGGGGCTTTCTGGTCCTAGTGCCCCAAAAATTCATCTTATTTGCCCCTTTAACTGTAACTGGGGTTCATTTTTGGGGTAGGGCTTATATTTAAAGTACCCTCAAAATCCTAAAAAAAATATGATAGGGTTTATTTTCATTATTATTGGGGAAACATGGTATTAACACTTAAAACAAATAAGGAAAACAAATGAAGCAGCCAAGCACTGGGCTCAGACCCCTAAACCTCTCCACTGACAGAGCATGATCTTGCTGAACTTTACTATTGTGATGATCTTATTTAACAATGCAGCATAAGGTCACTTCGCAGATAAATGCATGCAAGTAAAGGGAGACTGATGAAGCTGATGAAATATTAGCAATGCAGAATGTGAACTAAACCTTTAAGAAATATTTCATATATAACACAGTTTGCACTTATTTCAGACAGAAATAATAGGGGTTTTGAAGAGGGGCCCTTATTTATAACAAGACTGTGCCTAATCTTTGCCTGATGCTTTTTTACCTAGAACAGCTTTGCTAAAGTGTAACCCTCAAGGTGCATCTAGATACAGCATTTATTCATATGAAAGAGGGACACTTTCCAGCTATGTGATTAGAGGTTGTACAGCTTCTGACTGTTCTTCATTTTCCCACATTTCTGTTGATGTCTGTTTTGCAACGTTGTCAGAGAAAATGAGAAAAAAATCTATATTTTTACTCTAACAGCTGAGCCACTGCCCCCTCAAAGCCTGCCACATTAGGCAAAGGCCCCGAAATGCCTAGTGGCAAATAAGACCTAGATTAAATACCAGGCACCACAATGTAAAGAGGCACAATGTAGCTCAGTCACAAAGACACCAATCCACCATCTTTTTTTTAATGCATGACTATACAGTACAATAAAACAGTCTACATCTTTTAAAATAATTGAAAATCCATAGTTTACCTTAAATAAAAATAAACTTTTGAGTTGATGTCAATCGTAAGGACTTTTTTTCCAGAGATGTAAAGAGCCCCATGAAATAAAAAAATTCAAAAAAAGTTAGCTTCTAAGTAAAAGTTAAGATGGTCATCAATCCACTAGGCCATTCAGTTTAGGCAAATTTTGTAATCTGATCACAACCGTGAGTAAATAAGCATTACAAAAATTGATTTGTTTTGCCTCTGTGACTGGTCTATTGGATTGTCTAATGGATGGCCAGCGTTATACTGTTATCCGGCACTCGGTTTGATTAGAGTGGATCTCAAAGTGTGATAAACACACTTTAAGAAAATATAAAAGAAAATTCTTCCTACGATAAGTAGGACACATGCTTAAAGAACCAACTGGAGTTGGAATATATATATATATATATATATATATATATATATATATATATATATATATATAGAGTATATCACAAAATTGAGCACACACATTAATGGAAGGGATTAGGTGTGAATGGACAGCAGGTGTGTTAAATCTTATCACTCTCACACTCCATCATACTGGTCAGTTCAACATGGCAAAGAAATAAGGATGGCCAATGCTATAACAAGATTTCCAACACCCTGACACTGAGCAGCAGCATGGTGGCCAAGACCATACAGCAGTTTAAAGATAAACACACTAGTGTACAGTTAGTTTCCGTCTCCACCCTACTGACCTGGTCCATCAATCTACCTTCAGAGGACCAAGAACGGAAGCACCCCCCACTCCCTGCCCAGATGTCATGATTGGCTGCCTCTCTCTGCGCCTCTGAAACAGCCTGACACTGAGCAGCAGCATGGCGGCCAAGACCATACAGCAGTTTAAAGACATAGACTCCACTAAAAACAGGCCTCACCATAGTCAACCAAAAAGTTGAGTGCACATGCTCAGCTCATGTATGAGTGCTGCCAGAATTACTGCAGAGGTTAAAGGAGTGGGGGGGGGGTTGTCAGTGGTAAGACCATACGTTGCACACTGCATCAAATTGGTCTTCATAGCTGTTGTCCCAGAAGGAACCCTCTTCTTAAGATGATGCACAAGAAAGGCCACAGATTGCTGAAGACAAGTAGACTAAGGGCATGAGTTACTGGAACCATGTCCTGTGGTCACATGAGAGCAAGATAAATGTATTTGGTTCAGATGATGTCAGTAGCATCTCAGTCAAGCATAGTGGTGGGAGTGTCATGGTTTGCTGAATGAGTGCTTCTGGGAGCTACAGTTCATTGAAGGAACCATGAATGCCAACATGCACTGTGACATACTGAAGCAGAACATGATCCCCTTCCTTTGGTAACTGGGCTGCAGGACTGTATTCCAACATGCTAATGACCCCAAAAACACCACCAAGATGACCACACTGCTTTGCTAAAGAAACTAAAAATAAAGGTGTTGGACTGGTCAAGCAATAGAAGGTTGAGGAGCACTCAAGGTCTACCAGCTCCATTATGTCATCATGGAGAAATGGGAAAGCATTCCAGTGGCAACCTGTGAAGCTTTAGCGATCTCCATGCCCAAGAGTTAAATGATAATGAAATAGGAACAACACCTGGGAATTTTACTCTCAGGGTGTCAATTCTTTCAGACGGAGCATCACGATTTGGCATGCTAGAATGGAGCCGAGCGAGTCTTTTAGATTCCAGGGCCTCGAATATTCCTTTACAGTGTATCAAAGTGTCATATCTTCAGTGTTGTCCCCCCCAAAAAATTAAAAAAATTACAAAAAGGTGAGGGGTGTACTCACTTTATATAAGCTATCACTGTATATACGATTTTGTGGAGTGTTTAGGTTAGATTTCATATTGTCTGCATTGCAAGATTTATATTTATATATTGAAGTCTATAGCATTGAAGTTCTTTGCTCATTGTAAGAAGCAAAGTCTCCAGTGATGGAAGATACATTGGCCTGTTACTTTCAGCAACTATTATAAAAGGTGCACTGGTAGCATCTCAAAGGCATAAGTAGTTAGGGATCTGCATTAAATTTAGCAAAAACCTTTATGTGTAGTAGACGAGTAAAGGTCATATATATATATGGTTTTCCATAGCTCCACTTTCTGGACTTTTTTTTTTATTTCTTTCATGTATCTAAAAACTTCCCTGGCCAAACCTGTAATTGAACACACATGCTGTGCATTGACAGCAGAAATTAATTAATGCCATTTTTTTCATGATGTTTTCAAAACTTCCTTAATAAAACAAACTAAGAATCTGAAATTCATCTTATAAAAGTTTAGCTTTCTGTCCTCATGTGACACCATTATAAAGAGGCAGTCTTGACTAGGCACTTGACAGCAAGGTGGAGGTGAAGATTTGTTGTAGGATCTGTGGGATCTGCTTGGTATCCATGGCAACAAAAGACCGGCCTGCTGGAAGAGTCCTCTGAAGCCTATGGGTCACAGGGAAAGGAAAAAGAAATTAGCATTGCAAATCATTTTTTTTTCATCGAAATAAAGAAGAGGAAGGCTTTTGTGAACTGAAAATCACGGATAGATAGGTGCTATTCATTTAGCTAATAGAGGAACGAAGGAATAGAATGCAGTGTCATGCCAGGAAAAGGCACAATGACAAGGGCAGAGTGTGGTTTCCACATTCTCAGTTGCTCTTCAAAGCTATTTATTAACATTTCACAAACACACTTGTTAAAAGCAGAGTTGAGCATCTGATGAATTTCAGATCCAGTTGTGAGACATAGTATACATTCTACCGCTACACAAACACACACATGCAAAATGTAAGTAAGAAGGTACTAGATATGTCACTGTTAATCTAAAACCTAAAAATACAATATAAACCTATTAAATATTTAATTAAATATGTAAGTAAATGGTTAGTTCAGCCAAATAAAAAAAACACAAGAAGGTCCTGTGGTCTTAAAGTGATCCTATTATATTATATTATTTAACCCTTTTGCTGCCATCCTACCTGGAGTTTTTGTCACCCTTTGTTGCCAGACCATTCTGCACTATTTTGCGCTCCCCATGTTCAAATGTGATTTTTGAAGGGATTTCCAGGGATTCCCCAGGAAAATCATATATTGTTTTTTTCAGCATAGTCTGGGCTTTAACATGAAATGTCTTGTTTGACATTTTTTAGGTGTATTCTCAATATTTTTGGGTGAAATAAAAAAATCTATTTTTTACTATTTGTAGTGTTTTTTTTGTAATAAAAAATGTAAGTTTGTCAAAAAAATCTTATTGCGTGTGAAATCCCAATTTCTCCCAGTTACAGCGGTACCACATATGTATAGGTAGACACCCTTTCCTGCCCAGGAGACTCCCCCAAACTGAAACTGCGCTTCAGGGGATTTTCAGATAGAATACAACTATGCTATGCGCTATGCGCACCTTGAAGTTTTTCCAGAAAAACAACCTGTTACATTTGAAATACCCCCAACAAACTATATATTCTCTGGAAGTACACATGGTTCTGGAAGTAATCCCTCAATGTAATCTTTGGTTGCAAAGAGTTTCCCTAAAAAAAGGATAAAAAAGCAGAATCTAAGCCACGTTTTCCTAAAAAAAAAATATACAAACAAGAAAAAACAAGTAAAATCTGAAAAAGTAACATCCCTCGAACAGAACGATACCCAGCATGCATAGCTACTGTCAAGGGAAGAGTTGCCAAACACCCCAAAGTAAAGCATGAGCATAACGGTAATTTTTCTTGAAAATTTCAGCTCTGCAGACAAGGTGCGCACCTTGCGTTTTTTCAACCAAAACAACCCTTTACATTTGGAATATCCCCCATAAACCATATATTCCCTGAAAGTACACATGTTAAGCTTTCTAAGCGTACCCATCTTGTTGTAGTGGGCTCATCTTTCTGGAATTAATCCCTCAAAGAATTCTTTGGTTGCCCAGGGTTTCCCTAAAAAATGTATAAAAAAGCTGAATAAAAAACACCTTTTCCTAAACTATAAATATACAAACAAGAAAAAACAAGCTAAGTCTGAAAGCGCAAGGTCCCCCGAATAGAACAATACCCAACATGCATAGCTAATTTTAACCCTTTTAATTTACAGCCTACTTGAGATTTTGTCACCCTCTGTTGACAGGTCATTTTTCCCCATTTTGTGCCATTTTTGCTGGAATTTTCTGGAAAGTTATATATATATATTTTTTTGCAGCAGAGTTTAGGCTGTAACATGAAATGTCTTGTTTGTAAATTTTATTCTGTTTTTTACAATATTATTATTAAGTAAAAAAAAAAAAATACATTTCTTTTAGAAAATTGCCTCCTTTATTTTAAATAAAAAATGTATTTTAATAAAGAAAGCCATATTGCATGAGAAAGCCCCATTTCTACTGATTAGAACGGTACCACATATTTATTGGTAGCCCCCTGTTCCTGCCCAGGAGACCCCCCAAACTGAAACAAGTACTTTATAACATTTACAAATAAAATAGAACTACCATCCACACTGCAAAGGGTTAAATCGAGAAACAAAACGACATAGGGTCCCTCCTCCCGGGGGGGGACCCCATTTTTTTTGGATTTTTAAGGATTAAAAATCCTTAAAAATCGATAAAAAAATGACATGGGGTCCCCCTTACCCAAAGAAACCAGCCGGGACCAGCTATGCAGGGCTTGTAGGAACAGGGCACAGGGGCCAGCTTTTGTGGCCCCTGGCCCTGCAGGCTACAAGCCCGCATAGCCCGTGGCCACGGGCTCTTCTGCCCCCCCCCCCCTGGGCTTTGGGGAGGTAGGTAATGGGGGTGCTGGGGGTTAATGGCAAGTCACCCGCTAGCCGCAGGTGACTTGCCAGCCCCCAGCCTTGTGAACTGGTATAAGGGGTCTCATAGACCCCTTACCAGTTCACAAGGAGTTAACAGTAAAAAAAAAAAAAAAAGACACAGACAGAATAAAAAATGACTTTATTAAAAAATAAAAACTTTTTTTTTTACTTTACTCACCTCTGATCCTCAGCTCCTGTGTCCCTCGCAGCTCTGATGACAGTTGTTTTCATCGCTGGCCAGTGGAGGAGGGAGGAAAGCGATCAGATCATCACCTGCTTTCCTCCTCCTGTGGCCAGCGATGACAAGTGTCAGAAATGACAGCCGGAGTCAGGACGACACCCGAGGCGTGACGTCATAAGCCCCACCCCAAAGGGGTGTCGGTGCCCGTCGAGGAGGACAGGTAGAGGGCCTTTCAGACCCTCTCCTGACGCTGGAGAGCCAGGGAGGGCAATCGGAGGCCCCCCTGTACATGTATTTCAGCGGCTGCTGAAGGGGGGGTGGCTATTCCGGGCCCTCCCCTGCACTGGGGGGCCTGGGTGGGGGATCGAAGCCCCCTCCAGATGAAGAGGAGACCCGGCCAGAATGAACAAGGGGTCAGGTGAGTGTTTTTGTGATTTTACTTTTACTGTAGCAGGGATTCTACGTGCTTGGCACTTAAGTGGAGTGGAAGCGAGCACGTAGAATCTACGTGCTTGGCACTGAAAGGGTTAAGGCAGCACCACTTGCTCCTGACAGCAGTATTCCAGAGCTCTGAGACTCACCTCTTCCTAAATCTCATCTCACTGCCAGCGGTCAATTGCATTCACCCCATAGGTGGGGCAGAATTTGATGTGTTTTCCCATAAAGGTAACGTGGGGCCAGGTCTTGGAAGAGGAGCAAGGACAATGTTGAATATCAGGGCTCTGGGCGCAATTATTGGCTGATGGGGTGGAGTGTTATGATACAAGGGACTAGTGTCAAGAGTGTGCTCTTGAAACCAAATCCAGACCATTTAAAGCAATCCCCTCAAAAAAGGCTAGTGGCTATTTCTTAACCCAGTCAGAGGCATCACTGCATTTTTTTTAAAAATCCTGAGTGTCGGATTGCCTTAAAGTGATTGGGAAGTCAAAGTTAGTTTCCGTCTCAACACTGCTGACCTGGTCCATCAATCTACCTCCAGAGGACCAAGAACGGAAGCACCCCCCACTCCCTGCCCAGACGTCATGATTGGCTGCCTCTCTGTGCACCTCTGAAACCCCGCCCTCCTCTCACACTTATCACAGTGTGCTTATATCACATCGCTGTTGCCACACCCACTATTTCTCTTAGTCTTTTCTATTAATCTCCATTGCTCTAATACTTTTAAAGATAAATTAGGAACTACAAGGACTTTTTGAAATCGGATTGAGGTTTAGGACAGTGCAACGAGTAGCCCTAGACAATGGTACAACAATCGGGCATGCCTTTAGTATAACTTTAAGCAGCCTGGCTCCTGACCAGTCCCCCACACCATATCAGAAGAGGACACTCATGCAGTACACCCTTATATGCCAAAGGGGGAGCCAGTAGTCCTGAAACATGACGCCTGCAGTCTGCAGGATTGAGTGTGTGGTCGGTCAGGTAAGTAATTTTTATTATTGGGCTGGACAAAATTTTTTAATTATATTACCGTCTTATTATTTACCTAACTTTAGCCTTGTCTAGCTAATAATCTAATAGAGGGTAAATGCTTTCAGGCAGTACAGTTAACCCATAGCAGGTCATACTCATGGAAGGAAAATTTACTGAAAACATGTAAATTCACTTAGATAATTTAATAAATGCTTAGAAAGATACAGTTAGAGAGCAACCTACCTTTCAGCTTGATCCCCTAAAGAACCAATGAAAACAGCGAATGCATTGACTTGAGAGTTAACAGTCAGGGCCTCAGCAAACCGCGCTGGTGGTATGCCATAACGTTCTAAGTTGGCATCACTCAAGACTATAACAAAATGTTCATCTGCTTCCTCCTTGGCAATCTCCTTTATTGCATGTTCTGTGGCCTCCAGAGTGAAGTCTCCACTCATACAAAACTGGGAATGGGCATGCATCGTCTGATGACAAAGTACAGAGAAAATTATTTTAAACACTGCTAAACCTCAACACCGCTGTTTAGAACATCTGCAGTATAACAATATTCAACCCCAGAAAACCACCCTAACATTTGCTCCCTAGGTGGACAAAACAAAAACCCTTAAGACAAGATTAGTCTGACTACCTTTAGCAAGTTCCTTCACGACCAAGGGCAGACACATCCCCAGCAGCAACTGCAGCCTTCCCCTCCAGCGACCACTGCTGGTGGTCACATGAACAACACAGGACTCTATCTCAGTATGGTTTATACTACTGGACTAGGAGGGCTTTGAGGGAAGAAAGATAAGTATGCATATTTTTTTATTCTGCCTGGACTTTCTCTATAATATCCCTAGCCATTCCAGCCAGCATGGTCATTTCCCCCCGCCCCTGCTACCCTTCCCTAGTGCTAAAGCGGGGGTAGGCTACATAAAAAAAACTCTTACCTAGCCTGCATTCGAGCACCGACCACTTCCTGGGTGCCATCATCTTCCTTCAGCCAGCTGATGCAGCCTGTAGAGTACGGTCCCCGCTCCTGTGTACGCTCCCATCCACCCATTCAAGCTACCCATTCATATTCAGCCCTGGGCATCATCTGCGCTGGATTGTGGGCCCAGGTTTGTTTTATGTACCCCCCCCCCCCCGCTTCAGTGCTAGGGAAGGGCAGGGGAAAATGGCCATGTTTGCTGGAATGGCTTTTTAACATACAACTGAAGGTGCCGCTGTTCTCATCAGTGTTCCTAGTTTTCCTCTAAACATCCCTGGCTTTACTTTATGATCTCTCTTACCCCAAATCTCTGCCACACCCTATACCATCCATTCAGATGCTGTCCAATACTCCAATAGAAACTTCAGCCAACTTCCTTGCTTGAGAGCACTGCCAAACCTCACGTTCTGAGCTGCACTTACCAAGCTGCGATCCAGTTTGAGTAAATTGCTGTGGCTTGTTAGGTACAGCGGCACAGAGTGGGGTTATGCAGAGATTCCTATTGTGGGGCACCCCAAACCAGGATGCCCCCTAGGAATCATAGTGACAAGGCCAAAAGTCAAATATAACTTTTTGTTTGGTTTAAAGTGGACCAAAACTGGCTTAGGAGTGTATGAGACTCCAGGGCTGGCTGATTCCCTCTCCCTGCCTCGCTGTGTGAAACCCCACAGTTCACCCAGAATTTTTAGCTCTTGCATGCGCATTTGTGGCTGGCCAGGGGATAACTTGCATCCCCTTTCGGCTGTGCCTGACCACATCCACTGCAACTGAATGGCTGTGGGTGGCTGCGCAAACAGCCCCCAATAGGGGCATAAGTGATCATGACAGAGCATCATTTTACCCCTTTAAAAGGGGTCAGACCCCCCAAATTGAATATTGGGTACAGTTTGGGGCACCAGTGCATAAAGAGAACAAAATGTAAAGTGGGTTCAAAGGGGGCAACTAAATTAATACATGAAGTGGGGAGTACCCTGAAAGATTTTTTAAAATTAAGCTTCTTTCTACTAACTATGTATAAATAGATCTTTGTATTGACCCCGGATATATTTTTTATTTTCCACAAGCTATTTTTTAAGAGGACTGAATCTATAATTTAAGGGCATCCATTAAGGTTATAGGAAACATGCTTCTTACACAGACATAAGAAGAAATTCTTTACTGTAAGAGTAGTGAGTATATGAAACTCTCTTACCAGAGCAAGTCACCATGAGGAATACACTAAAGAGTTTCAACAGTGGCCTGGATGCCTTCCTTGTGTGTAATAACATTACTAGCTATGGCAGACTGAAGATTTCCTTTCATATACAGGCATAAATACAATTAATATGTTACCAGTACCTTTGTGGCCTTTTTTCAGCTCGTATTCCCATTCTTACCATAGGGCTCAGTCCCCTTGGCCCTGGTTTAATGTCATTATAATTTATCATTTCATTTGCACTTGGTTGGACTGCTGATATATGGGGCCTTAGAACTGTGTACCACTCACTGAAACCCTTTCCCATCAATATTTCTCATTCATTAGTAAGTAAACACAATACTACAATAGTCAAACATCAGGGTGCACAAACTTTGCGAATGATGACAAACACACAGGTTGAGAAAAAGGGCCAGAAACGTACTTACATCTGTAATAAACTATATAACCCCAAGGAAGTTTCTATTTACCTTAAGAACATCCAGACGCTGCTTATTGTTCTTTGGGATCCTGTCACTTCTAATAAGTTCAATATTGGGACCATCCCCTGAATGTCCAAAGACATCATACTGGTGTGGAAATACAAAATATCAAGTAATGTATACCTTTTTAGGTAAATGGTAAAACTATTAAAGTATACAAGAGCCTAATGCATGACCTATATGGAAGATATGGTTAAAAACATAATTTACATAACTTTCTTCATACCCTAATATTATTGTACATATCTGTCACATTCACACATTTTCTGCATTTTATACCGTCTGTTATTGCTGTACATTCTTCTGTTACATATAGTTTGTATATACCAATAAAATACTGGATTATGCCATAGACACATTCACTCTGGATTTCTTCACCTCCTGTTGACGTCCACTAACTAGAATGTAAAAACATTGCTGTTCATGGAAAGAAAACTGGTTAAAGAATCAGCTACCAATACAGTTTTTTAGCTTTAACAATTATTTCACCCAAAGATATAAGGTGTTTAGGCCAGGATAGGCAATGTATTTTGTATTATTTACAATACTGGTGTATAGAAATTCAGCAACTGTCTAAATCTTTAATAATTTCACATTTCTTGTTCTACGATATCAGTTTATCATTTATATATTTTGCAACTTGGGGAAAGTTTTTTTGCACATCTGGTGCTTCACAGTAACAAAAAACTCCCTTTGGAGATATCGGAAATGAACTAAAAAATTCTCCACCCAAACTTCAAAAATTCCTCCTTATCTAAAGTCAGTGCGCTTATCACAGCACATGACCAAGCCTATATTATTCATCTTTCACATGTGCTTACAAAATCTCCAGATAAACCCTGATTAGGCTGTTAACAGAAACTGGTAACATAAAAGACTTGTGGCACTCTGAATCCATCATTCTACCCTGATACTACATTTACTGGTGCCTTTGGAAGCATAGTGTCACTGCCCTGTACTACAATGAGGTATGTTCACTGAGGTTGTCCTATGCTACAGTGGCTGTATTACCTAATTCGTATTAAATAAAGCTGCTAACAATGCTACATATGTTATATGTTATAAAACAAATACACAGCAAGAAGAAGCAGTGAATAAAATGAGATGAATAAATTCCACTGTTCAGGAGAACCTAATTTTGAGTAAACCTAATTTTACGTAAAGGCATTAAACGGGACCAACCACCACTTGGCCAGCCCTGGTGTCTAAAATACTCTAGGGATGGCACATCAAGCAACCTTGTGTCAATGGAGTGAGGTATGCCATGTTTTGACGGTCAATGAAGGGGACATGCCAGCATTACTGTGACTGATGGCATGGGGAGGCCCCTGGATGCTTTTATGTTGCAGGATGTAGGAATTCAGAGGAGTTCGGGGTTGATACTAGGGATACAGAATGGATTAAATTGTAGGAGAGTGGCAGATACTAAATATATAATAGAATATATGTCTGCCACTTTTTGAGAGCGACTCTTTCTAAAATATCGAACACCACTGACACCACCCACTGAGAATGGACACAGTGAGTCTTGCCACAAAACAGAAACTCATATATATATATATATATATATATATATATATATATATATATATATATGGAAAATGGTGGCTAGATTATTGCCTTATATGTTGGGAAACTGCTCTTCAAGAGGAACATCAGTGGGGAGATTAAAACCTCCTCCAAGCGTCACCAATCTGCTGCCCACCCTCCGGTTTTACCTTAGGGCATTCTTTACTCACCTCGCCAAGGGATTCATCCCTCGGTTTCCGGGCAACCTTCAGACGGGCGGTGCCATCTTTCATCCCATAAGGCTCTGCGTGCGGCTCCTAATCTCGCGCCTGCGCAGTGCTCATGAATAGGGTGCAATGGGGCAGTCCGAAATCCCCCAAGACTTCGATGCACGGCTCGGGACTTCGAAGAGCACTAAAGCCACGCCGGCGTGGGGGCAGCGATCTGGCCCTGAAGCAGCTGGATATCGCAACAGCAACATCCAAAAGGTAAGTAGGGGCCGGGGGGGGGGAATTTCCCCCTTTTTATTTTTGGTCCGATGTTGCTCTTTAAAGAGGAAGGTTGTTCCTCCTACGGCAGGCGAATTGGAATGCCCTGCTTTGTATATCCTTCCACCCCCATACACTCACCTTCCTTACTCGGTGCACACTTGGGTGAGAGCGCTAATCAGCGCTCGCTGTCACTCTGCTCTCTTTGCCAGTCTTTTAGACTCCAGGGCCTCCAAAGTTCCTCTTTAAGTACCATAGTTCATTCTCCAGAATAATCCGTGACAGCTATGTTATGATGTACTGTTGTAGCTACTTCTCTCTCACTGCACGATAATCTCCCATCATGGTTTAAATAATTATACATACCTCATACATTGCCTTTGCCCAGGCATCTGCTGCTCTAAGATTTATTCTACAACTGACTGAGCCTTTTGCACATAAATATCTTTCTAGCTAAGTCTAAGTAAAACACATTGCTATTCACTGGAGATTTCGCGTTCTTAATCCCAGAAACAGACAAAATGAATCCGATTCACATGGAAAACACTGCATTTTCCATTGAAAGGGACGCTGTTATTTCTCAAAGTTATTACCTTAAACTTCTGCTCATAATTCTCAAATGCTTCCATGAGCATGCATGTGGCTTCCATGGAGCGCTGCAGCCTGCCATCCACCCCATTAAAGCGGTACATGCTACCAGACACATCCACCAGGAGACGCAGCCTCTTTGGCTTCTGTTGAGGACTTCCAAGCTGTGCAAGGACAGAATGCCAAGGATAGCATCAATCACAGTAGATTACATATAAAATATATACTGTCCACATAGTTCCCTAGTGACAATTGTTACCCTGAAACCTTTAGGAGCAAAAGCATTGTATATATGTATTTCTACACCCAGGAGTCAACATAAATCATAATACATTTCCAGTCTATTGTTAATATCTGGAAGTTGGAAAAATTAAACTTACCCCACCTTGGCACTGTCCCCTCAATGCAATGAAAGGAGTGGACGTGCCATGGGGTGTACAGCCGTCTTGAAGTGGGGAGGATTGGCGGAGTGCTCATTCTACCCCGCTTAGTTTTACACCAGCGGGTCTGGGTGGTGGAGCTGCGCTGGACAAAAGGTGATTATAGCTGTTTTTTTGTTTTTGTTGCCTGGACAATCCCTTTAATGAACCAGCAGAACACGTGATCATCTATAAGTGGTGGCACAGGTGGGAAGTTATTTATAGGGTGGGGTAAATGCAGTTATGAGATGAGTGCTGTGATTATAAGGATGGTAACACGCTTGGTGCAGTGTTACATGCATTTGTATACAGACATGGCAGATGTTATCGAGGGCAATGTTTAGAGACCAGAGAGATGTGGGAGTATGTCATTGTACAGAGAACAATAAGCAGTTTTTATAGTACTGCAGAGATGAGAAGTATATATTTTTTTTTTTGGGGGGGGGGGGCATAGGTGATGGCTTGCGCACACATAAGAATTCTTCCTTTGCATTTAACCTATCTGTGCAGTGCATGCCCAGAGAGGTGGCCCTTAATTATGGCCGCTACCATACCTCTAGGCCACAACTGCCCCTTTATGTCTGACAATGTGGTATTGCCTGGGCTGCATTTGAGACCAGGTAAAATGGACACAGGCTTAGTTTACAGAAAAAGGAAACCACTAGAAGCTGTAGTGGTGAAATTAATGCAGGAGGCTATAGAGCTATACTACGTTTTGTGGCACTCTGCAGGCCAGGAAGATGGCAGAGTATGGTATGCTGGGCAATGTCTAGGGAAACAAGTATTTTTATGGAAGCAAGAGAGGAGGGCCGTGTGGTGCTGTAGGACAGATATTCTCAAGCTTGAGCTCCATTAAGTCCATTAAGCTCCATTAAATATTCAAATGAAATAGGACAAAAAGGCCGTAGGGGAGAAAAAGTGAGTACTAATGTTTTTTTTAGCCTGGACTGGAATTTAAACTGGACCAACACCCTTTTTTTCCTTTGACAGGTGTTGGTCCCTCAGCCAGAGAATAAGAACAAGTTCAGTGGGGTATCCAGAATTCTGGAGCCCCCCAGAATGCCCAATATCCTTACCTTCCCTTTGGGAAAGGAGCCCCGCGATTGGTCGCTGTGGCACCAACACCAGTTAAAGCAAAAACGGGTGTTGGTCCGGTTTAAACAGATTTAAAGGTCATTCATAAAATGTACTCTTATATGTCATACATTTTAACTAATTTAAATTGTATTTATGTTTGACTTTGGTTCTCTTGAAGTGTGTGCTGTGTTGAAACACCATGGGATTTCCTATAAAACAATGTAATTTCCTTAGTTTTATTTCGTTCCTCTATCCATGGTCTAACCATTCTGATTAGTAGCATATCCCTGAGCACAACACTGGTGATACATACTCTACTAATACTCACTTCAGGCTGAATCTCCCCGCGCCTTTTGTAAATAGCTTTCTCTCCTGTCAATCCATCAATGATTTTGGTATCATCCAGCTCTCCCATTGCTTGGTGCTTAAGCCATTGCCTTTCTTTTCCCTTAGCCTGTAGCAGAGTCCAAATGTAATATTAATTTAGGTAGAAATTAGAAGAAATGAAATAATAAACAGCCATAAATATAAAAATACATTTACTATCAACATTATAGGGATGGGGAATATACAGTTAAAGAGGAACATCGGCCGAATCCCCCCACCATCGGCCCCTACTTAGCTTTTGGACATCCGGCTGCTTCAGGACCCGATCCTCTGTCCCCCCACCGGCTTAGCCGCCTGTAAAGGACAGCACAGCTTTAGACATGCTCTTCAAAGTCTTGCGCTGCTCTGCGAAGTCTCGCAGGATTTTGGGGGGCTCCATTGCATCCCAAAATTGGGGGCCACGCGCAGTGCCTGATGGGATGTAAGATGGCACTGCCCGTCGGGAGGTCGCCCAGAATCCGAGGGACCCAGAAGATGGATGCCCTGGCAAGGTGAGCAAAAACCGGAAAGGGGGGCAGCAGATCGGCAAGGTTTGGGGGAGGTTTTAACCTCCCCTGCTGTGCCTCTTTAACAATAATAGGGTTCAGGTAATGTGCGAAGGCTGCTGCTCAAGATCCCTTTTTTTTGTAACTAGGGTTATCCTGGAAGCAACAACTCAGCATCTGAGCTGCCAAATAGAGCAAAAAATCTTAAATCTTAATCTTAAAGGGCCTCTTGAGATACAGGGAAGGCCCCATTTGAAGCAATCATGTACAGCTGATGTTGCCACATAACAGGATGGTGGCTCAATAGTGGTGTGCAGCCTAATGCCTTTGCTGCAGGACTATGTCTTTCATTCATTCCACGGTTTAAAATGATGATGTTTATGAACCGTTGAACTAATAACCATGCATTAAGTGATGCCTAAACTGCTCCCTGTAGATTTTGTGCAATAAAATGAATGCATTAACCCAGAGTATCCATTAGGGCAGGTGAGCCAAGACTCCTGTATGGGGCCCAAGCAGTCAAGAGGGGGCCTCTGGCCAGGTGGCCCTAATGGCCATCCTGAACTGAGACCTGCAGGCTGTCACACCATTGCTGCTGGTGTTGATGATAAATGAGGGTACCTATCATGATCCCCTGAAAATAAGCCCTAGCACCTATCTTTGGAGCAAAAATGATTTTCTGAGAAGCACAGTATGTATAAACAGGTTAAAAAACCTTTAAGGTGAACCAAAAACCATGCGGATCAGCCCGGGAAGCTATAAGATTCCCATGCCGATTGATTCCCCCCCCCCCCCAGGAATCCAAAATCGGGATGCAACGCTGTGTGAAACCCCCAAGGTCGCCCCATTCACTTACCTTGTTTCCTGGTCCAACTGCGCACGTCCAAGCCGCATCCACAATATCTCTCTAGCAGGGCGCATGCCCGTGCCAGGCATTTGTGAGTGGCCAGCGTGGGCACACTCCCTGTTAGAGGGAATCGGAGTATTCGGCCTTAGCCCTTAACTAGAAGTGCAAAATATGGAAACTTGAACTGAGCTTAATAGAGTAGCTTTCTTTTTCTTCATCTTTTAGCATATCATTACCTAATGCACTTAAAATGGAAGATTGGAAGGAACTTATATGATTTAAAACAGATTTCTGGTCAAAAATAATTAGGTCCATTTTAACATTTAATAGTCGCAGGGGATCTCAATTTGAGATGCCCCTACAGTTAAAAATCCTTAGCCAAAATCAGTAAAGGAACTCTGTATGATGGGGGCAGGTAAATAGCTACACACTGAAATTAAACATATCTCCAAATGGAGGAGGTGCAGCGGCTGCATGGGTTGAGCTGATTAAAAGTTGAGTATCCCTCCCTTGCCAAGAAGAGTGTACAGTGGGTCTGCTTTAATTACCATCAAAGCTACCCATGGTTTGGTTTAACATGCTTATTTCCATTTATTTTACTAGCAAAGTTTCTGTTGCTTGAGTTTTTGAGTTTACATTTAACAATGCCATGCTAAATTCCTGCTGAGCTTTACAAATGAACGAATACCAGGACTTCCTACAGAGGGTACACGGTCTGTGTTTGGCTTGTGCTTATCAGCTGGAGCACCAGCTCTAGTAGTCTATAGCATGAAAGTTCCATTCATACATAGCTGGCCGGTTGCCTTTTATTACTAACATGATACAATCTTTCTGAAGTTAGCAGCTCAGTGTTTCTTGCTAGCTTTTAAACTGAACAAATTATGACTTGAAAAGCATGTCTTGGAAGTGACATCATACTATGCTGGATCCAGGCTGCTCATGTGCCTAACTCACAAAGAGGTGTCAAATCTCCTTAAACTATAGCACTGAGGAGTAATGAAAAGAGACAAACTTCCCCTGTAAATGGATCCCCAACGAAGTAGAGGTTTCATTAAAGCAGTTGAAAATGACAAGAAAGTGAAGTTGGAAATATAAAGCCCTAAAAAATAAAGATGCATTGAAAACTAACCAATTCTTTTCAAGTTATCGCTAAAGAAAACAAAAAGGGTGGAATGAAAAGATATTGGAATGGATTAAAGAAATTTGGCAGGAACAAGCGCAATTCATTAAAAGCTGTATAGGCTGAAATACATTGTATAGAGATCAGTGTAGACCTGGAGCTTGGGAAAAAACCCTAAATTAGGCAACAGGGTGTGAACTAATGCTTATATATACCTATTTATTTAACAAAAATATAAACGCAACACTTGTTTTTGCTCCCATTTTAGAATGCTCTTTTATTGAGGCCAGTCTAAGGCACACCTGTGCAATAATAACCTGTGAGGTGAGATTGTCTTGGAAAATGTGCTCACTAACACAGATTTAGACAATTTTGTAAACAATATTTGAGAGAAAAGGGCATTTTGTGTAGAAAAAGTATAAATGGTAGTCTTAACCTGTTTTTTTCTACTTGTAACTAGCAACATTTTATTAAATAAAAACATTAAAAAACCTTAGTTCCAAAAAATAGGACGCCAGTTGGGATGCACTCTTAAATCGGACCAACACCGTTATTACTTTGGGTGTTGGTCCCTTTCTCTGCAGATAACAAGAAGCGCGGGGCTCCAGCGTTCTGGATGCCTGAAAAAGAACACTCTACTGTAGGTCTGGCCAAAAAGTTTGTTTTCCATAAACCTACCGCTGCTGCTAGTTTTCTAAGCATTAAATATGATGCCTGATCCAGATAATCCTACTCCTATAAAACCTTAAATCCTGCATACCTTGCATGTTATGCCTATATACAGTATAGATTTCTTCACTTTAACCATAGTCAGCTCCATACACCTCTGAGGCTGCATGCAACAGAGACACACCAGCAGGAAACAGCAGAAAGGCATAGCTAATACCTGTTCAGTAAAGTGCATGAAAGCAAAGACAATAGATGCAAAATGATCTTGTCATCAGCCAGACCCACCTTGAAAAATGTTTAATTGGATCTAAAAACTGTTTACTTATAAAAATATAACAAATCTAAAGGGGACATTGTAAAAGTACGGGGACTAAAAGAGATTTGTGAGCTCACATAACTTTGATCAAGTTTCAGACATTAAAGAGACTCACTGGGCAAAAATAATAAACATACTTACAAATAGTCCAGCCCAGCTGATCGGCCCTATTCCGGTAGTTCAAAACTTACCTCCACTGCTGCCCCCTCGCATCACTCACAGTGAAAGGCCACACCCACTCATCCTGAAGGCTGCCACACCCACTCATCCTGAAGGCTGCCACACCCCTCTATTGTAGTACATGGGGCAGGCGCAGCCAGTCACCATGACTGACGTGAGGGAATGGTGGGAATAATATCACTGATGCCAGTAAGTTTCAAGAATCAGGTAAATCGGCTGCATGAGACTATAGGTGAGGATCTCCACCATGGTCCTTATAGTTCCCTGATCTAAACATCATTATATATCTGTGGATAGATCCCAAAAGACTGCCAGGTATCTCACAGAACTGAAATCCTTTTGCAATGAAGAATGAATAAAAACAGGAATGGAAAGACTTTTGGCTTGCTACAAAAAATGTTTAAAAGTTGTGTTACTTGCCAAAGAAAGTGCCACTATGTAATACCACGCAGGGTGCCTTGGGTGTTATTGCAAATGTATAAGATAAAAATGAAAATGTTGTTGCTTATAATACAAAAGGGATGTGCCATCTTTATATTTATGCCTTTTGGAGATTAATTTACTTTCTTAACGGTTCACAGTAACCAATACTTTTGCATACAACTGTGGTATTAACGCATTATTTTACCTGTAGACTATCCAGGATAACTCTAAGAGACTGAACTTGTCTGCGAACTTCACCTGAAATTCGTTCATATGTAGCAGCATCATATTCACCCATCTGAATTTCTTTTAATCTGAAATATTAAGCAAAACACACTGGCTGCAATATTATGGGGTATGTATTGAAAAAGAAAGTGTAACATCATATAATGATGTATTCAAACATTAATATGCAGAGAGGGATTAGGATGATTTTTGGACAATACAATGTAAAACTTGCTAGCCAATAGCGGGTCTTCCTGTAGTCACAGTGTGAGATCTCCATCAGGATGATTCATTATAGATAGAATTCTCACCCAAAGAACCCCCTGACATACTGGATTCACATTAAACAATTTAAGAAAACTGCCCATCTCAATGCTTAGAAATAAAGATTTTACAATACCGTGATGCCCAAGTCATTTTTGCTTAAAGGAGCACTATAGCAAAAAAAAGGCCCAAGAATAAAAATCCATATAAATATGCTGGATGGTGGGAGGAGAGGTCACTTATACACCCAGCATCAAGAAATATTCAGCCAGGCTTGTTTTTTATTTTTATTAATGGAGGGAATAGGTAATTGGGTGACAGGTTCTATCACCCCTAATACACTAAACCTATCACCCCTGGATTTTATTCCTACCAGGAACCACAAGTTTGGCAGGAGTTTCATTCAGTTCAGGTTTAAGTGACCCCTCCTCTCATTAGCCAACGTGTTTATATGGGTTTTTATTGTTATACAATTTCGCGATAGTGCTCCTTTAAATAATAACCCTGGCAGCTACTTGCATGTCCATGATTTGTGCTGACAGATAAAAACTTGGACTCTAGCCACAGATAGGAATGCCACTGGACTTTTAAATGACTAGAAATGCTATGAGCAATCTGCCACAGTGTGGACATTTGAAAATCACACATTTTTAAAACATAACCTTATGACAGAATTTAAGATTTCCTGATTAGTGATATAGAAAGGCAGCAGCACGGACAGCAATACAACTGTTGATGGCAGTTTTAAGTCTTGCACTGTATAATGTGACAAGCAGAACATGCGTCTTACTGTTACATTGTGAGAATTCAGCAAGCTCCTGGCTGTTAAAGTAAACGGCTTCATAACAAATGTGTGAGTGATCTCTACATTGCGCTGCTTTGATGGAGAGATCACTATCAGTGGGTTTTACTGGCCCTGGAGTCTGAAGACTGGTGTTAGCATAGTGGGAAATCTAGGGGGGGCTTCCCAAATCATGATGTCCTGGGATGAGGCTGTTCCTCTTTCCAGGCTTGATAAATATTTGTACATTGTAATATATCATTCTACAGACACACCTACCTCTGCTTGAACGCCTTCTCTGCCATTTCTCTGGCGGCTCTCTTTACCTCTTCAGGTACAGCATCCTTCTCAGCCTGAGACACCTGGTGGACTTTATGTCCTGCATCCAAGCGATATGGACCACCCTTTCCACCTAATCCTGCTGTATCTCTGCCTCCTGTAAAAATGATATTGAATATGACTAAATTCTTTACGTGTGTGTGTGTGAGGGGGGGGGGGGGGGTAGAGATACAGAGGGGAACATGCAATTATGTGAAAACAAGTATACGTAATTTTCTTTCATAAGGGATCAGAATCGTACTGTATATGCCAGAATGGTACTGTCATACACAGTAAAAATATGGCCGCTGTTTGTATGCATTTTACTGTGGGTCTGTGAGCTGTAAAACTCACTAAGAGAAGGATTTACCCACCTAACCTTGACCCGGACAATGTAAAAACTAATAATAAGCATATGTCAACATGTTTCGCAGGGACCAGCTGGAGAAAGCAGTCTTGTTTTCAATAAAAGGCTCACTTAGGTGTCATAATAGGTTGCGTTAGAACTATGGAAACTACCAGAGAAATGTTTCCTTTCCTAGAGGTATATTTCCTGACATTGAAGACCAAAATCATGACAGTTTGACACACAGAGTAAAAACATGCATGCTGTAGCCACTTGCTCTAAGGTCACAGCTTGTCACCCCAGATAAATTCTTTCACAATTTAGCTTCTGATTTGGTTTCTAACCATATTAGTAGGTCATAAAAAGAATGTGGCCTTCTGCAAATTACTTAAGTGACACACTGGATTTAGTTAAAGAGGGTAAAATGTTATCAACAACCTTAAGTTATATATAATAACTTATGCAGCACATCATAATAATAACTTATGCAGCACATCATACCATTTTGCTCTTCATTACATCAAAAACCTTGAGTTAAAAAACTTTGAAAATGCCAACTAATTTTTGCTTTGTCAGGCAACTAATGCACAGCTTCGAATGAAAATCTGGCCTAACGGTAATACCGAGAAATATTCGTAGTGCACTAGTAATTAAGGTACGAAGCAACATTGAGTAGCCAATAATTACATGCTTTCATTCTTCCATCAATAGAAAATGTAAGACTTATAATATATATAGCAAATCTAAAATGTCTATACACTCTTGATAAAATGGCAGTTGTTGTTGTAAATGTCATATATAAAATCTGATCAAAAAGTTTTAGAGTGGAAAACAAATTAATGTGGTTACATAAATATTTCCCCCCATGTACAAGACTTTTGTACACCAACTCTATGGAATGCCCTACCTTCAACAAATAGATTGATTCAAAGCATCAAGACGTTTAGACGCTCCCTTAAAGCACATCATTTTAGGGTAGCCTACCTCATCCCCCAATCAAAATCTTCTTCTCTAACCAATCTTCTACATTATTTTTCAGAACCTTTACCAAACACTATGCACCACACTATTTGCACACAAAAAGCACTAAGTCAGCTTGTGGCTGGCCCATTTAGCTCGTATATAGTCTTTTCTATCACTATGATGGTTGAACCATGGTATAAAGCACTTATTACCTTTTGTGTTACCCCCCTCTTGGAATATAACCTTGCGAGCAGGGCCCTCATTCCTTTTGTTTAAATGGTTTACCCATTTTATTATGTAATTCTTACTATTTGTACATGAAACATCTGATTGTAAAGTGCTGCGGAATATGTAAATAAAGATTATTACGATCATACTTTGTTGCAAGACCCTTAGAATTTATGATAGCATTCAGCCTTTTTGGTAAGAGTTTATCAGCACGACACCTATAAACTTGGAAATCTTTGTCAACAAATGTGCTCCCAAATGACACATCGCAATGTCACATCCTGTGTATAGCCCACTTCAGGTCAACTCAGAAATTATCAATTGGATTCAGGTCTGAGATCTGAATGGGACATTCCAAAACTCCTTTCTTCTTCTCATAAAGCCATTCTTTTGTTTTTTTATATATTCTTTATTTATTATAGTTTTCATATGACACAAACCATTCTTTTGTTTTGTTGATGTGAGGTTATGGTTTGGATTGTTGTTGTGCTGAAATGTGAAAATACGGAAATCTTCAGTGGGCATAACTAACTTGTAGAGCCACCTTTTTCAACAATCATACTTTGGAAGTTTTTTGCCTATTCCTTAAGGCATAACTGCTCCAGCTACAAGTTAGATGGTTTCTGCTGGATGATAGCAATCTCCATGTCTGACCATAGATTCTTAATTGGATTAAGGTCTGGACTTTGATTAGGACATTCCAATGCATTTGCACATTTCTCCTAAACCAAGTGTTGCCTTAGCAGTACGCTTTGGGTCATTGTCCCACTGGAAGATGAACATCCTCCCCCAGTCTCATATCACTGACAGACCGAAAAAGGTTTTGCTCAAGAATATTCCTGTATTGAGCACAATTCATCTTCCCCTCAACTCAAGCCAGTTTCCCAGTCCCTACTGCTGAAACACATCCCCACAGCCTAATCCTGCCATCACCATGTTTCACAATGGGGATGGTGTTCTTGGGGTAATGAGATGTGGTAGTTCTTCTTGGTGGCCAAAAAGTTCAATTTTAATCAGACCAGAGCAGCTTCCTACATACATTTAGGGAGTCTCCCTCCCACATGCTTCTCTATTGTTGTATTGTTGCTGTAAATTATCCTTGCCTCTATTCCATAAAGCCCAGCTCTATGGAGTGTATGGCTTATTGTGGTCGTATGGACAGATACTACAGTCTCTGCTTGGGGAGTCTGTAGTTCCTTCAGAGTTACCTTTGGTCTCTCTACTGCCTGTCTGATTAATGCGCTCTTTGGTCAAAAGTTTTGGCACTGTACATACCCCCACACAGGAAAATGCAATGATAAAGAGGTATATGAATAGATGTACATTTATGAAAACCCTGTGCCTAAACTATACCTATTACCATATGTGATACATGAATTTACAATTCTCTGCTGATCTGTTGCCTCCCTTTCTTGTACCATTAGGGCAAACTTTGATTCTAAACTGTTTAAATTAAAACAAGCCAAAACATGTGCAAAACAAAACCAGGATGAGCAACTGGTCCAGCAACTAGTAAGGGGTCCAAAGAACCTCTTTACCACTCAACCAATAGCCATCATCATCAGCCATCAAAATAATATTCACCTTACCTCCAGCACTGCAAATGTAACCCTGTTCTTTGGCCACACCACGTACTGCAACTGTAAGAGAACTGGTGCCACTGTCTCAGGCATGCACCGGATGGCAGCAAGGGGTCATTGACAGAGACCATGGGCAGACTACTGTATTTGCAGAGGACATGACCAAATAATGAAGCATAATTATATGTCCTAAAGCAGTTAAACTTGAAGAAATCAAAGCTGTGTTGTAGGTAGGGTGAGTACTAATATACCTGTTTTTTTTACTACAGTTCCCTAAAGGGAATTTGTCTGCTTTACTTAAACGGACAGTCCATGTAATGGCAATAATAGGGTAGCAAGGAGCTCACAATGGTCACAACTGGCTCTTTCACATAAGGAGCATATGGCCACATTTGGAGTGTGGTTGTGGAAAAATGGAAAGGAAAGGATAAGCAAATGTGGATGTAATAGCATCTAAAGCCCACTACAGGGAACAAAGAGAGGCACATGGGACCCATTTAGAGTAAGCTTCATGCTGCCCTATTATTGTCATTACCTGGTCTGTCTTTTTAATAATAACAGCTCCTTCTAAATCTGTCCAAAACCGCTTTCCATTCAAAGCTTGTCTAATAAAAACTTCTAGCAATTTTAATCAAGATAGTTTTAAGCAAAGCCCAAGATTGAAAATACAATGAAGCATGCATTCATGAAGCTAGAATCACTGTTCTAAAAAAAAGACAGCCAATTCAAAACCTGGTGAGAAAATGCATTCCTTTTTTAGGATAGAAAATTGCCATTCACTTTCATTGTCTACCTTGGGGCTGATTCAGAGCCAGGTGAAAATTTACACCCGGTAGACAATGAAAGTGAGGGTCAGTTCTCTCTCCTAAAAGGAAGTGAGTTTTCTCACCAGGCTCGACCCACTTGTGTTTCATCGTAGTTACGTTAAGTTAAGTTATGTGTAAGCAATCATAACATATTGAAAGCACATAAACAACATGAAGAGTCAGAAAACTTGTTCAAAAACAACACCTCATTAGTAAGCATTTATAAATGTCAGCATTGCCACTATAAGTATTGCATTTAATGGAGGATTCTGCACAAGAAAGAAAGAACACATTAGAATGATCTATGATCAGGCGGCATCATAGATAAGGCAGCCTTGATAAGCACGGTGCAATCACTTTTCCCAGTGAATCGGGAACATTAAGGCACTGACCCAGCAGAAAGGTTACTCTGTTGAAGGAGTGTTTAAATAAAAGCATTCCAAGAGTCACGTCTTACATAATAGGTATGATCACACGAGAGAGCTCAGGCTCTTAGCGCCATGCATCGCCCCAACCTCCAGCTGCGGATTTCCCAGGTGTGAGATAGAATTGTGAAGACCCAGGATTAAGAATTGTAATGCTTCTTAAGAACAGAGGCAACACTAATGTGAATGCCCAAAAAAGCATGAATAAAGCTTTAGGATCGCACAAACATGACAGTGAACCAGCATTGCTGGAGGAGACACGTGCACTAATTTCAGAATGAAAGGGGGAAAGCTGACGTTACAGTATGTCAAAACAATGCTTCGTGCATTAAAGATGCTGACAATTTGTAACGTCTCATTTATAATAAATAATAGCTAAAATACTTCAAAGAAGAATAATAATAAACAGGTATTAAATTCTTGGAATCATTATACCTCACTAAAAATACTGAGACGTAAACTTATTCAAAATGAATGACAACAATTTAAGTAACCACGAGAAGTCAGATTCAACCTAATATATACATGCATTTAATCCGCCAAAACTAGACGTGGGGCAGCATGTGCTTGTGACTTCTTTTTGGGCTTTTCAAAACTTGTCTGTTGAGATATTGCGCTACACACAAAAATTACAACTTTAAAAATGACTTAAACCAGACCAACACAACATCCAGTGCTCATATGCATCACTCCCCGGTGCAATTTAGATGCTGCACATACAAATGTATTTACGCTTTTCTAACTTTTGTGTGGTAAATTTAATGCATGCAATGCATTTGCAGGCCACCTGCAAACAGGAAGTGCTGCTGGGCTTCATGTTACTGTGCATTGTCAGTTGAATCCAGGCAGCAGCATGGATGAGATGCTGGGAGAGGAAGCACCAAAATGGCCTCTCCCTTTCTTTCCCAACTGTGCCAGGCTGTTGGTCTGGTTTAAAGGGATTATCCAGGCTGAGAATAGAAACAATTTTTCTTAACTGTCATGCAGAGGAGTCATCCTGGTGTGCTGTTGAATAAAGCTTTACTGTAGCAAAGCCACTGAATTGTTTGAATTAATGACTATTTTTTTTATTTTTTAAGCATTGGAAGATGGATCTCTAGCACCTTTGCATCAGACTGTGTGTGATGTGTGCAATGTTTGTGTGTGCAGGGGAGGATAGTGACTGCTACTGCTTTTTTGTATAGGTTGACCTTTCAGTGCTACAAAAAAGGTGGTCATGAATAAATAAAATCTGGGCTACTTTTGGGCTACAAAATTTAGAATGTTTTGATTTTTAGATATATTTGGCCAAGGGAATTTACACTAAGTCTGGTGAATCCCATTAAAAGCTGAATATAATATATTGTGGGGAACCGCTCTGGTAGATACTTGGTAGCTGTGCAGTAAGCAGGGTCACAGACAGGATACAGTTCAATTCAAGTGTTTTTTATTTCACACTTGTAGCTTCCAACAAACACAGGGCCTTAACATCAGGCTTAGACAAAAATAAATCCTGCTCGGCTAAGCAACTCACTAATATATAACAATCCCTAGCTATACGTGGGACTGGCTATCCGGCCCACAGTTACAAATCACAAGCATTGTGTGGCCCATTCAATACCTCCTTTAGTCCAGCAGTCAGCTCTCCGGGTATGGCCACCCTCCTCAGCTCTGCAGTGAGCTTTAAATTAGGACCCTAGGAACCACAGCTGTGGGCTGTGGAAGCCCCGGACCGGACCCCCCCCGGGTGGAGTGAGCGTCCCACTACCAACCTCACTCACTCCAGAACAAGCAGGTCCCAGTACGTATTTTACAATCTGTCTATGTTAGCTATGGCCAACATCGACAACACAGACTATCAATCCTGCTTATACTGTGTCTGTGTTAACCCTTTGGTTACCAGAGACACACCCAAGGCTTACCATTCCCAGTTTAACCATTTCAAGGGCAGATATCTGTTCTCCCAAACCATACCCTTCTCACACTCCCTCCCCCTCAGTTCAGACCCACTGGGGCGAACTTCTGACATCAAACAATGGGTCCGGGATAAGGCATCCGCGTTACCTTGCAGTCTCCCAGCTCGGTGCTCCACTGAGAAACTGAAATTTTGCAACGACAAAAACCACCTTGTGACTCTGGCATTCCTCTCCTTGGACCTACTCATCCAGGTGAGGGGCGAGTGGTCAGTTATCAGACGGAACCGTCTTCCCAGCAAGTAGTATCTTAGTGCTTCTAAGGCCCACTTTATCGCCAGACACTCTTTTTCTACAATGCTGTAGTTTTTCTCAGCTGGTGTGAGTTTTCTGCTCAGGTAGGTAACTGGGTGCTCCTCTCCATTCACTTCCTGAGACAGGACAGCTCCTAACCCTACATCTGACGCATCGGTCTGCACAATAAATTCTTTCTTGAAGTTTGGCGTAATGAGGATGGGGGATCCACATAATGCCAACTTCAAGGCCTGAAAAGCGCTTTCTGCTTGTGCATTCCACCGCACCATGACGGACCCTTTTCCTTTCAAAAGGTCAGTCAGGGGAGCTGACAGCGTGGCAAAGTTGGGTATAAACCGCCTGTAATACCCAATAATGCCCAGGAATGCCCTGACTTGTTTGGTGCTGACAGGTTGAGGCCATTCCTGGATAGCGTCAACCTTGTTGACCTGGGGTTTAATTATGCCTCGTCCAATCACATACCCCAAGTAGCGTGTCTCCTCCATCCCGACCGCACACTTCTTGGGGTTTGCAGTTAGGCCGGCTGCCCTTAAAGAGTTCACCACAGCCTGTACTTTGGCCAAGTGACTCTCCCAGTCATCGCTGAAGATGATAATATCATCCAAATATGCTGAGGCGTATCTCCTGTGAGGCTTTAGCACTATGTCCATTAAGCGTTGGAACGTCGCGGGGGCCCCGTGAAGCCCGAACGGTAACACGACATAGTGGAATAGGCCCTCAGGGGTGATGAAGGCTGTCTTCTCTTTAGCGCTTTCTGTCAGGGGTACTTGCCAGTATCCCTTGGTGAGGTCGAGCGTAGTGAAATATCGAGCACCTCCCAGTCTCTCAATAAGCTCATCTATACGTGGCATGGGATAGGCGTCAAATTTAGAAACTTCATTTAATTTTCTGAAATCATTGCAGAAACGTAGGGTACCATCTGGCTTGGGAATCAGAACAATGGGACTGGCCCATTCACTTTTGGACTCCTCTATGACTCCCAACTGCAGCATTTTCTTAACCTCTTCTGCAATGGCCTGTCGACGAGCCTCAGGGACTCGATATGGTCTTAGCCGAACCTTCACCCCAGGCTCTGTGACAATGTCATGCTTGATTACGGACGTGTACCCTGGTAACTCTGAAAACACGTCTGTATTCCTAGCTACAAATTCTAGAACCTCTTGGCGTTGTCCTTTCGTGAGGGAATCTGCAATCGTCACTTCTGCCCCCACCTCCGCAGGCTTAACGGTAGCCTGGGGGGGTAGCACAGAAGGGAGTTTAACCGGAGACTTCTCTGTAAGCAGACTCTCCCTGTCCTTCCATGCTTTGAGTAAATTGACATGGTACACCTGCTTAGGCTTCCTCCTACCAGGCTGATGTACCCTGTAGTTTACTTCACCCACCTTCTCCAATACCTCATACGGCCCCTGCGACTTGGCTAGAAACTTGCTCTCCACTGTGGGAACCAGAACCAAAACACGGTCACCAGGTTTAAAGGTCCTTACTGTGGCTGACCTGTTATAAACCCGGCTTTGAGCCTTCTGAGCAGCCTCCATGTGCTCCTTAACGATGGGCATAATGGCTTCCACCCTGTCCTGCATACTGGCGATGTGGTCTTTAACACTTTTGTGGGGGGTGGGCTCCTGTTCCCAAGTCTCCTTTGCAATGTCCAGCAGGCCTCTGGGATGTCTGCCATAGACTAATTCAAAGGGAGAAAACCCCGTAGAAGCTTGGGGTACCTCCCGGACTGCGAACATTAAAGAGGGCAACATAACATCCCAGTCCCTCCCATCTTTGTCCACCACCTTTTTCAGCATACTCTTTAAGGTTCTGTTGAATCTCTCCACTAATCCGTCCGTCTGAGGATGGTATACCGACGTGCGTAACTGTTTTATGTTAAAGAGTTTACACAGTTCCTTGGTGACTTTAGACATGAAAGGGGTACCTTGGTCCGTGAGGATCTCCTTGGGCAGGCCCACCCGGCAAAACATGGCGAATAGCTCTTTAGCTATCAGCTTCGCCGATGTGTGCCGCAGGGGAATGGCTTCAGGATACCGTGTAGCGTAGTCCATCACTACAAGTATATGCTGATGCCCCCGGGCAGACTTAACCAACGGTCCTACCAAGTCCAAGGCAATCCTTTCAAATGGGACCTCGATGATGGGAAGAGGTACTAATGGATTCCGAAAATGACTCATAGGAGCACGCAACTGACATTCGGGGCATGATTCACAATAACGTTTAACCTCAGTATATACCCCTGGCCAGTAAAACCGCTGCAGGATGCGATCCAACGTTTTTGTGGCACCTAGGTGTCCCCCAAGCACATGTTTATGAGCCAACATCAGCACGGTTTGGCGATAAGGCTTGGGCACCAGCAATTGCTCCCAGGTCTCACCCCGCATCTTGTCAACCCGATATAAAAGTTCTTGGTCAACCATGAAGTGGGGAAATATCTGATTAGCATTGGCGTGCTGGGGCACCCCATTCACCACCACAACATTTTCCCTAGCCCGGACCAGTGTAGGGTCCTGGAGTTGTGCTGTGCCAAAGTTGTCACGGGATACCTCCAAATCTGAAAACTGTGGCCCAGTCACTAACTCTTCAGTCTCACCGGCCATCACATTTAGGGGAAATACAGTGCTTACATTACTTTCATCACTGGTCACCCCTACAGCTGGGACCCCAGAGTCTGGGTCGTTGGGCTCCGGGTCTAAGACTTGACTCTTCTGTTGGGGTTGTACTCTTAAGGGTGGTCTCCCCGTCCTCTGATTTCCCCGCCACAGAGTCCAGAACAAGGGGAAATCCCGTCCCAAAATAAGGTCATGGGGCAAGTTCATGACAACCCCAACCTCATGTTGACTTTCTCCACAGGGGGTCTGGATGGTCACAATGGCAGTAGGATAGTCTTTCACGTCCCCATGAATACACCGGACCCCAACTGTGTGGCCTGTGACAGTCCCAGGGTTAATATGGGATCCATTAATTAGAGTCACCCGACTTCCAGAGTCCAACAGCGTCAGCACCTGGAGCCCTGCCACTGTCACCTGGCAGAGGTGGCGCTCATCCATAGAGTCTGGAGTAGCAGCAGTATAAACCGGGGCCGCATAAAGGGAAACCCTCCTGGCAGAGCTGCAGTCCATGGGCTCAGGTTTATGGGGACACTTGGCTGCAATATGGCCAGGTTCCTGGCAGGTCCAACAGATAGGAGCCTCCGCTCTCCTCCTCCCCTGGGGCATCACCTGAACATAGGGATTTGCACTGGCCCGGGAGTTAGCAGGTACCATAGGCCTTCTGGACTTGGGGCTGGCTGGGGTGGGAGAGGCCTTTTTCCTCAGAGCTTGGGTGGCTGAGTACCTCTCCACCATCCCCACCAAAGTATTAGCGTCAGCTGGGTCCCCATGTCCTACCCACTGCTGTATCTCACCTGGCAAGGCCCTCAAAAAGCGGTCCAGAACAACCTTCTCCACCATCTTGGCTGGGGTTGATGTCTCCGGCTGAAGCCACTTGCGAACCAGGTGGATGAGGTGGTGCATCTGGGCCCTTGGTGGTAACGCCTCTTGGAACCTCCAGCTATGGACTCTTTGGGCACGTAGGTATATATCAACTCCCAAACGGGCTAGGATCTCCGCTTTTACAGTAGCATAATCCCGGGCTTCCTGCTCGCTTAGGTCGAAATAGGCCTGCTGTGGTTCTGCGATGAGGAAGGGTGCCAGAACCTCTGCCCAGTATTCCTGCGGCAGCCTTTCACGGGTGGCCACTCTTTCAAAGCCTGTTAGGAAGGCCTCTACATCGTCCTCTGACGTCATCTTTGTCATGGCTTTCCGAACTTCTCTCCTGGCATCCCGCTCCGGGATTGCCGCACCCAGCTTTTGTTGTGCAGCCGCCAGTGCTGTCATCTGCTGTGCTAGCAGCCTGTTAGTTTCTTGCTGCTGTAAGTTGGCCTGTTGCTGGGCCTGCATAGCCTCAGAGTGTGCCTTCTGTTGCTGGAAGTTGGACTGAACCAGCTGTTTAATTAGCTCATCCATGGCTGTGGCTTGTTGCTTGTTGAAGGCCAGGACATGCACCCAGTGTATGTTTCACTGCACTGTGCCCGCTCCAAGCCACCATATGTGGGGAACCGCTCTGGTAGATACTTGGTAGCTGTGCAGTAAGCAGGGTCACAGACAGGATACAGTTCAATTCAAGTGTTTTTTATTTCACACTTGTAGCTTCCAACAAACACAGGGCCTTAACATCAGGCTTAGACAAAAATAAATCCTGCTCGGCTAAGCAACTCACTAATATATAACAATCCCTAGCTATACGTGGGACTGGCTATCCGGCCCACAGTTACAAATCACAAGCATTGTGTGGCCCATTCAATACCTCCTTTAGTCCAGCAGTCAGCTCTCCGGGTATGGCCACCCTCCTCAGCTCTGCAGTGAGCTTTAAATTAGGACCCTAGGAACCACAGCTGTGGGCTGTGGAAGCCCCGGACCGGACCCCCCCCGGGTGGAGTGAGCGTCCCACTACCAACCTCACTCACTCCAGAACAAGCAGGTCCCAGTACGTATTTTACAATCTGTCTATGTTAGCTATGGCCAACATCGACAACACAGACTATCAATCCTGCTTATACTGTGTCTGTGTTAACCCTTTGGTTACCAGAGACACACCCAAGGCTTACCATTCCCAGTTTAACCATTTCAAGGGCAGATATCTGTTCTCCCAAACCATACCCTTCTCACAATATGTACAGTGGTGTTAAAAAAAAGAAATAGCAGTTCAACATCAATCACTTGATACAAGTATGGGATGCCAAGCTGTGTGAAACCCCCGGGAACCACTCACTCACCTTGAGCCTGCATCGCATTTCTGTGCAGTGGCTGCTTCCGCAGCATAACCAAAAACCGAAAGCAGCATCCGCTGAGGCCCACACACCAACCTTATAAAACTTTGAAAAAGTATGAACGGAAGACCAAGTAGCAGCCTTAGTATGGACAATGTAGACAGGCTGTGGGAAAGCAAGGAAAATGCTCAGCTGCATAGCTCGAATCATCACCAGTAGAAAGAGGGAGGTTGTGATGCCACTGTATAGAGCTGGAATTGGTGGCGTGTCAAAATCACACACCAAGATGCGCTACCACACCCTCTCCATTGATTGCAGTGGAGGGGGTGTGACAAGGCCTGACATACCCCCTCCATTGTAGTGAATTTTAGAGGTGCGAGCCAGACATGGAAACACCGCTGACTGCTATTCAGACTCCGGGTGATGCGGGGTGCGATCTGGCAATCAGGTGAGTTGCTGACCATTGGAGTTGGACTGATCAGCTGTGGGGGATAAAAGGCGAGTACCTTTTTGTTTGTTTTTTTACTTGGCTAGTCAATCACTTTAATGCAGAATTTTCATATTTGCCTACAGTTGTCCTTTAAACAATGCAAATGAATTCCAGCCCTGGTACTGATTGTACATAGGATGACTTACTAAAGCATCGGGTTAGCTTATTCAAGTGCGCTAGGAATGGAATCTGCTGTCCCACAATATGTACACTGCAAGCATACAGAGGAACTTGGACAATTCAAGAGAATTGGCCTCTATGCATATAAGTGGCTTGCCACTGGATTTGCCCATTACACAATAGTGAAACAGTCCATCCAATTCTATACTATTCACCAGGGGTGCTCAACCTTTTGATGAGCAGGGGCCACTTAAATTATTTGGAACAATGAATAAGTTCAGAATAATTTCATTTGGAATACCATAATGATGATTTTCTATAACAATCAGTATACCCACTGCCTCCACACACGCCACTCGTATGTCCTTTCACTGCACCCCTACATTCATATTTAACAATCCCCACATACTAGTAAATGCACAAGCTGATTGGCTTACCTCTCTGAACACATGGGTCAGTTATTTATCACCCCCCATCAGCCCCAACTCTTAACAATATTCTCACAGCTGTCCCCTTATTTAACTACCTTTACACGTCAGTTCTATTTACTTCTCCCACTTTCACATGTGCTATACACCTTGCATTTTATGTTATTAACTTACCAGTTCCACCAGCCCACGTATTGCCACCAACATGGGGCGTGTTATCTGGATCCACTTTTCCATGTTTTGGAGAACTAACATCCAAACCACTCTCCCTTTCCACAGTTATCTGCAGAAAAAATGAAAATCAAAAGTAATATCAGCCACTTGTTACGTGTTACAGCATAAAATGTGTGATTTTGTATCACGATAGTTCATAAAAATTATAATTGTATTTTGATGTCGTATTTTTGGTCATTTATATTAGTGCTTACCTATCTTACAGCTGCCTGTACACACAGGAAATCAATTGGAGCAGCCACTAGGCAGTCCAGGTAAAAAAGTACAAATACCATTTTGTGATTACTCACCTGTAAAATGGGTATTATAAGTATGTCACACACTCGCTTCCACTATTCATGACATATGGGTTATGGTCCAGTAGAGGGCGAACTTCTGCAGAGATGAAAGCAAAAAAGAAGCCCCTCCCGGTCCATAATTACCTGGGACCTCCCACACATTCCCCAGTATATGACAGCAGTAAGGGGACCAGGAAGAGCTAATAAAACATTCTTAACAATAAAAGGTTCACCATATAAAGGATCCAGAATACCAAAGGGCGGGATAAAGCGGGGTGTGTGACATACTTATATTACCCATTTTACAGGTGAGTAATCACAAAATGGTATTAATCCAAGTATGTCACACCCCCCCCTTTCACTATTCATGACATATGGGACATCCAATAGCAGTGTCCGTCATGGGTGGGGATCCAAATACAGCAAAAAAATGCACCAATTTAAACCACTGCAGCTTGCAGAACCTTGCGGCCAAAAGCAGCATCCGCTGAGGCCCGCACATCAACCTTATAAAACTTTGAAAAAGTATGAACGGAAGACCAAGTAGCAGCCTTACAAACTTGTTCAACAGAAGCCTGGTGCTGAAAGGCCCAGGAAGCCCCAACAGCACGAGTAGAATGAGCTGTGATCTTAAAAGGAGGAACCCTCTCCTTAGCAGAATAGGCCCCAACAATGGCCTGGCGTATCCATTTACTAATGGTAGACTTGGCAGGCGCCAAACCTTTTCTGGGCCCGGAAGGCACCACGAACAAGGCGTCCGTCTTATGAAAAGGAAAAGTAGCAACCAAATAGTACTTTACACAACGAACCCCATCCAAAGAGTGCAAAACCCTCTCCTTGTCATTGCTAGGCCTAGGAAACAAGGAAGGGAGAACTACATCCTGATTGAGATGGAAAGCAGAAACCACCTTAGGAAGGAAATCTGGTTTAAAACGAAAAACCACCTTGTCCTGGTGTCTCTCAAAGTAAGGGGCCTGAACAGACAGAGCCGCCAACTCAGAGACACGCCGAACAGAGGTAATAGCCACCAAAAAGGCAACCTTTTAAGTGAGCACAGAAAGAGCCACATCCTGCATCGGCTCAAAAGGAGGCCCCTGGAGGGCCGAGAGAACCAAATTTAGGTCCCAAACGGGAACCAACGACTTTCTAGGGGGCCGAACATGAGTGACCCCTTGGAAAAAAGTCTTGACCAGATGATGCAAAGCAAAAGACCTTTGAAAAAAGACAGCCAGTGCAGAAACCTGACCCTTCAAAGTACTGAGCTGGAACCCCTGATCCAGACCGTGTTGTAGAAACTCCAAAATCCTAGGAATCGAAAACACCCTGCAAGGTAAGGCCATAGCCTCACACCAGTCAATATAGGACAGCCAAGTCCTATAGTAAATGTTAGAGGAAGACCTCTTCCTAGCTCTAATCAAGGTTTGAATAACCGCCTCAGACAAACCTTCCTCCCTCAGGATGAAGGTTTCAGCAGCCACACCATCAAAGCAAGCATTTGTAAATTGGGGTAACGTAGCTGACCCTGAGAGATCAGATCCGGAAACAGGGTCAGCCTGTACTGATCTACAGCCAAACCTACGACGTCTGCGAACCAAACCTGTCTTGGCCACCTTGGGACCACCAGAATTGCTGGTGCCCCCTCTAGAGCCAGCTTGCGCACTACCTTGCCTACCACGGAGAAGGGGGGAAACAGGTACAGAAACCCCAGATCCCTCCAGGCAAGGGACAAGGCATCCACTGCCAGAGGATCCTGAGACAGAGATACAAAGGTTGGGAGCTTGTGATTGTGCCGACAGGCAAAGAGATCCACCTCCGGAGTCCCCCACTTGTGACACAGGGCCCCAAATACCCTGTGGTTGAGAGACCATTCCCCTCGGCGAGAGAATCCCCTGCTCAGGGAGTCCGCCTGCGTGTTCTCCACTCCCGGAATGTACACTGCCGAGATGCAAGAAACATTGCTCTCCGCAATCAAAGAGACTTCCCTGAGGGCACTCCTGCTGCGAGTCCCTCCTTGGTGATTGATGTAAGCTACTGCAGTTCGATTGTCTGTTCGAACCTGAACCGGTAAACCCCGTAGGTGAAGTGTCAGACATGACAGAACCAAGCGGATAGCTCTGAGCTCCAAGACATTGATGGGGGTGTGAGCCTCCTGAGGACCCCAGAACCCCTGGAACTGATGATCCTTCCAGAAACCTCCCCAGCCCGACAGGCTGGCATCCGTGGTAACCGTCTCCCAACAAGGGGCCAGGAAAGATCTGCTCCTCATCAGATTGCTTGGTTCCAGCCACCACTGAAGGGACTGCCGAACCCTGGGAGACATCAGAAAGGACTGATCCAAGGACTGTGGACACCTGTCCCACTTCAGCAATAGATGGAGTTGTAGCGACCTCATGTGGAACTGAGCAAAGGGGACTGCCTCGAAGAAAGCCACCATCAAACCTACCAGAGTCATCCCTAGCCGGATAGAAGGGCGAGGCTTGGTCAGGAGAACACGTATCAGCTCCTGAACCCTCTGCACCTTTGGCTGGGACACTCTGGCCTGACCGGTATCCAGATTCATACCAAGAAAGGAAATCTCCCTTGATGGGGAGAGAGAAGACTTGGGGTGGTTGATCACCCATCCGAACCTCTCCAGCGTCGTCACCACCGTCCTGGTGTCCAGCTCTGCCTGGCAGAGGGAAGAAGCTGCAATGAGCAGGTCGTCCAAATACGGCACAATGCGAAGGCCCTGGGCTCTGAGCAGGGCCATAATGCCCACCAGAACCTTGGTAAACACCCTCGGTGCCGAGGTCAGCCCGAACGGGAGGGCCACAAACTGAAAATGGCTGAGCGCAGAGTCTCCATGCGGAACCTCTTGGTTCTGATGAACCTGTTGAGAAGCTTCAAATCCAGAATGGGTCTTATGGAGCCATCCCTTTTGGGAACCGTGAAAAGGTTGGAATAATAGCCCCGGTCTCTCTCTGAAAGAGGCACCGGGCATATGACCGCCATGTCCAGGAGGTTCTTTACAGCCGTCAGGAGCCCCTGCGCTGCCCGAGGATCCGAAGGCACCCGAGACCTTAGGAATCTGGGAGGAGGCTCGAACTCCAGCTTGTACCCAGATGAGACCACTTCCAATATCCACTTGTCCGTAACCTCCTGGGCCCAGACCTGGAAGAAGAGCCGCAGCCGTTCCCCCACCCGTAAGGGTGAGGCTGCCTCCTCATTGCTGAGCTGGCTTGGCAGCGGGCTTGGGCTTGGAACCCCAGGTAGAGGCTGGACGGGCACGTCCTCTGCCTCTGTTCCTCTGAAGCCTCTGTGCCTCTGAAGCCAGAGTAGGCAAGACCTCTGCCCCCTCTGGCACCGTGAAAGGAAGGATTGAAGGAGCTTGCCCCCCGAAAGGAGCGACGCTGCTTCCTACGCTGAGGTAGCCTTCCACCTTTCGCCACAGAATCCAATTTGTCTCCAGACAGCCGCGTTCCCAGAAATGGCAGAGCTGTAAGCGACTTCTTGGCTGCAATGTCAGCCGCCCACTGGCACAGCCAGACCGACCGGCGCATGGCCACCAACAGAGCCGAAGTTCTACTACACATGGTAATAGTGTCGTCCATAGCCGACAAAACAAAATTCATGAACAATTCACACCTCTAAAGGGCTGTGAATTCAACGCTGTCCGGGTTGAGCTGGGACCCATTAAACATGTCCCTGATCTCCGACCTGGTAGCCACAGCCATGAGTGCCAATGCACAGACAGGCCGCAAGGCTGAACCCACACTGGCAAAGGCATGGCAAGCCATCTGATCAATGCGCTTGTCCTCGCCATCCTTAAGGGTAGTGGCGTCAGGAGTATGTACTACGGAGGTGTTGGACAAACCTAAGATGGGCGCATCAACCTCGGGAGGGGAAGACCAGCGCTTCACCGCGTCCACTGGAAAGGGATACTTCCTATCCCATCCCTGAGGAACACCATGAAGGCGACTCGGCTTCTCCCATTCTTTAAGAATCATGCTGTCAAAATGATCCTGATTCGGAAACTCCAAGCGGGGCTTAGAGAACCCAAAGAATTCCCCCTTCTTCGGAGGGGCCTCTGCTGGTGGGGAAATACCCAGAACCTCTGATAGATGGGTCAGGACCCTGGGAGTATCCACAGCATCCCCCAGCGCCTGCCCGGCATCAGAATCAAAGAACTGCAGTTCCTCAGTCTTAGATTCCTCAAACAATTCCCCCTCCTCGAGCGGGGAATAATCAGCCCAGTCAGGGGAGTCATAACCATCAAAATCAATTACCGGCCTAGCCGGTGACAGATGCCTTTTCTTAGCAGGGGCCTTTCTGCCCACTGAGCCAGAAATAATTTTCTCGAGGTTGGCCAGCCTAGCACATATACCCGAGTGCGACTCCCCACTAATGATGGTGTCACTTGCGGTACGGATGATACGGGGTGGGGTAGGAGATGAGGCGGGAGGCACGGACCCAGACGCCTGGGATCCCGACTGCCACGTTATGGCCTGTTGCGCACATGGTATGCAAATGAGTACATTCTCCACCGTAAGGGGTACCCCACAACCCACACATAGCCGGGATTGTCCCGAAGGGAGCCCGAGCCTGGTATCCCGTGGAGCCTCCATATGGTGATTGTTAAGGTAGTCGCAATGACCAGAGGGAATTATGCTGGTAAGCAACCCGGGATGCCCCTTTAAGTCCCGAGTGGGAGGATTTACAAGTGCCCCAAATTATAGCTAGGGACCCTAGGACCGGAGAACCCCCTTTTAAGCAAGGCACAGGGAGTCCTCCTGAAAGACACAAGATATGGGCCATAAGCACATGCACACACACAGCAACTGCATAATAAATAATGTCATAAGAACACAATAGCAGAGAGGCCAGCGCTGCCCCTAGCGGCATATTAGCCAAGCATAGTAAGAAAAGGGGGGAGCCCAGCAGGGCACTCACACACCGCAGGAAATGGCGTCCTATTCAGCCAGCAGCGCCTGAGAGAGAGAGCCAGGAAGAAGAAGGGGCGGGCCAGCGCGGATCGCGCGCCTCGCCCGGCCCCGCCCCCTTCACTCCGAATCCAAGTAATGCGGTTCCCGGCAATGGGATGGGCCCTCAATGGCGCCGAAAAACAGAAGGGGGCGGCCCGCGGCAACGCGCGAGCGCCCGGCCCCCTCACAGAATCAGCCTGAGGGGAAGAAGCTCCTCAGACTGTAGGCAGAGCGCAAAGTGCAAATGTGAATCAAGCGCACAAGCACACACACACACATATCAAAAGTGACAGATAGAAGAACAATGCCACCCCCCACTGGAGGGTTAACAGAGGGGACCCAGAAGGGGGAGAATCCCTCACCATGAGGTGTAAGGGAAGTAAATAGGGACAGGGAATCCCAAACCGGGATCACCAACCCGGATACCGGTCTTACGGGGGAGCATGGCTCCCTAAAACACCTATTAAGGTGTTGCCTACCCTCACCCGGACCTGCAGCCAAGGCTGGGAGGCTAGCATTGGACTTACTGTATAAAGGTCCGGGCAGAAATAGGGCAAAAAATGGCTGGGCATGAGGGCTTACCTGCAAGGAAGAGCAGCATACATCTTCTGACTTGCTCGCCGTCCTGCAGAGAAGGAACTGGGGAATGTGTGGGAGGTCCCAGGTATTTATGGACCGGGAGGGGCTTCTTTTTTGCTTTCATCTCTGCAGAAGTTCGCCCTCTACTGGACCATAACCCATATGTCATGAATAGTGGAAGCGGGGTGTGTGACATACTTGGAATACAAGCACCTTCCTCTCTAAATATAAAAGAAACCCATTCCCCATCCAGTATACCTAAAGGCACAGTCCAGGCACAGGCAATAATAAGGCAGCAGTGAACTTACCTGATGCCTGCCCTACTGCAGCGGGCAGTAAATGTTGTTGCAGAAATCCTTACCTTTCTAATTTTCTACGAAAACACTTCATGTCTGGCTGAAAGGCTGCCACGGTCTCTCAGCACTCCCAGCGTGAGCGGACCTAACAAGCCACAGTGGTCACCACATTTGGAGTATACTTGTAAATATATTAACAGGAAAGGAGGGGCAAACTTTGGAAACCTACTACAATATCTACAGCACACAGCAGGAATTAAAGGGAAAGCACATGGACAGGCTTCAGATAAGCTCATTGCTGCCTTGTTGCCATTGCTTGGACTGTCCCTTTAGCAGACTGGAAAGCTGGCTCTAGAGTCTAAAAGTCTCCAGGGTTGGGGGACCGCTTGCCCTAATCTGGGATGTCTTGCTTAATGCCCGTATGCTCACCTTGGGATTTGATTCCATGAGCCTCAAGCGGCATCCCCGGGAACTCCTCCAGCATGCAGCAGAAGGAGGCACCTGGCAATTGCTTCTATTCAGAACTCAGTGCCAGGCATAATTATACAAAGTTTTGATTGGAACATCATTGCAGCATCAAGGTGAGTAAACAGCTGAGCTGGATGCCCCGACAAAAACCCAGGTAAGTAAAAAAACTGAATTTTGGTCTGCTTTACCACAGATCCTTCTTTTAGAAGCAGCTACATCTGTGGATAGCAAGGCAGATGTTGCATGCCGGACACCATACCCGAGTCACTCCATTGTCAAAAAGCCACTTACTGCAGGTGGACGTGCCAGTCCATTCTGACAGGCGGAATGCCAGGAATGGGTGGTATGTGGCAACAATGGAAATCTAGGTATTTAAGACCCAGTCTGTGAAAACAAGTAATAAAATATGCCTACCCTACCACAATTAGGAGTCCATTACAGTTAATATGCATACCCTAGGATATCTTTACCACCTATGTGCAAATTGCCTTTAGCTATATGTGTTGGGTTCTCTATTAGCCACGTATTTATCTTCAGCTACCACTTTCTCTAGGCATAAAACCTAAGCACATTTCAGTCAAACATCCAGGCTTGCCCTTTGCAGATCAAAGGAGATGCCTGACCACCCACAGAGATGGTGTAAGATAGCAGAAGACAAGGGCAGGCCCATGGCTGCCCTAATCTCACAACAGCACTGTAAAGATCAGCTGTCATTTATCAAGTGCAAGTACTAAATATATACTCACTTAATGAACAGTACTAAATGGTAGGTTTATTGTCACCGGCAGTCATACTCATACTCTGTAAGAAATCAATCTAAAAGCTAATATATCACAACTAGCTAAACCTAGCATAATGGCAACATTAAACCGGACCTTCAGCATAATTTAATAAGCCCAAACCCTTAAAAAACTATTCCCCAGCATGTAAAATTAATATTTTTCAAGTTTGAAGTCGCTTACTTATTAATCTTTCCCCCGCTGGGCTGCAACTTTGTTCAGGGCTTCAGGATACGGGCACCGCCATCTTGCCTCGGAAACATCACATACTGAGAAAAGGGGGGGGGGGGGCAAGAGCAGGGGGGCTGGTTATAGCTGTGCTTTGCACAGACAGCAGAGCTGCATAGTAAGAAGAAACTTCCTGTCTGCAGGCAGCCTGAGACTCCATGGGCCACAATCTTGGATGTTTAAAGGCTTAGAAAAAGGCAGTAAGTGCAGGAAGAATGGTTTTTAATGGGGGCAAATTGTATGTACAGGGTTATGTTTTTCTTACACAAGAAGAATAGTCTCATGTTTATACATGTTATAAACAGTTTTTTAAATTTTGTGAGCTAAAGGTCATTAATAGTCCGTGATAAGATAAGTATAGAAGGATGTTATGGGCGCACTCATTTTTACTACAATATTGTCAGAAAATAGAGTAATTAAAATAAAAAACACATTACATTGATTTAACATGCCCACAATACATAAGCAGATGGGATCTGCAATACTGTTTATTTGATTATCTATAAACTCATTATCAATGCATTTAAAGTCATTTTTCCATAGCTTCAATAAGCATATTTAACAGTGTCAGCAACAAATTTGTTCAGGATAGACTAGCTTTCTACAGCACACATTTCTCTTGTCACAGCCAAAGAAACATTTCCAGATTCCAGCAACAGAGTGCAGGTAAGCAGGAGGGGGCTGGTAGTTATTCCTCATCCACACCTGTGCATTAGTAGATCGGTGACAAGTTGTTCAAGTGCACAACTGTGGTTCAACCAATCATGGTGAGTGCACATATGAACGCAAGCATGCAAACAAATTGGGAATGCTTCTTCATACATTCCTATAACTAGTTTGCGCCTAATTTTGATCCTGTGAATTTGAGACATCTTGTGCATGACCTAGCTTCGACCCAGTGCTCCTCTGTACGACCTTGTTTACTTGATGACCAATATGCTGGCACACAACCTTGGCCTGCCTATTTAAATCTGCTTTTAAGCAGACGGTCTCCGTACTTCTTTTTATTATTATTATTGTTTATATAAATAGCGCTGTACAATGTAGTTATTAAACACAGGGTAGAAACAAAGTACATAATCTATTACAAATGCAGTGTTACAGAGTTTACAATGACTAATCTGAATACAAGATACAACAGGAGACTGAGCCCTGCCCTTATGAGCTAACAGTCTAAAGGACACACTACCTCAATCTATCCACTGTCCCTTCAGTCCAAATTATCCAGATCTGCCACCCAAATCCATCCCCGCCATCAGGCGGAAGGAAGAAGACAAAGGTTGCTCTCAGTCAAGTGATGAGTTTCAGGCCTTTCATCTCTGCTAGCAGAGTTCAGCCTGGCAGTCATGATGGTGGTATCTTAAAAAGTTAGATTCCACTCAAAATTTTTTTCAAGCTTCTATTGTATCCTGTTTTCATAACATTTACTTAGAATTTTGTAGCATCTTGCGTGTAATGGTGTATGTACTGTACGTTTACCCTGTCTGTAATTAAAGCGTAATTTCAGTCTAAATACTACCCCCGCCCTGACACCCTCTCCTGACACTGAGGCTCTGTGCGTGGGCCTGCCGCTCATTCACTTGAATGGCCAATGCACGAACTGTGGCTGAGGTAAAGGTTTTTTCTTTGGAATCTCCAGTCCTGTCTCAGCACCAGGGTTGCAAGGCGGTTGGGTTGTTTTTTTCACTGGACTACTGCTTTATTACTTTGTAGAGTGCTAAGGAATATGAATATTAGGGTTACTGTTTAAATTGTAATAGGAGCTTTAGACTGAAGGTTCCCTTATGTCTTGACACTGCTCAGTGTCCCAGGATTTTAAATTGTTACAGAATGAACAAAACAAGGTTAATGTAGGAGTCGGACCATGAAGTATTCTGTTAATTGACAACTATTCAATACCAAAATGAGTAGTACAAACAGACGATTCCCACTGCTGCTCTTTTATATGACTGTAAAAGAGCTCATTAAGAAGCAGTCATGTAGTCTTTTATTGTTTGTTTCAGTATAAAGTCTGACAATTGTCATTTTGGATTTCAGAGTATGCAGTTAAAATCACAGCAAGGAACTATAGGATGCCTCAAGGCATCTCCACTAACAAGAACGTATAATTCAGCTTCTCTCAACAGAGAGGTACTTTAGGTCTAAAATGTAAAATAAAATTGTGACCTTTGCATTGTGGCTCTCTAAATCAAGACTTTGTCTAGCTTCAGTGATGGCTGCTTTGTAGACGAGTAGTGGATACCTAGACAACTTTTGTTCTTCATCATATCAGATGGCTCATAAATTACAAAAGAAAAAAACTCGTTTCCAATCTCATTTATTCTGTACTACCATAAATCAGCTAGGGTGCAAGGCAAAAAATGTCATCTGACTAGTACCATAAATTAATCCCTGACATTTGGGATTATGCTGGCAAAGCCCTTCAGCACAGCAAGAAGGCTGTATGGGCCAAAATGGCTCAATACAGAACAAAACAGCACCTGCTTCATGCAATGTTAGAATTAATGTTCCTTTTGTCTTTATTGTATTCAATAAAATGTTATTGTCTATGTGCCATGTGGTATATATAGAACAGTAGAGCCACTACCTTTTACAGCAGCCCCCAATAACGTTAGCGCTCTTTTCCCTTTGGGCATAAGAACAAACCTGGAAACAGGGAAGGTGACTCCTTTAATAGGGCAAGCTTCAGAATAGTCCACTAATGAACATGTTCTTTTATGCAATTAAATCCATTCACTTTCTCTCAACATAAGCTGACCATTTTTTCAGAGGGACAATTTTGGGACTTAAAGGGCCGGGGGAGAGGGGGAAACATGACCTCATTCCCCCGCCACCCGTCTCCGCACACACTTTGAGCTATCAGAGCTCTCTGATCCTCGACATGAAGCCCCCCTCACCTTAGCCCCACCCTTCCCCTGTGTGTAGCCCGCCCCTCTCCCAAGCTCAATTTATGTGGCATCCAGAGCTGCTGTGTGCGCTCCCTGTTGACGCTGTCCCCAGTGCCTCCTCAGCGTCTGTCAGAGGACGCCACTATTCTAAGTATGCACCCTCCATTCTGTCCTCCTGGTCAGTGCAGTGAGATTCCCCCCCTGCTTTGATAGTGGTGCCGTCTGCCCCCCTTTCTCCACTCTCCTTCCTTCTGTCTCTGCCAGTGCAGGAGCGAGAACAGCTGCGCTTACCCCTTCTTCCTGGCCTAAGCCACCAACCAATCCATCTACCTATACACCCACCCACCAACACTCGGTGCAAGAATGCTATCTGGGAGTGCACGCACGCGCTTCGAGAGTGTGCACATGGGCGTACGTGAGTGCAGATATGCACTTTGGGAAAGCACACATGGGCTTTTGCGAGTGGGCGCATTGACATTTGGAAGTGGACTATGTGGGTGCATGTATGGGCAACAATCAACTTTGCCTGAAGTATGTCTTTAAATTGTGACAGCCTAAAAAATTACTAGGTTAATTTTCAATAACGCCAACATTGTATGACATCAATACGGATGCTATTTAAAATTAACCTACTGATGTGTTAAGCTGTCAAAATGTATATGTATATATCCAGATTCTAATTTAAAGATTTCCCCCCCCGCCTCACACTGGCTACCATCCTGAATGTACCAAGGTGAAACCACAACCAGACATTTGAAAATGCACTGGGAAATTATAAGTCTCATTAAGGCAACACTGAAAGTTCAGCCCCTTCTCTAATCTATAATAGTCTCACATTTGATTAATGGATGAATAGGGAGTCAGCCTAAGGTTGCCAGAAACCCTAGCACTGAACATCGGGGCTGACAGGGTTTGGGTGCTGGAGCTCTTTTGTGTGTTGTCTAGGTCTATTTGCCCTGCCTAAGTGCACCACCCAGGTCCATTATAAATTGGTTAAGCAACTGATATTTTTTTCTTATTTGCTTGGAGACAGGGCATCATCCCTTACACTAATCAGATTTAAATGTAAATATCAGCAACAAGATAGTTTGTTGTTATTGTTGATCTATAGCCCCTTAAACATTTCACTAACTAATTGCAAACTCAGGGTTGTTAAAAAAGCAATTCTGTGGGTACTCCCCTGTAGAATTGTTTTTGTTCTTGCATGGCACAGCCAAGCCCGCTTCGCCCCATGCTTGTTATCGTTTTTCTTGGTTGCCTCTTTATGGTGATTGTTTCAAAAGTACTGCTTTTTTCTTTATTGCATGGCACGGCCCGCTTCGGAATTCATTACAGTTGGGACATCCAAAAGCAGTGTCCAGAATAGGGTGGGATCCCCAAAGAGTAACGGCCAGTAGTTCAAGTCACTACCGCCTGAAGAACCTTGCGGCCAAAAGCAACATCATTTGTAAAACTTAGAAATAGTATGAACAGAAGACCAAGTAGCGGCCTTGCAAACTTGTTCAACAGAAGCTTGGTGCTGAAAAGTCCAAGAGGCACCAATAGCACGAGTAGAATGAGCAGTAATCCTAAAGGGAGGTTGCTTTCCCTTAGCAGAATAGGCTTGAATCACTGCCTGACGGATCCACTTGCTTATAGTAGATTTAGCCGGAGGCAAACCCTTCCTTGGTCCAGAAGAGAGAACAAACAGAGCATCAGACTTCTTGAAAGTCTCTGTAGCGACCAAATAAAACTTTAGCCCTGAGCACATCCAGAGAATGCAGTATCCGCTCCTTAGAATTAGCAGGATTAGGACACAAGGAAGGCAAAACAATGTCCTGATTGAGATGAAAGGCAGACACAACCTTAGGAAAGAAATCCGGCTTAAGCCGGAACACCACCTTATCCTGATGCTGCTCAAAATAAGGAGGTTTGATGGAAAGCGCCGCTAGCTCAGAAACTCGCCCAACAAAAGTGATAGCCACCAAAAAGGCTACCTTAAGAGTCAAAATGGGCAAGGCAGCCTCACGGATAGGCTCAAAGGGAGGCCCTTGCAGAGCAGACAAGACCAAATTCAAATCCCAGACTGGTAGCAAAGGCTTACGGGGTGGACGCACATGCGAAACACCCTGAAAAAAGGTTTTAACCAACCGGTGATTGGCAAAAGGATCTTTGGAAAAAAATTGCCAGAGCTGAAACATGGCCTGTTGTAAGAATTCCAGAATTCTAGGAATAGAAAAACACCCGACAGGGAAGAGACTTGGACTCACACCAGTCAATGTAAGCATGCCAGACCCTGTAATAGATAAAGGACGAGGACTTCTTCCTAGCCCTAATCATGGTATCAACAACAGAAGCAGGCAGCCCCTTTTCCATCAAGATGGAGGTTTCAGCAGCCAAGCCGTCAAGGCCAGCGTTTGTAAATTGGGATGGCGTAGCTGCCCCTGAGTGAGGAGATCTGGATCCTTGGGCAAGACGTACCCATCTACTGCCAACTGCACAACGTCTGCGAACCAAACTCTTCTTGGCCAACAAGGGGCCACCAGAATGGCTGGTACCCGCTCCTGGGCTATCTTGTGCATGACCCTGCCCAGGAGAGGAAACGGAGGGAACACAAAGAGAAGCTGAAACTCCGTCCAAGGTATTGCCAGGGCATCCGTGGCAAAGGCCAGAGGATCCTGAGACAGAGAGACAAATCTGGAAAGTTTGTGATTGTGACGGGACGCAAACAGGTCCACATCCGGCTGACCCCAGCGGTGACAGAGGGAGAGAAACACCTGGTTGTTGAGGGACCACTCCCCCAGATGAGACGTCCCCCTGCTCAGGGAGTCCGCCACCTGGTTCTCCACCCCTGGGATGCAGACCGCTGACATGCAGGGAACATGCTGTTCCGCCCAAGACAGAATCAGGGACACTTCCTTGAAGGCTCGCTTACTCCGAGTCCCTCCCTGATGGTTGATGTAGGCAACCGCCGTCTGGTTGTCTGAGCAGATCTGAACAGCCCGACCCCGAAGGTGAGTGGATAGGCGAGAAAGAACCAACCTGATCGCCCTCAGTTCCAGGACGTTGATGGATGCATGGGCCTCTTGTGGGCCCCACCGACCCCAGAAGGTCCTGCCCCCCAGAAGGTTCCTTGCGTCCAGCCACCATGAGAGGGACTGTCTGGCCAGGGGAGACAGAACAAATTCCTGATCCAGGGATACAGGGTCCCGATCCCAAACTGACAATAGGTGCAACTGAAGAGGTCTCATGTGAAACTGAGCAAAAGGGACTGCCTTGAAGCAGGACACCAGCAGGACACCAGCAGGCCCACCAACTGCATCCCCTGACTGATGGAGGGATTGCGGACACGACAGCAGAGCCCAAGCCTGCAGCTGAAGACCCTCCATCTTCTGCTGGGGAAGGAACACCTGAACCTGAGAGGTATCCAGAGTCATGCCCAGAAAGGACCTCACCAAGGACGGGGACAGAGAAGACTTGGGATAGATCACCCAGCCGAAAGACTCTAGAGTGGATGTCACCATTTGAGTGTCCTGCTCGGCCTGAGGAAAGGACTACTGGTAATGCTGATCCTGCAGCTCGAACCTTAGAAATCTCTGATGACCTGGGAAGATAGGCACATGAAGATAAGCATCCTTGAAGTCCACAGTGGTCATGAAGTCCACAGTGGCCAGAAGCAACCCTTGAGCAGACAGGGGGTGTAAAGACATCCGGGATCTGATGAATCTTGGGGGGGGGGGGCAGGCTGCAAACTCTATCTTGTAACCAGAGGAAACTACCTCCTGAATCCACCGGTCTCACGTGAAGCCTCCGGACGTGAGTAAAGAGCCAAAGCCACCCCCCCACAAGGATGGATGAGGGCGCCCCTTCATTCCTGAGGGGGCTTGGGAGAGGGTTTGGACTTAGGATTCCAGGAGAGACCGGAACGACCAAGGGTCTGCCATGGCCCGAAGAATCTCTGTGACCACTGGAGAGGAGGGAGCCACGTCCCCCTCTGGGAGCACGGAAGGAAGGGAGGGGGTAGAGGACCCCTGAAAGGGCCAAGACTGCCCCCTACGCTGAGGCAGCCTGCCATCCTTGGCTAGAACATCAAGACGCTCCCCAAATAGCCGCAGCCCCACGAAGGGGAGGCCAGTGAGAGTTTTCTTAGCCGCAGTGTCAGCTGCCCACTGGTGCATAGCCACCAAGAGCGCAGAGGCCCTACCACACAGCCGCACAGCATCATCCATAGCAGTAAGGATAAAGGTCACAAAATCAGAGCAAAGTAAGAGAATCCTATATTCCTCCCCCCCACTACCAGCTGTTGCGCCATCAATGAGACGCTTGAGCAGTTTCTTAAGGGCAATAGCAGTAATGGCGACAGCACATACCGGGCACAAGCCAGCCCCCACACAGGTAAAAACATGGCAGACCAATTGATCCATGCGCCGGTCCTCACTGTCCCTCAGAGTGGTAGTCAGGTGAAGGCATGACCGAAGTATTGGACAAGCCTAGCACGGGAGCGTCCACTTCAGGGGGAAATGACCACCTTTTAACAAGATCAGCAGGAAAGGGATACCTTTTATCCAAACCCTTGGGCACAGCAGGCAGCTTGTTAGGACGTTCCCATTCTTTAAGCACCAAGGTGGTAAAATGCTCCTGCACCTCAGGAAGGGGGGAGGGCCTGGGATCCAGGTGCCGCTTCTTGCCAGAGGCCTTCCTAGGAACAGTCCTGGCAAGCTGCCTCTCAATGTTAGCCACCCGCAGAGCCAAATCAGAATGTGACTCCCTGCTAACATTCCCCTCACTGGGGCCCAATTGCAGGAGCGGGGGTGTAGGTGAAGCCGAGGGATGCGCAGAGCTGGGAAGCAAAGCAGGCAAACCAGCTTGGAGCGCAAGGACACTTTAAGCGCACGGCATGCACACCGTGACACCGTTACTCACCGGGGATACCCCACACATAGAACTCAGCCGGGCTTGCCCCGAAGGGCCACCAAGCACGCTATCCCCAGAAGCCTCCATATGGTGATTAACACAGGCGCAATAGGCCAGCAGTGGGTAAAGGCTTAAGACAGAAGCCACCCGGGTTGCCCTCCCACGGGATGCCCCCAGACGTCAGTGAAGGGGGAATGAGGGGGAGGAAGGAGTGGCGCTGGGAGAAACCACAACTCAATGGTATCCCGCCAGAAAGACATAAGTAAAAATACACATGAGCATCCCGCAGCACATACACCCCATTCAATAAAAAAAACCCCAAGGGGGGCTCACGGACCAAAGACACTGCAGGGTCACTCAGGCACAGACCACAGGATAAGTCGACGCACCGGAGGAAGCAGCGCTGCAGCCAGGAAGGGAGAAAGCCAGACGTGCAGCTCATCCAAAATGGCGCCGGCAGAGGTACCTCGAGGGCTGGGCCGCGGGGGGGCGACTCGATACGCGTCATCAATCGGCCCCGCCCCCCCGAAGAGCGAGAAAACGGCGCTCACGTGACCCAGCCGGCGCCATGACAAAGCATATTTACCTCAGGTTATAGCGCCCACAGCCGCGGAGTGCAGTACAAAGCGGCGCGCCAGAGGAAACTCTGGGAATTTGTCAGTTAATCCCGCTTTTATAGGGAGCCGGGACATGCCACAGCTTTCTGCAGTATCACTGCGCCACCTAGTGGCGGAATAACCCAACTGTAATGAATTCCGAAGCGGGCCGTGCCATGCAATAAAGAAAAAGGGAGTTTGGTTGGACCTTGCCAGAGGGCTAATATAGCATTACTGGTGTGAAAGTATTCAGTCTTCCCCCGAAGAACTCCTACAAGGTCCACCTCTGATGGGTCTCTAGTTGCCATGCTCTAAGGGGACAAAGACTATAGATCAGCGTACACAAAGAGTGGCAGGCAACGTTGGATGTTACTTACTAGATCTGGTCCTGGGGGAATGTAAGCTGGTAATATTTTTATTTGTCGATTTAAGGCGGACTACAGAGTGTCAAAAATAATTAAAAGGATAGGGAGATCCACTCAATATCAGAATGTGCACTGTCAGATTTCCTGGCGTCCAGCTAACCTACTGAAATAGCAATACAGAAACACTTACACTTGGTTAAATGCTGGAACAGGCACAAAACACTCTCACAGCTATGTAGCCATTACAACACATAATTTAATGGGTATCAAAATATATGGCACTTACACTTATACACACCTACTATACAGAGTTAAAAAAACACATAATAAGTGATGATAAAAAACGGGGCCCCCCCCCATGCATGCAGCCAAACAGCCACACTCACTTCTCACACACTTCACCTATCCTCAGCTCCTGATTGATTGTTAGGTAAACTATATAAATCCTCCTCAGAGAAGATTGATGTATTTAGATCCCAGCGCTGTCAACATCAAAAATTTTGTTTAGGAATCCTACTCGTGTAGGGGCTAGATGCTCAAGTAAGTCTCAGATGCAGATAGAGCTCTATTGTGCTGATAGGCTCCCCCATATGACCGCTACTTTGATTTGGTGCTGAAGGGGTTACTGTCCTGCTCTCTTTTTTTGACATTCTTTATTTAAAGGTTTTATAATATTAAACAAACAGACAATGGGTACATTGGGTACAATACACGATAGGTGGGAAGGAACATATGAGGGTCCATGTCAAAGTACAAATGTTATCTTACATCTAAACAAACACATTACATAATATGCAACGGAGGGTTCGGTAAAGACCATGTGGCACCAGTCCACCTTCCAAACAAAAATGCTACACTGTGAGGCCCTCAAGCGGGAGCCGGCGCTTCCTCCACGTCTGACAGGACCCTACGTCCATCCCGGGGGGGGGGCATAGAGACACAATAGGGACTTGGGTAGGGTAGGGGATGGGAGGGGTGATGAGGAAACGCAAGAGGGAGGGGAGGGGGAAGGGGATAATACAAGGTATGGCGTGTGGGACACGGTTCCAAGCCGGGCACCCAACAGCGCCCGGTCAAGTCCGATATTACTCACGATGGGGCGCGGCAAACCCCGTCAAGACAGATCAATGCAGAGCGAGGCAGCACCATGAGCACAGCCTCGGACCCGTTATTCAAACAGGTTCCTAAAATCCTCTGATTCCTCGTACATCAGCCAGGGAAGCCAAGTATTTCTATATTGCTCGTCTCTGTCATGAAGAGCTAGAGTCAGGTCTTCCATTTCCCTGACCAGCATAACCTCCTTCACCCAATCCCTGACAGAGGGGGCCCTCTTCTGCTTCCAGAGTCTAGGGATTATCTGCTTGGCGGCGTTCAACAGATGGACCAGAAGAGTTTTTTTATACTTCCCCGCCGGGGCCCTCGTGGAATGGAGTAGGACCCCGGCTGGGTCATCCTGTAATTGTGCCCCTGTAAGTTGCTCCACTATGCGCAGGATCGCTATCCAGTAATCCCGAACTCTGGGGCATGTCCAAAACAAATGGAATAGAGTCCCCCGTCCCTCCCCACATCTCCAGCAAGTCACATCTGCCATAGCATACATCTTACCTAATCTATCAGGAGTGAAATACCAGCGTGTCAATAATTTATAATTGACCTCCTGCGTTCTCGTGGCTACCGAGGACTTGTGTGCCAGGGTCGCTATCTTGGTCCTCTCCTTTTCGCCTATCGTTCTTCCCAGATCTGACTCCCACTCACCCCAGAATGTAGGTGGGACCGTTTGTTCGTTGATGAGGAGTGAATACAAAAAGGAAATCAGGTGGGGCTGCGGCTGCCCAACCAGGCAGAGCTTTTCGAATTCTGTATAGCTCCTGACACTCTCCCTCCGGAAACCCACTCTAGATAGCACTGATTGAAATCGTAGGAGAGTCCAGGGGTCTAAGTTCCCATTCTCAAACTTAGCTCTAAGCTCCCCTAGGGAGACCCAGCCCCTCTCCGACATCAAATCGCTCCCTCTCAGCTGGCTCACCTTCCCCCATTCCCTAAATTCCGTCCTAGTACAGTTTGGCAGGAGCTGTGGGTTATCTATTAGTGCAATCATGGGGGAGGGGCAGGGGGAAATGTCCGGGCGTTCCCTGAAGCCCCGCATAACTCTCAAAGAGGCCGCCACCGTTGGGTGGGCTCTCAGCTCTGGCATATGTGACTCTCTATTCCAAGCACAGATATCCAGTGGGGCTGAAGCCATGGCGTGCTCCATCTGAACCCACCGCTTTGTCCCTCTGCATGTGTGCCATTCACATATTCTCTGTAAGTGGGATGCCGCCCAATATAAATGGACATCTGGCATCGCCATACCTCCTAAATGTTTGGGCCTGCACAATACCTGCCGCCTGAGTCTTGCCTTCTTTTTCTGCCAAACGAATCCCATTAAAGTTTTCTCCAATTCCCTAAAGAAGCGAGTAGGGATGTTAATCGGGAGGGCCTGGAACAGATACAATAGTTTTGGTAAGATCGACATTTTGATGATATTCACCCTGCCCATCCATGAGAAGGTCGGGGAGTCCCATCTTTCCAGGTCAGCTTTCACTCTCCGGGACAAGGGCAGGAAATTCAACGCCAGGATATTCGACAGCCGGCTCGGCAACTGCGTGCCGAGGTAAGCTATCGAACTCCTAGCCCATTTGAAAGAGAATGTCTGTTGAACCGCCCTGGCCACGTCCCCCGAGAGCGAAATGTTTAGCGCTTCGGATTTATCAAAGTTTATTTTAAAAAAGGATAGCCCACCGAAAACTTCAAACTCTTTCATCAACACAGGCACAGTGATCGTGGGATTTGTGATAAAGAACAAAAGGTCGTCCGCGTAAGCGGCGACCTTGTGGGAGTCCCCTCTGAAACTCAGTCCCCCTATGTCTACGTTCTTCCTAATCCTACACAAGAATGGCTCCAGAGCCAGGGCAAACAAAAGGGGGGACAATGGACATCCCTGGCGGGTTCCGTTACGGATCGGCACCGGAGCGGAGAGATGGCCGTTTACTTTAATCCTGGCACAGGGTATCGTGTATAAGGCTAAAATGAGCTTCCTCATGTTGTCGCCCAGTCCTACATGTCGAAGGGCCCCACTCAAGAAGGGCCAGCCCACCCTATCGAAGGCCTTCTCTGCATCTGTGGATAGCAGCATCATTGGTACATCAGATTTCTGGGCAGTGTATATTGCACTAAGTGCCCGGACCACATTGTCCCTGGCCTCCCTTCCCAACACGAAACCCGTTTGGTCCAAGTGGACCACCTGGGCCACTACCGGCGCCAATCTATTGGCTAGGATCTTGGCATACAACTTCAGATCAGTGTTGAGAAGGGAGATGGGACGGTAACTCTTGCAAGAACGAGGGTCTTTCCCTGGCTTATGCAGGACCGATATATATGCCTCGAGATCCCTGCCTGAGAAGGCACCAGGCGCCTCCGGGTCCGTGATTGAATTCCATGCCCTCACCAAGTGGGGGCCTAAAACAGAGACATAAGTTTTATAGTAACTAGCAGAGTAACCATCAGGCCCCGGGGCCCTTCCTGACGGGGTCTGCTGAATTGCCGTCAGCAGTTCCTCCATCCCAATCGGGTCTTCCAGCGAGGCCAGGACCTCCTCCGGTGCCGATGGCATGTCGGACCCCTTTATGTATTCCTCAATTTTAGCTAGGCGTGTCTGCGCCGCCGCACCCCCATCAAGATTGTATAAGCTCGAGTAATATACTCTAAATGCATCGGCTATCTTCTCAGTAGTATGTTGCGTTTGTTGGGAGCCGTCCAGAATCTCAGAAATGAAATTCTGTGACTGCTGATGTCTGAGAGCCCTAGCCAATAGTGCGCTGCTCTTGTTTCCATATTCATAGTAAGTGCGTTTACACCTTCTAATTATGTGCTTGGCTTTTTGTCGCAATAGGGCATTAAGGGCCTCTCTTGTATGGGTCAGTTCCCCGAGCACCTTCACCGCCTCAGTCTGCTTATGGGACAGTTCCAGATCACGGACCTTATCAGTGAGCTTCGCTATTTGGGATAACCTCTCCCTCTTGAGCCTCGCTCCATGACTAATTAAGAGGCCCCTGATCACGCTCTTATGGGCCTCCCATAGTGTAAGCGGGGAGACCTCTCCATTGTCATTGGCTCTAAAGTAAGACTCCAAGCCCTCCCTTACAGCTTGCGACACTACTGCATCCTGAAGAAGAGACTCGTTCAGTCTCCACGTCGAAGAGGGGGGGGGCCTGTCAACGAGATCGAGGTCAAGGAACACCGGGGCATGATCCGAGAAGGAGGTTGGGTATATCCCGTCTCCGGTGGCCAGACCCAGTAAGCTGTGCGACACCCAGATGTAGTCTAGTCTGGAGTACGTCCCATGAACATTGGAGTAAAAAGAGTAATCTCGCGCCCCAGGATTCCGGACCCGCCACGCATCCACCAGCTGCATGCTATGCAATTTCTTTTTTAGAGATCTCAAAGCCAGATGGGATATCGCCGACCTGCCCGCCGACGAGTCCAGGAGGGGCTCCATAGTTAAATTGAGATCACCACCCAATATGACTTCCCCCTCTCTAAACTTTTCAATTTTGTCCAGTGTGTGTTTCAGAAATTGGGTCTGCCCTTGATTGGGTGCATATATAGAGGCTAACGTGTACATTTTTTGATTGATCAGCCCTTTGGCTAATACCACCCTCCCCGACTCATCTTTCCAGACCTCTCTTAATATGAAGGGAACGTCTCTGGCAATCAGGATCGCCACCCCCTTCTTTTTGGCATCTGCTGCGCAGCTGGTGAAAACGTGGGGAAACTGTTTGTTACACAGCTTAGGAGCCGCAGCCCTTTTGAAATGTGTCTCTTGTAAAAAAATGATTTTCGCTTTACATCTCTTTAATTCCTGACCCAGAATGGTTCTCTTTTCCGGGCTATTAAGCCCCTTCACATTCAGAGTAACTATCTTCACTGGGGCCATATCGGCAGGGGCAAGGTTACAAAGGGACAAAGCCCACCACCAGAGGTACTATTAGTAGCCTATCCGGTCCCACACGCCAAGGGAGGAGGGGAGGGTAGGCCAAGGTCAGCCAAAGGAGGGAAGATGGTCGGGGTGGTATGTTTTGGGGACAAGGAAGGGGGGAGAGACCTGGGCTGTAGAACACCAGAAACAGGGGAGGAAGAAAGGACTAGCGAGTAGTCCGCGGGAGCGGTGCCTTTTTGAGACGCACGAAGGGGGAAGGACTCTGTAGGGAGTCCTCCAACCACGGGCGAAAGGGCCCTGTGCTAGGTCTACTCCCGTCTGGAGGAGGCCGGAGGTCTTCTCCAGAGGGGTGCACCAAGTGAGGGGGGGAATGGAAGACTAGGCTTGCGAACGGAGGGCAAGGAGTCGCACCTGTATTATAGCTACTCAGCGAGGCATGACCCAGCCAAAGGTTTCTTAACTCTGCTGCACAATGAGCAGGCCATATAGGTAGGTTAACACCACGCTCAGCAGTACAACCCAGCAGCTATCCAAACGGGGGTATCCAAGAGAAAAAAGGACCCAGAAACACCGCCCGTCAAATTAAACGGTCCATAAACATTGGGCTCAACTGACCACTAAAAGAGACAGAAAAAAAAAAAAAAAAGGAACAACAACCCACATCAACAACAACAGTGTGATAAACATGACAGGTGAGGGACCCACGGGCCGGGGGTCCACACCACAGACGGAACAGCGCCCGAGGGAAGGAGCAGGGCCAGAATCGCTAGGCGACAAGCCCCTCCCCCCGGCCGCCGCCCGCCCCTCCTGTCGGGGTCCCCCACGGCGCCCCCGCCGCCAACAGCCCGGCCCGCCCACAAGAGCGGTAACGGTATGTGCAAGAGATTAGGCTATCAGCAGGCGAGGACGCCGCGCCGGACCCGAAACGATAAGTCTTCACCTTCTACGGCCCCCCGCTCCTCTTCTGTCTCCTCTGGGGCCACCACCCGGACGCTGTGGCAGCCGACCGCTGTAAACGGTCAGATCGGGGACTGTCCAGTCCGGGATATCCACATTTTCCGCTTCTAAGAAATGGAACAGATCCGGCAGTTGACTAGGCACTTTGAGGGCAAACAGGTCACCACCCTTACGCACCAACAGCTGAAAAGGGTGACCCCATCTGTAGGATGCCCCCTTCCCCTGGATAGTTTCCAACAGGGGTTTTAAGAGCTTCCTCATCTGCAGAGTCCTCCGCGAAAGGTCCTGTAAGATGATCACCTGCGTGCCTTTGTAGCTGACCGGACCTTTGTCCCACGCGCGGCGAAGAATCTCCTCCTTGATCTTAAAGAAATGGATTCGACAAATAATGTCTCTGGGTCTATTTGGGTCCAGCGGCCGGGGGCCCAGGGCCCTGTGCACCCGGTCCATTTCTATGCGGTTGGTATCAGGAAGATTCAGAAGATCGTTAAAGATGGAGGTGACCGCCTCCACCAAATCCCGTGGCTCCACCGACTCAGGAACCCCCCGCAGGCGTAAGTTATTTCTGCGGCTCCTATTCTCTGCATCGTCATGGGCCAGAAATATGTCAGACAGGAGACGCTGGTTCTGAACCTGCTGCTGTTCCAGATCCGCCACGCGCATTTCAAGAGCCCTGTGCGAGGTTTCCACCCCTTCGATCCTTTCCGTTACTTCAGCCACAGATCCCTGCAGTGCAGCCAGTTCTCTCTTGATAGTGCCCTCCATCCTGGACACATATCCGTCAAAATCCCCACGCGTTGGGAGCCCCCGCAGGGCCTCCTCGATATTGATCTTCACCGCCTCCGCAATGGAGTGAGATAGTTGGGCCAGCGGCAGGTTGGGTGAGGAGCCCTGTGGGAGGGGCAGCCCGACGCAGTGAGCAGCGTGGCGCTGCGGGGCCAGGGATGGGGTATCCGATAATCTCCCCTCTCGGGGTGCCAAGCCTGCAGGCAGCAGGGCGTCCCTTCTCACATCACCCAAACTGGGCCCCTCAATCACCGGAAGCACCTCCTCATCCCATATGCCCGTGGAGGGCGCCGCTGCCATGGCCAGCAGGTCCCTTGCGTGGCCATCAGAGGGTGTTCCCGGGGATACTTGCCACGACGGCCGCGGGCTTAATTGGGGCGAAGGGGTGCCCATCAAAGAGCCGGAGCAGGACAGCATTTCTTCAATGAGTGGGGAGTTATAACCCTGCCCCCGTGCACACAGAGTCGGGGTATCCTGCAGTGGGCTTCGTGGCGGGGAGTCTGGGCTAAACTGGTCTCCTGGTGCAGCTCTTCCATGGGGGAGTTTTTCTCCCCGGGCAGGGGACATAGCACTGTGAGGCAGAGTGTCACCCCTCCCCCTCCCCCCATCACACCCCTCCGGGTGTATGATGGCATCAGGCAGAGCTTCTGATCTCTTGGTAAGGGGGCCTGACTGGGGGGGTCCGGGCGCAAGACTAACCTGGGGTCCGCCGGGTGTTCCGCCCCGCCAGTCCGCCCCGCTGTGCACCTCCGCCGACACTGTCATCTTCCGGCCCCCGATCCTCCGGTCTTCAGGCTCTGAGCTGTGGAGCGGGTGCTCTGCTTCTCCCCGTCCTCCGCGCTGTGCCGGTGAGTCCCCAGTCGGGGTAATGACACGCGAAGCTCCGGCTCCTCTCTCCTCCGCGATCTCGCGCTCACGTGGGTGCCCGTCCTTTCCAGCCGCCATCTTCCCTGCGGCTGGTCCTCGGCGCTCAGAGCCGCCGGCGCGGAACAGTGCAGGGATCGTCTGCGTCCTGCCCTTCTTGCTGGATCCCCGCTGTTTCCCCCGTCTGGACATATGTGTTGCGGGTGAGTTTTCTGCCGGTATACCTCTTTTGTCAGGATGCTAGGTGCGGAGCTCAGACCCAGAACGACCTCACTCCGCCATGTCAAGCCACGCCCCCCTGTCCTGCTCTCTTTGATGTATCCAATATGTAGTACCTGTGAGCAGAAGAAGCCCCTCTCCCATTGATTGTAGATAGCGCAGCTCTATTATGGGCTTAGATATCTGCCTTATAGTTGGAAGTTACACTGTCATGATAAAGCACCGTCATGCATAAGCCCGCCGCTCACATATAGTAACTCTCAGTTTAGTCGGCACTGAATTAATTGTACTTAGCTGTAGGTTGCAGTCATAACTGTCCAACGGCTGCAGAGATAAAGAGTAGGCCAATCCGTTAGCCCATCACCATGTGGCGTGTAGGAGAGCGGCAGATTCCTCATCCGCAGCGCGGTCAGTGTGCTGAGGTACAGTGGAGCGGGGAAGTCGGTGGGCCGGACGTCCGCCGACACGTGTTTCGCTCCGCCCACCGGAGCTTCGTCAGGGTGGGGGGGCGGGCACCATCACAGACTCTTTAACTGCTGGGGAACCTCCCCTTACAGATCCATCATCCTCCTTCCTTATTCCCCTCAACGTTTTCACCCGGTTGGCTACACTGTCAGTTGTCGTCTTTTCTTGGTGGATCCAAAAAAGACACAGATCTATGGGACTTTCTAGATTGCTGGGGGAGGGACTATCCTCGGATACTTCAGTCTCGCATCCCGAGAGGTCACTAGACACCTCCTTCCAATTTCTCTGCCGCCTCCCTCCAAAGTAATTCCGGGGCCTGATCTCTAAAAACACTTTTCCCTCTTCAAATTCTGAAACGTCCCTCCAAAATTTCTTCTGCTTTATTTCCTTCACACTCCTCTGCACCCGTTCTACCTCCATTTTCACCAAGTCATTAAGCTTCTGGAAATCCGGGGCATCCCCAAGGGTATCAAGTGTCGTGCAACTTTCTTTAATAGCCTCATCTAACTCAGCTAACTAAAGAGTCTCTTCCTCCACTATGAGAGCCATAACCCTTATCCCATGTTCTATGCTCTCCTTCTGCCACTTCAGCATGAACCTTTCTGTCCGTAGATGTTCCGCTGGGATCACCCGCTCTCTCAGACCCTGTGGAATTGCCTTATGCTGGATATATTTTTCCAGAGTACAGATGTCCCAATACCTTTTTAATTGTTTTATCACTAAGGACTTATGTTTCCTAAAGAGGGATCTAATTCCCCCCCCTTTGGGAAGAACTCGCCCCCCCTTCCAGAGTCTCAAATGCCGAGTGTATGCTTGAGAAAATAATGGATTGCACCGTCCTTCTATCTATCATATAGGTGCAATGGCCAGTATGGTAGGTAAAGAAACAAGAATTTAAGTAGTGAGGGGAACCTGGATATAAGTCCCCTCAAAAATAACCACCATACAACAGGCCGCACTCAAGATATTAAAATACACATCTATTTTATTAATAAATTAATCTCATAATAATCTCAAAAAAGGTTGTATATACAAATGAAAAATTATTATCAGCAAAAACAACAACACAAGACATTATTAAAAAACATATATACAAACACGGGGGATCCTATCTATGGAGACTATATGTATATTACTAGTGCTGGGAGGTAATAAAAATCCAGTCAATACAAATGTTGGGATAATTTATATAGGTACGCCGATAAAAAGGAAATAGGGGAATTAATGTGTCGCGTGAGAACAAGCTATACCAGTGTGTGTGTGATTGTGAACAACATGATTAAATCGATAAAAAAGATCAAAAAGCTGGAAGCTTATGTTAAAACTATGGAAACAATGGGCAAAAAGTGAGCCACAATAACGTGCATAAAGGATTAGAAAACCACAATACAGTGCTGAATCAAAGGTGCTGCAGTGCAATACAGCGTATATATAATAATTAAACCAACCAAACAAATAAGCAGTAAAATATACCAAAGACAACTGCCCAGCAAGAATGTAAAGCAGGAATACAAATAACAACAATTTACATCACCTGTCCCCCGGGGGTCCCCCGCCGCAGCCGCCACCGACGCGTTGCGTGTCAAGCAGACACTTCGCCAGGGTGTATCGGCTGGTGGGGATTCCCTCGCCTTAAATACCCCAGGGCAGTAATGTGCTGGCCAATGAGACGAAGCCGCGTCACCGCCCACACGTACGCCCCGCCCGGCCAATCAACGGAGCCGTAAGGGCAGTACGCAAGACAGCACGCAGCCGCGTCATCACTAAGCCGCATATGCGGTGTGCGCCTGCGCGAGACGCGCCGCCGGGCGCGCGGCGGGCCGGGCACACTCCCCTGCAGTAGGAGGTCCCGGTCCAGCCACCCGCCCGGCCGCGCGCACATCGCGCCTGCGCACACCGTCCACCCCGCAGCTGAAACCATGGTCAGAAGCAGGAACGTGGAAGGTAAGTATTCAGGGAGGGGAGGAAAGACACCAAATAAAGGATATACATAAATGACACTAACATAAAAAACAATGGTACAAGCGCAACATTACTGTACAATACAATACATCAAATACAACACCAATCATATATACAGGTATGCCGTATATTGCTGAAGAAATGGGTTACTGATATATTCATGTAAATTCTAGTGGAAAAGATGGGCAAAATAAGGGCATATATTAGTGTACAGCCCAAAAATCATTGTTCGAGGGTAGTAATTATAGCCACTACCAATAGTAATTCTGAGATGTGTTATGGGAATAGGCGCACATGTCATAGGTGCCCAATCCCCTATATTAAAAAAGGGACGAAAAGCCACCCCATAAGCCATGCAGGGGTATGGCCACTTTTATAAGGGTAAAGGAGCATAAGCCAAAGGAAATAGGAAGGGCAATTGATGATAAATTATAGTCATATTATGATGCAAACGATAGTTGGAAAGTAAATCCATCATAACATGTGTCCCCCGGCTACATTATTTTAGTTCAATCCGGCTTAGGGGTATCCAAACTGAAAAAAAGGATAGAATAAAATAAGAGTGTATGCTTGACACGCAACTTTTATCTAATTTGAACGCCATGTTATTAAAGTACCATACGTATTACACAAAGTCTTATCTTACACCAATATTTCACAGGGTGTCACCCAAGTGCCGATCAATATCAACTACCTCTGTGTCCCCGCGGACTTGGGTCCTTGCGATGCCGCCTATAATGAGCTGGTGGTGGATTTGTTGGAGTTTGTTCTTATGAACAACTTCTTACGTTTCCACAGGGACTTTTATCACCAGATACGGGGCACCGCTATGGGGGCGGCCTGCACCCCGTCTTGTGCCTGCCTGCACCTCGGTCGGTGGGAGGAGGAGGAGGTGTATGGGCGGGCTAAATTCGGGGCGCAGGTGGCCCTCTGGTTGCGTTACATCGATGACATCCTGGTGGTGTGGAGGGGCACCCCGAAATCGTTTGAACTCTTTGTTGCGCAATTAAATCAAAATGGTCGAAATATACGAATGACGTGTAAAGTGGGCCCCTATCAACTAGAATTTTTAGACCTATTGATCAAGCGGGAAGGTAATAAGCTACTTACCTCCACGTTTAGAAAGCCCACAGCGGGCAATACACTGTTGCACTATTCTAGCCATCACCCTGCACCCCTACGTCGCGGAATACCCTTGGGACAATTTTTGCGAATTCGCAGAAACTGTGGGTCAAAACAAGATTATATACGGGAGGCACGTGAGCTCACTAGGAGATTCCGGGAAAGAGGGTACCCACATAGGCTCCTGAGGACATGCTTTAAAAAGCCCCTTGAGTTAGATAGGGAAGACCTACTAAGAGGCAAAAAAATGACAGGAAGGGGTGGTGGGCGACCCTTTTCCCCTGGTGATCAACCAGTTAGATTGATTACTCAATTTGGGACGCATTGGGAACAGTTTTGCAGGATTTTAGAGGCGAATTGGCATATCTTGTGCTTGGATCCTGCAGTGGCTAGATGTGTGGGCCCGAGGCCACTTTTAACGGTGCGTCGCGCAACCAATATCTTGCTGGTACATAGTGATCTCTTGGACAGAGCCAATGATAACAAGGTTGATAAGCTGCATGGATCCTTTAGATGTGGCCACTGCAGGATCTGCCCATTCATGGATAAAACCACGTCCTTTTGGGGCCTGAAGAATATTGTAAAACCCCGGCCCATCAGAGGATTTATTAATTGTGCTACCTCCTATGTGGTATACATGCTCGTCTGCCCATGTGGGAAGAAATACGTCGGTAAGACGAAGCGTGAACTCCGAGTGCGGATAGGGGAGCATGTGCGCGACATTAGGAGGGGCAATGAGAGGAGCCCTGTGGCCGAGCATTTTCGGTTGTTTCATCAGGGGAGACCCGTAGGCCTTAAGGTTTGTGGGATTTTCACCCTCCGGAGAGAGGGAAGGAGGGGTTTCTTGGATAAAAGATTGTTACAACAGGAGGCCCGTTTGATTTATGAGCTAGGCACGATGGCCCCAGATGGGCTAAATACTGAATCAGGGCTCAATGCATTTCTGTAAGCCCCTGAAAAAGTGTGGAGTGGGACTCCTGGAGGAGCCAGGGATCCCACAGTGTAGGGGTTAGACACCAATTTTCAATTTTCATACTATTTGCACATTCTTTTGAATAGATAAGGTTTAGTCCAGCTTTATGTTCCACAATAGATATGAGATTTGTAGGCCAGGACAAGATGATGAATTTAGAGGATCTAGTCTAACTGGTAATTAGATAACAAAAGTAGCCCCTAACAATATAGTATATGTATATATATATATATATATATATATATATATATAGAGAGAGAGAGATGGGGGACAAGATGTTCACTTGGGATCCCCAGCATAACTTGGCCAGTAAGGCATGCTATAGGATTCAGTGTATTTTAGTTATTGACACTTTATTCCTAGTGCAGTATGTTAGAATAGTGGAATGCCTGGTATGAATCTGTGCTACCCTGTACCTCTCAATTCGGGTGTTAAGATGAATGTGCTATGACAAATAAATGTATGCCATTTCTAAAAGTACAGTGTTGGACCCGTGGGGGTCACAAATGGTGGCTTCACCCTGCGTAAAACATCTGAGCAGTCATTTTTTGATGCATTGGGGGAGAAAATGTGGCACACAGACAGTTAAACATAGCTGGGACCCATAGTCCGCCTAATGTTTGTCTAATAGGCAGGATGGAATAGCCTGGAAACGTAATTATTGGATGATGGATCTGTAAGGGGAGGTTCCCCAGCAGTTAAAGAGTCTGTGATGGTGCCCGTCCCCCACCCTGACGAAGCTCCGGTGGGCGGAGCAAAACACATGTCGGCGGACGGCCGGCCCACCGACTTCCCCGCTCCACTGTACCTCAGCACACTGACCGCGCTGCGGATGAGGAATCTGCCGCTCTCCTACACGCCACATGGTGATGGGCTAACGGATTGGCCTACTCTTTATCTCTGATTGGAGCACTGGAGCACGTAGCGGGACGACTTGGTGCAGCAGCCGTTGGACAGTTATGACTGCAACCTACAGCAAAGTACAATTAATTCAGTGCCGACTAAACTGAGAGTTACTATATGTGAGCGGCGGGCTTATGCATGACGGTGCTTTATAATGACAGTGTAACTTCCAACTATAAGGCAGAAATCTAAGCCCATAATAGAGCTGTGCTATCTACAATCAATGGGAGAGGGGCTTCTTCTGCTCACAGGTACTACATATTGGATACATCAAAGAGAGCAGGACAGTAACCCCTTCAGCACCAATTCAAAGTAGCGGTCATATGGGGGAGCCTATCAGCACAATAGAGCTCTATCTGCATCTGAGACTTACTTGAGCATCTAGCCCCTACACGAGTAGGATTCCTAAACAAAATTTTTATCAGCGCTGGGATCTAAATACATCAATCTTCTCTGAGGAGGATTTATATAGTTTACCTAACAATCAATCAGGAGCTGAGGACAGGTGGAGTGTGTGAAAAGTGAGTGTGGCTGTCTGGCTGCATGCATGGGGGGGCCCCCGTTTTTTATCATCATTTTTTATCATCACTTATTATGTGTTTTTTAACTCTGTATAGTAGGTGTGTATAAGTGTAAGTGCCATATATTTTGATATATTGTTTTGTGTTAAATTATGGCTACATAGCTGTGAGAGTGTTTTGTGCCTGTTCCAGCATTTAACCAAGTGTAAGTGTTTCTGTATTGCTAGGACTAGAGAGTGTACATGGAACTACCTAGGACCATAGGGCCAGTTATTAAATAAACTTACAGCACATTTTAGTAGATAAACACAAATTGTCTATTTAAAGTGGACCAACACCCAGGATTTTGACTATCCTGGGTTTTGGTCCACTTCGGTGGGGCACCCCGATCGGGGGTGCCCCGCTGTCTGAAACCCCCCAGAAAGCCCCAAAAAACTCACCTCTCCCCGCTCCCACGTGACCGCGCCAGCCAATCACAGCGCTCAGAGCCGCTGTGGTATGCGTGTCCAAGGCCGCCTGGACGCGCATACCAGCTCAGCTGGCTCTGAGCGCTGGAGGCCGCGTCTCGCGCTTCCCTCTAACAGGGAGTGCGCCTGCACCGGCCATTCACAAACGGCCGGCGCGGGTGGCGATGGAACGGGGCTGAGGTAAGGTTTGTGGGCCTCCTGGGGGGTTCCTCCCCGCGGGACATCCCGATTTCGGATGCCCCGTGGGGAGGGATCTGATTGGTCCGGGAATCTTATAGATTTCCGGGCCGATCCCCCCTGGGTGTTGGTCCACTTTAAGCTACTTGCCCCTATGCATCAATGTCATCCTCATGTTTATTAATGTAGGTAAAGGAATATGAATAACAGAATTGCTAGAGCCAATTTCACAGTAAATATAAAGCATTCTATCACAGATTACATTGCAACTTTTATGCCTGCTCATGTCTTATACCGTTGTATACTACCTATATCTCAACAGTGATTTTTATCATGAAAATATACAGACTTCTGAATGCCTTGCATGTGTACTTGAACTGTCATATTTAAACAAACAATAACGTACCAAAGCTAATTAATATTTCCAGTTGTAACAAAAACTGGTTGGGAATGTGATGAAACCCCCATAGCTTAAAACTGAAGCAAAACAACCCTGAAAAGAACCCCTGTGAATCTAGCTTGGCTCTTTGCCTGCTCCAAGCAGAGAAGCTATTCACTTACAGTAGCTCCTTTTACAAAATAATCTTGCTTTATGTCCTGCTTATGAAAGAGCACATTCCTTGAATTCTATATCCCTGTCTAGCATTGTAAACACATTGGGCAGGCAATACTAAAATTGAACACACCGGCTCACACGATACATGATTGGGAGCGTAATATATGGCATATACTCTTCGAGGGGGCAGCATATGATACTCATAAAAAGGCTACTTGCAAATGATCTTTGTTATTAAAAGTCAATAACATTTCTGCGGTCAGATTCCTTTCTCAAGTAGGGTTCTTGCAAATGATACATGCTCCTACAGAACTTTTGTGTAACATGTAATAGTAATATATATATATATATATATATATATATATATATATATATATAATCATGGGGAATTTCACCCAGGATGCTAAGCTGCGTGGGATAAACAATCCAGGAAAGATGTTTGCTTCAGTGCTTTTAGAATACTGAAGTTGTTTAGTAAGATTTCTCCTTGGCCTGGATTTTTATGGAATGGCAGGAAGGTTGGCAGTGGGTCCACCTGGTTCACACCGCCCAGGATAGGTTTTACCAGTCCACCTCAACCTATACAAGTTGCTGAGATTAGCTCATTTGCTGGGATAGCAAAGGGCTGCTCTCAGGAAAAAAAACCCTCTGGAAGAAAAGAGACATTTGCTGCATGCCTCTGAACTTTGGACTTGCTATACTGGTGAGAAAACGGATTTGCGTTTGTATTTAACCCTGGATGGAAAGATTTTATGTTGCCACTTATCCTGCACCCTTTTGTATTCTGAAACAGATTGGATTTATGTTGAACTCTTCACTGAGAAAGAAGTCATCTTTCTCAATGCCTAATGAGGGGCAACTGTGGATTGTCATGGTCAATGATACTGAGAGCTCCAAGGGACAGAGTGACTGTTACATCATGTCTTTTTAAGCCACTACATCTTCTACCTGAGGCTGCAGGAGATGAAGGAGGCACACACAGGCAGGCATCAGGTGATCTGCTTGTTGCCTTATAATTGCTGTTGCTATTTTTTTTTATTTAGTTGCTGAATGTCTTTAAAGCGGTCCTTCACTCTGAATAAGAGTCTATCTTATATGTTTCCCCCACCCTGTACATACAGATTGCTCACATTAAAAATCATCCTACCTGCATCTACTGCATGTTATGAGCCTTTAAACATTCAAGATGGCGGCTCATGGGACATCAGGCAGCCTGCAAACAGGAAGTGCCTTCTGACTGTGCTGCTCTGCATTCTGGGATTGCTGACCTTTTCCTGACCACAGCTATAACCCACCCCACTGTAATTTATCCCACTCTCCTCTCCTCAGTAAGTGTGATGCTTCTGAGTCAAGATGGCGGCACCCGTATCCTAAAGTCCTGAACAGAGTTGCAGCCCAGTGGGGGGAAGAATAATAAGTGACTAAAAACAGATATATCATAATAAAAAAGAAAAACATGAACAGTTAACACGTATCCAATTTTATCCAACGTTACATAATTAGCAATACGGAAACCATTTGTAAGTAAAGGTCTTGGAGGGTCCACATGTACACATGTATCTCAAAAGATCAACTTCAGTGTTGAGGCATGACCTACACCATTAAGACCAAATAATACGCCAAGCAAGTGTGAAAAGGTGATTCAAAGTTTCCTTGTCACCCTAATAGCCCTTAGAGTACAGATAAATAGATCAAGTAAAAATGGAAACAAGTATTGAAGTGCTACAAATCTGCCAAGACTGTCAATGAACCAAAAGTGAGTGATCATACTAGGAGAGGACAAGGGGTCATCACATGGCCTCTGACCACTTTAAAGGAATTACAAGCTTTAGTATCTTAAAACTGAGAGATTATATTACAGCTGTAACCAGCAAACTTCACCAAGCCCAAAGCTGCTGCTATCTAAAAGTCATCCCTCATCTATCAGCTGTTTTCAGCAGCCAGTCCAGGGGACCCCTATACCTGTTTACTGTGTTAGGGAGCAGGCATGTCACCTGTCATATATTGTTAGAGCAAAAATTATTAAAAATCCTTGTCTTATTTTCGGGACAACACAATATATTTGTGTGTTACAAAACTGAAACTTATGATGGAACAGGGCGTGTCATTTGTATGTCTAAAGATACAGCAGTGCGCTTGAAAACGTTGTGAGCATGGCTGCTCAGCCCTGACCATTTCAGCTGATATTTGTCAATTTATGCAGATTTTTTTCAAACTTCAAATTAAGGTATATTAGTCAAATCTTTTTTTTCTGAAACCTATCGTAGAATTGGATTGATTTATCAAAAGTGTCCTTCAAAGTGGAACAAAACAGGCCCTAGAGTCTATAAGGGATTGCCGTGTATACATATCTCGCTGGGGATCCCATAAAGCATGTGTAGGCCGCCAGCGGAATTCTTCTGGTTGGCACAAGCACACACAGCTAGAGGGGAGCAGCTAGCCACTTGCCTGCCATTCAGCTTTCTAAGCCCCCCATTCATATGCACAGAGAGTAGGTTGAGGAAAAGCAATGTATAGGGCCTTAGTGACACAAAGCTAGTTTTCTGGCATTTACAAACAAGTCTAGACATTTACTTTATTTTGAGTTTTACATTTATGAGGAAACATGTAGGGGGCACAAGATAATATTTCACAATATTTAACAGTTTACTAGTTTAAAAAGTTAACATATTATTGCTTGTTAATTTTCAACTACCTTAAACATCGCTGATGTTTGTGTCCACAGGTATAGTATTAAGGGCTTGAACTACAAGGTTTGCAGCTTTCACCTTTCTCTGTGAACGGGCAAAGGGAAAACTGCAGTGAATAGAGCTCAGATAGCAGCAGCGGACACTAGTCACAACTGACTTTTGGCAAACATTTTGCTGTGTTGCTGCCACTCTTTACTTTGAAAAATGGTTTGACAAACTGCTGTGGTGTATTTAGGACAGAAAAATCATGCATTCTTGCTGAAAACACACTTTTACAGCATATGTTGGCATGAGAGGGGTCTCAGAATAAACATGGGTATCTGGGGAACATCTGAGTTGTTTGAAAAGCTTCAGAAATAAAGTTGAATAAAAAATATTAAAGTAATATGAAAACAGTATCATTAGTTGTTTATCACATACTGGTTCAATGAGCACTATCGCAAAATTGTGTAATATTAAAAACCCATATAAACACAATGGCTACTGAGAGGGGTCACTTATACACCCGAACTGAATAAAACTCCCGCCAAGCTTATGGTTTATACTCATGGTTGGAATAAAAATAAGGGGTGACAGGTTTAGTGTATCAGGGGTGACAGAGTCTGTCACCCGATTTCGTCTTCCTTCCATTAATAAAAATAAGCCTGGCTGGATATTTCTTGATGCAGGGTGTATAAGTGACCTCTCCTCCCACCATCCAGCATATTTATGCATTTTTGGCCGATTTTTTCACGATTTTTTCTTTAACTATCTAAAGTTCATGCTTGAAAAGTAAGTTATAGATGTTACAAAGACATACAAAAATAACATTGATTTCTATGGGGTTCGGTGCTAGAAAACAGTACTCTGACTAGCTTTCTCAATTTGGAATGTCTTTCAGAAATAAGAAAGCCAGTCAGATGAGCAGTACAATTGCCTTGATTTATTACTTTATTACCACAGATACTATAACCTGGATGAATAAGAACCTTAACAGACATTAATGACATCAGTTCTTTGGCATGCTGCAAAGTCTTTTGAGCTGGATAACTTTTTACGCTATAGTTTGGCTGCTGAGAAATATCGAGAGGTAATAGACAATACAGGCTGCCTGATCCAGCCTGATGGAATGCCATTAGCTTCATAAATCCATGAAAAATAAAATGCACTACTTTGTGTTAATAAAACCTGAACACTATAAAATAAAGTCATTCCCTTGTTTTATGTAAGCCGGGCTATAATACATTTAATTATATTAAATTGCACGGGGGGAGGAGCTGAAAATTGATTTTTGATGAAACTCCAGAGGCTGTTTATTTTTCATGACAGGGGTGCCTTTGTTTCCTGCTTGTCCATAAAGAGACAAGCCTCTTGTTTCAGATATAGATGTGGCCCTTTCATGGCGGGGAGCACACAGCACATACCTATCTATGGCCTTCTATAGTTAAATGTGGCCACAGTCGTGTTAAGCCTGCAGCACATTCCACACAGGATTTCTTGTTTGATTATAGGATCACAGAGTTTTTGTATTTGAGGGCAATGATTAGCTAAGAACTGCTTTGAGGATCTGTGCTGCTTTCAGTATAAAATGCACACATCATCTGCCAGGTGCAGCACAATTGCTAGGTGCACTGTAAATAATACGATTACCTTGCATGCCTCAAATGTTTGATTTCCTCATGAATTCAGGATATTCGAGATCTGATACAAGCAGCTCGTCTCTTTGATTAAATGTTCAAATAAAACAGCATTTACTGAAAAACCTTTTGTGCACTTAATGAGTGACTCATGTAGGCAAGACTTATATACAGATATGTTCCAATACGACAAACTAAACTTGTGTCAGGATTGGTAATGGCCCCTTTGGGTCACTGGGCAACATACTCATGAAACATCATGAGATCAATAGAGGTACAGCTTTCCAGTAGCCAACAACAAAGAAGGGTGCAAGAAGGGTACGAGAACAAATTTGGAGCAGGGCCTTGTAGTTTGACCAAGATAAACACAAAGCAGCAGACGCAAAATGGTGGCACACTTCAGTGGATTCTGGGAGGAGTTACAAATTTGGCCAAATATAAGAGCTCAAAATTCGTCCAACAGCCTGAGAAGGAGTTTGAAATCCATTGGAACGATAAGAGTTTATAGTTCACATGATTAAGTAAGAAAGCCTTATATATTGTCAAATGCAGTTCAACTGAACAAGATGATGATTGTGACTAGGTTTCCTAAGGGCAAATAGCTACCTGAATAATGATCCCGAATTTTGGCATAAAAGTAGTTTGTTTGGTACAGTAGTACCAAGGTTAACTTGGTTCACCTAAAAAATTGTGTATTCCTGCCAGCTCTACGAGGAAGCATCTGGAGTGCCCATTTGGGTTTGTTGCAGAAAAGTAGCTAGTTGTATCAGAAATTGGTATTGGATTGTGCAATGAGAAAGAAACAGACGAGAGGACTGTTATCTGTTTCCAACTACATGGCTGCGTTGAGGGACCTAAGCGGGATTTAACCATGAAATCTTTATTGGAGTTCTGGCAATAGCTTACTGATCCTGAATCCTGCGACATGCAGTATTCCTCTGAGGTTCCTCAGGCTTGGAATAGAGCTGAGGAGTAGAGAACACAAAAAGTAGGGGCATAGAAAAAATGAAAATCGAAATCTAAGCATGATAGCCAGAAAAGTACAAAGAAAGATCCACCTTTGGTGAAGGTACTGCCTCCTCAGGCTTGGAATAGAGCTGAGGAGTAGAGAACACAAAAAGTAGGGGCATAGAAAAAATGAAAATCAAAATCTAAGCATGATAGCCAGAAAAGTACAAAGAAAGGTCCACCTTTGGAGAAGGTACTGCCTCCTAATTTTCTATCACATTATGAGAATATATATGATTTTTAGACACCAAGAGTTAATGGCAACGATTCAAGGTGTTGTCCTTGTGCAGCCACACCTACATTATTAATTTTTGCACCTGAGCAAGAAGATTGTCCATACATTTAGGACCATCCCCTATGCAAATATGGTAGCAATATCCGATACAGCGATATAGTGGCCACATTTCTTAAGATCTGGTCCCCATAAGCAGACCATTATGCACTTCCTGGTGTGAGCGAATAAGTGACTTTGAGATTGTTTACTGTGGAATACCCCTCCATACCTTTTTTCCTTTTCCCTTCCTTTTATTTGTCCCCCTTTTATCACTCTTTTTCTCCTTTCTTTTCCTTCTCTTCTTCTTATTCTCATTTCATCTTTCCCCTGCAGGTAACTTGTTCGATTCCGTTCTGCTTTGCATTGTTTTCTTTCTTATTCTTACTCTCATCTCTATCTAAAAAACTGATGGCTTACATCTATGTTGTGACAACAGGCTTGGTCCTAGCCGGCTCTCAATTAACCTTATTATGGAGAAAAATGTGTCAATTCTGACAGATGTTATAGCTTTTAGTTAGACATCTCAAGTTATGGTCACATATATCAAAATGACTCAGATCTTATGTAAATTCTTTATTCTGGACTGTTAATTGCTTTCAATCAATCCATAGTATCAATACATTATGTTTGTATTGCTATCTATGAAATAACACCAATTTTAGAAAAGACTGTCACCTGTGCAGACCTGAGTGGACCTCAGCTTATTTTGCCAGGCCAATCCAGTAAGCTAAATAATGCACGCTATCAGAGGATTTGGGGGGGGGTCAGAAACTTGCACATAAGCAAAGTCCATGAGGCGATTGTTCTGCCCTGCTAGACAGCAGTCATCATCCCTGCATTCCCACAGGCTCCCAATAAGCATTTGCCTTGGTTGCTTTGGTTAGCAAAATTATGTATAGTACCATTGTTCTTTCAAATAAATAAAGCCTGTACAAGTTTTAAAAAACCCATAGATGCCCACATTTCTTATCTTAAAGTGGACCAAAACCCAGGATTTTGACTATCCTGGGTTTTGGTCCTTTCCCCCGGGGCACCCCAGATCGCCAAGCCCAACTCACCTCTTCGCGGTCCTACGGCGCTTCTAAGAGCTGCGGCTCCGAGCGAGCTGAGGGCCGCATCCTCTGCTTCCCTATAACAGGGAGCGTGCCTGCACCAGCCATTCACAAATCCCTGGCGCGGGCACGTGCCCTGCTAGAGGGATAGTGGGGATGCAGCAGCAGCTCGCACATGCTCCGTTGGACCGGTACACAAGGTAGGTGCATGGGGCGACCTGGGGGGTTTCACTCAGCGGGACATACCGATTTTTGATGCCCCGGGGGGGGATTGATCGGCCCAGGCATCTTATAGATTATAGGTTTTGGTCCACTTTAATGACAGAGATAGTTCTATAGAATCTAGGTTACTACTAACATTACGAAGAAGCCTTCTAAGAGCTGGAATGTCTGTCAGATGTTTGGAAATTTATGCATGAAAAAAAAGGCAATCCATCATGTGTATTGGACACATTTTACTTCAGAAACAAATACACTGGACTAGAATTCTTAAAAGATCAGAGAGTTAATTTCGTGTGACATAACATTCGCCCCGATCTTGTTTAGAAAAGTGTGAATTTTTAGATATTTGAATGCTGGGAGAAAAAAATCCCCATTAGTCTTACCGGGTCCTTCAGGATGCCCACAGAGAGAGAGAGAGAGGCTCCTCTCCCTTGTAGAGGAAACACAAACTGGGACAGGTTTAAATCCCCCCCCCCTCCATCCTCAGTATATATGCAAGCAATCAGAAAAAAAGGACTATTTAGGGAGGGTAGTTGGGGCAGGCATGAAGGACTCGTAGGAATACCCTTACCAGTAAGACTAACAGGGATTTTCTCCCCTCGTGCTTCAGGGTGGCCACGGAGAGGATGAGCAAGCTACATTATATACTAGGGTGGGAAACCGATTGAAGCACATTTCTACCAACTGATTGTTGACTGTTTGAAAGGAGGTCTAGATGGTAATGCCTGAGTATGAATATGAGATGAGGACCTGGTGGCAATCTTGCAGATCTCTTCTAATGAAGCCCCTGATCTCTCAGCCCAGGAGGTGGAGACTGCTCTAGTAGAATGCGCCATGATGTAGGGGGGAGGCGTATCCATGCATGTATAAGCCAGTGAGATGGTCTGTCTAATCCACCTAGCTATGGTAGCCCTGGAAGCAGCGAGGTGCCTGTCCCTCCCACTGAAGGAGATGAACATTTGGTCCGTCCTCATCCAAATATGTGTGCATTCTAGGTGGACCACTAAGCACCTTTTGAAATTTAAGAGGTGTGCTAGTTCCTCTGGATCCTCCGAGTTAGCTAACAGGGAGGGCAGTATGATATCCTGAGATTTGCGAAACGTGGAAGCTATTTTGGGGAGGTACAGTGGGTCTGGTTTTAAGATAGCTCTGCCCAGCAGGATTAAGCAGTATGGTTTCTCATAGATAGTGCCTGAAGATCGCTAATTCTGCATGCAGAGATAATGGGCAACAGGAAACTAGTCTCAACCATTAAAATCTTTTCGGGAGATTCAGAAAGTGGCTTAAAAGGAGATCTGGTTAAAGCGGACCTTCAGCATTATTTAATGAAAAGCCCAATCTCTTAAAAAACTATTCCCCAGCATCTAAAATTAATATATTTAACGTTTTTACTCATTTACTTTTTATTCTTTCCCTCACTGGCCTGCAACTCTGTTCAGCACTCTAGGATACGGGTGCCGCCATCTTGGCTCAGTAGTATCACTTACTGAGGAAAGAAGAGGGGTCAAAAGTGCAGGGGAGTGGGGATATAGCTGTGCTTTGCACAGACAGAGCAGAGCTGGGGTCAGGAAAAGGTCAGCAATCCCAGAATGCAGAGCGACACAGTCAGAAGGCACTACCTGTTTGCAGGCAGCCTGCACCTCCATGGGCTGCCATCTTGGATGTTTAAAGTCTCAGAAAATGCAGTAGATGCAGGTAGGATGATTTTTAATGTCGGCAATCTGTATGTACAGCGTGGGGGAAATAATACCATTTTGTGATTAAAATGGGTATTATAAGTGTGTCATACACTCCGCTTCCATAATCATGACATCTGTGTAATCTCCAGTAGAGGGCGATCTTTAGCAGAGATGAATGCAAAAAAAGGAGCTCCTCCCAGTCCATATACACCCGGGACCTCCCACCAATTCCCCAGTGTATGATAGCAGTAAGAGGACCAGGAAGAACCCATATAACAACTACAAAATTAACAAAGGTTCACCATATAAAGGATCCGGAATACCACAAGGGTGGGGGGAAGCGGAGTGTATGACACACTTATAATACCCATTTTAAAGGTGAGTACTCACAAAATGGTATTATTCCAAGTGTGTCATACACTCCGCTTCCATAATCATGACATCTGGGACATCCAATAGCAGTGTCCGTCATGGGTGGGAACCGAAAACAGTAAAAACAATGCACAAACTTAAACCATTGCAGCTTGCAGAACCTTGCGGCCAAAAACAGCATCCGCTGAAGCCCGCACATCAACCCTGTAAAACTTGGAAAAAATATGAACAGAAGACCAAGTAGCAGCCTTACAAACCTGTTCAACAGAGGCCTGGTGCTGAAAAGCCCAGGAAGCCCCAACAGCACGAGTAGAATGCGCAGTGATCCTAAAAGGGGGAGTCCTCCCCTTAGCAGAATAGGCCCCAACAATGGCCTGACAAATCCATTTACTAATGGTAGACTTGGCCGGCGCCAAACCCTTTCTGGGCCCACAAGGCACCACGAAAAAAGCGTCCGTCTTGCGGAAGGGGGAAGTAACCACCAAATAGTACTTCACACAACGAACCACATCCAAAGAATGCAAAACTCTCTCCTTGTCATTGCTAGGCTTAGGACACAAAGAAGGAAGAACAACATCCTGATTGAGATGGAAGGCAGAAACAACCTTAGGAAGGAAATCTGGTTTGAAACGAAAAACCACCTTATCCTGCTGCCTCTCAAAGTAAGGCGCCTGAATACTCAAAGCCGCCAACTCAGAGACACGCCGGACAGAAGTAATAGCCACAAAAAAGGAAACCTTTTGAGTGAGCACAGAAAGAGCAATATCCTGAAGCGGCTCAAAAGGAGGCCCCTGTAGAGCCGAAAGAACCAGATTCAAATCCCAAACAGGCACCAAGGCCTTCCTAGGAGGCCTAACATGAGTAACCCCCTGGAAAAAAGTCCTGACCAGTGGGTGCAAAGCAAAAGACCTTTGGAAGAAAACAGACAAGGCAGATACCTGCCCCTTCAAGGTACTAAGCTGAAAACCAGACCGTGTTGAAGAAACTCCAAAATCCAAGGGATAGAGAACACCCTACAAGGTAAGGCCCTGGCCTCACACCAGTCAATGTAGGATCGCCAAGTCCTATAGTAAATACCAGAGGAAGACCTCTTCCTAGCTCTAATCAAGGTCTGAACGACAGCCGCAGAGAGACCTTCCTCCTTCAGAATGAAGGTTTCAGCAGCCAAGCCGTCAAAGCCAGAGTTTGTAAATTGGTAAAGAAGATGACCCTGAGAAATCAGGTCCGGAAACAGGGGCAGCCTGTAATGATCTACCGCTAGACTTACAACGTCTGCGAACCAAACCTGTCTTGGCCACCTTGGGACCACCAGAATCGCTGGTGCCCCTTCCAGAACCAGCTTGCAAACCACCTTGCCCACCATGGAGAAGTGTGGAAACAGATACAGGAAACCCAGATCCTTCCAAGCCAGGGACAAGGCATCCACTGCCAGGACCAGAGGATCCTGAGAGAGAGACACAAAGGACGCAAGTTTGCGATTGTGCCTGGAGGCAAAGAGATCCACATCCAGAGTCCCCCACCTGTGACACAGGGAGCGAAACACCCTGGTGTTGAAGGCCCACTCTCCTCGGCGAGAGCAGCCCCTGTTTTCCACTCCTGGAATGTAAACTGCTGAGATGCAAGGGACGTTGCTCTCCGCCCAAGTGAGGATCAGAGAGACCTCCCTGAGGGCACTCCTGCTGCGAGTCCCTCCTTGGAGAATGATGTAGGCCACCGCCGTTCGGTTGTCCGAGCGAACCTGAACCGATAAGCCCTGTAAGTGTGGGGTCAGCCGAGACAGAACTAGCCGGATGGCTCTGAGCTCTAGGACATCGATGGGGGTGTGAGCCTCCTGAGGACCCCACAACCCCCTGAACTGACGATTCTTCCAGAAACCTCCCCAGCCCGACAGGCTGGCATCCGTGGTCACCGTTTCTCAACAAGGGACAAGAAAGGATTTGCCCCTCAACAGATTGCTTGACTCCATCCACCACTGAAGTGACTGGCGAACCCTGGAGAGACATCTTGAAGGACTGATCCAAGGACTGCGGACATCTGTCCCAATGCCTCAGCAGATGGAACTGAAGTGACCTCATGTGGAACTGAGCAAAGGGTACTGCTTTGAAGGACGCCACCATCAAACCTACCAGTTTCATCCCCAGCCGGAGAGAGGGGCAACGAATGGTCAGGAGAAGGCGAATCAGATCCTGAACAGCCCTTACCTTGGGCTGAGGAAGGAACACTCTGGCTTGAGTGGTATCTAGAGTCATGCCCAGAAATGAAATCTCCCTGGAAGGAGACAGAGAGGATTCGGGGTGGATGATCACCCATCCGAACCTTGCCAGAGTAGACAGCACCGCCCTGGTGTCCATCTCTGCCTGCCGGAGGGAAGAGGCTGAAATCAGTAGGTCGTCCATATATGGCACAATGCGAATGCCCTGGGCTCTGAACAGGGCCATTATGCCCGCCAGAACCTTGGTGAATACCCTTGGAGCTGAGGTCAGCCCGAATGGTAGGGCCACAAACTGAAAATGAAGATCCTGTACCGCAAACCTGAGGAATCTCTGGTGCGCAGGATAGATAGGAACATGCAGGTAAGCATCCTTGATGTCTATTGACGTCATAAAGTCTCCTTGACGAAGGGAAAGAATGGCAGAGCGCAGGGTCTCCATGCGAAACTTCCTGGTTCTGATGAACCTGTTGAGAATTTTTAGGTCCAGAATGGGTCTGATAGAACCATCCTCTTTGGGGACCGTAAAGAGGTTGGAGTAGTAACCCCTGCCTCTCTCCGAGGGAGGCACCGGGCATATGACTCCCATATCCAGAAGACTTTGGACCGCCAACAGGAGCCCCTGTGCAGCCTGAGGGTCTGAGGGCACCCGAGACCTTAAAAATCTTGGAGGGGGCCAGTACTCAAACTCCAGTTTGTACCCGGACGAAACCAACTTCCAGGATCCATTTGTCTGTGACCCCGTGCCCAGACCTGGAAGAAGAGCCGCAGCCGTCCCCCCACCCGAGTGGGTGAGGGCGCCCCCCCATAACTGAGCAGGTTTAGCGGGGGGCTTAAGCTTGGAACTCCAAGCAGATGCTGGAAGGGCCCGTCCTCTGCCCCTGCTCCAGGAGGAACCTCTAACACCAGAGTAGGCGAATCCTCTGACGGCTCAGGCACCCCGAAAGGAAGGATTGAAGGAGCTCGCCCCCCGAAAGGGACGACGCTGTTTCCTACGCTGAGGTAGCTTACCACCCTTAGCCACCGCATCCAACTTATCTCCAAACAGCTTATTGCCCAGGAAGGGAAGAACGGTGAGCGATTTCTTGGCAGCAAAGCCCGCCGCCCCGCTGGCGAAGCCAGACCGATCGACGCATGGCCACCAATAAGGCCGAAGTTCTGCTACACATGACAATAGTGTCCTCCATAGCAGCCAGTACAAAGCTCATGAAAAGCTTGCACCTTTTAAGGGCAGCGAACTCCGCGCTGGATGGGTCAAAATGGGCACCATTCAAGAACTCCCTAACCAGGGATCTGTTAGCCACTGCCGCACGCGCAGATGCGCACACCGGCCATAAGGCTGAACCCACACTAGCGAAGGCATAACATGCCAACTGATCAATGCGCGTATCCTCACCATCCTTGAGGGTAGTGGCATCAGGGGTATGGACCACAGAGGTGTTGGACAACCCCAAAACAGGCGCATCGACCTCGGGCAGGGAAGACCAACCCTTCACCGCATCCACCGGGAAGGGATAATTTTTATCCCAACCCTGAGGAACTCCGGGAAGCCGACGTTTTTCCCACTCCCTAAGGATCAGAGCGTCAAAATGACCCTGTGTAGGGAACTCCAAGCAAGGCCTGGCGGCCCCAAAGAATTCCCCTTTTTTAAGAGGGGGTGCCTCAGGAGGCACAAAGTCCAAAACCTCAAGGAGATGGACCAGAACCTTGGAGGTGTCAAAGGCATCCCCCAGCGCCTGCCCAGCATCATTGTCACGAAAAAACACACCCTCAGTATCAGATTCTCCAAACAGTTCCCCCTCTCTAGCGGGAAATACTCAGACCAATCATCATCATCATCAAACTCCAAAGCCGGCCCCCGCCGGCGACAGTTGTCTTTTCTTAGCCTGGGCCTTACAGCCCACAGTGCCAGAAAGGATCCTCTCGATGCTGGCCAGGTGAGCACAAACATCAGTGTGCGACTCCCCACTAGTGACAGCGTCACTTGGGGTGCGTAACAGGCGGGGTGGTGTAGGCGATGAAGCGGGTGGTGCTGACCCAGAAGCCTGGGAAACCGCCTGCCGTGTTATGGCCTTTTGTGCACAAGTAATACAAATGAGCACATCCTCCCCCGTAAGGGATACCCCACAACCCACACACGGCCGGGATTGTCCCGGGGGAAGCCCCAGCCCGGTATCCTGCGGAGCCTCCATATGGTGATTTTTTGGGTAGTCGCAGTGACCCTCGGGAATTAAGCTGGTAAGCAACCCTGGGATGCCCCTTTAATGTCCCTGTGGGAGGATTTAACGGAAAATGCTAAGGAAGGGCCTAGGACCGGGAGAACCCCTTAATATTGCAACAGGGGAGTCCTCCTGAAAGACACAATAAGGGAGGCCCATAAGACAAGCACACAAAATGATACATATATATATATATATATTTATATATATATATATATATATATATATATATATATATATATACCAAAGCATACAATCAAGAGAAACCAAGCAGCCCCCCTGCGGAGAGGGAGGCTGCCTAAGAGAAGAAAAGGGGGCCCACTGGGCAATCACAAAACACACAGGTCCGCAGTAGGATCGGCGGCAGCAGCAGCACTTCTAAGATGGCCACAGGAGTCCAGCACCTCAGGAGAGAGTGAGGAAGAAGGGGAGCTGGCCAGCGCAGAACGCGCGCTCGCTAGGCCCCGCCCCCCTCCCTGCCAGACCAGAAACGCGGATCCAGGCCGTGGGCTGGGACTCCAAACGGCGCCAAAAGGAGGGGGAGGGGCGGGCCGCGGCGCGTGAGGGCCCGGCCCCGTCCCCCCCAAACGCAGCCTGAGGGGGAGAAGCTCCCCTCATGAAAACTGGCAAAGGAGCAGGCAAGGCACATCAGCCACATGTAAAAGCACACACATACAATAGTGAAACACCAGACACTGAAAATCAGTAAGAACCCCCCCCCCCCCCACCAAGGGACACGGGACACGGAGGGGACTCAGAAGGCAGGGGACCCGCCACCCAGTACAGGGGAAGCGGATAAGGCTGAAGGGACAGGGCATCCCAAACTGGGATCACCAACCCGGAAACCGCCTACCCCTTGTAACGGGGTCTCACGGAGGAGTAATGCTCCTTAAAACACCTAGGAAGGTGTTGCCTACCCTCAACCAGGACCTACAACCGGGGCTGGGAGGCTCATAAGGGGACATGTGAATAAAGGTCCAAGCAGAAATATGGACAAAAATGGGCGGGCGCAGGCCCAGCTTACCTGCAAGGAATAGAAGGCTTCATCTTCTGACTTGCTCGTCGTCTAGCAGAGAAGGAACTGGGGAATTGGTGGGAGGTCCCGGGTGTATATGGACTGGGAAGAGCTCCTTTTTTTGCATTCATCTCTGCTAAAGATCGCCCTCTACTGGAGATTACCCAGATGTCATGATTATGGAAGCGGAGTGTATGACACACTTGGAATATATAAGATAAGGTTCTTATTTAGGGTGAAGGTCCGCTTTAACACTGAGTACAAGAGTAAAGTCCCAGGTAGGACAATCCACTAGACCAAGTTCGAACCCATCTTGTAAAAATTCTAAAATTGATGGAACTTGATATCTATCCAGGCTCATAATCTTTCTTAGAGATTACCTCTCCTGCCCTGCTAGCCAACTTACAGTGTCTATTACCGCCTGTTTGTCTGGTGGTAGTAAATCCTTTTGCTCCACTGAATCTAGAATGAATCCCAAAAATCTGCACCTCCTCGACGGCATTACGTTTGATTTTTCAAGGTTCACCAACCATCCATCCTAGTTTCTAGAGGATTTATAGGGTTTGGTAAAGGTTGTTCTGAAGGGAAGCTACAGAGTTTCCCATCAGGAGGAGACCATCCAAGTAGGGGACTATAGATATCCCTCTGAGTCTCAAGATACTCATTACCTCTGCTAGGAGCTTTGTAAAGTCCCTGGGAGCTGAGAAGATCCCAAAGGGCAGGGCCTAGACTTGAAAATGCACAATCCCTGACTCCAGGAGGATTGCAAATCTCAAAAACCTGCAAACTACCTGCAAAATTTGTTCACCATAAAATCTCCTTGGGTCAATAGGTTCCTTATGGTGAAGATGGACTCCAACCTAAAGTGTCGGTACACAATGAATTGATTTAGGGCATTTATATTTAATATCATTCTGAAGGCCCCAGAGGGCTTATGGACCAGGAACACATGATAGTAAAATCCCTTCCCTACACAGTTGGTGGAAACAGCTTCTATTACATTTTTGTAATGTAGTTCCTGAATCACAGAGGGAAAGGCTGCCCTCTTCTCTGGCTGCTGTGGCAGATTTGTTACCAGGAATCTCTCTAGAGGGACTGACTGAAAATCCAGTAGCCATTGGAGACCAGCCTGATTGAAAAGGGGTCCTGAATCAGAGCCTGCTATGCTATAAAAAAAAAGAATAACCTTCCCCAGAACTGTGGCCCAGTGTCAGGGATGGGTTTTGGTGGTCTGTGGTGGTGGTGTACAGACTAGGCTTGACCTATGAGCTCCCTTTGATAGGCCCCTCATTTGTCTAAACTGCTGCAAACTCTGTGGCCTCTGTTTAAAGGGGCCCTTGTTCTTAGTATATTTTAGTTCCTTCAGAGGATCTATAAAGTGTGTCTTCCAGCTCCTTACCAAACATTAGTTTGTTTTCAAAGGGTAAGCTACACAGTATTGCCTTGGATGCTAGATCTCCTTGCCAGGTTTTCAACCAGACTGTTCTCCTTGCTGAGATTAGCAGAGCTGTAGTTTATTCCATGCATCTCTAGGAAGGAGAATTCTCTGAACATACTAGGAAGTGTGTCCAGTAATGCTGTTTTGGAGTATAATTCTCAATATAGCCATAGGTTCCTAAGCAGGTTCCCGCTGAAGTAAAGCCCTGGGTTGGTGAGCCTAACCTCAGGAACTTCTAGGGGCAAAAAACAAAAAAACTGTAATGATGTTTGGTCCCAGAGGTTCCCTGGAAAGGAAACACAAGCATTCTGAGGATAAGAGGAAAGGGTTGAGCTTTTAAACCTGTCCCACTTTGTGTTTCCTCTACAGGGGGAGGAGCCTCTCTCCTGAAGGACGAAGGGAGAAAATATTATTATAAACTGTTGGACTTTTGGACATCTTATTTGGGCAGAGCAGATGCAGTCCCAGGCTACGCGTCCAAATCAGTGCTGCGGGACTCAAAGTCATATTAGTCAATGACACTTCTCCTGTGCTTTCACTCTGAAAAAAATGAATCGGAGCCACAGTGTAAACTGTTAGGATATCTCCTGGCCATCTGCCTCAGTTTTGCTTATCACTCATATTACATCTGGTGCCTGCCAAACCTTAGTCACCAAAATATGACTGCAGCCTGCCAAAAGCCTTGCAGTGCTTTGATGATAATATCGTGAAATCACACAACTGACACCAAAAGACAGATACTTAATACATCTGCTGTGTTAAGGACTTTAGACTGCACAGGAAAATAAATGAGCAGCTAGATGCTGGGAAGCAATCCAGGCAGAAAAAAAGCTTTATATTTTATTTAAACAGGGCCATTCATATGCAAAACTTTCTGCTAAAGAAGAATCCCCATTAGTAGAGAGTGCTCTGATGATGCAGCCTGTATTCAGTGCCTCATCTAACTGATGGTGGTGTCAAGAAACAGGATCGTCATCGGCAATCAGGATGCCACCCCACATGTGACCAACAGTTATTTTGTTAAATTACTGTATTCAGAGATCTGTCCCGAGGTATGAAGGCATCCCAGGATTCATCTGGAGCTTGTCCACTGTTCACAAACAGAGATGTCACCCCCACTACGTCACAGTAGGGTTGATTCAGAGAGACATAAAAAGAATTTCGTTTTTGGGTCGATCTGTTTTTTTTTTTTTTAATTTTCCCACTTGCATATGAGTGTACGCGTGATTCTAAGCATGTATCGCAAGCCTTCAGTAAAGACTTCGTCAGTTCGTATGCCAACGAGAAGGTCATTTTTCAGCTTTCGTTTTACGTTTATGTTACTCATGAAACAACGTAGGCTTCTGTTTTTGGCCTTTTTCCAATGTCGCCTCGAACGAATCATTTACGTTTCCCGTTAGATTCTGAATTCCTTTTTCTATAAATAAACGTCCAGATGAAAATCGTTACAACCTTACGTCTGCGCACTACAAAATTAACTCATTAATGTGCTCCTCTACATATTTTGTTCACTCACTTCTGCTACAATGCTTAGTTAAATCACATAGCGGTCTCATTCTTCTTCCATTTCCCACACCTAATGCTTACCTAAATCACTTCGCGGTCTCATTCTTCTTCCATTTCCTGCACCTAATGCTTACCTTAATCACTTCGCGGTCTCATTCTTCTTCCATTTCCCGCACCTAATGCTTACCTTAATCACTTCGCGGTCTCATTCTTCTTCCATTTCCCGCACCTAATGCTTACCTTAATCACTTTGCGGCCTCATTCTTCTTCCATTTCCCGCACCTAATGCTTCCCTTAATCACTTCACGGTCTCATTCTTCTTCCGTTTCCCGCACCTAATGCTTACCTTAATCTCTTTGCAGTCTCATTCTTCTTCCATTTCCTGCACCTAATGCTTACCTTAATCACTTCGCGGTCTCATTATTCTTCCATTTCCCGCACCTAATGCTTACCTAAATCACTTTGCGGTCTCATTCTTCTTCCATTTCCCGCACCTAATGCTTACCTTAATCACTTCGCGGTCTCATTCTTCTTCCATTTCACGTACCTAATGCTTACCTTAACCACTTCGTGGTTTGGCGATTCTTCATATCTAAATTTTGGGTTTTGCCTTCGTTTTGTTGTAACCAACCCTTAATGAATGTATGTAGAAAAGAAAATGACACAGAAACAAAGTTTTTGTTTTACTAATAAATGGCATTTTTTAGTGCCTTTTTTTAAGTACATTTTTTTGAAAAATGTTGCACCTACAACCTTTTTTTTTTTAAAAGTTACAATTTTTATAAAATTTAAATATTGATAAAAACAATAAAATATAGTAAACTATATACAAAGCAATGGCAGGCCCCAGAAAATTAATCTTCATCTGTGGTCCCCAACAAATTGCGCAGCTCCTGCATCTTACCCACCAACCGAACTGATTTGTGCCAATCTGGCACGTTAAAAAATAAAAATATATTATTGTTCTGCAAATACATGTTTAACAGCTGTGGATGGAATGATTATTAGGTTGCACGCTAACTCATGAGACCATATGTCATGCTAAGGCAATTCTTAAAGGAAGAGGCCATATGTCATTATGCTAAGGCAATTCTTAAAGGAAGAGGGCATATGTCATTATGCTAAGGCAATTCTTAAAGAAAGAGGCCATATGTCATTATGCTAAGGCAATTCTTCAAGGAAGAGTCCATATGTCATTATGCTAAGGCAATTCTTAAAGGAAGAGGCCATATGTCATTATGCTAAGGACATTGCCAATGGATGTAGGTTGATTGATGATGATGTAATTGTCAACATACTCAAACTATTTACATTACTACTTACTTCGGTGATGGGCGACCTCTGCTTCGGGGACCACCCTACGGTCTGGGACCTGCCACTGCTGGGAATGTGAGGCTGTAGAGACATTTAAAATAGGTTCACTTCTAATGTCTGATTCAACAGTAAGCAAATGACACTTAGAATGTGTGTGTGACATCACCCACCTTCTCCACGTTCCTCCTGTGCATGATCTGCTGCAGTCTCTGCTCCAGATCCTTCACCCGCTATATATTCATCTAGAAAAAGAGATTAAGGGAATCAGCTTTGCTTTAAATAGCATGTATGTGTGTGGGGTTACATTAAGAGTCACATACCAGAGGCTAATGGCTCCATCGTTTGGGCCGACTCCCTGCCCACGCTGTGACGCCCCTCCTCTGAAGAAAGGTCCAGGGGCTGGTCTGACGCCGCTACAGAGGAGGGGTAGGAACTTGGCCCTGAAGATCCACCACTCACTTGCTGCTGCAGATTCAGGCAGCACTGGCCGGACTGCGCGCCTCCGGGTGCGTCTAATGCGATACTCCGTTTCCAACACTAGAAAAGAAAAGCATGAGATTGTCAGCATGGCACCCAAAAAAGCGAGCGGAAAGCAAACAGCAGCAAAGGAGGCCAAGACCAAAAGGCCACAGCGGCATGAGGACACTCCATCCTCCAGACCGAGCACTCGGTCGCACCAAGCGACTAGCAAGGTGTGTAAAAAAGCGGAGCCAAAGTGCCCACCACAAGGCGACATTGCCCACAAATCCCGGGAACAGCAACCAAAAGCAAGGAAGGAACCTCAAAGAAGAAGGCACCCACATCCAAACAACAAGGTACGACAATGTCCAAGGCCACAAAGAAGCAGAGGGCCCGATTCATCACCACAGAGCCAGCCCAGAATGTCCCCCGAAATGCCACCAAACACAGATGAGCCAGAAGACCAACCATTAGGCCGAACATTGCAGCAAGGCCAGCTGAGTGGCCGGTTTGGGGAGGCACAAACCCTAGCATTGGCAAGTGACCTCACACTTCATTATGATGAGCTATTTGGGCAACATTCAAAATCAACCAGCAAATCTTTGATGAGCTCACCAGACAGGTCAATGCAGCGGGGGAAGAGAGGAATGATGTGGAGCAGATACAGAGAAAAATATCTGACCTGAAGATCTCGAAGAAACAGAATAAACGTCGCAATCACAGGTACACATTTGAGTTGTGCATTTTGCTGCTTGTTGTAGTGACCACAATGCCCAAAATTTGTTAACCTCTATTTTTCAGCTTACAAACTGGCGGAGGCTTCCCCACCAAATTACAATATACCAGAGCTGAAGTAATGGTCCTGGCATTAATACATATTTGAGTTGTGCATTTTGCTGCTTGTTGTAGTGACCACAATGCCCAAAATTTGTTAACCTCTATTTTTCAGCTTACAAACTGGCGGAGGCTTCCCCACCAAATTACAATATACCAGAGCTGAAGTAATGGTCCTGGCATTAATACACCCCGTCACATTAGAGGGCCTCTCTGGCAGACAGGACACGGACATCCATACCATTTCTGCAGGTTAGTAATGTTTGTTTGAATGTGAACTATTGGAAACATGTGAAATGAGGCTCACAGGCAGATATGAACACATGCCCCTAGGGAGTGGCTTTGAGGGGAGGTTACTGTTTTAGGCGGGCATTTAATGTCCGAGGAATGTCCTTCATGATGGCCACTCTCCCAGGGTGCAGTAGTTAATGGTCCTTAAAAAGGTTTGCAGGCCATACACGACCTTTGACAGTATTTCTGCTCACTATTAAACTATTTATCTTACCAAAGCACTGCATGTGATGTGAATATAGTCAATGATAGACAACACTTACTTCTTTGTCTTTCTACCACTGGGATTGTAGCTGTGCTTTGGTCAGACAAACTTGAGCTAGGGTCAGGGAAAGGTCTACATAGGAAGAATGCACAGCAGCATACTCTGAAGCCAAATGCTATCTGCAAGCTGACTGTGGGCCCCTAATGCGCCGTTTGGGATCTGTAAAGCCTCCTAACATGCAGTACATGTATGTTTGTATTATTTAAGGTGACCAATCTGTATGTACAGGGTGAGGCATACATATAAGAGATACTGACATTCATTGTGAAGGTCAACTTGCACCATTGGGGGAGTTGTCATTCCTGTTTGGCCACGTGTTTTCTAAAGCATATGTACTAATCCAGCTCATCAATCCATGTTTGTGTGTTTATGTGCCTTTTAAACCCAGCCCAGCATCCAGCCTCTGGAAGTGTGGAAGCCTCCTCCAGTTTGAGCACGCCGTCTACTTCCCTGCTGCCTAGGACACAGGAACAGATATATAGGGTAAGTGGACTTAGATGAAACTGCTGATGCATGTGAATGCACATGAGTAATTTGGATCCAAAAGATATTTAGGGCAAATCTGAAACACTTTTTCACATGTCCCAACAGACTCCCACACTGATGGATGTAATCCAGGAGATAGAGGAGGATGCCAGCCAGATTGGACCTTCGCAAATTACCCCCCTGGAACCTAATCTGCCACTGCCCCAGCATCCTACTGCACCAAATCCTCTGCAGCAGAGTGAAGCTGGACGCATGCTGCCAGCCCATCGTGGGCAGCAGGCTGAGACTGGGCCTACAGTCCCCAGTGGTAGCTCTGCTGCAGAGGTTTTGCCAAGCACATCTGGGACTGTTGCTCACCCTAGAGCTCCAGCATCTGCAGGCGCTCAAACCCGGGGAAGTGGAAGACGCAGTCAACAACGTCGACCAGTTTCCCAGGGGAGGCGCGTGCCGATCCTGGAGTCAGCATGGCACCATGACAGACTCAACGAACAACAGAGCAGAGTATTGCACAATTGGAAAAATTCAATAATACATTCACCAACATGCTGACTGAATTTAGGACGAGCAACAGCCAGATGTCTGAACAAATGGCCAACTTAACCAGCAAGATGTCTGAACAAATGGGCAACTTAACCACACAGATGACAGAACAAACGGCCTCCTTAAATGCAAACTTCACTGCCATGCTAGATGCATTTCGAACTAGCCACACATGCCCACGTGTTGGACCACCTCCAAGGCCCACCACAACCTTATTATTGGCAACATCAATTTTAAGATCTATTTGACCTGGATCTGCTCCACATCTTTCCTTTACATCCCCACTCTATTTACCTGTCTGGTGAGCGCTACCAAGATTGGTTTTTTTATGGCTTTGCTGGTTTGTTTTTGAATTCGCCCATATAGCTCATTAGAGTGCTCACATAGCCCACTAGCCAATGGCTGAGCTTAAGCCTCACTAAAGCGGCCGCTCCAGCTCCCACGCTGCAGGCTTGGGTCTAATCAAATGCTGGCTGGCTCATCCTGTTTGTTGGCAATATTGGGGGACATTCTTGGCTGGGAAACAACTAAATTTGCCCATGGCAAAGATTGGACTGGACTGCCATTAGGACTGGGGGTCATTGTCTGGGTGGCCACCGAACTTACAGGCGTGGATGTGGTAAAGGTATGGCTGGTTTCCACCTGTGCCGGTGGCAAATGTGGCCGAGCAGGAGAAGGTGTGTATGTGGGCCTATGTATTCCTGGCCGACTATTCCCCTGGAAATTGTTGCTCCCTATGGATCTTGATGTTGGTGGGCGTGGAAACTTCGGCCTGGAGTCAGTTACTTTATAACTCCTGGATGTGGCCAATTGCTAGGGGCAAGGAGTCATTTTGAGTCTGCGAGTGCCCTTCTACTAAAAATTGACATTTTTTAATAAAATATATTGAATGTGACTTTAGTTGTTCTTGCCTAAGTTGATGCATTAATGTTTGGGTTGTTTGGATATTAATGAAGGTTTTTAAGGACAAACATGAGAATAAAAAATGCACAAGGCACAAATCAGGTGTAAAATGTTTAGTAATTAACTCATTACTATTTTTTGTGTGAAAAAGAAAAAGGCCTTCACAGAGGCAAATCATAGTCTAAACACACAATAACAAACAAACAAGCCAAACATATGTTAGGCAAAATAGCCGGAAATCAAATGTGCCCACACTGACTGGCCAGAGGCACTAGGTGTGACATCGTAAAGGTCATCTGCCTCCTGGCTGGGTGGAGAGGGGGGCAGATCCACATACCGGGGGCCACGCTGATGATCGCAAAATTATGAAGCACACAGCATGCAGGTATGATGTTGATGACCTTGTTGGGGTGATATTGCAGTGCCCCCCTGGTAGAGTCCAAACAACGAAATCTTGTCTTCAGGAGTCCAAAGGCCCTCTCCACTACGGCCCGGGTCTTCCTGTGGGCACGATTGTATGACTCCTGGGCCTTAATCTGCAGCCGAAGAATGGGTGTCAGGAGCCAGAGTAGAAGCGAATAGCCAGAATCCCCTGAAAGAATCACAAAATACGCACATAAATTACACATTCTAACCAACATTATTGTTTAAAGCAGTTGCTCACTCTGAATAAGAGCCTATCTTATATGTTTCCCACACCCTGTATAAATCTAAACTATTGTATATTAATTCCGCACCACCAATTATACTAAATCAAAGAATCTGTGGCCGTGCAGCGATATGGGACTATCTTAAACCATGAATAGTAATTAATTGTATAGTGGTGAATCCAGCTATTCACCCTAGATAGTTCACAAAATTCACTGCACCTCCTCCACAGTAATAAAGAATCTACAATATATATATCATGAATTTATAGGTACATTTTATTTTTGATCATTAACCCACATAAATTACATTACAAACAATTAAAAAACATAAAAAACTGGACCACATTCTCCCAGGGGCATCCCAATTTCACCTATATCCCATCCCATAATAACAAAATTGTCAGTGCCAATGTTATAATAAAGTGCGTAAGTGCTTATTGTGCAAACAATCTATCTATAAACACAATGTGGCAAGAGAACAAAGAAAAACAGACTCCAATAGGAAATACACAACAATAAATATGTGAAACAAACACATCACCTGAAGATAATCCCAAATAGCCCCGAGGTTTATGTAGGTCCGATAGCGATCCCCAACGCGTTTCGTGGTCCCCCCGCTCAGACCACTTTATCAAGGTACACCCTGTACATACAGATTGCTGACATTAAAAATCATCTTACATGCATCTACATACAGCTACTGCATGTTATGAGCCTTTAAACATCCAAGATGGCAGCTCATGGAATATCAGGCAGCCTGCAAACAGGAAATGCCTTCTGACTGTGCTGCTCTGCATTCTGGGATTGCTAACCTTTTCCTGACCCCAGCTCTGTTCTGTCTGAGCAAAGCACAGCTATAAACCGCCCCTGCACTTTATCCCGCTCTCCTCTCCTCAGTAAGTGTGATGCATCTGAGCCAAGATGGCGGAGCCCGTATCCTTAAGTCCTGAACAGAGTTGCAGGCCAGTGGGGGAAAGAATAATAAGTAAGTGACTAAAAACTTTAAATATATTAACTTGAAATGCTGGGGAATCATTTTTTAAGGGTTTGGGCTTTTCTAAAAATCATGGCGAAGGTCCGGTTTAACATGTCATCAAGGAAAAAACAGCCATAGGTTTAGACATGGGTCATCAACTATATTCATAGGCATACAGTGAAAAGGGAATGATGTATTTTGAGGAAACTTACCAAGGAGCCATCCACCTGATAATTCTCCAGACTCAAACCGACGGAATAATCCAGAGCTCCGCAAGATGTAAGCATCATGGGATGAGCCTGGATACCCGGCGAGGACACTAAGGAACCGCATGTCCGGCCTAACCACTGCTTGGACATTCAGTGAGTGGCCCATCTTGCGGGTCCTGAAAAAAAAAGAAAAAATTAAAGCAAGCCAAGGTAAACTACTCAAACACTAACTCCTAACACCCTCAAAAAAACATGTTGTACAATCCAAATAACATTAACAAAGTACATAAGTAGTTGAAATAACCAAGATTATATGTAGGTGGGAGAAAGGAAAGATTAACATTCTAATGACTAATTAAGGTCAACATTAAAATGGTTTGATAAGGCCTACATGAAAAAATTGATGAAGGTATGCATTGTAAACTGTTTCACAGGGACACTTTAGAAGGAGTGATTAATAGATAAATTGTAAACAGTTTCACAGGGACACTTTAGAAGGAGGGATTAATAGATACATTGTAAACTGTTTCACAGGGACACTTTAGAAGGAGGGATTAAGGTATACATTGTAAACTGTTTCACAGGGACACTTTAGAATGAGGGATTAATAGATACATTGTAAACTGTTTCACAGGGACACTTTAGAAGGTGTGATTAATAGATACATTGTAAACTGGTTCACAGGGACACTTTAGAAGGAGGGATTAATAGATACATTGTAAACTGGTTCACAGGGACACTTTAGAAGGAGGCATTAATAGATACATTGTAAACTGGTTCACAGGGGACACTTTAGAAGGAGGGATTAATAGATACATTGTAAACTGTTTCACAGGGACACTTTAGAAGGAGGGATTAATAGATACATTGTAAACTGGTTCATAGGGACACTTTAGAAGGAGGGATTAATAGATAGTTACAATACAGTTTGGCAAAACAATATAACAAAATGACCTAATTAACTTACCTATAGATGTACTCGTCGGCTCCGGGAGGGACCAATGCAACGTGGGTGCAATCGATCGCACCCATGACGTTGGGCATGTCGGCGATATTAAAAAAACCCAACTTAAGCATGTTCCAGGCTACCATGTCGTCAGGAAAAGAAATATATTTTGGACTAATGGTAGCCATGCCATCCAAAAACTTGGATAGCGCGTGGCTCAGCGTAGGCTGGGACATCCCCACTGAGAGGGCACCCAGCCTCTGGAACGAGCCGTTCGCCCCAAATTGCAGGCAGCCAAGCATCTTGGTCATACCTGAAATTCCTTGCCCCTTCCTTGTGGTGCGGGCTAACTATGGGCGCAGCTCACTATACAACTTATGGAGGGAAGCGCGATTAAATCGGGTGAGCTCGAACAGCTCAGCGTCATGCATGCAATCGATATGCATGCGTCGCCGGTGCAATCTGGCCTCGGCCATGCTGACACATGCAATGCCTTGGAGCTGAAGGCGCTCATATTCCTCAACAAAGCCGCAATACATGGTCAAGCAATCCGAGGCAAAAATGGTCCCATAAGTGGATCGCAAATGAAATGAAACCGTTTTATAGGGCGGTGGTCCCTCGGCAATCAGGTCTCTGAATCAAACGCAAGCCCATCCCAGTAATGTAACTAACGCAAAATATCAGATTTTGATCCGAAAATGATCCGAACTAACGCAAATGATCAGATTTAGATCCGTACCTCAAAAGCACATATACGCATTAGCAGGAACGAACATACGCATGGAAAAAGTAATGTAAAAACCAAAAAACATGCTAAACACACACAAAAACATACACAGACACATGTGGAGTCCAGACGTATCTGTCTCTGAATCGAGCCTAGTGTCCGGAAGTGGTGGCAAGGCCGTGGACTGCAAGACAGAAAGGTGTGGCTCCTCCCGGCCTCTATATACTTCTGGCCGCATCACCACAATCCTGTAAATGAAAAGCAGCCGAAATAGCCTCCAGAGAGGCTAAGGCATCCTAAGAAGCCTATGTCTTTGTTGCAAACAAGGAGGATGAGAATTATACTTCACCTTTCTCCATTTATTTTCTTGCTCTTTTTTTCTTTGGTGAACAACTATATATATATATATATATATATATATATATATATATATATATATTCAGGAATCTAAAGAGAAGATATAGAACCTAGTAGAAGGGGAGGGTCTGACGGCCTGGACTGGCTACAGAAGAGAAAACAATTCTACAGGTGAGAATCACACAATTGTTTTTTCACTCCCAATCCACTCCAGGCCGTCAGCATTCAGTAACGAATGGGACCTCCAAAAGCAGTGCACTTACTTCAGGGTGGGATCCCAAGAAAAGCGCTACGGAAGATGATGGCGCTATATAAATAAACAAGAATAATAATAATCAATGATGAGTAAGCTACTGTAATCAAAAAACCTCAACTTACTACTGTCTTTAATACATTCGTACCAAATACGGCATCCAGTGAAGCTCTAACATCTACCTCATAGAACTTGGTAAATGTATGAAATGTATGAACTGAAGACCAAATAGAAGCTTTACAAACCTGTTCCACCGAGCTGTTACCCGAAAAGGATTCTTCACCTTGGAGTTATAGGCCTTTATTACCGCCTGTCTAATCCATCAGCTGATGGTAGATTTAGCTGGCAGAAGACTCTTCCGTGACCCTTGTATAACAAATAAGGAGTCCGACTATTTTAACGCTTTTACTACATCCAAAGAATGAAGGACACTCTACTTATGGCTTACTGGAGCAGGACATAAGGAGGCCAAAACCACCTCTTCATTAAGATTAAAAGGGGAAACCACTTCAGGAAGAAAATCCTGCTTAAAATGGAAAACAGCTTTGTCCTTATACAAAGCTAAATAAGGAGGTTTAACCGCTAAAGCTGCTAATTCAGAGACCCACCTAACCAAAGTAATTGCCACTAGAAAAATGACCTTAAGTGTAATCATGCTTAGAGACGCTTCTGCTAGTGGTTCAAAGAGAGGGCCCTGCAGGACTGACAACACCAAGTTTAAGTCCCACACAGGCAGAATAGGCTTAAGTGGAGGGCACACATGAATGAACACTGCAAAAAAGTCCTAATAAGCTTATTCTTGGCAAGGGGTTTCTGAAAAAAGATGGATAAAGCAGATACCTGCCCTTTTAGAGTGCTCAACTGAAATCCCTCTGCAAAAATTCCAGAATTCTGGAGACAGAAAACTTCCTACAAGCAAAGCCTTTAGGTTCACACCAGGCAATTAATACATGCCATACCCTGTAGTAAAACTTTGAAGAAGTCTGCTTTTGGGCCTGAATCATGGTCTGAATAATCCTGGCCGATAAACCCCTCTCTATTAAGATGGAGGTTTCAATAGCCAGGCCATCAAATCCAGAACTCGTAAATTTGGGTGTCATAAGGGCCCCTGCGTGAGAAGATCTGGATCGCCAGGGAGCTGCCAATGCTTGCCCTCCGACCACCTTACTATGTCTTAAAACCAGATTCTCCTTGGCCAGCGAGGAGCCACCAGAATGGTTAGAACCCCTTTGCGAGCTACCTTCTTTAGTACACAACCTAGGAGTGGAAATGGAGGGGACGCATAAAAAAGCATGAAAGCTGACCAAGGAAGGGTTAGTGCACCTGTTGCTATCGCTAGAGGGTCCCTGGACCGAGACACAAACTTCGGAACCTTCCGATTGTGCCGGGATGCAAAGAGATTTATATCCGGACTGCCCCAGATGCCCTCTCAGGTTGGAAGTCCAATGTGTGAGGACTAAGAGAATTGCTCTTAGATCTAGGATATTTATAGAGAGCTTGTTTTCCCCTGGCCCCCACTGTCCCTGGATTGTCTGTGACCTCCAGACACCCCCCCAAACCATTAGGTTGGCATCCGTGGTGACTATCTGCTATTGAACCAGAAGAAAGGACCTGCCCACCAGAAGATGCTTGGGACTCAGCCACCAGGTTAGAGACTGTCTGGCCTTCGCAGTCCAGTCCAACTGCAAGAATGAAACTGGATTGGAAGTATGTAGAGGCCAGGAGAGGAGCCACGCCTTTCGGTCGAGAGTTAACCCTTTAGTTACTGAATGCTGACGGCCTGGAGTGGATTGGGAGAGAAAAAAAAAACCTGCAATCCGGCGTTGATCGTAGAGCGATTTCGGTGCTGCTAGACTCCATCACTGATTCAGCCTAGCTGGTCGAGGGGCATACACACTTCTGGTGACACTCCGTGGCCTGGACAATGCAAAGATGGAGGTGAGCAGTTCAGGAATCGCCCGACAACCAGAGCTGGAGGGATAAGACGTGGGTATTTTTCTTTTATAGCTTTACCCACAGCCACTCAAATGTATGGAATGAAGGTTCTTATTTTGTATTAGGTGTGTAACTTCTTTTACTCCTAATATTAGGAAACCTAGGCTGGGTAAGCATGGGAAAAATGTTTTTGCTGACACACAGAACTGCCGAAACGCGAACTACAGTAGAAAGTCCAGAAATAATGCGGTAAATTTTAAAGGCTGAGTATATTTTTAAAATCACACAGTAGCCAGTTAAAATCCTGCAAAAAAGAACTGATGCTATAAAGGACACAGCTCTCTCAAATACAAAGCAAAAAACAATATATTTTTGTGGGAGACTGCAACTAAACAGATTTGATGGTGTATGAAAGATCAATAAAACATGCATTCTTCAAAGCGCTGCCTGTAAGAGGGAAGCATAAAACAATACTGGCTAACCAGAGCATGTTAAGGCAAACAAGATATATTACACTTAATGCAGCCAAATGGTATGCTGCCAATGTGCGGATGACAAAGCTCAGGAAAAGCATGTCTTGTGCTAACACAAATGTGTGGAAAACATCTTCCCAGGATCTCTTACAAGTTAAACTACACAGCTAATAGCGTTATGGTCAATGCAAAACTGACAAGCATATTATCTGACACCACAAATTTCCTAAAAAGCCTTGTCCCTCTTCTTTTCCACCCACCTTTTCCCTTTCTTCTCTTCTTCCTCGTTATTCTTGTATTACCTTGACCGTCCTTCTCTGTAGCCTGTTTCTCATTTTATAAAGAGGTCACAAAAAACCACTGAATGACGTGTATTAAACTGTACCCTTATCAACTTTTAAGGATTTGTCTGGGTTAAAGAGAAACAAAACCCAGGATTTTCAGAGCCCCAGGTTTTGTTCTGATGGCAATTTAGAATGCCCCAGTGTCGGCTTCTACTCCAATTAGCTTTCTATGCTGTACATATTGATGAGTGGCATAGAAAGCAGAATGGAGGGGGCAGCATCTGGCAGACATCTTTGCAGAGGATTTCCCTTCCTACCATAAGGGTTTACAATACCTTCAACATGCCATTGAACTTACAATGCTATGTTCACAAAGAATCCTATGGTTTAAAGGGGAAAGCCAGGCAGTGGTCCTCATCTGGCAGTGGGGTGGCACACAGGAAAAATGTGGTGTGCCTGATTTGGGTAGAAAATTAAAGAAAGCACTTACATGCATACCCTGCGTATAGCTTCTGTACAGAACTCTTGGGTTTGAGTGACATGTCAGTCACTCAATCCCTGCACAGCGGTGCTGCTGCTGCAGCAGGGATTGAGTGACAAATCAACCCAGCTGCTAGCTCTATGGCAGCTGTGTTTTTTTATCTTAGTGCCTAAATTAAGTTTAGTACTGGGTTGATGCAGAGTGGGTGGGGCCTTAAATGGTTGGAGGTGCTATTTTACTACATTTCCTTGTATTTTATTACAACCATTATAAATGCCCAGGGGTCCCTTGACAACTGCTGGTGTTGAGGAACAGCATCAGAATAGCTATAATGTGACGTGCCTAGAGGGGATAAAATGTAATGCTGGATTTACACCAGCAGATCAATAGGTTGTTCGCTCAGCAAGCGAGTGACCATACAAATCTTCTGTGAGCGAGAGACTGTGTTAAGACGCCAAAGATTTGTTGGTCAATCGGACGCGAGAGCGATCGCTAATGCGTTAACTTGTTCTCATGGAGATATTTATTTTTCTGGGGGGTGACTTTGCCAAATGTAAAACCGTTCTTTACTTTACTGATTACACACTTTTGGGACATAAAAATGCCATGAGCATTTGAAGTGGATTTTCTTTTTTTATACTCCTTGAGAATGTCAACAGCTATGGTTGAATGTATTTAAATTATGCTAAGATAAGTTTATATTATATTATTTTTTAATAGAAAAATAGCAGCAATTATTTCAACTATTGCTGAGGGAAAATGTCAAAGATGAGATGTTGGTACTTAACAACCAGAGTTGATAAAGCATTAAATTAGGCCACCACTTATAATTAACCCTCCTACTTATGAGAAGGGTACAAGGCAACAGGTGTTACAAATAATACAGAGCAACCACATAAATAGAACACTTGCCTCTTCTTCTTGGTTCCGACCTAAAATCTAATTTAGTTCCACTGCTAAAGCAACACCCCCCCCATAAGGCTTGATTTGGGCATTGAAAATAAAAAAAAACCTGATCGCAGTTTTTGTCCCCTTGCAGGAATCATGCACTGTACCTGCATATTCACTTTAGTTTGGGAGCTGCAACCAGTGAGTGTGTCACCAATGATTACAATAGCAATCGTTGGTGACACACTTTGCACTGCCTAAAAGCAAGACATGAAGCATATATTGCGGAGTCCTCCTTGTTTTCTTGACAGGGCTGTTTAATATTTAGATTATAGAACTTAAAGAAGTAATATCATGAAAAAATTGCCCAGAACCAGTGCATCGGGAGCTTGTATGCGTAGCGGAGGGCAGCAGAGGCGGTAGCATGTGTGTGTGTCTATGTCAGCAGCAGACAGGCTTCTGAAGGCCAGCTGTGTGGGAGCACCAGGAATCTAGGTTTTTTACCCTGTAATTGGGATGCCCCACACTGCCTGTAATTGGGATGCCCCACACTGCCTGTAATTGGGATGCCCCACACTGTCTGAAATTGGGATGCCCCACACTGTCTGAAATTGGGATGCCCCACACTGTCTGAAATTGGGATGCCCCACACTGTCTGAAATTGGGATGCCCCACACTGTCTGAAATTGGGATGCCCCACACTGTCTGAAATTGGGATGCCCCACACTGTCTGAAATTGGGATGCCCCACACTGTCTGAAATTGGGATGCCCCACACTGTCTGAAATTGGGATGCCCCACACTGTCTGAAATTGGGATGCCCCACACTGTCTGAAATTGGGATGCCCCACACTGTCTGAAATTGGGATGCCCCACACTGTCTGAAATTGGGATGCCCCACACTGCCTGTAATGTGGGATGCTGCTCACTGTTATGTGTGATACCGCTCACTGCCTGCAATGTGGAGGCTGGTGTAAGGATTCTGCACACTGTCATTAAAGAGGTGATTGGGAGGGGCATTTTAGCACATCATGGGGTGTTCGCACCAACTGAACCCCCTATAGTTACTCCCCTGTCTAGAATCGCCATTCTTGGAAATTTCTGCAAATCTGTTAGGGTTAGTCTATTTCCATGCACTTGATAAGATCACACATGGTTGGGGAACAATCTGTGATCTCTTTTGGGCAAGAGAAAAAATGTCTCCTCAACAAAGTACAGAGCTGCAGTTGGCAGATCTGAAACATTTAGGACTTCCATAACTCCCTGGATGATACAAAACAGTCTGTATACAGTACACCAAACAACGCTTCAACAAGCCTCAAAACGTCTATGAAACAAAGTAATTTGGAGTAATGAGACCAAATGAAATTTATGGTTACAACCATAAACACGGCTTTGGAGAGAAATGAACAAGGCCAATAAAAAAAAATTGCACTGTCCAGAGTGTAAAGCATGGAGGCGAATGAGATTTTCGGGTGTGTGATCTGGCAGCACAAGCAATTTAGTCAAAGCTGATGGAAAGAGGAATGTGGCATGTTATTAAAAAAATTCTGTGAAATACTCACCTGTAGAATTGGTATTATACGTATACAGTACTTCCTGCTCCAGATATAATACTTACAATTGAGTTATCCTCCGCCAGAGGGCGCTGTGCACTGCAGACATGCAAAAACAGGCTCCTCCCGGCCCTTCATATACCCAGGGACCTCCCACAAATCCCCAGCATTGAAAAGCAGTGAACCAGAAGCCGGGAGAAACCAACCACCAAAACAACTGGTAATGATAACAGTAACAACAAGCACCAAACAGGGGATCCAGAGTAATGCAAACCAGGGTGGGGTGGAGCAGGACGTACTGTATACGTATAATACCAATTCTACAGGTGAGAATTTCACAGAATTGTATTATTCTAAGTATACAGTACGTCCTGCTCCAGATATAATACTTACAATTGGGACATCCAATAGCAGTGTCCATAGAACAGGGTGGGATCCCCAACAAAAAAAGCAACAGCAGACAGTTGAAAGCACTGTCACCTGCAATACCCCGTTACCAAGAGCGACACGAGCAAAGGCTCTAACTCCAACATCAAAACAACCCTAGAAGGGTACCAATAAGAAAACAAGTAGCGTACAAGCAAACCTGTTCAACAATACCTGGTGCTGAAAGGCCCAAAGATACCAAGGCACCAGCGTAATCAGAATAGAATGAGAAGAACTCGTCCCCTTAAGGAATAGGCTTGAGTAAAGGCCTAACAAAAGCAAAAACTAAAGTATCAAAGGAAGAAGCCGAGCCTTCCCCAGGACCAGAAGGGACATCTTATACAGGTAAAGGCCAGGCCCAAGGCCGCCTAACCCCTAGAGGCAGACGAGATCAGGCACATCCAGATGTAAGTGCCCACAACCTCGAGGAACATCAGTCCCCTAAGGGACAGGAGACAATCCAGGAAAAAAATTCCAGCACCTATTGAGGGAAAATAGATTCCCGTGCCTCATTATTACAAGGAATAATCCCAGAAGAAGGATAATGTCTTAATACCTGAGCCTGAGACACCACCTTAGGCAGAATAACCGGCATAAGGCGGAACACCACCACATCACGGTGAAGATACAGTAAGAAAACGAGGGCTAGCTAAACAGATCCGCCCGCTCAGGCGCACGGCCGACTGAGGTAACAGTCCCAGAAGGGCAACCTCATGGATAAGAACCGTCAGACAGCATCCGGAATAGAGCCAAGGGGAACACCCCACAAGGCAAATCAAATAGAAATCAATCCCAACAGGGACCCTAGAACTATGTGGGGGATGACACTGAGCAATCCCTGAAAGAAGGTCAGCCCAGGCAAGGAACTGAGTAAGACTTCTGCAGAAAACAGACAGGACAGAGCCTGAACCACCAGGGCACCAAGTAGGAGAGCCAACTCCAACCCATGCTGTGATAACTATATAACCCTGGGAACAGAGCTCGCCCACAGGGGAGAGACAAAAAACTCAACCCAATCAATATGGGTAAGAATACCCCACAATAGACAGAAGAAGAGGCAGAAGAAGCCAACTCCTAGGCTTCCAGAAGTCACAGACACCCACGAAGGTGCACCCACTTCCATCAAGGTGGATGAACCAAACGTCAGACCATCCAGACTAGAGTCTGTAGATAAGGGTGAAATAGAAAAAGGGGGGCCTGAGTGAGCAGGCCAGCACTCCTGACAGGACGTACAGGTCCGCTCTCCACATAACCACATCTGCAACCACACTCCACTAGGCCACCCAAGGGCCGCCAGCATCACTGGTTCCCCCTTCCAGCAGCAAACTTGCACAGAACCCTGTTTCCAGCAGGGTGAACGAGGGTAAAAACATATAGAAACAGAATGTCCATCATAAAGTCACGAAGCCTCAAGACCAAGGACAGGACAATCTGAGACAGGGAGCAAGGGCCCAGGACCCATGAAGGTGACGGGCCCAGAAAGATCCACACTAGGCGGATCAAATGGAGACACAAGAATTAGCACATCCTGTCGCAAAGGGATATCCACCGGAGCGAACATCACAGATATGTAGGAAACTATGTTATCCATCCAGATCAGGATAGATACCTTCCTGGGGGATCATCCTGCTTCCAAGTCCACGCAAAAAAAAAATGCACGCCACTGTCATCAGACCGACCAAGGGGCCCCCAAATAGACCGATCCCGCAAGGGAGAAGTTCAGCGATATAGAGCCAACCTGCAGGCCTACCTCTTCCAAAATAGACAGGTGGAAGGACCCCTAAGGGCCCCACCTCCCCCGGAATCACAGGGGAATTTAGGAGAAAAAAGTCCCCCCTCCATCGACCTGATAGATTTGGAATCCAATCGCAGGAAGACGCAAGGAAGGGGGCGCCCCCTGATTGGTACCCCCAGTACCACAGTCTCAAGGGTAACCACCGTACCAAGGTGGAAGGGTACACAGACCCAGCTCCAGGGAAGCTGGAACCCTGTCCAGCATTTACAATATGAGTAGCGGAGGAGCCCAAGGGCTCTGAGCATAGGGGACAACCTTTGAACAGCCACCAACAGGCCCGCCAGCTGCAATCCAGCCTGGTGAAGAGACGTGAACAGCGAGAGGGACCGAGCCCCTGCAAACATCCTGTCCAGTTATAGTCAAGGAAGCAGGTTCCCGTATGAAACGAATCCAAGTTCAACCCTAGGAATGGAATACCACTAAGGGGAAAAGGAGGAATTGAGGTGATTGAGCACCCATCCAAAGGACACCCCCAACCGAGTAACAAGCTCGGCCTGACGCAGGGATTAGGAAGCAAAGAGGGACGGTCAGGCAGTTCCTCGTGCGGACGCCCCCTTGGTCTCAGTAGAGAAATCACCCCCGTGATCGCCTAGGCGATCACTCAGGGAGCAGAACCAAGGCCAGATAATAAGGCCACAATCAGCAGTGTTGGAGCGCCAACACTAACCTGTAAGGTCCTTGGTGCCCGGAAGGCACAATGGCAATGAAATAGGTCCCTACCGACGGCAAGAGGTCCCTGGACAAAGGGCACTGGCGGCCCCACTCAGAGAAACCATGCAGTAAAACCACCTGTGAACGTAAATTGCCTCACCTATGGAAGGCCATAATGGACAGAGTGTCTCAACCGATTGGAGGAATGTGGAAAGGTTAGTGTAGAGGCCCCTGCCTCTGTCTGTTAAGGGCAACCAGCAGGTGCCCCCAGACCTCGCAGATCGCGTGTGGCCTGCGCCAACACAAGAAGAGAGGCAGGGACCAGAAGCATCCTGAATATCTCGGGAAGGGGCCGCCCAGCAGACACTATCCTGCATCCAGAGGAAACTTCCTCCTGACACCATCAGAATGAGGCATGCCGCCTCCTGATAGGGGCAAGGTGCTGCGGTCATCCCCTTCCCCAAGCGGGCGAGGGCGCCCCGTCATGCTTGGGGGGTTTTGGTAACAGTCTTGGACTTAGTCCTGCCAGAGGGACCAGGGCGTTGTCTGCCACTCCTGGGGCAGGGATCTATACCAAAAAGCTGGAAGGACACCACTGGTTCGGGTTTGACGCTAACATAGGGGGGAGGAGGGGTGCCCCTGCCTCGAGAAGGCCGAGACCGCCTTCTGTAAAGGGGTGTTTTGCCCTTTTTTCCAAACAGGTCCACACGGGCCCCGAATAGGCGTCGCCCTCTAAAGGGAAGCCCAGTAAGAATCTTTTTCGTAGCATCGTCAACACTCCACTGTAGCAGCCAGACCAGGCGGCGTATAGCTACAGCAAGTTCTAGCGCACATGCTGATGGTGTCATCCAGCGCCAAAAGGATAAATCTTACAAATACATCACAACTGTAGAGTGCATTAAACACCTCCCAGGGGAGATCCTCAGGTTGATGATCAATCAGCTTTCTGATGAGGGTCCTGGCGGCCACTGCAGCGATGGCCGCGGCACAGACCGGGCGCAGAGTCGTCCCTGCACAAGAAAAGGCATGGGAAGCCAGCCTATCAATGCGCCAGTCCTCAGCATCCTGAAGGGTACGATAAGAAGGGGCCGCAATAAAGGGGGGGTTAAGAACCCCAATGATCGGTGCATCCACCACGGGAGGTGATGACCAGCAGTTAACCACATCAGGGGGAAAGGGGTATTTCCAATCCCAGTCCCCTGGAAGTTTACTAGGGCATTGCCATTCTTTGAGTACAAGAGCCTGGAAGTGATCCTGCTCCAGAAATTCCAAACGCGGCGGCGCTGTATGGAAACTCTCCCTTCTGGGCCTGGAAGCCTCACCAGGGAAAGAGATAGATAAGACCTCGAAGATCTTTATCAGTAATTCGTCGGTGTCACACAGGCCTCAAGAACCGGGGCCCGAATCATCCTGACTCCTCAGCCCCTCGTCCGATGAGCCCGAGTCGGAGAATAGCCGACCTTCATCATAAAGAGCAAAACCCTGCTCAGTAGTGAACTCTTCAGATTCAGAAGGAATGGGCGAAACCGGAGGCGTCAGGGACCGTTTCTTACCAGGGCCCAAGCGTTCAGCCAACCTCGAAATCACCTGCTCGGCCGTAGGCAGTCTGTGCGGCACGACTTGCTGTTCATTCCCGCTCGAGTGCGACTCATCAGGAGTGAGATTTAAGACCGGCTAGGATGTGGGAGAATTTGTAAGCCCGCTAGAATATATGTTAGGCCGGGAGAAGCCACCGGAATCTTCAAGGTCTGAAAGACAGAAGGGGAATAAGGGGTGTCAGGGCCATGCGCCACAGAAGAATACTAATAATGAAAACGCCCGCGAGGGCACTCACCGACCTGGGGAGGAGAAGGACCGCCAACACACGCGCGTGCGGGGATAAACAAAATGGCGCCGACCGAACCTCGGAGGGCGGGTCTAAACTGGGCGTGACGCGGAGCGCGCCACCCCCAAAGAGCGTGAAGCTCTGAAGCAGCCGTTTAAAGCGTGTGCCAGTAAATGCATCTGCTAGTGGATACTCGTGAAGTCTAAATACACCGCCACCATTCTGACGCCCGTAGGCGTGCACAAATTAGTTTCCTGCTCAAAATGTAGCATAATAACGCAGGACGTGCAGTACACTATTGCATATTAAATTAAGAGGGCCAAACTAGAAGTGCTCTGACACCCAGTTGCCGGTCAGGGGCAAAAGCACGGCCATAAGCGTGACAATACTGTACACTGAGACCGTCAACGTACACACACACACCCCCCCCTTCTTTTCCCCCGAATAAGGGGGGAAACGAGGGAGGACGGCGACCCTTTACACAGGGTCCACCTCTACACGGGGGCATGAGGCAATAATGCGGGAGGGACATCCACTATGAGGCTCACCATCAGCCTAAACCGCCTACCCTATGGTGGGGGACTGCGGTGGAGCATGGCTCCATTAAGCACACATGGTGCTGCCTACCTTCACCCGACCAGCGCAGCCCAGGCTGGGAGGCACATCACAAGGAGGACGGGTGGGAATAGTCCAACAGGGCCGCAGGCTGTAATAGCCCCGCTCACCTGCGAGAGAGTGATACTTCATGTCTTCGCAGTCAGCACTGCAAGGAAATCTGGGGATTTGTGGGAGGTCCCTGGGTATATGAAGGGCCGGGAGGAGCCTGTTTTTGCATGTCTGCAGTGCACAGCGCCCTCTGCCGGAGGATAACCCAATTGTAAGTATTATATCTGGAGCAGGACGTACTGTATACTTAGAATATATCAAAATACAATTCAAATTCATCAGACTGAAAGCTGTGTATGAGACACTGTTGCCCTTTTCAACATGATTATGACTCAAAACGCTAGACCAAAATTCTGGTGTAACGAGCTCCTGGCCTCAATATCAGTAAGCTACATTAGGGAGATCTCCATTGTCTATTCTATACAAGACCACCATAGAATTTCTGAGCCCGAGCTTTTTTGTAGTGAAGAATGGGCAGCTTTTGTCAGGAATTGTGATGTACGCAGGCTCGCACCAGACCAGGACCTTCACCTGCTTCCTGTATAAGACGGCCGCCAGGGCAATTCCTGTTTTATCAGCTGCCCGGGACCTTCACCTGCTTCTTGTACAAAATGGCCGCTGGGATATTTCCTCTTTGCTGTGTTACTAGCTTCCTTGCTCCTGAACCATGCATTTCCAGTGCTCCCTTGTTATCTGCTTACATGTTGTGATCTTTTTGGATGCTCTTGATGAATCTCATTCGCAATCTCATACGCCTATACGCCTTCTATTCCGCAAGTCGATGGCAGTTAACAGTTTGTTGTCGTTTCAGAGTGCACATCAGGTTCGCTTGAAAAATTCGATACAGATCGTCCATTTTAAAAAGGAGATTAGCAGAGAGGTTACATCAAGGGGGTATCCCGAGTGAACTATACAAAGGGCATACAGACGAGCCAAACTGACTAATTTTGATAGGCTTTTAGTTGCCAAATCTTTGACCCCTACCTATTTATAACCACCTATAACAACCAATGGGCGCAGGTACGTAAAATCTTACAGCAGCATTGGAAGATACTCAATACGGATCAGATTGTCAGTAAGTACATCACCCCGGTCTTTACATCAGACCCAGAATGAGATCTACAGGGGGGCATCAAATACAGGGTAGTTGCCCATGTGGTGGATGCAATGTCTGTCAGTGGATGATCCCAAACTCTAAGAATAGACAAGTACATCACATTTGTGACTTTTTGAATGGTAATTCCCGTAAAGCGATCTACATCCTAAAATGTACGTGCCTGAAAATATATGTGAGAGAAACTACACAACCCCTAAAAAAACGCATACATAGTAATTTAGTCACTATTAGGAATGCTGCATGAGATCAAGCTTTGGACAAAACACAACACCAGTGGTGGCCCATTGACTTAGGAAACATTCCGGACACGTAAGGGAACTGACTGTATTTGCTGTGGAAAGAGTGAGTATGAATATTAGGGGTGGAGTCATTAAGGTGCGTTTAAGACAGGCAGAGTGGAGGTAGATTTTTAGTTTAGAATCACGGAGCCCTAAGGGCCTTAATGAGGAGTTTTTAGGTTAGTTTAGTTTGGTTTTCCCAACATGTGAGTAGTTGGGTCCAATATACACAGTTTTTCACATGGTTTTATCCAGAACTATGCTTCTGATCCGCCTACACCAACCCTGGCTTCCATTTGCTCTGACACCTCGCTTGTGACCCTGACTTTAACCTCGACTTTACTCCTTGGTTGTGCCTGCAGTGCAGTCTGACCCACCTTGCGGGGGCAACAGTGAAAACCAAGCCTGCCAGTAGACTCCAGTCCCTTGTAGGAGGTTGTCTGAGTACCTCACATCTGGAGCTCCAGCTGCTAGGCTGCACCCCGCTGCTTGCTGGAGACAGTTCCTGGCAGCCCTGACAGCTTTATCACATGAGAAACAAAAGGCCTCATCCACACCTATCACTGAAAGTTTTTGTACAAATTTTTCAAAGGGAACAATCTTCCTTAATGGTCCACTACAACAACAAAGTACAGGTCCTTCTCAAAAAATTAGCATATAGTGCTAAAGTTCATTATTTTCCATAATGAAATGATAAAAATTAAACTTTCATATATTTGAGATTCATTGCACACCAACTGAAATTTTTCAGGTCTTTTTTAATACTGTTTTTTTTTACTGTTTTAATACTGATGATTTCGCCATACAGCTCATGAAAACCCCAAAATCCAATCTCAAAAAATTAGCATATCATGAAAAGATTCTCTAAACGAGCTATTAACCTAATCATCTGAATCAACTTATTAACTCTAAACACCTGCAAAAGATTCCTGAGGCTTTTAAAAAAGCCCAGCCTGGTTCATTACTCCAAACCACCATCATGGGTAAGACTGCCGACCTGACTGCTGTCCAGAAGGCCATCATTGACACCCTCAAGCAAGAGGGTAAGACCCAGAAAGAAATTTCTGAACAAATATGCTGTTCCCAGAGTGCTGTATCAAGGCACCTCAATGGGATGTCTGTGGGAAGGAAAAAATGTGGCAGAAAATGCTGCACAACGAGAAGAGGTGACCGGACCCTGAGGAAGATTGTGGAGAAGGACCGATTCCAGACCTTGGGGGACCTGCGGAAGCAGTGGACTGAGTCTGGAGTAGAAACATCCAGAGCCACCGTGCACAGGCGTGTGCAGGAAATGGGCTACAAGTGCCGCATTCCCCAGGTCAAGCCACTTTTGAACCAGAAACAGCGGCTGAAGCGCCTGATCTGGGCTACAGAGAAGCAGCACTAGACTGTTGCTCAGTGGTCCCAAGTACTTTTTTCTGATGAAAGCAAATTTTACATGTCATTCGGAAATCAAGGTGCCAGAGTCTGGAGGAAGACTGGGGAGAAGGAAATGCCAAAATGCCTGAAGTCCAGTGTCAAGTACCCACAGTCAGTGATGGTCTGGGGTGCCATGTCAGCTGCTGGTGTTGGTCGACTGTGTTTTATAAAGTGCAGGGTCAATGCAGCTAGCTATCAGGAGATTTTGGAGCACTTCATGCTTCCATCGGCTGAAAAGCTTTATGGAGATGAAGTTTGCATTTTTCAGCACAACCTGGCACCTGCTCACAGTGCCAAAACCACTGGTAAATGGTTTACTGACCATGGTATTACTGTGCTCAATTGGCCTGCCAACTCTCCTGACCTGAACCCCATAGAGAATCTGTGGAATATTGTGAAGAGAAAGTTGAGAGACGCAAGACCCAACACTCTGGATGAGCTTAAAGCCATTATCGAAGCATCGTGGGCCTCCATAACACCTCAGCAGTGCCACAGGCTGATTGCCTCCATGCCACGCCGCATTGAAGCAGTCATTTCTGCAAAAGGATTCCTGACCAAGCATTGAGTGCATAACTGAACATAATTATTTGAAGGTTGACTTTTTTTTTATTAAAAACACTTTTCTTTTATTGGTCGGATGAAATATGCTAATTTTTTTAGATAGGATTTTGGGGTTTTCATGAGCTGTACGGCAAAATCATCAGTATTAAAACAAAAAAAGACCTGAAAAATTTCAGTTGGTGTGCAATGAATCTCAAATATATGAAAGTTTAATTTTTATCATTTCATTATGGAAAATAATGAACTTTAGCACTATATGCTAATTTTTTGAGAAGGACCTGTATGTACTGGGCAAAATAAATTCATTTTCTGTTTTATGAATGTGCTATTCTGTGATGCCATGCTAATTTAATGCAAGAAATTGTTAGGAGGTTAGGATAGGTACTATAAGTTTATGAACTCAGCTGAATGAAATGTAGAATCAGCAGCAAGTTTGCCTAAGGACTTCAGACAGTTGTAGAGATAAAAGATCAGCACATGAATAATTAACCTGAGGATCGAGGTACATTTTCACATTGCTGTTTATGGCTCGTGTGCCCTGTGACCAGGGTCTCTGACTGACTTTAGTGCAAGGTCAAAAAAAAACAACCAAAGGTCTGAATTTTTTAATTGTTCAGAGTGGCAAAAAAATCTGAATAGAGCACGGTTTACTGGCCATTGGATCATCTCTCCATTGGTCCATAGTCACAACAAAACATGTTTGGAATATATTTACCTGGCAAAATAAATATTATTTAAAGACAATTTTAGGCAAATAACAATAAAACCCCAGTTAGTCTTACCGGTAACGGTATTTACAATAGTCCTCCAGGATTGCTTAGCCACTCACTTCCTCTCCCTAAACAGGAAACACAAACTGACAGAGTATTAAAGCCCCGCCCTTTCCTAGGCAATCATACAGAAATAATCTGAGACCCGTAGGGGAAAAAGATAGGCAAGAAGTAACACCCGTAGGACGCCGTCCTGGAGGACTATTGGAAATACGGTAGGACTAACTGGGGTTTTCCCCAGACATCCTCCAGGACGGCTCAGCTACAGGAGGTAAGCAAACGCACAGCGTCCTACCTCTGGGTGGGTTTTTTTTAAATTCTGCTGGTCATGATTCCACTTGTAGTGCCTCAGGAAGGTGCGTGGTGAAGAGCAGGTGGCGGCCTTCCATATTTCCCCCAGTGAGATGCCGCCATTATAAGCCCAGGAAGCTCACACTGCCCTAGTGGAATGAGCTCTAATAACTAAGTGGGGGGGGGGGCACCCATTGCTTCATAGGCCAGAGCGATAGCATCTCTGATCCATCTCACTATGGATGCTTTGGATGTAACTCCTTGCTCTTCCACCCAAAGGAGACCTATAAATGATCCAATTTTCTGAGGCCATTTTAGGTAAATATAAGGGATCTGGCCTTAAAAGAAGTCTGTCTGGTAACTTTCTCAGGTAGGGTTCTTTAATTGACAAGGCATGCAGGTCACTAACCCGTCATGATGCTAGCATCTTTAATATTGTGTCCTTAATGTCGAGTTCAAAAGGGGGTAACTTTAGTCCATGAAGAACTAATGACAAATCCCAGTTGGGAAACATTTTGGCCTTAAAGGGCTGTTTCCTAGAAAAGGCTATGAAAAATATACACCAAAGGATCGTCTCCAGAAAGACTGAAGTCTGAACCTTAAGGGTGCTCAAGGCTAGGCCTAACAGCAGATCTTTTGCTACCTCTTCTGTCCTTAAGGACCAAGTAGAGGTGAAGGATTGGTATCTTTTCCATACCTTACATCATAGCTTTTTGCTTTGCAACAGGGTGGAAATAACTATGTGATAACCCCTTTTTTCTTAAGCCCTATTCAGTGTCCACACTGCTAGTTTTAGGGACTGGACTTGTGGATGGAGAATTGGGCCCTGGTAAATGATATATGAAAACTCTGGTAGAAGCCATCTGAGCATGACTGACACACGGGACAGGAAGGAAAACAATGGTCACAGGGCCAATGTGGTGCAATCAAGAGAACCCTAGCTTGCTCTGGTTTGATTTTCCTTAGACTGAAGGTAACAGCTTCATTGGGGGGAATGCATAACAAAGGCTGAATTCTCCCCACTGATTGCTGAATGCATCCAATCCGGCACTTGGAATTCCGGTTGTTGGCAAACAAATCTATACCCGGCTGCCCCCACCAAGTCACTATCTAGGAAAAAACCTGCTGATGTATCACCTATTCTCCCTGGTCTATTCTTACTCTGCTCAAGAAGTCTGCCTCTACATTTAAGTACCCTTTTATGTGGATTGCTTGGATGGACCTGACATTTCCCTCCAGGCTGTCCAACAGGGATCTGTAAAGTTCCAGAGATCTTGTTCCTCCCTAGTGGTTTAGACAGGCAAGTACCCTTACGTTGTCTGAGACAATCTGGATGTCTCTGTCCAGTACTGACCAGGTCAGGGCCAACACTAGATATGGGGGGATGCAGAAAAAAGGTACAGAAAAAAAAACCTACAGCACATACCCAACCTAGCTTAGGCTTCTGTAATGAAAAATAGGGGGAAAACATGGACACCAGAGGGATCTGGACCCACCATTAACCCTCAATCCAAGAAAACATTCCATCACACAACACCAAGGTCCGAGGGGAAGGGGAGGGGCTTTAATACTCTGTCACTTGGTGTATCCTGTTTAGGTAACATAGAAGGTTGATGGCAGAGGGAGACCATATGGTCCATCTAGTTTGCCCTTATGTGTATACTGTATGTTCTCTTAATATTAGGATAGATGTGTGCTTATCCCAGGCATGTTTAAATTCACTGACTGTTGATTTTCCAACTACCTAGTATCTACTACTCTTTCTGTAAAATAATATTTTCTAACATTGCTCCTGATCTTCCCTCCGACTAGCTTCAGATTGTGCCCCCTTGTTCTATCATTAAGTTTTTTCTTAAAAACATTTCACTGCTGAACCTTATTCAATCCTTTCACATTTTTAAAGGTCTCAATCATGTCCTCTCTCCCTTCTTTCCTCCAGACTGTACAAATTAAGTTATTTAAAGTGGACCAACACCCAGGATTTTCACTATCCTGGGTGTTGGTCCACTTCTGCGGGGCGCCCCGATCGGAGCGAGGTCCGTCGACAGACAAGTTGAGAGCGCCCGCCGCCGCCTCTCGCGTGTCCCTCTTACAGGGAGCGCGCCCGCGCCGGCCGTTTGTGAATGGTGCGCGCCCTGCTAGAGGGATGCGCGAGAGGCGGCGGCCCGCGCATGCGCCGTTGGAAAGGGGATAAGGTAGGATTTGCGGGCGTCCTGGGGGGTTTCACACAGCGGGGCACCCCCGATCGGGGTGCCCCGCAGGCAGGGAGCTGATCGGCCCGGGAATCTTATAGATTCCCAGGCCGATCAGCTGTGGGTGTTGGTCCACTTTAAGTCTTTCCTGATAAGTTTTAAGTTTAAGCCATTCTACCATTTTTGTTGCCCGTCTTTGGACCCATTCTATTTAAATAATGTATTTTTGCAGGTAAGGTCTCCAGAACTGCACACAGTATTCTAGCTGTGGCCTCACCAGGGCTCTATACAGCGGCATCACAACCTCTCTCTTCCTACTGGTGATGCCTCGAGCTATGCAGCCGAGCATCCTGCTTGCTTCTCCCACTGCCTGGCTACACTGTCCACTCATCTTGCAGGTAGGTAGAGGAAGTGAGTGGACAAGCCGTAATGGCGGACGCCTATACTCACCTTTTCTCCCATGCAGCCCATTGTTCCTAGTACACAGCTGCAGCTCTTACCTGCAGGCTGGGTCCAGATCCATTGCAGTCCAGTTAATCGCGCGTCTCTTTCTGCCACTCCGACGCGGAGACGCCCCTGGCCTAGTCACAGAGAGCTGCCACACCACCCTCCATTCACTGCAATGGAAAGGGGCATGTTAAGTTATCACAAATTGAGATGCTCCAGAAGAGCTCCCTAGAGTCTTCTAAAATCTAGGCAGTGGTTGCTCCTCCTTAAGCAAAGACTGGGTTTAGTTCAGACCATTTCCACCTACAAAATGCAATGAATTCCTATACCTGGATGCCCAAAGGCTAGGGGCCACTATCAAGGCCAACAAGGCCAACTTGGGCCCTGCTCCCATGCTGCTCAGACCTCCCATGTATCGTGACCAAGGCCAACACAAGAATGGTGAGCATTTAACCTGAATTTGGGCACCCCAAGGCTATACAAGATGAGTGGGAATGAAGATGCAATGGAGTGCTGGATTAAAGTTGGAGTAAATTCATGATTTGTTCAGTCCTCATAGAAAAGCACTGTTTGTTTAAAACAAGCGATTATACATCCTAAAATAGATAAGGAGACTAAATCAGATAAATTAGTCTTGGTCATATGTTTATTATAATAAAATATTTAGTTTGAGGTGTTTCTGAGGACTTCCCAACTTCCAGGTATTTTTCTTTGGCTAACGCAGTACATCACATTCTGAATCTGAGACTGCCCTCTTGTGGCTGCCTCTTTTGTTTTCTGTCACTCCGAAAATGGTGATACTTTGACTACTCATTGATATCCTTAATATTCAACGCCTCAGAACTGTGTGTGGTTTTTAATAAGCGTTAGAGGATGGCAAGTTATACAGCATTTGTATAATCATTTGTTTTCCTTAAAAAAAAAAGTCAGCGGGCTGTTGAGCCCTCCTGGGAAGGCACCTGCTTTAAATAAAAAATTTATTGTTATTGTTTGTTATTATTTTTGTAATGTCAACTCCTGAAAAAACATTGCATGGGTATATGGGTGATGCTGTGTATGGCTCAGTCCATTTACTCAATAGGGGAGTCAACTGGCCTATAATCAGTGAGATGAGCACACACAGCAGACCACTGATGGGAAGCAACCAATTGTGAACATGTTAGCATCTTGAACTCCTAGAAATGGCAGAAAAGTGTGTGTGTGTGTGTGTGTGTGTGTGTGTGTGTGTGTGTGTGTGTGTGTGTGTATGTATACACATACATACATACATACATACATACATACATACATACATACATACACATTACAATCCCTATTGAAATTAGCCATTAGTTATACATGGTGCACGGTGGATAGCACCACCTTATATGCTGGCCCGGCAGGCCGACAGGATGCCCTACTGTGTAAATATAAGAAGGTTTGGGATAGCCCACAAAAACTCACCCAGGTTGCACCCCATGGCTGCATCCCCATCATCTTTGTGCCTGAGGTTCAGGAACCATTCAAATAGGTTAGATGCAAGAGAGCGCAGCAGACTACAGGGAGAGCCGCTCCATGCTCTGTATGCCAGAGCTCTGACTGAAAAAGTGACATATGTTCTGCATTAATCTATTATCCATGTATGTGCTGTGGGAACACAGGGGAGGTAAGTTTTGTGGGTGATCGATCTTGTGGGTTTCACATTGTGGGGCATCCCAAATCGGCTCAAATTGAGGTTTTGGTCCACTTTAAATAGCCAACACTGAGACACTAGTAACATTGAACAGCACCATGGAAGGTGATGGCGCTTTAAAAAATACCGTTTTGTGAGTACTCACCTTTAAAACGGGTATTATGAGTGTGCCATACACTCCACTTCGGTCTTCATGACATCTGGGTAATCTCCAGTAGAGGGCAAACTTCTGCAGAGATGAATTATGTAAAAAAGAAAGCCCCTCCCGGTCCATATATACCTGGGACCTCCCACCAATTCCCCAGTGTATAAAAGCAGCAAAGGGACCAGGAAGAACCAAATATAACCTTAATCAAAACCAATGGTTCCCCATATAAAAGCCCCAGAATACCTGAAAAAAAGGGGTGGGGCGAAGTGGAGTGTATGGCACACTCATAATACCCGTTTTAAAAGTGAGTACTCACAAAACAGTATTATTCTAAGTGTGCCATACACTCCACTTCGGTCTTCATGACATCTGGGACATCCAATAGCAGTGTCTGTCATGGGTGGGAACCAGAAACAGTAAAGAATGTAGCAACTCAAACCACTGCAGCTTGCAGAACCTTGCGGCCAAAAACAGCATCCGCTGAAGCCCGCACATCAACCTTGTAAAACTTGGAAAAGGTATGAACAGAAGACCAAGTAGCAGCCTTACAAACTTGTTCAACAGAAGCCTGGTGCTGAAAAGCCCAGGATGCACCAACAGCACGAGTAGAGTGCGCAGTGACCCTAAAAGGGGGAGACCTCCCCTTAGCAGAATAGGCCCCAACGATGGCCTGGCGTATCCATTTACTAATGGTACACTTGGCAGGCGCCAAACCTTTTCTGGACCCGGAAGGCACCACGAACAAGGCGTCCGTCTTACGAAAAGGAGAAGTAGCAACCAAATAGTACTTCACACAGCGAACAACATCCAAATTGTGCAGAACCCTCTCATTGTTAGGCTTAGGACACAAGGAAGGGAGAACAATATCCTGATTGAGGTGGAAAGCAGACACCACCTTAGGAAGGAAATTCGGCTTAAAACGAAAAACCACCTTATCCTGGTGTCTCACAAAGTAAGGGGCCTGAATCGACAGGGCCGCCAACTCAGAGACCCGCCGAAGTAATAGCCACCAAGAAAGCAACCTTCTGAGTAAGAACCGAAAGAGCAATATCCTGTAGCGGCTCAAAAGGAGGACCCTGCAGAGCCGAAAGAACCAAATTCAAATCCCAAACAGGAACTACAGCCTTCCGAGGGGGGCGCACATGCGCCACCCCTTGGAAAAAGGTCTTAACCAGCGGGTGTAAAGCAAAAGACCTCTGGAAGAAAACCGACAGAGCAGAAACCTGTCCTTTCAAAGTACTAAACTGGAACCCAAGATCCAGATTATGCTGAAGAAACTCTAAAATCCTGGGTATAGAAAAAACCCTGCAAGGCAAGGCCCTAGCCTCACACCAATCAATATAGGACCTCCAAGTCCTATAGTAAATGCCAGAAGAGGACCGTTTCCTAGCCCTAATCAGGGTCTGAACAACAGCCTCAGACAAACCTTCCTCTTTCAAGATGAAGGTTTCAGCAGCCAAGCCGTCAAAGCCAGCGTTTGTAAATTGGGGTAAAGTAGATGACACTGAGCTGGTGCCCCTTCTAGAACCAGTTTGCGAACTACCTTGCCCAGCATGGAGACGGGTGGAAACAGGTACAGAAACCCCAACTCCTTCCAAGCCAGAGACAAGGCATCCACTGCCAGAGACAGAGGATCCTGAGAAAGAGACACAAATGCCGGAAGTTTGTGATTGTGCCTCGAGGCAAAGAGATCCACCTCCGGAGTCCCCCACTTGCGGCAAAGATCCAGAAAAACCTCGGGGTTGAGAGACCACTCTCCGTGGCGAGAGGATCCCCAGCTCAGGGAATCCGCCTCCATGTTCTCCACTCCCGGAATGTAGACTGCCGAAAGGCAAGGAACATTGCTCTCCGCCCAGTGCAGGATCAGAGAGACTTCCCTGAGGGCACTCCTGCTGCGAGTCCCTCCTTGGTGATTTATGTAAGCTACAGCCGTCCGGTTGTCCGAACGAACCTGAACCCGGAAGACCCCGTAAATGTGGGGTCAGCTGAGCCAGAACCAGTCGAATGGCTCTGAGCTCCAAGACATTGATGGGGGTGTGAGCCTCCTGGGGACCCCACACCCCGCTGAACTGATGATTTTTCCAATAACCTCCCCAGCCCGACAGGCTGGCATCCGTGGTAACCGGCTCCCAACAAGGGACTAGAAAGGATCTGCCCTTCACCAGATTGCTCGAGTCCAGCCACCACCGAAAGGACTGCCGAACCCTGGGAGACATCCTGAAAGGTTGATCCAATGACTGTGGGCACCTGTCCCAATACGTCAATTGGTGAAGTTGAAGAGATCTCATGTGAAACTGTGCAAACGGCACCGCCTCGAAGGAGGATACCATCAAACCCACCAGTTTCATCCCCTATCGGATAGAGGGATAAGGACTGGCCAGAAGAAGGCGGATCAGGCCTTGAATCCCCTGCACCTTGGTCTGGGCAGAAACACTCTGGCCCGAATGGTATCCAGATTTATGACCAGAAATGAAATCACACGAGACAGGGAGAGAGAAGACTTGGTGTGGTTGATCACCCACCCGAACCTTTCCAGGGTCGACACCACCTGGTGGGTGTCCAGCTCCGCCTGATGGAGGGAAAAGGCTGATATCAACAGATCGTCCAGATAAGGCACAATGCGAATGCCCTGAGATCTGAGCAGAGCCATTATGCCCGCCAAGACCTTGGTGAAGACCCTCGGTGCCGAGGTCAGACCGAAGGGAAGAGCTACAAACTAATGGAAATAATGGAGAGTGAAATAATGAAGGTGAAACGAAATAAATTTCAAAGAGATCTTGAGGACTATAAAAATAATAGAGTCTATACATGGCGAAGATATGGCGCCAGATCTCCCAGATCCAGATCAATATTAAAAAATGGAGAAGGAAAACGTGTCTCTTTCAATCTTTCAGAATCATCGGATTGGTCGTCCAATAGCGATCGGTCAGAATCAGAAATAGAATCGCGAAATTTTATAGGGCCAGTACCACCACGATCCAGGAAAAAACGTTACCAACGAGACGCCACAGAGCGGGGCGGAAACATGGAATCAAACAACCGGTACACCCTACGGGAACGCAAATCATAACTAATGATAATAGCGTGATTAATCTTTCCTCCTATGAACTTACTGCGGATGAAAACAGACTTTTGTCTAAGGGACTTTCTTTTGCGCCCACATGTCAATTTGATTTATTTTCAACCATCCTTGATATCAACCGATTTGTGAGAAATATAACCCTCAGAAAACATTTCTGGAAGGAAGATCCTATGAAGTTAGTTGCATCTTCTCCTTCTGAGGAAGGTGATCCCTCTTTACATGATAACAATATTGATATATATTCATTGAATTCTAATGTATCTATTATGAGGTCTGATCGAATTGATAGGGGTATACAAGAATTGTCTGCTTTCCAGGATGTGACCTTAAAATTGTTGTTGGAGAACATGTCGGATGAGGGCCCTGAAAAAGTTCAACCCCCAATTGTCCCTATATCAGCGGATAGAAAGTTCTATCCAGTACAATCTAGAAATCATATCATAGATACTTTCCAAGAAGCGGTAGAATGTGATCTTATAGAATTAGCTGAAAGGAAGTCCCCCAGAATGAAATACAATTTATCTTATGGTGAAAGAAAGGCCATTAAAAATCTAGCCACTAACACTGAGATAATAATACGGGCTGCAGATAAGGGAGGTAGCGTAGTAGTATTAAATACTCAAGATTATGAGAAAGAAGCCCTAAGACAGCTGGAGGATACCACCACTTATCGCCAGCTAAGACAGGACCCTACTAATGATTTTCAGTTACGCTTAAAAAAGGTTCTAAATGAGGGCAAGGAATTAGGAGTTTTGACTATCAAGGAAATTGATATGATGTGTGTGGACTCCCCCATTGTCCCGGTCTTTCATCATCTCCCCAAGATCCACAAACCCCAGCGCCCTCCGGCTGGTCGGCCTATTGTGGCGGGTATTGGGGGGATGAATGAAAGGCTGGGACAATGGGTGGATTTGCATCTATTGCCTCTGGTTAAAAGGCTTCCAGGATACTTAAAGGATTCTGGTGATGTTATGCGACACTTGAATGATTTCCAGTGGAAACCTACTTATCGATGGGTCACATGCGATGTGGCATCGCTGTATTCAATCATACCGCATGATCTGGCATTGCAGGCAGTTTATTTTCATCTTAAAAATTATTCTAGTTATTCTAATGAATTAATGGCCTTTTTAATTATTGCTATTGAATATTTGCTGAGCCATAATTTCTTTTTGTTTAATAGAAAATATTATTTACAATGCCGCGGAGCATCGATGGGAGCCCCCTTTTCCCCGTCACTAGCCAATCTTTATATGGGCTGGTGGGAGAGGGAAGTTATCTATGGCCATAATAATCCCTTCTCATCTAACATCAAATATTTTGGTCGCTATATTGACGACCTTATAATAATATGGGAAGGGGATAAATTGGATCAATTTATGGAATACCTAAATGATAATACTCTTAATTTAAGTTTCACTATGGAGAGTTCTGTGGATTCCATTCCTTTTCTAGACTTACGCCTATATGTCTCTGATGACAGAACCAAAGTAGTTACATGCACCTTTAGAAAAAAGACAGCGGGCAATACCATCCTGAGAGCAGAGAGCTGCCACCCTGCCCATACTATTAGAGCTATACCGGTAGGGGAGATGATCAGGGCCCGCAGGAATTGTACAGATGATTTGGACTTTGAAAGAGAACTTGAGACTATATCAGACAGACTGTCCCAACGTGGATATAGCAATGATTTGTTAGAAAGAGCTAAAAATATAGCAAGGGCAAAAAAGAGGGACAGGATGTTGTTTAGGGATCAACATTCCAAATCTCAAGGTATTGATAACCAGGGTAATGGAAATACAAGTAACACTAAACGAGATGGAACTCTGGTTATGTCTACTTCTTATAGTGTGGCATTCCCTAAGATCAAAAGGATCATTCAAAAACACCTCCCATTACTGCAATGTGACCCACAATTAAAAAGTATTATTGGGAATGGGATTAAGATAGTTCCCAAAAAGGCTCCAACTTTAGGCCAAAAATTATCACCAAGTCTTTATATAAATAAAGGGATGGAACAGAAAACATGGCTTTCAAGTAAAGGGTTTTTTAAATGTGGAGGCACGAGATGTGGATTGTGCAAATATACAGTGGGTGGCAGCCACTTTTCTTCTGTAGTAACTAAACAAAACTATGAGATCACGAGCTTTATTAATTGTAACGCCCGATATGTGATTTATCTGGTACTATGTGAATATTGTCAAGTCCAATATGTCGGCTGTACCACCAGACAATTAAAACGGAGAATGTGGGAACACCTCTCAGCGGCCCAATCAGATCGTACAACCTCTTTATCTAATGTCAGCAAACATTTCAGAGATGTTCACGGTGGTGATACTAAGCACTTTAGATGTACAGGGATTGAAAAAGTTACACCAGGAGCGAGAGGGGGAGATTTATGGGAAAAGCTACTACAGAGAGAAGTGTATTGGATTTTTCAGTTGAGGACCCGGATGCCTAATGGGTTAAATTCCCGCTGGGATGTTGACCTATTTTTAAAATAAATATGGGCTGTTTTGAGTCTAGCTTTGGAATGGAACCTGGAATTTCTGTATACTGAAACATTGATATTATTTAAATTAATTAATATAATGTAGTGCTAATAATAATAATTATAATAATGATTCATAAGAAATGCAGGGAGATGTCGCATAACATATGTGAATCAGTATGAATAAAATTGGTGATTTATGTCTTGTTCACTAAAGAAAACGTTGTAAATGAACTCTCAGCCTCTGGGCGCACAGCCAAATATAAACTAACAAATGGCTTTATATAACAGATGTCCCAATGTAACAAACTTAAATCTTTCCCTTTGAACAAAAGTAACAGATTATTCCCTCTGATGACTAACACTTATGTATCCTTTTTAGAGGCTCTAGGTGTAACAGTTCAGTCTGGGCATACTGCCAGACCGAAACTAACAATGTTTATATTATATGAATGTTACATTGTCGGGCACATTTCTATAGCGAAATCAGATGGGAAAAACTAAGTCTGTAAAACAGCTCTTTCAATAATCTAGTCCCAAGTGTGAACACACAGTACATTAACCCTTTGGTTGCTGACAGATTTTGAATAAGATATCCCTCTAGTCATTTGATGATCCCTATGAAACACTGCTTGCAGCTTTATTTTAGGGCTTGTTCTCTATTGATGAATTTTTAAAACAATGTTGTAACATATATTGATGAATTTATAGATTTAATGTATTAAAGTTATGTTGTTTACATGTTGTGATAAATATTAAATGACCAATGGGACGATTAGATGCAAACCTAACTTTGATCATGTGCGATCCAATTGTCTGTAGTTTGTCTGACTCTACCCCTGCTTAAGTGGGGTTAATTTGAACTACTCTAGGCAATCACCTGCTCTAGATAACTACTGTGATTGAGTGTATCACGTGATCAATGGGAGGGCCCTGGTCATTACTAACTATGTATATAAGGATGAAGGAAATGCTACCATTAAATGTCATGATTAAGGACCTAGTGAACTAGTGATAAAACCATTAATTTCATCAAACACCGCGCTTACAACACATATTAATTAGTGAAAGATAGGTTAAATAAAAATTAAATCAGAAATAATTATTAAACTTAAAAGTCCTCGCTGGAGTACACAAACTGTGTTGGATCAGTCTGTATTGCAAAATTAATTAATTGTATGTTGAACACATCACCACTCCGCGGGACATTACTTTCTCCTTCAATACAAAAACACTTTTCCTCTTGATTATAACAAATCCACCTCTTGTGTGTATTTCCAACAAGGATGCTAATTGGTGACAACTCCCACCACCATCTATTAAATCACGTACCAGATACAAATGAACAACTTGCAAGATAGTTTAGATCCTCTTTAGGGTGTCACAAAACTTCTGCGTGCCTTTCATCAATTAGGGTATATTTGAGCAATATTAGTAGCTTTTAAATACTCCTTATCTTTCAGAACTCCTTAAATCTCTTCCACTCCAAAGATTTATAACATGAAAGCAAGCAAATGAAAACACATGGCGTGATATCTTCACAAATTAAGAGCTCCTGCCCACATTTAATATGCTTACCAGCATTAAGATAAAAACACGTTTTCAAAATCAAGTTTCAAACTTCAGACGCTATACTGGGAGGCGCGCTGTAAAGACCTTTTGTATCCCCATACACGCTACCTTCAGCTTAGTGTCAATCCGTGATGCAGCTGCGCGTTCCTCCCCGTCTCCTCGGCCGCCGGACACGGGAGCGCTTGCTGTCTCTCCTCTGTGTAGCTACGTAGTGACGCCTCACAGTACTGGCCCCGCCCAACGCGTTTCGTCGTCACCTGACAACTTAATCATGAGCTACAGGCACTGTGGAGCGTCTCTCTTTTCTAGTAAAGCAGCGATCATGTGGTCTAGCTGATTTAACACTTTAGATGCCATCATTTATCTTATCTTAATACTGAGGCAGACATTTTCCTTAAAAAAGAGGGATAGTACTGTCTTTCTAATACCTCCTTGTAATCTTAATATGGGTCTCCTTCCAGAACTTAAAATATTTATTACAAAAAAGATTTACTCTTTATATTATTTAGATGAGTATTAAATGAAATGTCATTTTTATATCTCCTATTAAACCCTATCAGGGAATCACCTATAAGAACAATTAGTCTTTTCAGCCTGACTCCCATATAGCTTTAAGACTATCATAAAAATACAGCAATTATAAATGTAAAAAAAAAAAAAAAAAAAAAAAATTTTTTTAAAAAACTTTAAAGCACAGCCAAATTCATAAATCTATACACCTCTTAAAAAGATATTATAAAAATACAAAAATCTACAGAATCATTGAAAGAGCTATCAAGTAGTGTGTATGCTATTCTAAAAAGGGGGACTCTAACCAAAGAACTTCCTAAAGCTGACCTACAAATTACTAATGGTTACCAATGAAGCAATTTAAGTCGAACTCTATGTTCAAACCTCCTGGGACCATAGATTTCAGATGATAGATCCACTTAGATTCTAAACGGGAGATTTTCCTAATCATATTACCACCTTTCAGGGTCTTAACTGGACTATCAATAATACAAAACTTTAGATCTCTCGGGTCGCTGTTGTGGATTTCTTTAAAGTGGGAGGAAACACTATGAGAAATAAGACCTTTTTTGATATTATATATGTGCTCCCTCAGTCTGGTTTTAAAGGCCCTGATAGTTCTCCCTACATACTGTTTTCCACAGCTGCATTCCAAAAGATATACCACATTAGTGCTATTACAAGAAAAGAAGTTTTTAATCTTAAAACTTTCCCCTGTTACATTTGACCTGAAACTTTTTTTACTCCTAGATACCAGTGTTGTATTAAGTTTACAGCCCATACATTTTCCACAATGGTAAAAGCCCTTAAGACCATTTAAAAAAGTGCCCGTTTCTCGGGATGGTTCAATATAGCTTGTAACCAGTTCTGTGGTTAAAGTAGGGGGTCTACGAAAGATGACCTTGGGTTTATCTGGTAATAAATGACCAATCAGCTCATCCCCCTTTAACACATGCCAATTCTTTTCTAATATCTTCTTGACACCCCTATAATTCTGCCCAAATTGGGTGATTAATGCATATTCACTGGGGTTGTTGTCTTTAGTATTCTTCATCTTTCGGGATGCCCCCAACATCTTTCTCCTCTCTACTATACCAACCCGATCAATATCATTCTGTATTATTGTTGGATTATAACCTTTATTAACAAATCTATCTCCCAAGATTTTTGCCTGTTTATAATAATCACCCTCCTTTCTACAATTTCTCCTAATGCGATGGAATTGACCTCTAGGTATATTTTCCAACCAATCTGGGTGGTGGCAACTCGAACGCGGTACATAAGAGTTTCGATCAGTTTCCTTAAAGAAAGACTTTGTATTTAAAATAGGGCCATCTTTTTCAATTTCAAGATCAAGGAAGTGTATTTTCTCTTTACTCACCTCCCTAGTGAACGAAAGTCCCCAATCATTTGAATTTAAGGTAGTAAAGAATTCCTCGAAGGACTGTTCATCCCCCTCCCATATAACTATACAGTCATCAATATATCTTTTCCACAGGGTTAACTCCTTCCTTACTTTCCCATAGATAAAAAAAGTTTCCCATAATCCCATAAAAATATTAGCCAAGCTGGGGGCAAATTTAGCCCCCATAGCCACACCTCTTATTTGTAAATAATAACTGTTGTTAAACCAGAAGTAATTATGTGAAAGTGCAAATTGGAAACAATCCATGAGAAATTCCACTTGAAAAAGCAACAGCTCAGTATCATGCATAAGATAATATCGTAACGCCTCCAACCCTTTCTCGTGGGGGATGTTAGTGTATAATGACACAACATCAATGGTTATTAAAAGAGTATTCTCACTTACAGTTATGTCCTCTAAAATTCCCAACACTTGTTGGCTATCCTTTAAGTACGATGGGAGTTTAGCTACTATTGGTTGAAGAAAGAAATCCAAATATTTTCCCAAATTGCTCGTAATGGAACCTATCCCACTAATAATGGGGCGATAGGGTGGGTTTTTTTGATCTTTGTGCACTTTAGGCAATCCATATATAGTAGGTATACGTGGATATTTAATATTACAGAATTCAATTTCCTTTTTATTAATTAAATTCATCTGTTGTCCCATCTCTATCAATGAATTCAATTCTTCTTGATATTCTTTTGTAGGGTCCCCCCCCAATTTTTGATATGTTACTTGATCATTTAATAGTAAATTCATTTGTGTAATATAAGTTTCCACATCTTGGACAACTATCCCCCCACCCTTATCAGCTTGTTTCACTAGTCTTGTACCGTCTTTCTTTAAGGATTCAATTCCTTTTTTAATCCTTCTATTACTATACATTTTGCCTTTATTCTTTTTCTTTTTTCCCATTTCCAACTCAATATCTTTAATGACTGATTTTTTAAAAACTTCAAAATTATGTCCTCCAGGTTGGAGTGGATTAAAAGTGGATGGATTCTTACAATTTGTATGAACCACCCTAGGTCCATCATTTATCTCTTCTGTATTCTTAGGGAAATTATTTGCCTCAAAAAATCGCTTCAAATTTAATTTCCTAAAAAACAACTGACAGTCAATATGAAGATTAAAGGGATTTATATCTATATCTGGAGCAAATTTCAGTCCCTTTTCAAGTGCATAGAGTTCATCACTACTCAATTCTTTTTTGCTTAAGTTGAAAATTCCAGTTCCCTCTCCCTCTGTATTCTTTTTTGTCTTTTGGTGTTTTCTTCCACCTCTCCCTCCTCTATTTCTTTTCTTTTTTTGTAACCCACTCTGTTGACTGGTGTTTCTACACTTCTCCTCCATCCTATTTCCCTCTGAATTTGAGTTTCCTCCCTTTTCCTTTGGAGTCCCTCCCTCTTTGTAAAAGGAGACTTGGGTTCTCTATTATTTTCACTCCTTTTATGTTCAGTATAGGTCTCCAAACTTCTCAGTGGGTAAAATCTGTTGTTTCTCTGATATCCATTTTCAATCATGTCATTCCTAGTATTTCTATTAGAGACAGGTTGTTCTCTTTCCCATTGTTTCCTCCTAACAATGGGTTCCCCCCTTTCCCTAATTGGGGGAGATGGAGTATAGGGGGATAGGGTAGTGGGTACACTTCTTCCATTATATCTAAAGGGTTGGTAATCTCTCTCTTTGCCTCTATAGTCCCTTTTCATTTCTGCTCTTTCTGTGATTTGATCTGTCGGTTGTTTTTTACTTTGATTTAGTTGTTCTTGCCATTTAAAGACTTTACTATTGTTATAGTCCCAATGGTCCCTTTTTAGTTTTCTCCTTTTCCTATCCTTAATATCCTCCTCCTCCTTCATTAATTTCTTTTTTAATGTGTCGGACAGTCTAACATATTCTTCCAATTCTTTATATGGCTTTAGGTCCTCCTTATATTTCTCAATCTCCTTCCCAATTTGCTGAAGTTTTTGCCGTTTTTTACACACCAATTTTTCAATTAATTTTAATCCACAGGAGTTGAAAAATTCAAACCAATCCTCCTTCTTAATATCATAGTCATCTCCATCATAAATGCACAGATCCCACCTTAAACATCTTGGAACCATTTTTTTGTTTAAGTACACCTCTAATGTTGCTATATCCCACCCTATTCTCATTTCCTTATTTAGGATTCCATGTAATTTTCTAAAATCCCTTTCCAATAATATCTTGGGATCTATTTCTGGATGTATAGCCTCCTGTTCCATATTAAATATTGAATCAGTGTTAACAAGCCGTTGTTCCCTATACTGAAAAATGTCACTCATCATGAACACTTAGTAATTAGTGAAAAATATATACAAAATAATATTAGAATTTAAAACAAACAGCAGCAGTGTATAATCCAACAACAATAACTATGTGCATATAGTGAACTAGTGATAAAACCATTAATTTCATCAAACACCGCGCTTACAACACATATTAATTAGTGAAAGATAGGTTAAATAAAAATTAAATCAGAAATAATTATTAAACTTAAAAGTCCTCGCTGGAGTACACAAACTGTGTTGGATCAGTCTGTATTGCAAAATTAATTAATTGTATGTTGAACACATCACCACTCCGCGGGACATTACTTTCTCCTTCAATACAAAAACACTTTTCCTCTTGATTATAACAAATCCACCTCTTGTGTGTATTTCCAACAAGGATGCTAATTGGTGACAACTCCCACCACCATCTATTAAATCACGTACCAGATACAAATGAACAACTTGCAAGATAGTTTAGATCCTCTTTAGGGTGTCACAAAACTTCTGCGTGCCTTTCATCAATTAGGGTATATTTGAGCAATATTAGTAGCTTTTAAATACTCCTTATCTTTCAGAACTCCTTAAATCTCTTCCACTCCAAAGATTTATAACATGAAAGCAAGCAAATGAAAACACATGGCGTGATATCTTCACAAATTAAGAGCTCCTGCCCACATTTAATATGCTTACCAGCATTAAGATAAAAACACGTTTTCAAAATCAAGTTTCAAACTTCAGACGCTATACTGGGAGGCGCGCTGTAAAGACCTTTTGTATCCCCATACACGCTACCTTCAGCTTAGTGTCAATCCGTGATGCAGCTGCGCGTTCCTCCCCGTCTCCTCGGCCGCCGGACACGGGAGCGCTTGCTGTCTCTCCTCTGTGTAGCTACGTAGTGACGCCTCACAGTACTGGCCCCGCCCAACGCGTTTCGTCGTCACCTGACAACTTAATCATGAGCTACAGGCACTGTGGAGCGTCTCTCTTTTCTAGTAAAGCAGCGATCATGTGGTCTAGCTGATTTAACACTTTAGATGCCATCATTTATCTTATCTTAATACTGAGGCAGACATTTTCCTTAAAAAAGAGGGATAGTACTGTCTTTCTAATACCTCCTTGTAATCTTAATATGGGTCTCCTTCCAGAACTTAAAATATTTATTACAAAAAAGATTTACTCTTTATATTATTTAGATGAGTATTAAATGAAATGTCATTTTTATATCTCCTATTAAACCCTATCAGGGAATCACCTATAAGAACAATTAGTCTTTTCAGCCTGACTCCCATATAGCTTTAAGACTATCATAAAAATACAGCAATTATAAATGTAAAAAAAAAAAAAAAAAAAAAAAATTTTTTAAAAAAACTTTAAAGCACAGCCAAATTCATAAATCTATACACCTCTTAAAAAGATATTATAAAAATACAAAAATCTACAGAATCATTGAAAGAGCTATCAAGTAGTGTGTATGCTATTCTAAAAAGGGGGACTCTAACCAAAGAACTTCCTAAAGCTGACCTACAAATTACTAATGGTTACCAATGAAGCAATTTAAGTCGAACTCTATGTTCAAACCTCCTGGGACCATAGATTTCAGATGATAGATCCACTTAGATTCTAAACGGGAGATTTTCCTAATCATATTACCACCTTTCAGGGTCTTAACTGGACTATCAATAATACAAAACTTTAGATCTCTCGGGTCGCTGTTGTGGATTTCTTTAAAGTGGGAGGAAACACTATGAGAAATAAGACCTTTTTTGATATTATATATGTGCTCCCTCAGTCTGGTTTTAAAGGCCCTGATAGTTCTCCCTACATACTGTTTTCCACAGCTGCATTCCAAAAGATATACCACATTAGTGCTATTACAAGAAAAGAAGTTTTTAATCTTAAAACTTTCCCCTGTTACATTTGACCTGAAACTTTTTTTACTCCTAGATACCAGTGTTGTATTAAGTTTACAGCCCATACATTTTCCACAATGGTAAAAGCCCTTAAGACCATTTAAAAAAGTGCCCGTTTCTCGGGATGGTTCAATATAGCTTGTAACCAGTTCTGTGGTTAAAGTAGGGGGTCTACGAAAGATGACCTTGGGTTTATCTGGTAATAAATGACCAATCAGCTCATCCCCCTTTAACACATGCCAATTCTTTTCTAATATCTTCTTGACACCCCTATAATTCTGCCCAAATTGGGTGATTAATGCATATTCACTGGGGTTGTTGTCTTTAGTATTCTTCATCTTTCGGGATGCCCCCAACATCTTTCTCCTCTCTACTATACCAACCCGATCAATATCATTCTGTATTATTGTTGGATTATAACCTTTATTAACAAATCTATCTCCCAAGATTTTTGCCTGTTTATAATAATCACCCTCCTTTCTACAATTTCTCCTAATGCGATGGAATTGACCTCTAGGTATATTTTCCAACCAATCTGGGTGGTGGCAACTCGAACGCGGTACATAAGAGTTTCGATCAGTTTCCTTAAAGAAAGACTTTGTATTTAAAATAGGGCCATCTTTTTCAATTTCAAGATCAAGGAAGTGTATTTTCTCTTTACTCACCTCCCTAGTGAACGAAAGTCCCCAATCATTTGAATTTAAGGTAGTAAAGAATTCCTCGAAGGACTGTTCATCCCCCTCCCATATAACTATACAGTCATCAATATATCTTTTCCACAGGGTTAACTCCTTCCTTACTTTCCCATAGATAAAAAAAGTTTCCCATAATCCCATAAAAATATTAGCCAAGCTGGGGGCAAATTTAGCCCCCATAGCCACACCTCTTATTTGTAAATAATAACTGTTGTTAAACCAGAAGTAATTATGTGAAAGTGCAAATTGGAAACAATCCATGAGAAATTCCACTTGAAAAAGCAACAGCTCAGTATCATGCATAAGATAATATCGTAACGCCTCCAACCCTTTCTCGTGGGGGATGTTAGTGTATAATGACACAACATCAATGGTTATTAAAAGAGTATTCTCACTTACAGTTATGTCCTCTAAAATTCCCAACACTTGTTGGCTATCCTTTAAGTACGATGGGAGTTTAGCTACTATTGGTTGAAGAAAGAAATCCAAATATTTTCCCAAATTGCTCGTAATGGAACCTATCCCACTAATAATGGGGCGATAGGGTGGGTTTTTTTGATCTTTGTGCACTTTAGGCAATCCATATATAGTAGGTATACGTGGATATTTAATATTACAGAATTCAATTTCCTTTTTATTAATTAAATTCATCTGTTGTCCCATCTCTATCAATGAATTCAATTCTTCTTGATATTCTTTTGTAGGGTCCCCCCCCAATTTTTGATATGTTACTTGATCATTTAATAGTAAATTCATTTGTGTAATATAAGTTTCCACATCTTGGACAACTATCCCCCCACCCTTATCAGCTTGTTTCACTAGTCTTGTACCGTCTTTCTTTAAGGATTCAATTCCTTTTTTAATCCTTCTATTACTATACATTTTGCCTTTATTCTTTTTCTTTTTTCCCATTTCCAACTCAATATCTTTAATGACTGATTTTTTAAAAACTTCAAAATTATGTCCTCCAGGTTGGAGTGGATTAAAAGTGGATGGATTCTTACAATTTGTATGAACCACCCTAGGTCCATCATTTATCTCTTCTGTATTCTTAGGGAAATTATTTGCCTCAAAAAATCGCTTCAAATTTAATTTCCTAAAAAACAACTGACAGTCAATATGAAGATTAAAGGGATTTATATCTATATCTGGAGCAAATTTCAGTCCCTTTTCAAGTGCATAGAGTTCATCACTACTCAATTCTTTTTTGCTTAAGTTGAAAATTCCAGTTCCCTCTCCCTCTGTATTCTTTTTTGTCTTTTGGTGTTTTCTTCCACCTCTCCCTCCTCTATTTCTTTTCTTTTTTTGTAACCCACTCTGTTGACTGGTGTTTCTACACTTCTCCTCCATCCTATTTCCCTCTGAATTTGAGTTTCCTCCCTTTTCCTTTGGAGTCCCTCCCTCTTTGTAAAAGGAGACTTGGGTTCTCTATTATTTTCACTCCTTTTATGTTCAGTATAGGTCTCCAAACTTCTCAGTGGGTAAAATCTGTTGTTTCTCTGATATCCATTTTCAATCATGTCATTCCTAGTATTTCTATTAGAGACAGGTTGTTCTCTTTCCCATTGTTTCCTCCTAACAATGGGTTCCCCCCTTTCCCTAATTGGGGGAGATGGAGTATAGGGGGATAGGGTAGTGGGTACACTTCTTCCATTATATCTAAAGGGTTGGTAATCTCTCTCTTTGCCTCTATAGTCCCTTTTCATTTCTGCTCTTTCTGTGATTTGATCTGTCGGTTGTTTTTTACTTTGATTTAGTTGTTCTTGCCATTTAAAGACTTTACTATTGTTATAGTCCCAATGGTCCCTTTTTAGTTTTCTCCTTTTCCTATCCTTAATATCCTCCTCCTCCTTCATTAATTTCTTTTTTAATGTGTCGGACAGTCTAACATATTCTTCCAATTCTTTATATGGCTTTAGGTCCTCCTTATATTTCTCAATCTCCTTCCCAATTTGCTGAAGTTTTTGCCGTTTTTTACACACCAATTTTTCAATTAATTTTAATCCACAGGAGTTGAAAAATTCAAACCAATCCTCCTTCTTAATATCATAGTCATCTCCATCATAAATGCACAGATCCCACCTTAAACATCTTGGAACCATTTTTTTGTTTAAGTACACCTCTAATGTTGCTATATCCCACCCTATTCTCATTTCCTTATTTAGGATTCCATGTAATTTTCTAAAATCCCTTTCCAATAATATCTTGGGATCTATTTCTGGATGTATAGCCTCCTGTTCCATATTAAATATTGAATCAGTGTTAACAAGCCGTTGTTCCCTATACTGAAAAATGTCACTCATCATGAACACTTAGTAATTAGTGAAAAATATATACAAAATAATATTAGAATTTAAAACAAACAGCAGCAGTGTATAATCCAACAACAATAACTATGTGCATATAGTGAACTAGTGATAAAACCATTAATTTCATCAAACACCGCGCTTACAACACATATTAATTAGTGAAAGATAGGTTAAATAAAAATTAAATCAGAAATAATTATTAAACTTAAAAGTCCTCGCTGGAGTACACAAACTGTGTTGGATCAGTCTGTATTGCAAAATTAATTAATTGTATGTTGAACACATCACCACTCCGCGGGACATTACTTTCTCCTTCAATACAAAAACACTTTTCCTCTTGATTATAACAAATCCACCTCTTGTGTGTATTTCCAACAAGGATGCTAATTGGTGACAACTCCCACCACCATCTATTAAATCACGTACCAGATACAAATGAACAACTTGCAAGATAGTTTAGATCCTCTTTAGGGTGTCACAAAACTTCTGCGTGCCTTTCATCAATTAGGGTATATTTGAGCAATATTAGTAGCTTTTAAATACTCCTTATCTTTCAGAACTCCTTAAATCTCTTCCACTCCAAAGATTTATAACATGAAAGCAAGCAAATGAAAACACATGGCGTGATATCTTCACAAATTAAGAGCTCCTGCCCACATTTAATATGCTTACCAGCATTAAGATAAAAACACGTTTTCAAAATCAAGTTTCAAACTTCAGACGCTATACTGGGAGGCGCGCTGTAAAGACCTTTTGTATCCCCATACACGCTACCTTCAGCTTAGTGTCAATCCGTGATGCAGCTGCGCGTTCCTCCCCGTCTCCTCGGCCGCCGGACACGGGAGCGCTTGCTGTCTCTCCTCTGTGTAGCTACGTAGTGACGCCTCACAGTACTGGCCCCGCCCAACGCGTTTCGTCGTCACCTGACAACTTAATCATGAGCTACAGGCACTGTGGAGCGTCTCTCTTTTCTAGTAAAGCAGCGATCATGTGGTCTAGCTGATTTAACACTTTAGATGCCATCATTTATCTTATCTTAATACTGAGGCAGACATTTTCCTTAAAAAAGAGGGATAGTACTGTCTTTCTAATACCTCCTTGTAATCTTAATATGGGTCTCCTTCCAGAACTTAAAATATTTATTACAAAAAAGATTTACTCTTTATATTATTTAGATGAGTATTAAATGAAATGTCATTTTTATATCTCCTATTAAACCCTATCAGGGAATCACCTATAAGAACAATTAGTCTTTTCAGCCTGACTCCCATATAGCTTTAAGACTATCATAAAAATACAGCAATTATAAATGTAAAAAAAAAAAAAAAAAAAAAAAATTTTTTAAAAAAACTTTAAAGCACAGCCAAATTCATAAATCTATACACCTCTTAAAAAGATATTATAAAAATACAAAAATCTACAGAATCATTGAAAGAGCTATCAAGTAGTGTGTATGCTATTCTAAAAAGGGGGACTCTAACCAAAGAACTTCCTAAAGCTGACCTACAAATTACTAATGGTTACCAATGAAGCAATTTAAGTCGAACTCTATGTTCAAACCTCCTGGGACCATAGATTTCAGATGATAGATCCACTTAGATTCTAAACGGGAGATTTTCCTAATCATATTACCACCTTTCAGGGTCTTAACTGGACTATCAATAATACAAAACTTTAGATCTCTCGGGTCGCTGTTGTGGATTTCTTTAAAGTGGGAGGAAACACTATGAGAAATAAGACCTTTTTTGATATTATATATGTGCTCCCTCAGTCTGGTTTTAAAGGCCCTGATAGTTCTCCCTACATACTGTTTTCCACAGCTGCATTCCAAAAGATATACCACATTAGTGCTATTACAAGAAAAGAAGTTTTTAATCTTAAAACTTTCCCCTGTTACATTTGACCTGAAACTTTTTTTACTCCTAGATACCAGTGTTGTATTAAGTTTACAGCCCATACATTTTCCACAATGGTAAAAGCCCTTAAGACCATTTAAAAAAGTGCCCGTTTCTCGGGATGGTTCAATATAGCTTGTAACCAGTTCTGTGGTTAAAGTAGGGGGTCTACGAAAGATGACCTTGGGTTTATCTGGTAATAAATGACCAATCAGCTCATCCCCCTTTAACACATGCCAATTCTTTTCTAATATCTTCTTGACACCCCTATAATTCTGCCCAAATTGGGTGATTAATGCATATTCACTGGGGTTGTTGTCTTTAGTATTCTTCATCTTTCGGGATGCCCCCAACATCTTTCTCCTCTCTACTATACCAACCCGATCAATATCATTCTGTATTATTGTTGGATTATAACCTTTATTAACAAATCTATCTCCCAAGATTTTTGCCTGTTTATAATAATCACCCTCCTTTCTACAATTTCTCCTAATGCGATGGAATTGACCTCTAGGTATATTTTCCAACCAATCTGGGTGGTGGCAACTCGAACGCGGTACATAAGAGTTTCGATCAGTTTCCTTAAAGAAAGACTTTGTATTTAAAATAGGGCCATCTTTTTCAATTTCAAGATCAAGGAAGTGTATTTTCTCTTTACTCACCTCCCTAGTGAACGAAAGTCCCCAATCATTTGAATTTAAGGTAGTAAAGAATTCCTCGAAGGACTGTTCATCCCCCTCCCATATAACTATACAGTCATCAATATATCTTTTCCACAGGGTTAACTCCTTCCTTACTTTCCCATAGATAAAAAAAGTTTCCCATAATCCCATAAAAATATTAGCCAAGCTGGGGGCAAATTTAGCCCCCATAGCCACACCTCTTATTTGTAAATAATAACTGTTGTTAAACCAGAAGTAATTATGTGAAAGTGCAAATTGGAAACAATCCATGAGAAATTCCACTTGAAAAAGCAACAGCTCAGTATCATGCATAAGATAATATCGTAACGCCTCCAACCCTTTCTCGTGGGGGATGTTAGTGTATAATGACACAACATCAATGGTTATTAAAAGAGTATTCTCACTTACAGTTATGTCCTCTAAAATTCCCAACACTTGTTGGCTATCCTTTAAGTACGATGGGAGTTTAGCTACTATTGGTTGAAGAAAGAAATCCAAATATTTTCCCAAATTGCTCGTAATGGAACCTATCCCACTAATAATGGGGCGATAGGGTGGGTTTTTTTGATCTTTGTGCACTTTAGGCAATCCATATATAGTAGGTATACGTGGATATTTAATATTACAGAATTCAATTTCCTTTTTATTAATTAAATTCATCTGTTGTCCCATCTCTATCAATGAATTCAATTCTTCTTGATATTCTTTTGTAGGGTCCCCCCCCAATTTTTGATATGTTACTTGATCATTTAATAGTAAATTCATTTGTGTAATATAAGTTTCCACATCTTGGACAACTATCCCCCCACCCTTATCAGCTTGTTTCACTAGTCTTGTACCGTCTTTCTTTAAGGATTCAATTCCTTTTTTAATCCTTCTATTACTATACATTTTGCCTTTATTCTTTTTCTTTTTTCCCATTTCCAACTCAATATCTTTAATGACTGATTTTTTAAAAACTTCAAAATTATGTCCTCCAGGTTGGAGTGGATTAAAAGTGGATGGATTCTTACAATTTGTATGAACCACCCTAGGTCCATCATTTATCTCTTCTGTATTCTTAGGGAAATTATTTGCCTCAAAAAATCGCTTCAAATTTAATTTCCTAAAAAACAACTGACAGTCAATATGAAGATTAAAGGGATTTATATCTATATCTGGAGCAAATTTCAGTCCCTTTTCAAGTGCATAGAGTTCATCACTACTCAATTCTTTTTTGCTTAAGTTGAAAATTCCAGTTCCCTCTCCCTCTGTATTCTTTTTTGTCTTTTGGTGTTTTCTTCCACCTCTCCCTCCTCTATTTCTTTTCTTTTTTTGTAACCCACTCTGTTGACTGGTGTTTCTACACTTCTCCTCCATCCTATTTCCCTCTGAATTTGAGTTTCCTCCCTTTTCCTTTGGAGTCCCTCCCTCTTTGTAAAAGGAGACTTGGGTTCTCTATTATTTTCACTCCTTTTATGTTCAGTATAGGTCTCCAAACTTCTCAGTGGGTAAAATCTGTTGTTTCTCTGATATCCATTTTCAATCATGTCATTCCTAGTATTTCTATTAGAGACAGGTTGTTCTCTTTCCCATTGTTTCCTCCTAACAATGGGTTCCCCCCTTTCCCTAATTGGGGGAGATGGAGTATAGGGGGATAGGGTAGTGGGTACACTTCTTCCATTATATCTAAAGGGTTGGTAATCTCTCTCTTTGCCTCTATAGTCCCTTTTCATTTCTGCTCTTTCTGTGATTTGATCTGTCGGTTGTTTTTTACTTTGATTTAGTTGTTCTTGCCATTTAAAGACTTTACTATTGTTATAGTCCCAATGGTCCCTTTTTAGTTTTCTCCTTTTCCTATCCTTAATATCCTCCTCCTCCTTCATTAATTTCTTTTTTAATGTGTCGGACAGTCTAACATATTCTTCCAATTCTTTATATGGCTTTAGGTCCTCCTTATATTTCTCAATCTCCTTCCCAATTTGCTGAAGTTTTTGCCGTTTTTTACACACCAATTTTTCAATTAATTTTAATCCACAGGAGTTGAAAAATTCAAACCAATCCTCCTTCTTAATATCATAGTCATCTCCATCATAAATGCACAGATCCCACCTTAAACATCTTGGAACCATTTTTTTGTTTAAGTACACCTCTAATGTTGCTATATCCCACCCTATTCTCATTTCCTTATTTAGGATTCCATGTAATTTTCTAAAATCCCTTTCCAATAATATCTTGGGATCTATTTCTGGATGTATAGCCTCCTGTTCCATATTAAATATTGAATCAGTGTTAACAAGCCGTTGTTCCCTATACTGAAAAATGTCACTCATCATGAACACTTAGTAATTAGTGAAAAATATATACAAAATAATATTAGAATTTAAAACAAACAGCAGCAGTGTATAATCCAACAACAATAACTATGTGCATATAGTGAACTAGTGATAAAACCATTAATTTCATCAAACACCGCGCTTACAACACATATTAATTAGTGAAAGATAGGTTAAATAAAAATTAAATCAGAAATAATTATTAAACTTAAAAGTCCTCGCTGGAGTACACAAACTGTGTTGGATCAGTCTGTATTGCAAAATTAATTAATTGTATGTTGAACACATCACCACTCCGCGGGACATTACTTTCTCCTTCAATACAAAAACACTTTTCCTCTTGATTATAACAAATCCACCTCTTGTGTGTATTTCCAACAAGGATGCTAATTGGTGACAACTCCCACCACCATCTATTAAATCACGTACCAGATACAAATGAACAACTTGCAAGATAGTTTAGATCCTCTTTAGGGTGTCACAAAACTTCTGCGTGCCTTTCATCAATTAGGGTATATTTGAGCAATATTAGTAGCTTTTAAATACTCCTTATCTTTCAGAACTCCTTAAATCTCTTCCACTCCAAAGATTTATAACATGAAAGCAAGCAAATGAAAACACATGGCGTGATATCTTCACAAATTAAGAGCTCCTGCCCACATTTAATATGCTTACCAGCATTAAGATAAAAACACGTTTTCAAAATCAAGTTTCAAACTTCAGACGCTATACTGGGAGGCGCGCTGTAAAGACCTTTTGTATCCCCATACACGCTACCTTCAGCTTAGTGTCAATCCGTGATGCAGCTGCGCGTTCCTCCCCGTCTCCTCGGCCGCCGGACACGGGAGCGCTTGCTGTCTCTCCTCTGTGTAGCTACGTAGTGACGCCTCACAGTACTGGCCCCGCCCAACGCGTTTCGTCGTCACCTGACAACTTAATCATGAGCTACAGGCACTGTGGAGCGTCTCTCTTTTCTAGTAAAGCAGCGATCATGTGGTCTAGCTGATTTAACACTTTAGATGCCATCATTTATCTTATCTTAATACTGAGGCAGACATTTTCCTTAAAAAAGAGGGATAGTACTGTCTTTCTAATACCTCCTTGTAATCTTAATATGGGTCTCCTTCCAGAACTTAAAATATTTATTACAAAAAAGATTTACTCTTTATATTATTTAGATGAGTATTAAATGAAATGTCATTTTTATATCTCCTATTAAACCCTATCAGGGAATCACCTATAAGAACAATTAGTCTTTTCAGCCTGACTCCCATATAGCTTTAAGACTATCATAAAAATACAGCAATTATAAATGTAAAAAAAAAAAAAAAAAAAAAAAAAAAAAAATTTTTTAAAAAAACTTTAAAGCACAGCCAAATTCATAAATCTATACACCTCTTAAAAAGATATTATAAAAATACAAAAATCTACAGAATCATTGAAAGAGCTATCAAGTAGTGTGTATGCTATTCTAAAAAGGGGGACTCTAACCAAAGAACTTCCTAAAGCTGACCTACAAATTACTAATGGTTACCAATGAAGCAATTTAAGTCGAACTCTATGTTCAAACCTCCTGGGACCATAGATTTCAGATGATAGATCCACTTAGATTCTAAACGGGAGATTTTCCTAATCATATTACCACCTTTCAGGGTCTTAACTGGACTATCAATAATACAAAACTTTAGATCTCTCGGGTCGCTGTTGTGGATTTCTTTAAAGTGGGAGGAAACACTATGAGAAATAAGACCTTTTTTGATATTATATATGTGCTCCCTCAGTCTGGTTTTAAAGGCCCTGATAGTTCTCCCTACATACTGTTTTCCACAGCTGCATTCCAAAAGATATACCACATTAGTGCTATTACAAGAAAAGAAGTTTTTAATCTTAAAACTTTCCCCTGTTACATTTGACCTGAAACTTTTTTTACTCCTAGATACCAGTGTTGTATTAAGTTTACAGCCCATACATTTTCCACAATGGTAAAAGCCCTTAAGACCATTTAAAAAAGTGCCCGTTTCTCGGGATGGTTCAATATAGCTTGTAACCAGTTCTGTGGTTAAAGTAGGGGGTCTACGAAAGATGACCTTGGGTTTATCTGGTAATAAATGACCAATCAGCTCATCCCCCTTTAACACATGCCAATTCTTTTCTAATATCTTCTTGACACCCCTATAATTCTGCCCAAATTGGGTGATTAATGCATATTCACTGGGGTTGTTGTCTTTAGTATTCTTCATCTTTCGGGATGCCCCCAACATCTTTCTCCTCTCTACTATACCAATGTTTTTTTTTACATTTATAATTGCTGTATTTTTATGATAGTCTTAAAGCTATATGGGAGTCAGGCTGAAAAGACTAATTGTTCTTATAGGTGATTCCCTGATAGGGTTTAATAGGAGATATAAAAATGACATTTCATTTAATACTCATCTAAATAATATAAAGTCTTTATAATATAAAATCTTTTTTGTAATAAATATTTTAAGTTCTGGAAGGAGACCCATATTAAGATTACAAGGAGGTATTAGAAAGACAGTACTATCCCTCTTTTTTAAGGAAAATGTCTGCCTCAGTATTAAGATAAGATAAATGATGGCATCTAAAGTGTTAAATCAGCTAGACCACATGATCGCTGCTTTACTAGAAAAGAGAGACGCTCCACAGTGCCTGTAGCTCATGATTAAGTTGTCAGGTGACGACGAAACGCGTTGGGCGGGGCCAGTACTGTGAGGCGTCACTACGTAGCTACACAGAGGAGAGACAGCAAGCGCTCCCGTGTCCGGCGGCCGAGGAGACGGGGAGGAACGCGCAGCTGCATCACGGATTGACACTAAGCTGAAGGTAGCGTGTATGGGGATACAAAAGGTCTTTACAGCGCGCCTCCCAGTATAGCGTCTGAAGTTTGAAACTTGATTTTGAAAACGTGTTTTTATCTTAATGCTGGTAAGCATATTAAATGTGGGCAGGAGCTCTTAATTTGTGAAGATATCACGCCATGTGTTTTCATTTGCTTGCTTTCATGTTATAAATCTTTGGAGTGGAAGAGATTTAAGGAGTTCTGAAAGATAAGGAGTATTTAAAAGCTACTAATATTGCTCAAATATACCCTAATTGATGAAAGGCACGCAGAAGTTTTGTGACACCCTAAAGAGGATCTAAACTATCTTGCAAGTTGTTCATTTGTATCTGGTACGTGATTTAATAGATGGTGGTGGGAGTTGTCACCAATTAGCATCCTTGTTGGAAATACACACAAGAGGTGGATTTGTTATAATCAAGAGGAAAAGTGTTTTTGTATTGAAGGAGAAAGTAATGTCCCGCGGAGTGGTGATGTGTTCAACATACAAATGATTAAGGACCTGTTGTCCGAAACGCGTTGGCGTTAGGCCTTATCTTGCTTATACCATGATTGTTCCTGTTGGACTGCTGATTTTATTGATGGAAGTTTAATAAAATTGAAGATTTTTCAACATCTTGGGCTGGCTGAGAAACTTTGTACTACAAACTGATAATGTTGATCCTCCACCGCAAACCAGAGGAATCTCTGATGTGCCTGAAAAATCGGAACATGCAGATACGCATCCTTAATGTCTATGGATGTCATAAAATCCCCTTGGCGAAGGGAATTGATAGCCAAGATCCATGCGGAACTTTTTGGCTCCGATAAACCTGTTGAGAACCTTGAGATCTAGAATGGGTCTCACCGAACCCTCCTTTTTGGGAACCGTGAAAATATTGGAGTAGTAACCCCTGCCTCTCTCCGACAGAGGCACCGGGCATATAACCCCCATGTCCAGAAGGTTTCTTACTGCTAACAGGAGCCCCTGTGCAGCCTGAGGGTCTGAGGGCACCCAAGACCTTAAGAATCTTGGGGGGGGGGCCAGTACTCGAACTCCAGTTTGTACCCGGAAGAGACCACTTCCAAGATCCAATTGTCTGTGACCTCCCGGGCCCAGACCTGGAAGAAGAGCCGCAGCCGTCCCCCCACCCTTGCGGGTGAGGGCGCCCCTTCATTGCTGAGCCGATTTAACGGCCGGCTTGGGCTTGGAAGCCCAGGCAGGCGCGGTACGAGCCTGACCTCTGCCTCTGTTTCAGGACGAGCCCCCGACACCCGAGAAGGCCAAACCCCTAACCGCTCTGGCCCCTCGAAAGGAAGGAGTGAACGAGCCCGCCCCCCGAAAGGGGCGGCGCTGTTTCCTCCGCTGAGGCAACTTACCTCCTTTAGCAACAGCATCCAATTTATCTCCAAACAGCCGCAAACCCAAGAAGGGAAGAGCTGTGAGCGACTTCTTGGCCCCAACGTCCGCTGTCCACTGGCGGAGCCAGACCAATCTGCGCATAGCCACCAGTAAGGCTGAAGTCCTACTACACACAACAATAGAATCTTCCATCGCAGCCATGACAAAATCCATGAATAATCCACATTTTTTAAGGATAGCGAACTCAGCACCAGCTGGATCAAACTGAGCGTTATTCAGCCAGTCCCTGATAAGAGAACTAGTAGCAAGCAACACCAGGGCAGATGCACTAACAGGCCGCAGGGCCGAGCCCACGTTGGCAAATGCGTGGCACGCCATCTGATCAAGGCGCTTAACCTCGCCATCCTTAAGGGAGGTGGCGCCAGGGGTGTTCAGCACAGAAGATTTGGTCAAGCCTAAAACTGGCACGTCAACCTCGGGAGGAGAAGACCAGCGCTTAACCGCCTCCACCGGAAAAGGATTCTTCTTATCCCATCCCTGAGGCACACCAGGAAGCCGACTGGGCCTTTCCCATTCTTTCAGGATCAGCGCATCAAAATGACCCTGGGTAGGGAATTCCAGACAGGGCTTGCAGGCCCCAAAAAATTCCCCCTTCTTGAGAGGGGAAGCCTCAGGTGGTTCAATATCCAACACCTCCAAAAAATGTGACGCAACAGTGGCCGTATCTACGGCATCCCCCAGCGCCTGCTCGACATTGGCCTTCCCAGGCTGAACATAGTCAGCCTCTGTTTCCTGATACAGTTCCCCCTCCTCTAACGGGGAATAATCTGACAAATCAGCGGAATCGTCGTCAACATCCCACACGGGATGGGCCGACGACAAATGTCTCTTTTTAGCCTGGGCCTTCTTGCCCACAGTGCTAGCAATAAATTTCTCGATGCTGGCCAACCTAGCCCAAACATCAGAAAGCGACTCACCACTGGTACCAATGTCACTTGGGGTACGGATAAGGTGGGGAGGGGAAGGCGATGAAGTGGGAGGAGCCGACCCAGAACTGCTGCATTATGGCCTTTTGTGCGCATGGTATACAGATCAGCACTTTCTCCCCCGTAAGGGATACCCCACACACGGCCCGGATTGTCCCAGAGGGATCCCGAGCCCAGTATCCTGTGGAGCCTCCATATGGTGAATTTTTGCGGTCAGCTGCAAGACCGCATAAGCAACTCGGGATGCCCCTTAAAAGTCCCGGTGGGAGGATTTTAGGTGGACAATTTTACACTAGGGACCCCAGGACCAGGAGGGACCCCTTAATATGCACATATACAGGGCAATCTGTAACACACAAAACAGGCAACATAAATGCAGTGCTGAGTAAAAATGGCAATAACCTTACAGTATAAAAGACCACAGCATTTGATCTTGCAGCCACACTATATATATATATACATATATATATATATATTAACCATATCCCAGCCAGACATTGTGAAAAACACACACACACACACACACACACACGCTCGTGACCAGTGAGGGCCCCCGCTAGAGAGGAGCCCCCACACACAAGCTAAGGAACTGGCCATCGGGCCCTTACCACACCGATCTGCTATGCGGCCAGCTCATAGAAGATGGCCCCCATGAAGCCTCCTGCATGAAGAGGGAGAGCAGGACGAGGGCGGGCCAGCGTAGAACGCGCGCTTGCCGAGGCCACGCCCCCCTCCCAGCAACGCGGACCCCTAGAAACGGGCACAGAAATCGCGCCAAAGAAGGGGGCGGGGTTACCGTGGCCGTGCCGAGAGCCCAGCCCCGCCCCCTTCCCGAACGCAGCCTGAGGGGGAGAAGCTCCCCCAGGCTGCCGCAGCCCTGTCATGCCATGTAAAGCACTCCCTGTATGTCACACACACACAGAGTAAGACACACCAACACACACAGGGACATAAGCTGGGAAAAACGAAAGCCGGCCATAAGCCTAGAGGGACGGGGCATCCCACACCAGGATCACCAAGAAACCTGGATAACCGCCTACCCCATAGTGAGGTCTCACAGTGGAGCAGTGCTCCTGCTGCACCCATAGGGTGCTCCTACCTTCACCAGGACCCGCAGCCTAAGCTGGGAGGCTCAACATAGGGGCAATTTAGAAGGGTCCTGGCAGCAATAGGGACAATCGACGGCCAGGCGCGAGCCCGGCTTACCTGTAAGTAAAGAAGTCTTCATCTTCTGTCTTGTCGCCTTCCCTGCAGAGAAGGAACTGGGGAATTGGTGGGAGGTCCCATGTATATATGGACCGGGAGGGGCTTTCTTTTTTGCATAATTCATCTCTGCAGAAGTTCGCCCTCTACTGGAGATTACCCAGATGTCATGAAGACCGAAGTGGAGTGTATGGCACACTTAGAATATAAACGATGACAAACTGCCTTCACTAACTGACACTACAATGAAAAACAAAAAATAACATCCACCTAGAATGAGCACCTAGCAGTACCAGAGATGAAGGAAGAAGTGAGAAAAAAATAAAAGAAAAGGAATGACTGGAAACAAGAAATATGGGCGGATATTAAAATATATTATATTACTCTCAAGCCTGGATTAGAACCCTGGACCCCTAGGATAAAACACTGGTGCTCTCCAAACTGAGCCATTCCGATAGCTTATTAAGTAACAGACTTTTACTCTATTAACATGGCTATTGTTTCTACACCAATTCATTAGTGTTTTGCATATCCACCCGCTTCTCATAAATATTTCAATATTGGCTTATCCCAATACTAAACTATGCATAAACCAAGTATAATATGCAGTCCCCCAGTATGGTGCTGCTGGGGGTGGGAGGAGCTGAGATGTGTCCTTAGATGCTGTAGCCATTTTGCCTCAGGACACTATTTACAGCTGCAGCAGCAATAGGCCTTTACATCTGTCCAGCAATAGGCTGAGCCAGACAGGAGATGGCCCCCCTACCATCACAATTGCCCCATGATTTATGGGGTAAAGACTTTATGCATTTTGTTTCTTTTGCAACAGCTTATTTCTCTATCAGCCAAAGATTTAAGCTAAATTTCCACAATAGTCCTCCTTCAAAGAGTAAAAACACATCCCTTACATTATCCGTGTTTAAAGATGATGGCTCTGTGTGGAATGCCACCATCCTGTTGTATGTCCTCCTTTTGTGTGTCCCTGCTGCCTTAGCGGTCTGCACGGCATAAAGTGCCATTTGTACGAGAACTCTGGCAAAGGGGAGTGGGAGCAGGCACATCCCAGTTTTCCTGTGAATGGTGGAACGCTTCTGCCCCCAGCCTCAGCTACAGAGAGGTCAGGGATACAGCTGTGGCAGGTGAGTGTGGCAATATTGGGTGGCTCATACAACAGGTCATCCCAACTCGGGTTGCGCAAATGGCATTTGATTGGGCAGCTCTAGAGTCTTTCAAACTCCAGGGCCAGTGGTTGGTCCACTTTATCCCTGCAACACACAAAGTTAAGCCCCCCAACCCTCCGTGCAGCCTTACCAGTGGATCAACAGTTGCATTCGGCTCCCGCCATGACTCTCCTGATTGCTTGCCAGCCAGTGTGCACGCACAGTGACGCCCCCCCAACTTCAACACATAACATCACGCTGCTCCTGGTCAAAGGAAACAGGCAGTAAACAGGCAGAGGAAATGGGGGAGGGGCCCCAGCAAATGCTGCAGCAGCAGCAACAGATGGGGGTGGGATGCAGTGCCCCACTGAGCCACCAATGTGAAAAAAAAATGACAGCTGCATGTATGCCAGGCAGAGCTGAGTGCTGGGGGAGCTGATGGTGCGCTTCCACGCACCTTAAAGGGAACACTGCCTCAAGTTGCCACCTCTAACATATATTGCAGAAGCTGCTATATTCTAATACCCACACATTGTATCTGTACAACAGTGTAAAAGTATGCACAAACAACCAGGTAGGTGATTGGCAAACCTGATCCCTGACACCTTATGATGAAAAGCCCATGAGGAGTCTATAACCCAGCCATGACCCAAAATAATAGATTCTTTTTTTTTTTTTTCAGGAATACATTTCAGTCACCTTCTGTCATATTAACTTATTATTCGTGGACTTCACCCCCATCAGGCCCTAATGTGGACACCATCACAACCACAGAGAAAGAGCCTGTCTAGTAAATGCTCACAATGGCAGCAGATTGTCAAATCTGGGAGATCAAGGAGAAAAACTGGGTTACTAGGGGCCTGGTAAATACCCCCTCCCAACATATTCCTTAAGATTATTCTACACAGGATGGCTTCTACACAGGATCTCTCTATTTCACCTATCAACGTCATAACTTCCTGTCACAAAAACACTGCCTGATCTTAGACCAACCAGGCCAAAGCTGAGGGTAGCCTTAAAAAGTAAGATCTTTCTCTGGTAGAGGTAGCATGTGTCAGCCCTGCTCTAGTTTCATGTTTTAGTTCTGAAAAAGAAAAAAATATTTTTCAGGTGCTATAATGAAGCCTAGGTTCATTGAATATGAAAAATATTAAATTGAATTAAAACCTAAAACAGCTCACAGGGCTGTTATCCCCTGCTATTAGCATTTAGAATGCCTATCCACAGAATGCCCTTGATAAAAATATTTTTGGCATGCTCCACAGAATTACTTTACTCAACCTTATAGATAGGCAGCGTTTTAAAGAAGAGCAACCACTGGCCTAGAGTCTAGGGACCGTGGTCTCCCTCATTAGGCTCGATTTATGGTCGTGCACCTAAAAACCCCAAACAAAGCCAATGATTCTGCATGCACCTAGACGCCTCTGGTTTTTGTGCATGCGGATCACACCAAATGGTGCCATGCGCATGAAATTCTGCCGTTTTGAAGTGCAAATTGCCTGCATTTTTGGCTGGCTAAGCCCTTATCTGGTACCGATGCCCCCACATGTTTTTCCCCTTTCTTCACTGTTTTGATATTGAGAATTTGTCTCTCGAGCATCTGTGTTTTAGGGGAATCTCTATTCTCCAAATTGGAGTGTATTTCCTTTCAGGTGACAGGGAATACAATCCGAAATGGGGAATAGAGTTTTGCCTAAAACACAGAAGCTGGATATACAAAATCGCAATATCGAAACAGTAAGGTGTCGTATATGTATAGGTGCTTTCCTTCTTTTTAGGTATCGTGTTTTATTTGGGATATTCTGATTACAAGTCACCTCCAGTGTTTTTCCAAATTTTTTGTCCCCTCCCTCCTTGCCTTGTCGCTTTTGCATACTAGTGCTTAATAATTGTACTACTATTTTTTCTTTCTATTTTAAATTTTAGGGGCCCAATGTCCACCTTTTTGAAGTTTTTATCATTACACACTTTGCAATGTGTGAACTTGGACAATTTTTAATCATATTTTGGGGATCCCCAAAAGCCAAAAAAAGGGAAAAAATAGGGGAAAAAAACTTGCATCTGACACTTTCATTTCTAAAAAACATGCTGGATGCTGCTGGAATGTGTATTAGGAATTAAATAAGCTTGTTAGACAGTGAAGTCAGCAGTTTACTCTAGCTTTTTGCTCTCGAAATTGACACATATGCCTCCACTTTTCTGCCCTCCAAACAACCAATAAATCAGTTGCTAATTTGCACTTGCGGTAAATTACAGATGCAGGCACCTGAGCAAATTTCCACCTTAAAGAATGCACTTCAGACCATGAATCAGGAGAGAGCTAAAGCGCAACTTGGCGCGCCAAGAAATTTGTGCAAATGCACAGACGCACAACCATGAATCAAGCATATTATGCGGCATCACAATGTCCTGATGTGTGAAACCCCATTGTGATTGTCTGAAAAGCTGAATCGATGCTCACCACTATCTGTGGGACATTCCATGCTGTGGTAAGTTTAAACTCCGCTTTTCAACACATTTCAGGGAGATCATTTCCCCATTAGTCATGCAATTGAAAGGGGGTTTGCACAGGAAGAATTGGCTATTATCACTTTGAATTGTTACAAGTAAAGATTGTGTTTTAACATTTTCTTTGCTCATATATATGTGATGCTGAATTCCCTTTATTACAACTGAATCTTTTTTTTTTAATAATAGGTATAGTCTGTATGTATGTAATATGTAATTACAGTCTTTTTTAGATAACTATATTAAGCCTGGCAACAAATGTCACCAGATGGGTCTCTTGCTATAGTGGTTTGTAGTGGCTCTGCCATTTCTCACCCTCCTGACCAATCAAGACTTGAACAGGAAGTTACTCAAGCATTGCACAGTTAGCTGGCTTTTTTGGAGTGCTTGAGGTAGCAAAAGAGCCAATTAGCCTGGTTGTTCTTTGTCTATGTGCTATGCAAATACTTTCAGTTACAGATGTAATGTAAATCCTTGTGGAGTTATTACATTTGGCCACAAGATGGCGAAGCTGCCCCAAAAAACAAGCAATGCAAGAGAGCTGTAGTTTTTGTGGCTTATTCAGTTTTTTTGTGTTCCCAAAAGGAGGTCATACATGGCTTTTGAAACTATATGCAATGTATGCAACTGTGCTAATGAACTCTGCCTTTGGGAGTGAAACTAAGTAGTTGAAAAACGTGTTACATGCACATTCGTTTTTTAACCCATTAAGATTTACAGTGCCTGGTAAACCATTGTCATTTTGTTACCGAGAAAGTAAAGAGTATGAGAAAATAAGGGTCTTTATGGCATCGGGCTCCAGACGCTTTGTGGGACTAGTCTGTGGATGCAAGAAATGGTAGATATTTCTCTGACCCTCATTCTCACCCAGGGAATTTGACTTTCCTGGGTTTTGTTCCGTGCCCCCGGAGCATTCCGAAGTGGGATACCCCGCTGTGTGAAACCCCCAGGAACGGCCAAAAAAATCCCCTTGCCACTCTCCAACGATCTATGAGCGAGCTCTCGTCTAGTGAGAGCCTCCTGCTATGACGTCATTCGGCAGGGGACTCTGATTATAATCAATGGGGTGCGTGCTGCCATATGCCCGGCCATGTGCATGCTTCCATCACAACCTATTTGAATGAAAAACAAAACAATGAAAACAAGAGCCTCCTGCCAAATGACATTATAGAAGACGGCTCTCATTGGACAAGAGTCCGATCATGTGCCGTTGGAGCATGGTGAGGTGAGGTTTTTGGGGCTTCCTGGGGGGCTTCACAGAGGAGCATCCTGGTTCGGGATGCCCCATAAAAAAATCCAGCAGCCTCTAAATCAGCAGCAATCTAAAAGATTCCAGGCCTGGCACCAGTGAGTTTTGTCTCGCTTTAAGCTATGTAAAAGCTGCTGATAAAAAAAATTGTTACACATGTATCTTTAGGATGAAGTCTTGTACTGCAGCTAAAATTTTGTAAAAAGCTAGTGATATACAGTAACAGCAATAAAAACAACAAGACAATATCAGCTAATTAAGTACATTTAAAATATCCTTAGCCAATAAAACACCTCTTTTCGGATCGAGCGGGTCGGGAGGAAAGACAGCGGGTCGGGTGGGGCGGGAGGAAAGACAGCGGGTCGGGTGGGGCGGGAGGAAAGACAGCGGGTCAGGTGGGTCGCAGCGGGAGGAAAGACAGCGGGTCGGGTGGAGCGGGGCGGGAGGAAAGACAGCGGGTCGGGAGGAAAGACAGCGGGTCGGGAGGAAAGACAGCGGGTCGGGAGGAAAGACAGCGGGTCGGGTGGAGCGGGGCGGGAGGAAAGACAGCGGGTCGGGAGGAAAGACAGCGGGTCGGGTGGGGCGGGGCGGGAGGAAAGACAGTGGGTCGGGTGGGGCGGGGCGGGAGGAAAGACAGCGGGTCGGGTGGGGCGGGAGGAAAGACAGCGGGTCAGGTGGGGCGGGAGGAAAGACAGCGGGTCAGGTGGGGCGGGAGGAAAGACAGCGGGTCGGGTGGGGCGGGGTGGGAGGAAAGACAGGGAATGGGGCGGACAGAAAGACAGAGTGCGGGCGACAGAGCGGGAAAAAAGACAGCGTTTGTGATGGTGCAGGAAGGAAAGACAGAGCGGGGTGAGTAATAAAGAAGCAGCCGGCTCAGCTGCCTGCTTCGATCGCAGGAGGCTGAGCGGCACTCATTAAATATCGCCAGCCAGCAAACAGTCAAAGAAGGTAATAGCTGGCTGTCTGTCAATGATGGGGTTGGGGGGCGCAAACTGAATGTCGGAAGAAAGAGGCAAAAATGTAGTTATTTCGGAGGGGGATTGCAGGGGTTTGGGATGCCCAGGGATACGTTTAAAGTGTAACATAACCCACCAGTGGCTGGCCTGGAATCTAAAAGATTCAAGGGCTGGCCGCTGGCTTTTCCCTGAAGCATCCTGAATCGGGATGCCCCTGCTGTGTGAACCCCCCTCCCCCAGCCAGGGCATCTGTAAAAACTCACCCTTCCCCGCTCCCAATCTCTTTTCCCAGCTCTGCCCCATCCCACCTCTCTTCTCCCAGCTCTGCCCCATCCCATCTCTCTTCTCCCAGCTCTGCCCCATCCCATCTCTCTTCTCCCAGCTCTGCCCCATCCCATCTCTCTTCTCCCAGCTCTGTCCCATCCCATCTCTCTTCTCCCAGCTCTGTCCCATCCCATCTCTCTTCTCCCAGCTCTGTCCCATCCCATCTCTCTTCTCCCAGCTCTGCCCCATCCCATCTCTCTTCTACCAACTCTGCCCCATCCCATCTCTCTTCTCCCAGCTCTGCCCCATCCCATCTCTTTTCCCAGCTCTGCCCCATCCCATCTCTCTTTCCCAGCTCTGCCCCATCCCATCTCTCTTCTCCCAGCTCTGCCCCATCCCATCTCTCTTTCCAAGCTCTGCCCCATGCCATCTCTCTTCTCCCAGCTCTGCCCCATCCCATCTCTCTTCTCCCAGCTCTGCCCCATCCCATCTCTGCCCCATCCCATCTCTCTTCTCCCAGCTCTGCCCCATCCCATCTCTCTTTCCAAGCTCTGCCCCATCCCACCTCTCTTCTCCCAGCTCTGTCCCATCCCATCTCTCTTCTCCCAGCTCTGTCCCATCCCATCTCTCTTCTCCCAGCTCTGTCCCATCCCATCTCTCTTCTCCCAGCTCTGCCCCATCCCATCTCTCTTCTACCAACTCTGCCCCATCCCATCTCTCTTCTCCCAGCTCTGCCCCATCCCATCTCTTTTCCCAGCTCTGCCCCATCCCATCTCTCTTTCCCAGCTCTGCCCCATCCCATCTCTCTTCTCCCAGCTCTGCCCCATCCCATCTCTCTTTCCAAGCTCTGCCCCATGCCATCTCTCTTCTCCCAGCTCTGCCCCATCCCATCTCTCTTCTCCCAGCTCTGCCCCATCCCATCTCTGCCCCATCCCATCTCTCTTCTCCCAGCTCTGCCCCATCCCATCTCTCTTTCCAAGCTCTGCCCCATCCCACCTCTCTTCTCCCAGCTCTGCCCCATCCCATCTCTCTTCTCCCATCTCTGCCCCATCCCATCTCTCTTCTACCAACTCTGCCCCATCCCATCTCTCTTCTCCTAGCTCTGCCCCATCCCATCTCTCTCTCCCAGCTCTGCCCCATCCCATCTCTCTTCTCCTAGCTCTGCCCCATCCCATCTCTCTCTCCCAGCTCTGCCCCATCCCATCTCTCTTCTCCTAGCTCTGCCCCATCCCATCTCTCTCTCCCAGCTCTGCCCCATCCCATCTCTCTTCTCCTAGCTCTGCCCCATCCCATCTCTCTCTCCCAGCTCTGCCCCATCCCATCTCTCTGCTCCCAGCTCTGCCCCATCCCATCTCTGCCCCATCCCATCTCTCTTCTCCCAGCTCTGCCCCATCCCATCTCTCTCTCCCAGCTCTGCCCCATCCCATCTCTCTCTCCCAGCTCTGCCCCATCCCATCTCTCTCTCCCAGCTCTGCCCCATCCCATCTCTCTCTCCCAGCTCTGTCCCATCCCATCTCTCTTCTCCTAGCTCTGCCCCATCCCATCTCTCTCTCCCAGCTCTGCCCCATCCCATCTCTCTTCTCCTAGCTCTGCCCCATCCCATCTCTCTCTCCCAGCTCTGTCTCATCCCATCTCTCTGCTCCCAGCTCTGCCCCATCCCATCTCTCTTCTTCCAGCTCTGCCACAGCCAGCTCTCTCCTCTTAGCTCTGCCTATTTAAAATCAGTGCACCAAGGGTAATAGCTGTAGGTTCCACATGGTGAAACAAAAAATTGCTGTTTGTTTCCCCCCAATGCCCAATAGATATAATGCTGGAGGGGGGACAAGCAGCCATAATTTAGTTATGCTTCTGGAATATATAGCCCCCTGATGTGCTGATTTTAACCTACCCCCCGATTCCGGACCTTCAGCTTGCGGCATACTGCTACAAGCGGACCTCTACAAAAAGTTCTTGAGTACCCCTGCAATAGACTGTTAAATATAAAAAATAATCTGTACCTGTACAGGCCGTCCATCATCCTGTCCAATCATATTTCTCCATTCAAGAAGCGAACGCTGAATATTTTCCAGTCCAGTCTCCCACAATCTAACACTGCCACCCATGTCCACTGTGACAACACCACTGTTTCCAAGTGGTGCCAGCAAAATTCCTGTGTCTGATACTTTAGATAACCAAGATGTATATGGAGATACAGATGAAGCTCTGAAATACACAAAGGTTGTCGCTGTTATACTAAAATAGTGGAGCAAATATGGAATTCATTAAATGGAAAAACAAAAAAACGAAGATGAAATAAAATGTTAGCAACATTACCATGTTGGCATCAGCTCAATCCAGTCTCTTCAACACCGTTGTGGGTTTGGGCAATAAAAATAAAAAACGCCCAGTCCTACCTCACTGGCCCCAGTGAGAGCAGTGATTCTGCATTCTGAGTCTCTGCCTCAACCCTGCTGCTGCTCTGATTGGCTCACTAGGTACTCAATCATGGCCAGGGTGGTGTACCTGCGGCTGCCACCCATTGGTGGCCAGCGCCAAAATTTTAAGATTTTTTTTTTTACTCCCAATATCTAAATCCACCTCAACACTGGGAAGGGGGGCATTTGACAGTAAAGTCCAGTAAAGAGTAGACTTCCTCTTTATATAACGAAAGAACATAGGTGCTAGATTTTGACCAATTTCATATCATATATCATACTTGAATCCTGAAGCAAACAATAAGAAAAGAGCTAGGATACAAATAGAATAAAGGGCAAGATGCCACAAAAAATTAAAAATATACAGGCAACTAAAAAAGAACAAAATATTATTAAAGAGGACCAATGTTATTGCCTCTCCCCTGAGTGGGCGCTTCCTGTGTCTCTGTTTCATCACCTTGTTCCTCTATCCTACAGAGCAATCATTCGGCCTCCACTGGCATCTTCAGTGTGCACACTTGCCGCATCTGGCAGAACGAAATTGGTCTTTTAATGTGGTTGAGGAGCTCTGTGTCTCATGCCTTGTTAGATTAAATAAGGGAATGTAAAAAATAAAATTAAGAAATGACTTTTGTCATGCACAGTGGAGGAAAGACGATTCTTTATGTGACTTAAAGTGATTGTGCAGGCTAAGGGTAAAAACAAATCAATGTTTGCATACTTGCCATGCAAAAGTGCTGTTGAATAAAGCTGTTGTCACTGAGTTCCAGCCCGTTTACTGTAGGCCAGCACCTTTATTTTATTCATGACCGCCATGAGCAGCTATTCTCGCATGCACATACAAATCATAGGGCTCAACTGGTGGTCTACAGCTCCTCCCTTGTTTGTCGGCTGAGCAACGAGGAGCACAGTAGTAGTGTAGCCTCAGCCATTAAAGCCAGCTCCCATTCCAACTCTCTCCTCCCCCCCCCCCCCCATTGCACTGCGGCAATCCTTATTAGCATATGAATATTACCATTTATATTATTAATAATTACCATTTCAATCACTGCCACACCTAATTAGCATTTGGATCACTTGTGTTAGTAGTACTTAATAGATTTTAAAATTAGTATCCCTCGGTGACCCATTAGACTTTTTGTGTTGTTTAATTGCAGTTTGGGGTTCTGGGTTACCAATGGATAAATGGTGGCTAAAGGAGAACCTGGTTATGAACATTTTAAGTCCTCTGACTTTTCTTTAATATCTTATGTGCTTTCTCTAGCTGACTAGAGGATGTGTAAAGCACCCACAAACACAAGTCACCATTTCTGGTCTAAGTATTATAAAGCCACTTGAGGGGAAACTTTCTGAAGGAGTAGTAAGTATAACAGAAGAAAGGTTAGTACAGCCTCATGTTTTCCCTAAAGCAAAGCATTTAGAAGCCAGATACACTTCATTGTAGTTGTTGCTAGTAAAACGCAAGGATATGGTCAAAATATTTGAGACTAAACTACCTCCTAAAATATCTACACTCCACAACCAATAAGCAGCAGTCATGGACCACTTTGTACAAGGAGGCATGATATGTAGGTTATATATTTAAATCCATACTTTAGACACAATATAAAAAATGCTATACTGCCCTTCCATTCCCCTACATTTCAAAGTAACCGGATGTGAGAGCCCTATGGCGCTCCGCTTCATCCTCCTCACCCGTATCATTTCGTGACACACGCTTTGCTATTGGAGACGATGCGGCACGTCTCATGAACTATGGCATGCCCCTCTTCATTCATTGCAATAGGGGGGCGTGCTATAGTTCCTGTGACAGAGGAAGGAACGGCACGTGGCGGGGAGCTGACATCCAGTATGTTTGAAAGCACAGGACTAGCCTGCGAGGGAATGAAAGGCGAGTGTAGCGTTTTTTATATTATGACTAAAGTATGACTTTAAAAAAACAATACTGCCAAGGAAAAATAGCAGGCATGAATTTTACCTTCAAGCCTAAAAAAAATGGAGTTTGAAAGCCATCCTCTGCCTTAATATGCTGTGACTACAGTGGTGGCTTCAGAGTTGTTTCTTGGCAGAAAAGAAAGAAAAATGCTCCAATACAGTTTTTATCTGTTGTGGTTTTATGATTTCTTGAAAAGATTTTTTTCTTTAGAAGGAACAGCTATTTTTTTTTGGCCTGTCATAAAGAGCTGTCAGGATGGCTACACGACTGCTTCTCCATAATGACAGATAGTCTAATGCACAATGAGATCTGACAATGGTGCAGTGGCCTCAGGGTAAGAAGTGAAAGAACATCATCTATAAGAGACTGTCATAGTCACTTGTCACTAAGGAAGCATGATGTTGAGATTAAGATTTAGGTCAATCCAGGAAAAAAGCAATCCAGTGTTACAATAACAACACAAAATTAATCAAAATATTCAAAATCAGAGAATGTACTAATGGCCGCTGTTATACATGGTGTTGGTTGCTCTGAACTTTCACTAGAAGACTCACCAATAGGGATCTTCAAAGCCATTAAACGACATCAGGTTGTTGCTCAATCTGCTAATTCTGATCAATGTGTTTAATTACATTAAAGAGGAAGTTCAGTAAAAATTACTGATACTTACCTCTATTGCATTCACTTCCATTAAGCTGCTTGCAATCATGGGGGGCATGGAGTTATGTACTGGCTGGCCCAATTAATTTTGTCTAGACTTCCTCTTTAAAGAGGAAAAATCACCTAGTGCGCCATTCCTGGAGTCTAAAATACTCAAAGATATTTTGCAGGCAAAAACAACAAAACTCTATACTTGCCTTGTATCCCACGAAGACCATTGCTCCTAGTCTGGGGCTGCAGCTCTTACCTGATCGCTGGATCCATAACCAGGCCACCCAGGGGGCGTCTCCCAGTGGAGAACATGGGTGGGAGACAAGCGATCGGGCCGGGTGACATGGGGCAAGGATCCAGCAATCAGTTAAGAACTGGAATCTCAGATTCGGAGTGATTGTAGCATGCACTGTGCATGCACTGTGGGATCACAGAAGAGCATCCCATATTGGGACACCCTGGGGGCATGGAACAAAACCTGGGATAGCTAAAACTCCAGGTTTTTTTCCTCTTTAAGTAAACCTTTGTTAAAATATTTATATTGGCAAAGGAAAAATACTTTCTATGTACAACATCCACTTTGTGGCAAGATAAAACAGATGGTGCTTGTATATGTATACATTAAAGACTGCAGTAAAGGAATATTAAAATATATTCTTTTATCTCCCATGTTATCTGGACCGTAACTGGACATGGTATAGCATATTTAAATTATAGATAAAAGAATAAGGCAGAAAGGGACAAATGTAGATGCTGAAAGGGAAAGTCCACTTTTGTCCACTTTCCCGTCAGACCTCAGAAAAGAGGTGCCTTCTGACACCCTGCTTGTTTTTCACTTGATTCCATGTCGCATATTTGGTATGAAAAGCTGGGACAGCGGCTGGGCGTGGCTTCAGTACAGCGTACTCTCATCAGTGGGCATCTCCGTACATGGCAACTTGCCGTGCTATCAGGGATACCTGTACTTTTAAACTTTGCTGTGTTACTGAACTTGTCAAAAGTGCAAAAATCTGTTACATCCAAATGTAAGTTTTGACCATATACATAGAGATATGAAGAAAAATCAACAAAATTAAAGTTTATGTTTTAGTTCAATCATAAAACTAGGATTTGGGCAGGATAAGAATCTGAATGAAAATTAATAAAATGCATAACAGTTGGCTTCAGGTACAAAAAGTCCTAAAGAGTTTAATAAAACAAAACTGAAATCCAGTTACAAAGACTAAGCTTTTCTCCATTTTTTTGTCCACATTAACCCATTCCCACTATGCAGTAGCACAGAAGATTCATCTTTACCTGGGAACTGGAATATACTTCAGCTTCTTGGAATTAAGGTCAGTCACCTCTAAATATGCAGAAGAAATTGGGGGGGTTGTATCTGAGAGTGAAAAACAAAATGCATTCATTAAATTACAAAGTATAGCAAAATTACATACGTCAGCAATTTGTAAGAATGCATTTACCTAATGTATGTAATATATTTACGTAATGTGTTTATCCTGCTTTACAGGGCCACACAAGTAAGGCTGCAATGAGTTAAGAACTGTGTCCTAAAATATTAAGAGAGATAATTAAGAGAGATTAAAGAGATAATTAAAATATTAAGATCCCTTTTACACTATGTATTGGTTCTGTGTACCACACTTTATCTGTTTCATGTTAGTCCTTCTGTCCCTTGCTGCCACTGCCCTGGCCTCTAGTCCCTTGCCATCACTGATAGCAGCTGCTGGTCCTCTCTGCTGCCAAGTGGCATCCTGCCAACCCAGCCAACAAGTGATGACAGGACAGATACTGCTCAGCAGCAACCGGTAGGGCCTGGTGATAGCAATGAGGTACCAGTAAACTAATCATGCTGAACCTGTGGATGAAAAAGAAATTGGATGCTGCTCACCATTTTTTGGTGAAACACCCGGTGCTTGTAGCTGGAGAGGATTGTTGCCCAGAATCCAGGAATAGTGCAGGAACTGAATAGGTATCCAGCTGAAGCATGGTGATGAATAAAACATAGCTTTAACTACTCAACGCGTTTCGGGTCTGCTAGACCCTTTGTCGAGCACTCGACTTTAAGTTATATTGTCAGATACATATAAATTTGCTTGTCTTGTAGCTTTTCATAGTACCAGAACATAGAACTAATTTAACATTGTTGATGATGATGGGTGAAGAGGTAATAGTTTTTCTATATGAATGGCATGCTTAGTATTGGTGGAAGTTCAGATGGGTTGGAATTGATGGGAGTAATTACAGGGCCCTTAAATTTAGAGAACTAAGGCAATCAGCATGTGTTTTGGGTAGCAGGTGAAGAAAGTCACATGCTCTATGAATGTCCTAATAGGGTGGTTTTGAGGAATGACATAAGAGTGTAAAAATCACCTTTAATGGCCTTTGTGTAAAAAATAACATAACTCAGGATTGTGTGTGTGTGGGGTGGGGTCTACTGTTAGAGGGTATGTGTGTGAGTTTGTCTGCAGGCGTTGTGAGTGTCTGAAGGGAAAGGCATGTGAAGGTGATTAGGTATGTGTGACTTGAATGTGTGTGGGATTGGTGTATGGGTGTGTGGGGGATACAAGGGGGCACAACTGGTGGTTGTTTATGTGCTTGTTATTAAACAGTTGGTATCCAGAATATTGTATAAGACTTACTATTCTATTCAAAATAAAAAACCTTGAAATGCTAAATCATTCCATTTCATTGCGATACGCAATCAGTTACCAAATCACTTAAGTGGCCTGTGTTTTTCAAAATGACCACCCCTGCGGTAGCCAGTCACATCACGGTGCATTGCGGGTAAGGCGAGATACACATGCATTGTCAAAGACTAATATGCAATGCTTTCACATTGTAGCCCTAATGCTGTATGCAACAGTTGCACAATGCAGCACAGAAAGTGATTTGCTGCCTTGGAGTATGAAAATAGGCTCATATCCATCTTCTCAGTTAGTGGCTGTCATTCTAGTTCATAACACAATTGAACTAAAGAACACAATATAATGATTCATTGTAATAATACATCTTTGGTTAATTCTTTAGGGAAAGCACTTGATAAAGGTTTCCATAGTTGATTTTGAGTAAAACTGCTGCATCAAATCTGTCAATGGTACAATGGTAAACTTTTGTTGAAAGAAACAAGCGGTGTATATAATTTGTGAGAGCCTTTCAGCCTAGCTGACAATACATGATGTACTTCCAAACTTAAACCGGACCTTCACCATGATTTATTGAAAAGCCCAAACCCTTAAAAAATTATTCCCCAGCATCTAAAATTAATATATTTTAAGTTTTTAGTCACTTACTTATTATTCTTTCCCCCACTGGGCTGTAACTCTGTTAAGGACTTTAGGATACGGGCGCCGCCATCTTGACTCAGAAGCATCACACTTACTGAGGAGAGGAGAGTGGGATAAAATACAGGGGGGCGGGTTATAGCTGTGCTTTGCTCAGACAGAGCAGAGCTGGGGGTCAGGAAAAGGTCAGCAGTCCCAGAATGCAGAGCAGCAGTCAAAAGGCACTTCCTGTTTGCAGGCAGCCTTTGAAGCCACCATCTTGGATGTTTAAAGGCTCATAGCATGCAGTAGATGCAGGTAGGATGTTTTTTAATGTGAGCAATCTGTATGTACAGGGTGTAGGAAACATATAAGATATGCTCTTATTTAGGGTGAAGGTCCACTTTAAGTAGTAGTCACTAGACTCTGTAAAGTTGCAAGAACAGGAGTTCCTCCTCTACTGTGTTTGATAATCATTGTTTCGGTTTCCATAGGCACGTGTTTCTGTTTGGAATATGTCAAGTATCTACACAGCATGTACTACCCTAGTCTCTGATGATTATCATGTTAAGTGGCATGAAATATAAAAAGTATACAGAGCCTTGAAAAGGTATTCATACCTCTTGAATGTTTCCACATTTTTAAACAATATAGCTAGTTCTAAAGGTTTCCATTACTGTGTGGCAAAAATACAATTCTGTGATTCTCCCTATAGTATTGTTTTATCTTCCGTATCCACTCCAGGCCATCAGCATTCAGTAACAAATGGGTTAACTGTCGACCGACAGGCGTGGACTGCAAGACAGAAAGGTGTGGCTCCTCCCGGCATCTATATAATTCCGGCTGCATCACCACAATCCAGTAATTGAAAAGCAGTAGAAACAGCCTTCCGGGAGGCATCCTAAGGAATCCTAATAACCCCTATGTCTTTGTTGGAGACAAGGAGGGCGAGAAATATTCTTCACCTTTCCCCGCTTATTTTCTTTGTCTTTTTCTTTTTCTCTGCTGAACAGCTATTACATATATACAAGTTCCACTAGGACTAGGCATCTGAAGAGAAGATATAGAAGCTAGCAGAAAGAGAGGGTCTGACGGCCTGGAGTAGATATGGAAGAGAAGACAATTCTACAGGTGAGAGTCACAAAATTGTAATTTCTCTCCCAATCCACTCCAGGCCAGCAGCATTTAGAAACAAATGGGACCTTCAAAAGCAGTGCCCTTATTTCAGGGTGGGATCCCAAGAATTAAAAAAGCACTATCGCAAAATTGTGTAATATGACAAATCCATATAAACATGTTGGCTATTGAGAGGAGGGGTCACTAATACACCAAAACTGAATAAAAGTCCTGCCAAGCTTATGGTTTTCTTCTCCTGGTGGGAATAAAATCCAAGGGGGGACAGGTTTAATGTATTAGGATGACAGAACCTGTCACCCCTGATTTCCTCTTCCTTCCCTGCTCCTGCCATCTAGCATATTTATATGGATTTTTATGCATATTTCGCGATAGTGCTCCTTTAATGAAGAGTAAGCTACTGCAACCAAAAACCTTTTAGCTTACTACAGTCTGTAATACAGTCCTGCCAAATATGGCATCCGTCGAAGCTCTAACATCTACCTTCTAGAGCTTGTTAAATCTATGAACTGAAGGCCAAGTAGCAGCTTTACATACCTGTTCCACCGAGGCCTGGTTCTGAAAAGCACAGGACGCTCCAAAAGGTCATGTAGAATGAGCTGTAACCTGAAAGGAGAATTCTTCCCCTTGGAGGTATAGGCCTTTATTACCACCTGTCTAATCCATCGGCTGATAGTAGATTTAGCTGGTGGAAGTCCCTTCTGTGGCTCTTCAGTTATAGCAAATAAGGAGTCTGATTACGGAAGGCTTGTGTAGCAGAAATATAATATTTTAGTGATCTTACTACATCCAAAGAATGAAGGGCCCTCGCCTTATGGTTAACAGGAGCAGGACATAAGGAGGGCAAAACCACCTCTTCATTAAGATGAAAAGAGAAAACCACCTTAGGATAAAAATTGTGCTTAAAACGGAAGATAGCTTTGTCCTTATGCAACTCTAAACAAGGAGGTTTAACTTGCCTAACCAAAGTCATTGCCACTAGAAAAATGACCTTAAGTGTCATTAAACTTAGAGACACTTCTGCCAGAGGTTCAAAGGGAGGACTCTGCAGGGCTGACAACATGAAGTTCAAGCCCCAAACAGGCAGAATAGGTTTACGTGAAGGGCGCACGAGTGACCCCCTGCAAAAAATCCTAATAAGCTTATTCTCTGCAATGGGCTTCATAAAAAAGATGGCAAAAGCAGATACCTGCCCTTTTAGAGTGCTCAATTGAAGCCCCTCATCCAGACCCTTCTGTAGAAATGAAAGCATTCTGGAGACAGAAAATTTCCTACAAGCAAAACCTTTAGGTTCACACCAGGCGATAAATACACGCCATAGCCTGTAGTAAATCTTTGAAGAAGTCATGCCTGAATCATGGTCTGAATAACTTTAGGTGATAAACTCCTCTCTGTTAAGATGGAGGTTTCAATAGCTAGGCTGTCAAAGCCAGAACTCGTAAATTGGGGAGCCGTAAGGGCCCGTGTGAGAATATCTGGATCGTCGGGGAGCCGGCGATGCTCGGCCTCTGACATCCTTAATAAAGCCTGAGAACCAGCTTCTCCTTGGTCAGTGAGGAGCCACCAGAATGGATGGAACCCCCTCGCGAGCTACCTTTTTCAGTACATGATCTAGGAGTGAAAATGGAGGGAATGCATAAAGAAGCCCGAAAGCTGACCAAGGAAGGGTCAGTGCATCAGTTGCTATCACTAAAGGGTCCCTGGATCGAGACACAAACCCGGAACCTTCCAATTGTGCCGGGACGCAAAGAGATCTACATCCGGACGGCCCCAGAGCATGCAGAGGGACTAAAACACCCTCTGACCAAGGGACCATTCCCCCTGATGCAGGACTGTTCTGCCCAAACAATGGGCCTGTAATTTGTCCACATTTTGTCACTGGTATGTGAATCGCTGAGATGCATGGAACATGCTTGTTGGCCCAGAGAAGTATCCGCTCACTTGCTTGAGAACTCTCTTGCTCCTGGGGCCCCTCTGGTGATTGATGTATGCCCCTGCTGTTAGGTTTTCTGACTGAAAATACCATTTTGTGATTACTCACCTGTAAAATGGTTATTACAAGTATGTCACACACCCCACTTCCGAATATTCATGACACTTGGGTAACTATCCTGTAGAGGGCGATCTTGCAGAGATGACATGAAAAAAAGGAGCCCCTCCTGGCCCATAAATACCTGAGACCTCCCACCATTCCCCAGTATAAGACAGCAGTAAAAGGGACCAGGAAGAGCCAAATGTAAACAGCAAAGAAAAAGGTTGACCATATAAAGGATCCCAGAAAACCAAAAAAGGGCGGGATGAAGCGGGGTGTGTGACATACTTGTAATTTTACAGGTGAGTAATCACAAAATGGTATTATTCCCAGTATGTCACACACCCCGCTTCTGAATATTCATGACACTTGGGATATCCAATAGCAGTGCCCATAATGGGTGGGGATCCTAAAAAGGCAATAATGCAAACTTAAACTACTGCAGCTTGCAGAACTTTGTGGCCAAAAACAGCATCCGCTGAGGCCCGCACATCAACCTTATAAAACTTGGAAAAAGTATGAACAGAAGACCAAGTAGCAGCCTTACAAACTTGTTCAATAGAAGCCTGATGCTGAAAAGCCCAAGATGCACCAACAGCACGAGTAGAATGAGCAGTAACACGAAAAGGGGGAACCTTCCCCTTGGCAGAATAGGCCCCAACAATGGCCTGTCGAATGCATTTACTAATGGAGGACTTAGCGGGCACCAGACCTTTCCTGTGCCGGGAGGGCACCACGAAAAAGGCGTCCGTCTTAAGAAAAGGAGAAGTAGCCACCAAATAATATTTCACACATCAAACCACATCCAAAGAATGTAAGGTCCTCTCCTTGTCATTACTAGGCTTAGGACACAAGGAAGGGAGAACTACATCCTGATTGAGGTGGAAGGCCGAAACCACCTTAGGAAGGAAATCCGGCTTAAAGCGGAAAACTAACTTGTCCAGGTGCCTCTCAAAGTAAGGAGCCTGAATAGACAAGGCCGCCAACTCAGAGACACGCCAAACAGAGGTAATAGCCACCAAAAAGGCAACTTTCTGAGTGAGCAGAGAAAGAGCAATATCATGCACCGGCTCAAAAGGGGGCCCCTGGAGAGCCGACAGAACCAAGTTTAAATCCCAAACCGGCAGCAAGGGCTTTCTAGGAGGCCGCACATGAGTAACCCCCTAGAAAAATGTCTTAACCAGGGGATGAAGGGCAAAAGACCTTTGAAAGAAAACCGCCAGGGCAGAAACCTGCCCCTTCAAAGTACTAAGCTGGAACCCCTGAGTCCAGACCATGCTGAAGAAACTCCAGAATTCTGGGAATAGAAAACACCCTACAAGGCAAGACCCTAGCCTCGCACCAGTTAATATAAGACCTCCAAGTCCTATAGTAGACGTTAGAGAAAGATCTCTTCCTAGCTCTAACAAGAGTCTGAACCACCGCATCAGAAAAACCTTCCTCCTTTAAGATGGAGGATTCTGCAGCCACGGCGTCAAAGCCAGCGTTGGTAAACTGGGGTAGTGTAGCTGACTCTGGGTTATAAGATCTGGAAGAAGAGGCAGATAAAACTGATCTACTGCCAGCCACACGACGTCTGCGAACCACACTCGTCTTGGCCACCTTGGAGCCACCAGAATTGCTGGTGCCCCTTCTAGAGTCAGCTTGCGCACCACTTTGCCCACCATGGAGAAAGGGGGGAACAGGTACAGAAACCCCAGTTCCCTCCAAGCCAGGGACATGGGATCCTGGGACAGAGACACAAAGGCAGGAAGCTTGTGACGAGACGGAGTCCCCCACTTGTGACAAAGGGACTGGAATACCTTGGAACTGAGAGACCATTCTCCTCGGCGAGAGGATCTCCTGCTCAGGGAATCCGCCTTCGTGTTCTCCACTCCCGGGATGTAAATGGCTGAGATGCATGGGACATTGCTCTCTGCCCAAACAAAGATCAGAGATACCTCCCTGAGGGCACTCCTGCTGCAAGTCCCTCCTTGGTGATTGATGTAAGCGACCACCGTCCGATTGTTCGATCGGACTTGAACTGGCAATCCCTGCAATAGAAGAGTCAAGCGTGACAGAACCAACCAAATGGTCCGTAGCTCCAAAACGTTGATAGGGGTATGAGCCTCCCGAGGCCCCCATAACCCCTGGAACTGATGTTCCCTCCAGAAGCCCCCCCCCCCCCAGCCCGACAGCCTGGTGTCCGTGGTGACAGTTTCCCAACAAGGGGTCAGAAAGGATCTGCCCTTCAACAGATTGCTTGACACTAGCCACCACTGAAGGGACTGCTGAGCCCGGGGAGACAGCAGACAAGACTGATCCAATGACAGCGGACACCTGTCCCAAGTCGCTAGAAGATGGAGCTGAAGCGTCCTCATGTGAAACTAGGCAAAAGGGACTGCCTCGAAAGGAAGCCACCATCAAACCTACCAATCTCATCCCTAGCCGGATAGACGGGCGAGGATTGGATAGTAGAAGCCGAATCAAATCTTGAATCAGAAGAATCTTGGGCTGAGGAAGGAACACCCTGGCCTGAAAGGCATCCAGAGTCATGCCCAGAAATGAAACCTCACTGGACGGGGAGAGGGAGGACTTGGCATAGTTGATCACCCAGCCGAACCTCTCCAGCGTGGATACCACAACTCTGGTGTCTAGCTCCGCTTGGCTGAGAGAGCTTCAGATCCAAAATGGGTCAAACGGAGCCGTCCTTCTTGGGCACCGTGAATAGATTGGAATAGAATCCCAAGCCCCTTTCCGCGAAAGGCACTGGGCAAATGACAGCCATGTCCAGCAGATAACTTACTGCCGGCCGGAGCCCCTGTGCGGCCAGTGGATCCGAAGGCACTCGAGACCTGAAGAATCTGGGAGGAGGCCGGATCTCGAATTCCAGCTTGTAACCGGAAGACACCACTTCCAGAATCCATTTGTCTGAGACCTCCTGGTCCCAGACCTGGAAGAAGTGCCGCAGCCATCCCCCCACCCGCAAGGGTGAGGGCGCCCCCTCATTGCTGAGCTGGCTTAGCAGCGGGCTTGAGTTTGGAACTCCAATTGTGACCTGGACGGCCACGATCTCTGCCTCTACTCCAGGAGTCACCTCTGAGGGTAGAGAAGGCCAAAACTCTGACAGTTCTGGCACCACAAAAGGAAGGGTTAAAGGAGGCCGCCCCCTGAAAGGGACGACGTTGCCTCTGACGCTGAGGTAACTTCCCTCCCTTCGTGACAGAATCTAATCTTTCTCCAAAGAGCCGCAATCCCACAAAGGGAAGTGCTGTAAGCGACTTTTTGGCCACAAAATCAGCCGCTCCCTGGCGCAACCATACCGACTGCCGAATAGCTACAAGCAAGGCCGAAGTTCTACCACACATGACCATGGTGTCATCCAAGGCGGCAAGCAGAAAGGACATGAGCAATTCACACCGCTTAAGGGCGGCGAACTCATCACTAGCCGGGTCAAGCCTGAAGGTACTCAACAGGTCTCTAATCACAGACCTGGTAGCCACTGCCAAAAGTGCCGAAGCACAAACAGGCCGCAAGGCTGAACCGACACTAGCAAACGCGTGGCAAGCCATCTGATCAATGCGTTTATTCTCACCATCTTTGAGAGTGGTGGAGTCAGGAGAATGCAAAATAGAAGTATTGGATAACCCGAGCACCGGGGGCATCCAACTCGGGAGGGGACGACCATCGTTTTACCACGTCCACCGGAAAGGGATACTTTTTATCCCAACCTTGAGGAATACCTGGAAGCCGAGTAGGCTTCTCCCATTCCTTAAGAATAATGCCATCAAAATGCTTTTGATTTGGGAACTCCAGGCGCGGCTTGGAAGTCCCAAAGAATTCCTCTTTTAGAGGAGCGGCCTCCTCAGGAGGAGAAATTGCCAGAACCTCAAAAAGGTGAGCCAAGACCTTCGGGGTATCCACAGCATCCCCCTGCCCTTGCTCAGTATCAGCACCAACAAACTGCTGACTGTCAGAACCCTCAGAATCCTCAAATAATTCCCCCTCTTCTAGCGGGGAATAATCAGACCAGTCAAGGAAATCATAATCATCAAACTCAAAGACCGACACGGCTGGAGACAAATGCTTTCGCTTAGCCAAGGCCTTTCTGGCAACAGAGACAGAAATACATTTCTCAATATTAGCCAGTCTGGCACATACATCAGATTGCGACTCCCCACCTGTGACAACATCACTAGGGGTACGGATAAGGCTGGGCCGGGACCCCGGACCCAGACGCCTGGGCCCCCGACTGCTGCGTTATGGCCCGCTGAGCACAAAATATGCAAACAAGTACATTATCCCCCGCAAGGGATGCCCCACAACCCACACACTGCCGGGGTTGTCCCGAAGGGAGCCCAAGCCTGGTATCCTGAGAAGCCTCCATATGGTGATTTTAATGTAGTCGCAATGACCAGAGGGATTTACGCAATTAAGCTACCCGGGATGCCCCTTCAGGTCCCAAGTGTGAGGATTTTTTTTTATTTTTTTTTTTGGAAACCCTAAATTCCACTCTAAGGGACCCTAGGACCGGGAGAACTCCCTCTTTAAACTTCAAAAGAAGGGATCCCACCTAGAAGACATGAGAACAGACATAAGTGTCAACATGCCCATCACCCACCATATAAGACAGTTAAAAATGGTGAAATAAATAAAATCCACTCACCGCAGCAAAGCAGCGACCATCAACCCTCACAGCAGCAAGGGAATGAGAGGGAGAGCAGCAAAGCAGGCAGCGAGGCCGGAAAGAGTGCTTGAGAGAAGCCGGCCTCGAGGGGGGGTAGGGGGGTGGGGGGGCCACAACGAGCACCTGTTGAAAAGTGAAACCGGCCCAGAAACAACGGCCGCAAAAAGACATACAAACACACACACACAATCCACACACCTTTTCCCCCAAATAAAGTAAAACAACCCACAGGAGAAAAGGCCTCCCCCCCCCCAAGGGGCACAGAGGGACACGGTAGGGGGGAGAACCCACACCAATAGGTGAAAAGGGCAAGAGGGACGGGGCATCCCAAGCCGGGATCACCAACCCGGACACCGCCTACCCCTCTGTATGGGGTCTCATGCGGGAGATAGCTCCCATATACACCACAAGGTGCAGCCTACCATTGCCTGGACCTTCAGCCTAGGCTGGGAGGCATACTGCTATAGTTTAAATTAAAAAAGGTTCAGGCAGCAATAGAAACAAAAGGCCGGGGGGGTTAACCCGGCTACCTGCAAGAAGGAGACAACCATCTTCTGACTTGCTCGCCGACTGCAGAGACGAAAGACTGGGAATGGTGGGAGGTCCCAGGTATTTATGGGCCAGGAGGGGCTCCTTTTTTATGTCAACTCTGCAAGATCGCCTCTACAGGACAGTTACCCAAGTGTCATGAATATTCGGAAGCGGGGTGACATACTGGGAATAACAGGATGCCCTCTCAGGTTGGAAGTCCAATGCGTGAGGACTAAGAGAATCCCTATCAGTTCTAAGATATTAATAGGAAGCTTGTCCTCCCCTGGCCCCCACTGTCCCTGACTCCGAGGTCCGATCCCAGATCGACAATAACTCCATCTGTAGTGGCCTTGTGTGGAACTGTGCAAAGGGCACTGCCTCGAAGCAAGATACCATCATGCCCACCAGCCACATGGGCAGGCCAAGAAAGCTTTTATTCTGGCCTGAAGCAAGAGTCTCTTCTGTTCCGGAAGAAATACCCTGGCTTGAGTTGTGTCAAACACCATCCTCAGGAAAGACCTCACTGTTGAAGGGATTATATGTGACTTTGGATAGTTGACTATCCAGCCAAATTCCTCCAGTGTTGACAAGACCATCTCTGTATCCTTCTAGACCTCCTGAAAAGGGCAGGGATCAGCAGATTGTCTAGGTAAGGAATTAAGTGTATCCCCTGGCTTCTCAGGAAAGCCATAAGGCCTGGTAAAACCTTGGTAAACACCCTTGGGGCTGAGGGACAGGCCAAAGGACAGAGCCACAAACTGAAAAAGTAGACCATCTACTGCAAAGTCCAAATATCTTTGATGACTCGGAAAAATCAAGATGTGTAGGTACGCGTCCTTTATATCCTCTGGACATAAATTCCCCAGGCTGAAGCGACATCACTGTGGGATTCATGCATAACTGCTTCAGGACCTTGAGATCTAATATCACACAGAACCATCCTTGTTGGGGATTGTGAACAAATTAGAGTAAAAGCTCTGGCCTGTCTCTGAGAAGGGAACCTGATGAATTAATTCAATCTGTAAAAGGTGCGCTACAGTGGTTTTCAAGGCTTCTGTTTTCGGATTTTGGGATAACCGTGACCAAAGAAACCTCCAGGGAGGTCTGACTCCCAATTTGATCTTGTAACCTGAGGATATTACCTCCTGTATACATAGATCTGATACATAGTGCCTCCAGATGGAACCAACTTGCAGATGTGGTCCCCCCACCTGCAAGGTCCCTTTATGCTTGAGAAGGCTTAGCAGGGGGCTTTGTCTTATTTCGCCAAAATGATCTTGCCCTATTCTGAGACTTTGGTCTGTTTCAGAATTCCCTTCGGTATCCCGAAGAGGCAGAACCTCTACCCCACAAATAGGCTGGGAATTGGAGGACTTGTGAAAAAAGGGGGTAGACTTCCTATTTTGTGAAAGTTTAGTAGACTTACCACCCATAGCCTCCTTTACCATTTCATCCCGACGTTCCCCAAACTGACGTCCCCGTCAGGGAAGTCCTGCCAGGGACTTCTTGGAGGCCGCATTCGCCGACCATTGCTTTAGCCATAATGAACGCCTTAACACCAGGAGTTAGGCTAAGCCTCTGGCACTCAACCTAACCAAATCATCCATAGAAGATATGACATACGTATTAATCTCCAAACTACTTAATAAACTGGGAGCGTGAATTCCGAGAATGACCGAGTCTTGGAATCCAGTTGTTTTAACAACCTTCTGCGCGCCAAAGATTCTATGGAAGTGGCACAGCCTGGTGGTAAAGTCAAACCTACAATAGAAAAAACATGACGTGCCACCTGATCTTTGCGCTTCTCCACTGGATCCTTTAAGCAGGCGCTATCACAGAAAGGCATAACAGCAGTATTAGAGAGACCCGAAACTGGAGCGGCCACCACAGGAGGAAGAGACCATAAATTAATTAGATCTGAGGGAAAGGGATATTTAGTATCCAAGATCTTAGGAATGGAAGGGAGCCTAATGGAAGGGTGCGCTGATACTTGGAGTGGGGAGTTTTTTGTGCCTGTTTGATGCTTTGTAATGGTATTTTAGCAGCTGTTCTCTTAATCCGATTAATTTGTCTGCCGGAAGCTTTGCTCATTATGCCGTAATCTGCAAGAACCCATGTTTAAAGTGGGCCAACAGTCAAAAATGACTTTATGACCCTTTATGACACTCTCCCTGGGGCATCCAAAACTGGGATGCCTCTACAGTTAAAGATACTTTTGAAGCCAAAACCAGGCATTAAGCCCTTTATGATGAAGGGGGGGGGGGATTCTGCACTATTAACTGTCCCCTGGCGGACACAGCTCTGGTAGGTGAAAGTCAGTATCTCTCTGCTGGAGGGCTCACTGATAGGGTGAGGGGGTAGGTTAGTTTAGCGTCCCTGTGAACAGGACATGGCCTGGCACATAATTGCAAGGGAAAGTTTGGGTCCACTTTAAGTTTTTATGAAATATCTAATGTTTTCATACCTTGGCCAAGGCATTGCATTGTTTGATTTGCAGCAGCAGAGAAACCTTTTTTCTTTCCCATATTGCTTGAAACATGTAGCCTGCTAAATAATGTGGAATGTCCTTTTTAAACCGGACCAACAGCCTGGCACAGTTGGAAAAGAAAGGTAGCGGCCATTTTGGAGCTTCCTCTCCCAGCATCTCAGCCATGCTGCTGCCTGGAGTCAACTGACAATGTACAGTAACAGGAAACCCAGAGGCACTACCTGTTTGCAGGTGGCCTGCAAATGCATGAGCCGCCATTTTGTTTCTAAAATTTACCACAGCAAGAGTTAGAAAAGGGTAAATTAATTTTTATGTGCAGCAATCGCCCTGGGGAGGGATGCATATGAGCACTGTTTGTTGTGTTGGTTCGGTTTAAGTCATTTTTGACTGTTGGTCTGCTTTAAGTAGTTTTCCTTTATAAGGGCTCACCTGGCAAACTAATGATCACATGAGTTTGAGACTGATTTCAGTGATCCCCGAGATACAATACCACCAGTGAGTTACATCTATTTGACACTTAAATCCAATTTGCATAATAACTCAAAACACAGTGTAATCGATTTTGCTTGCATGAACTAATTGATGGCCACAAAATATTTTCATTACCTATACTTCATATTAAAAATAAAGATGGATTGTCATTAACAATTTGGGTAGGGTAGTGCACAGAATGTTGAAGCAAACTTCTGCAGGGAACATGTTCTCCTCTACTTGTTAGGAATGTACTATAAATAACACCGTTGCATATGTGTTCCATGAATAATGCAGCTATAGCAAAAGCTGCTTCACAGTTAATAAGCCACGTCACCCACAAATATGCCAGCTTCTTCTCACATTCTTCACACACACTACGTGAAATGAATTTGTCACCTCAGACTCACGCTGTTCGAAAAGTACTAAAATCAGGACAGCCTTAATGTTTTCTGCAACCGTTTAGCTCATCAGAAGCGTATGCTGCCAATGTAGGGAGCCGCTTTACACAGACGGTGTCTATGCAACCTTAATGATGATTAGGGCATGTACAGATTAGCAATTCTATAGTGAAGCTATAGCTGAAAAACACATTGTTTTAAAACCATGAAAAGCGAAAAAACGGGGAAGGGGATGTTAGAAAGCACCATATAAGAAGGTGCTTTTTTCAAATTTCCATTCAGACTGCAAAGCCACTGATGCATGTTACAAAGTAGTAGGCTCAGTAACAGGCCAAATTAATGCCTTTCATGTATAAAGTGTTTAGATTTCAAAATGTTACCACATTGAAACTGGCAAGTACATTTTAGTTAACTCAATGTAAAAAAACTTTCCTTGAGGTGCATCTCATGAAACACAGCTGCTGCTAATGAGCACTCTAGACCAGGAGTCTCAAGTAACACCTGAGAGGTATGTATAGGCTGCCAGACACCTGAAACAGTCTTCGAATGCACATAAATAGTTTTCATCACCTTTCGGAGCAATTTTGAACTATAAAGAAAATCAGGCTTGAGTAACGTATAAAAAGCAGCAGATCAACTTGGTAAACAGGTCACTCTGTAAGTTTGCTAATTATCACCAGATAGGATTTGGAGTACCACCGGTTACTACAATGTCTCAAAGTATTATTAATGTCATTAATAATAATAAAAAATAAAAACACAATTCTGTGAGGTACTCACCTGTAGAATTGGTTTTTCTGGGAATCCATTCCAGGCACTCCTTACGCTTGGGATTACCTCCTTCCTGATCACGTGACTGCAAGAAAGAAAACAGGTGTGGCCCCTGCCTCCTCACCAAGATCAGTTTACTTAAAAAGCAGTAAAAAACAGAAAAACAGAGGCAGGCCGGGAGGGCATATATAGGAGTCCATGTTACTTTACACCGAACGCGAAAATACTCTCAGAAATTAAGTTATGTTCTTTTCACTTTCTCTTACACTTTTTCTATTTTCTTTTGTTTTTTTTTTAAATGCTAATGAAATAAATAGACTAAACACCATCAAAAAAAGCATCAAAAGATAGATCATGACCCAAAACGGGTGGGCCGGAGTGCCTGGAATGGATTCCCAGAAAAAACAATTCTACAGGTGAGTACCTCACAGAATTGTGTTTTTTCTTCCAATCCATTCCAGGCACTCCTTACGCTTGGGATCTCCAAAAGCAGTGCCACCTATGGGCGGGATCCCCTAACGCAGAACAGCAGGTAGTTCATTTCACTACTGCCTGAAGAATCGTTCGACCAACCACAGCGTCAGCTGAGGCTCTAACATCCACCTTGTAAAATTTGGTAAATGTATGAACCGAAGACAGGTGGCAGTTTTGCAACCTGTTCCACCGAAGCCTGATGCTGAAAAGCCCAAGAAGCACCAATGGCCCTAGTGGAATGGGCCGTGACCCGAAAAGGGGGTTCCTTCCCCTTGGCCGAGTAGGCTCTTCCTACTGCCTGCCTAATCCACTTACTGACAGTGGATTTAGCAGGCGGAAGCCCCTTTCTCGGCCCTTCCGATATAACAAAAAGGAAACCCGTTTTGCGGAAGGAATCTGTAGCTGCCAAGTAATATCTTACGGCTCTGACTACATCTAAAGAATGAAGCGCCCTTTCCTTAGCATTAGCCAGAACTGGGCATAAAGAAGGTAAGTTACCTCTTGATTAAGGTGAAAGGGAGAGACGACCTTAGGTAAAAAATCAGGCGTAAACCGAAAAAATACCTTGTCTCTGTGTAACTCAAAATAAGGAGACTTTATACATAAGGCGGCTAACTTAGAAACACGCCGCACATAGGTGATTGCCACCAAAAATAATTAAGCGTCAAAATGCCCAATAGAGCATCAATCATAGGATCAAGGGGAGCACCCTGCAGAGCCGTCAACACCAGATCCAACACCAGATTAGGGGGCAGTTGTGGCCTAAAGGCAAGGGGAGTGCACTTGCGACCGGAGGGCTGCAGGTTCGAATCCCGGTCCTGGGACAAGACCGAAGTGCTCTTGAGCAAGGCACCCAACCCCGCAACTGCTCCCCGGGCACCACAATTAGGGCGGCCCACCGCTCCGAGCATGTGCACACTCACGGCACGGATGGGTCAAATGCGGAGGATGAATTCCTATGTGTGCGCAAGCACACTGGTAAAATAGACTTGCGCGGTGGTCGGACATGAGTGACCCCCTGAAAAAAAGTCTTGATGAGCCTCTTACTAGCGATAGACTTCTGGAAAAAAATAGACAATGCCGATACATGCCCTTTTAGGAATGGTAGGTACCCCCTCCTGAGCTATCTTTCCTAATACACGGCTCAGTAGCGGAAGCGGGGGAAAAATGTACAGAAGCTTGAACCTTGCCTAAGAGACTGACAGGGCATCCGTTGCTATGACCAGAGGGTCCCTTGATAGGGACATGATATCTGTCCGTTTGTGATTGTGTCTGGATGCAAAAGATCCACTTCCAGACACCCCCAGCGAAGACAAAGGGCTTGACTGAGGGACCATTGTCCCCAATGCAGAACCTTCCTGCTCAGAGCGTCGGCCTCCTGGTTTTCTACCCCCGGGATGTAAACTGCCGAGATGCAGGGAACATTCTCCTCTGCCCAAGTCAGAATCCGGCTTACTTCCTCTAGAGCACTCTTGCTCCGGGTACCCCCCTAATGATTGATATAGGCTACTGCCGTCCGATTATCCGACTGGACCTGGACTGCCTGCCCCTTTAAGCTGGGGGTCAGATACTGAAGCACTAGTCGAATTGCTCTTAATTCCAATATTGCTCTTATCCAATACTCCTTCGGCCCCCATTGTCCCTGGATCTTCTGTGTCTGCCAGATGCCCCCCCCCCAACCTGTGAGACTGGAAACAATCTGCCACTGTGGTGTCAGAAAGGACCTGCCTACAGACAGATGAAGAGGGTCCATCCACCACAGAAGAGATTGCCTGGCCGAGGGCGTCAGAACAAAAAGCGACTGTGGGGCTCGATCCAAGTTTGCCAACAGATTACACTGAAGAAGCCTCATGTGAAACTGGGCAAAAGGTATGGCCTCGAAGCAGGCTACCATAAGGCCTACTAGCTTCATCCCTAGCCGAATGGTCGGCTGCCGGCAAGCCAGTAAGTACTCTATTTGATTTCGAATTAGCAGAGCCTTCTGCTCTGGTAGAAACACTTTGACTTGAACCGTGTCCAGAATCATTCCTAAGAAATTCCTTACTGGCGCCGGAGTGATATGGGACTTCGGATAATTGATCACCCAGTCGAACTCTTCCAGAGTTGATAGGACCATCTGCGTATCTTTCATGATCCGCTGAAGAGACCCGCTGCCCGGGCCGAACTACTCTTGCCGCTGACCTTAGCTTCTCCATGCGGAAAGGTTTCACGCGGATATACCTGTTGAGACCCTTTAAGTCTAAAATGGGATGCATCGACCCGTCCTTTTTGGGGATTGTGAACAGGTTGGAGTAAAACCCCTGACCTTCCTCCTGAAAAGGTACCCAACAAATTACCCCTTTTTGAAGGAGATGCTGAACTGCGGGTCTCAGGGCATCTATCTTTGACTGGTTCCGGGATGCCCCTGACCGAAGGAACCTTGCGGGTGGTCTGGCTGCAAACTCGATCTTGTAGCCTGATGACACCACTTCTCCAGGTCCCTACTTCCCTATTACACGCTCTGCCTCTACCTCAAAAATCTCTACGGGAGCAAGGACGAAAGGCCCCTCTGCCAGTCCAAAAGCGTCGATATGATGAAGTCCTCTGAAAAGGCCGAGTCGTCCTCTTCCTCTGAGGCAGTTTGCCATCCTTCACCATACCGTCCAGCTTTTCTCCAAAAAATCTGCTCCCTAAAAAAGGTAGATCTATAAGAGCTTTCTTAGTGGCAGCAACCGCCAACCATTGTCTTAGCCATAAGGAACGGCGCAGGGCCACAAGCAGAGCAGAAGTTCTAGCAGCTAGCCTGACTGCATCATCCATCGCAGTGATAGCGAACGAGTTAAAGTCCAAACAATCCTTAAAACCTTTGGACTCTTGAATAAGCTTGCGAGACTTAGCCCTGGCTAAACATTTTCTTCATCTTCTTCCTTGAAGCCAGGGACACAATGGCCATGGCACAAACAGGACGTAGAAAGGATCCTTTCATAGCAAAAGCATGGCGGGCCAATTGATCCATTCGTCTCTCCGTGGGATCTCTTAAAGATCCCATAGTAGCAGACGGCATGATGGAAGTATTAGACAAGCCTGCTACTGGAGAATCCACCTCAGGACCAAAGCTTAATCATGTCCGCCGGAAAGGGATACCTAGAGTCTAGTATCCTAGGAACAGCCGGTAATTTGTTAGGATTTTCCCATTCCTTTAACGCCATTTTAGAAAAGTGCGGCTGCGGGAACACCTGCCTTTGCCTTACTGGCTTAAACAGATCATCCTTCCCTCTTTTTGCCACCTCAGGAGGGGTGATATAACACAATTCTGTGAGATACTCACCTGTAGAATTGGAATCCATTCCATACACTCCTTACTCCTGGGTTTCCTCCTCCTCGCTGAGACATGTGACTGCAAGAAAGCAAACAGGTGCGGCCCTCCCGGCCCATAAGTAGCAGCCGCCCCTTAATCAAATCAGTTTACTTAAACAGCAGTAAAAATAATCTAGAAACAGGCCGGGAGGCCAAAAAGAGTCCATGTTACTACACATCAAACTCAAAAAATTACTCTCAAAAAGTACGATAACCTCTTTTTCCCTTTTTTTTTTTTTTTTTTTTATATCTTTTTTTTTTTTTTTTTTTTTATTTTAATACAATATATATGCCATGAATAACCAAAAAGGAAAATGGCTTTAACACCAACAGAGAAGCGTCAGAAGATAACATGACCCAAAAAACGGGTGGGCCTGAGTGTATGGAATGGATTCCCAGAAAAACCAATTCTACAGGTGAGTATCTCACAGAATTGTGTTTTTTCTTCCAATCCATTCCATACACTCCTTACTCCTGGGACCTCCAAAAGCAGTGCCATCTATGGGCGGGATCCCCTGACGCAGAACAGCAGGCAGCTCATTTCACCACTGCCTGAAGAATCTTCCGACCAACAACAGCGTCAGCTGAGGCTCTAACATCCACCTTGTAAAACTTGGTGAATGTATGAACTGAAGACCAGGTGGCAGCTTTGCAGACCTGTCCCACCGAAGCTTGGTGCTGAAAAGCCCAAGAGGCACCAATGGCCCTAGTGGAATGGGCCGTGACTCGAGAGGGGGGTTCCTTCCCCTTGGCCGAGTAGGCTCTAATCACTGCCTGCCTAATCCACTTGCTAACAGTGGCTTTAGCCGGTGGGAGACCCTTTCTGGATCCTTCTGAAACAACAAAAAGAAGATCCGACTTGCGGAAGGCATCTGTAGCTGCCAAATAATACCTTATGGCTCTAACTACATCTAGAGAATGAAGTGCCCTTTCCTTAGTGCTAGACGGATTTGGGCACAAGGAGGGTAAAACCACATCCTGATTAAGATGGAAAGGAGAAACAACCTTAGGCAAAAAATCTGGCTTAAACCGAAAAACCACCTTGTCTTTGTGCAACTCAAAATAAGGAGATTTCATACATAAAGCGGCTAACTCCGAAACACGCCGCACAGAAGTGATTGCCACTAAAAATACCACTTTAAGTGTCAAAATGCTTACTGGAGCGTCGACCATAGGTTCAAAGGGAGCCCCCTGTAGAGCCGTCAATACCAAATTCAAATCCCATACTGGCAAAATAGACTTGCGCGGTGGACGGACATGGGTGACTCCCTGAAAAAAAGTCTTAATGAGTTTATTACAAGCGATAGACTTCTGAAAGAAAATGGATAAGGCCGACACCTGTCCTCTCAGGGTGCTTAAACGTAGGCCCATCTCTAAACCATCCTGCAGGAACTCTAGGATCCTAGAAACCGAATACTTTCTACATGAAACCTTCCTAGCCTCACACCAGGATATAAAGGATTCCATACTCTGTAGTAAATCATGGAAGACGATTTCTTCCGAGCCTGAATCATGGTATGAATGACCTTGGCTGACAAACCTTTAGCTGCTAGGACCGAGGTTTCAATAGCCAAGCCGTCAAAGCCAGCATCTGTAAATTCGGGTGCCGTAGCGCCCCCTGAGTGAGAAGATCTGGTTCGATCGGTATGCGCCAATGGTCTACCGCCATCCTCTTTATGTCCGCAAACCAACTTCTTCTTGGCCAATGAGGAGCTACTAGAATGGTAGGTATCCCCTCTTGAATTATCTTTCTTAGAACACGACTCAGAAGTGGAAACGGGGGAAAGATGTACAGAAGTTTGAACCCTGCCCAAGGGACTGACAGGGCGTCCGTGGCTAAGGCCAGAGGGTCCCTCGACAGGGACACGAATACTGGCAGCTTGTGGTTGTGTCTGGATGCAAAGAGGTCCACCTCCGGACGCCCCCAACGAAGACAAAGGGCTTGAAAAACCTGCCGATTGAGAGACCATTCTCCCCAACGCAGAGTCTTCCTGCTTAGCGCGTCGGCTTCCTGGTTTACTACCCCCGGAACATAGACTGCCGAAATGCAGGGGACATTCTCCTCTGCCCACGTCAGAATCCGGCTTACCTCTTCCAGAGCACCCTTGCTCCGAGTACCCCCCTGATGGTTGATATAGGCTACCGCTGTCCGATTGTCCGACTGGATCTGGACTGCTTGCCCCTTTAAGCTGGGGGTCAGATACCGGAGTACTAGCCGGATAGCTCTCAATTCCAATACATTTATGGGAAGCTGATTCTCTCTCGGTCCCCACTGACCCTGGATCTTCTGGGACTGCCAAATGCCGCCCCATCCTGAGAGACTGGCATCCGTGGCAACTATCTGCCACTGAGGCGCCAAGAAGGATCTGCCTACCGACAGATGGAGAGGGTCCATCCACCACAGGAGAGAATGCTTGGTCAATGGGGACAGAACCAAGACCTGATCCAGCGACTGCGGGGTCCGATCCCAGCTTGCTAATAAATCCCACTGAAGGGGCCTCATATGAAACTGGGCGAAAGGTACTGCCTCGAAGCAGGCTACCATCAGACCTACTACCCTCATTCCCAGCTGAATAGTCGGCTGCCTGCAAACCAGAAGGCCCTCTATCTGATTCTGAATTAGCCGAGCCTTCTGCTCCGGCAAAAAAACTTTGACCTGGACAGTGTCCAGAGTCATACCCAGGAAGTTTCTTACTGACGCCGGAGTGATGTGAGACTTCGGGTAGTTGATCACCCAGCCGAATTCTTCCAGAGATGACCGAACCGTCTGTGTGTCCTCCAAAATCTGCTGCTGTGAACTGGCTGAGATTAGGAGATCGTCCAAATAAGGGACGATACGTATTCCCTGGCTCCTGAAGATTGCCATTAGACCCGCCAGGACTTTGGTGAATACTCTTGGAGCCGACGATATTCCGAACGGAAGTGCCACGAACTGAAAATGCTGATCTTCTAGGGCAAACCTCAGGAATCTCTGATGCCCTGGAAATATCGGTACATGCAGATACGCGTCCCTTATGTCTATGGAGGTCATAAGATCTCCGGGTCGAACTATTATTAAGGCAGACCTCAACGTCTCCATGCGGAAATGCTTCACGCGGATGTATTTGTTGAGATCCTTCAGATCTAAAATGGGACGAACCGACCCATCCTTCTTGGGGATTATAAAAAGGTTGGAATAAAACCCCTGACCTTCTTCCTGAAGGGGTACTCGACAAACCACCCCTTTTTGAAGGAGGAGCTGAACTGCGAACTTCAGGGCCACTAGCTTTAGCCGGTTCCGGGATGCCCCTGATCGAAGGAACCTTGTGGGTGGTTTGGCTGAAAACTCGATTTTGTAACCTGAAGACACCACTTCCTGGATCCATCGGTCCGCTACATGGCGTCTCCAGATATGAGCAAAACGCAAAAGCCGTCCCCCCACCCGCTCGGGTGAGGGCGCCCCCTCATGCTGTAGTAGATTTGGCTGGAGGTTTAGGTCTATTTCTCCAGACCCCTCCTGCCCTATTACGCGCTCTTCCTCTACCCCAAAAATCTCTTCGGGAACAAGACCGGAAAGCGCCTCTGCCCCTCCGAAAGAGCCGAAATGACGAAGACCTCTGAAAAAGCCGAGTCGACCTTCTCCTTTGAGGTAACTTGCCATCCTTTACCAAACCATCCAGCCTTTCACCAAAAAGTCTGTTCCCCAAAAAGGGTAAATCCGTGAGCGCCTTCTTAGCGGCGGTGTCCGCCGACCATTGCCTAAGCCACAACGAGCGGCGCAAGGCCACGAGGAGAGCAGAGGTTCTAGCCGCCAGCCTGATCGCATCCTCCATTGCAGTAATAACAAATGCATTAAGGTCCAAACAGTCCTTAAGGTCCTTGGACTCCTGGGACAGCCTGCGAGACTTAACTCTGGCTAAGTTTCTCTTCATCTTTTTCCTCGTGGCCAGAGACACAATGGCCGTGGCACAAACTGGGCGAAGCAAGGAACCTATCATGGCGAAAGCATGGTGGGCCAGCTGATCCATACGTTTCTCAGTGGAATCTCTAAGAGAACCCGTAGTAGCGGATGGCATTATCGACGTGTTAGATAAGCCCGCAACCGGGGAGTCCACCTCCGGCGGATAGGACCACAATTTTATTATTTCCGCTGGAAAGGGATACCTAGAATCTAAAATCTTTGGGACTGCCGGCAGCTTATTAGGATTTTCCCATTCCTTAAAAATCATCTTAGAGAAGTGAGGCTGTTCTGGAAACACCTGTCTTTGCCTGACAGGCCTAAACAGGTCATCCCTCCTTCTCTTCGCTACCTCAGGTGGAGAAATATTCAAGGTGTCAAACACCATAGACAACAGACCCTCTGTTTCATCCATGAGGAGAGGATCTTCATCGGACGAAAACAAGATAGAATTACTATCCTCTTCTGATTGCAGCTCGCCCCCAGAAGGCAGCTGTTCCTCCAGATACTCCTCGTCCTCCTCTTCTCCAAAAGAGGCAAATAAATCCTCTTCCTCTGCAACCGGCTCCAAATGCCTTCTCTCAAAGGTGGCTTTCTTTGGAAGCACAAGAGACAACTGCCTCTCCAGACTATCCAATCTGTGAACCAACTCCGACCGCACCCCACTGCCTTCTCCCTCTTTTGGGGAAGCAGGAGGTGGACGAACCATAACGCCCTCGGCAACAGCTGGGCTAACAACCCTGTCAGTTGACCTGTTATGGTCTAGGCCGATCTTCACGGCGCAGGCGGAGCAGACCGTGCCAAAGCTGGCCAGGGGATCCCGCCTGCATAAGGGGCAAATCTTGCCTTGCTCAGGAGGAATGCCCGTGTCGCTATCCCCCGATGCCTCCCTCATGGTGTTTTTTTTTTTTTTTTTTTTTTTAAACTTTCAATATATGAAATATAATTATATCTATATATATATATATATATATATATATATATATATATATATTATTCCTCTTTTTTTTTTTTTTTTTATGGCCAGCAGACCCAAAGGGCCCTAAGCCTGAACCAAATCCCCAAAAAAGGGACCGGGAGGAGCCACAACCCTGCTTTCTACCCTTCTTCCAGTCTAAAAAATAAAGGGAGAAAAAGAGGATTAATGAAAACCTTAGTTCTACTAGGGAAGAACTAACAGATATCACAATTAATAAATTTAATAAGATTAAAAATAAAAAAAAATATATATATATATATAAGACATATATACAAATATAAAAATATAATTAATAATTAATAATAATAATAAAATTAATATAATTAATATAATTAACATGATTAATATAATTAAAATAATTAATATAATTAATATAATTATAATATTAATAAACTATAATATCATATAATATAATATAATATAATATACAACACAACCAATCAAGCAGATAACTAACATATCTGCGATACTTAGTATTCCAAACAAAATACTCTTCCCTTCTCTTTCTTTCTTTTTTTTTTTTTTTTTTTTAAACGCATACACAAGATCAAAGATCTTACAAACTATAGTAAAAAGAGAAAGGATCAAAGATCCACTCACCAACGCCGTCTGTCTTCACCTGAGGAGAGAAGATATAAGAATGAACAATACATGCATGCACCCAGCCCTGCTCCCACAGACTCCACACCCAAGCCGCCTCACAGCCCCCTCCCTACCTGCCGCCGCTGCCAGTAACCGATGCGGTATCGCGGCTGGCCTGAAAAGGGGACCGCAGGCCCGGTCTACCCCGCCGGAGACACGCCGGGGACACGTCGGGGCCATGCCGGTAACAGCGTGTGTGAAGGGAGAGGGAGAGGGAGAAAGAGCTGGGACCCGGCTGGGAGACATCACAGAGGCTGGAAGGACGCCAAGCCGGGAGGACGCGAGGTGAATCGCTCCCCTCGCAGCACCAGCGCCCGCGCAATCCGGAGGAGGGAAATACTCCCTGTAACTCCGGTGATGCCTACCTGTACCTCGAGCGGATCCTGTCTCGCACGCTGAGGAAGTGAAGGCTGGGAGGAAGAGATCTCCTCCCCAGAAGATAGCACATGGTCTGGGTCTACTCCCAGCGTGACGTCAGCCTCGCTCTTAAAGGTACAGGACCAAATCAACACTTGTAACTTTCTCTCTTTTTTCAATAAAAAGTATGTGTACAGCATGACACAATGGACATTTCCTGCGCAGGGTCATACCTCCCGGTATGCCCATTACGCATCTCTTTTAAAATAAACAATTTGTAAAAGGAAAAAATAAAAAACCAAACGGAAGAAGGAAGGGTTGGGTAAACATATCCTCAGCAGGTACACCAGAGAAATACCTGCGGCTGACTTGCCTTTCAAAAGGCCTGCAGCCCAGAGTCCATCGCTCTGCAAGCGCCCCAAGACCCCGGCGCTTCACCATACCTTCACGGCCCCAAAAAGAGCCAATGCTGTGGAGGCATAACAAGGGTCTTGAGGGGCCGTGGGAGTAAGGTCCGTAGCGAGCCGACAGGGTTCAGTCCCCCGCTTACCGCTAAAAATCCTTGAGAGCACCTAATCTTCCACAGTCATCTTGCCACTGCAAGAAAGAAAAACTGATTTGATTAAGGGGTGGCTGCTACTTATGGGCCGGGAGGGCCGCACCTGTTTGCTTTCTTGCAGTCACATGTCTCAGCGAGGAGGAGGAAACCCAGGAGTAAGGAGTGTATGGAATGGATTGGAAGAAAAAATTATTATTATTATTGTTCATTTATATAGCGCCATCATCTTCCGTAGCGCTTTACAAAGTAGATGTCAGGACTGTACCGAACACCCGTCTGTCTTGAGCTGGTATCCCCCAATCTCCACCGCCTCTTCTGCCTATAGACAAGCCCCCGCTTGTAGGAGACACGGGTAATGCCTCTCCCAGTCGGTTGCCCCCAGGACTTATAGGGCGCAAAGGATACCAGCTTAAGGTGGAGACTGATGAACGGCAGGGAGTCCCGAATGAGGATGCCGGAAGGCAGAAGTCCAAGTACAGGCCGAGGTCAAACCAGGAGGTCACAGGGCGAGGTATCCGAAGGAGGTAACAAAGAGTAGTCAAACGAGCCGAGGTCAAAATCCAGGAGGTCACGGTGCGAGGTATCAGAGGGGTCAGGCAGAATCGTAGTCAGGCAAGCGAAGGGTCAGGGCAGGCAGCAAGCAAGGGAAGTCGAGGTCCAGAAGCCGAATTATAACAGGAGACACTTTAACACACATCCAGAACCCAGAGGCTATAATGGGCACTGGGAACCCGGAGCTGAAGGGCTTTATAATAAATGCTGGCCATTGAGGAAAAGGGAAATTGGAGGGAACCTGGGTGATTGGTGCAACACAGGATCATGGGATAGGTCCCAGGAGCTGGACGGCCCAGGCCAGACAGGCCGACCAGTCCCTGGGCTCAATCCCAGGATCCAGCCAGAGACTGGATACTTTAAACTTGCCCTCGGCGGGCGCGCTGGGGAAAGCGCCGCCGGAAGGCATAAAGGAGACGTGCGCGCGCGCGAGCACGTTGAGTGTCGGGCGCGCCCCCGCCAGGAGGGGGAAGCGCCGCATCCCCGGAGAGAATGGCAGGCCCGCGCAGCCGCGTGGAGCACGCCGCAACACCGGCTCCAGCGGCGTCCCGCGCCGCCAGCCCCCGGACCCCACGACGGCGCTGAGAAGACGGCGGACCCGGGGACAGCCGGACAGCAGCCCGCCGGGAGCCACCTGACAGCGCGCCGCGGGACCAGGAACGGCGATGAGGTAAGTGCCTAACATTACCCCCCCCTGAGGAGGGGCCACTGGACCCTCCAAGCTGGGTTTCAAAGGATTCTCTCTGTGAAATCTCTTCACCAAATTCTGCGCATGAACTTCTCTGGCCGGAACCCAAGATCTTTCTTCCGGGCCGTACCCCTTCCAGTCAATTAAATACTGAAGAGAGTTTCTAAACAGGCGGGAGTCAAGAATCCGGGCAATCTCAAATTCCTGATGCCCATCGACTAACACAGGCCCAGGGGAATTATTGGGTTCATGGTTTCTTGCAGGCTTAAGAAGTGAAACGTGAAAAGATTTACAAATTTTCATGGAAGAAGGGAGGGCTAACTGATACGTAACCTGATTGATCTTCCGTGTTATGGGGAAGGGGCCGATAAATTTAGGCCCTAACTTAGCGGAGGGCTGGTGTAAGGCTAAGTTCTTGGTTGAAAGCCAAACCCAATTTCCCACCTCATAACTAGGGTTAGAAGAACATTTGCGATCTGCAAACTTTTTCTGTTGAAGAACAGCCTTAGTTAGATGTTGCTGGATCTTATTCCATTCCCCTGGCCATTTGGACAGCCATTCATCCACGGAGGGAACTCTAGAGGGTTGGTCTGAAAGGGCAGAAAACTTCAGGTCCTTGCCATAGACGCAATGGAAGGGAGAAACCCCCGTGGAAGAATGTGAAGCGTTGTTTAATGCAAATTCAGCAAACGGTAGGAAGAAGGCCCAGTCCGTCTGAGTATCGGCCGTAAAACAACGCAAGTACTGTTCTAAAGATTGGTTAGTTCTTTCGGTTTGTCCATTCGATTGAGGATGGAAAGCCGAGGATAAAGAGACGGTGAAACCCAACTTAGTACAGAAGGCCCTCCAAAAACGGGAGACAAATTGGACCCCTCTATCCGAAACAATATCTACTGGAATACCATGAATTCTAAAAATGTGAGTGACAAAGAGTTGAGCTAATATTTGAGCTGAGGGAAGTTTTTTTAAAGGGATAAAATGAGCCATCTTGCTAAAGCGGTCCACTACTACCCAAATAACTGTATATCCCTGGGAAGGGGGGAGATCAGTAACAAAGTCCATGGCCAGATGGGTCCATGGGGAGGCAGGAGTGGGCAACGGTAGAAGTGGGCCTTCAGGAGAATGTCTTAAAGACTTACTCCGAGCACAGACTTTACAGGCTAAGACAAAATTCTGAGCGTCCCTTCTCATGGATGGCCACCAAACTTGGCGCGTCAATAGGGCAATAGTTTTCTTGACCCCCGGATGACCCGCTGTTTTAGTATCATGGAAATCAGACAAAAAGGCAAAGCGGTAAAGAGAGGGTACAAACTGGACAGACTCAGGTTTTTCAGGTGGAGCTTCGGCTTGGAACCGAGCTAGATCAGGAAGTTGGGGTTGGATGGCGGCTACCACCAGGGAGTGGGGTAAGATGGGAATATCCACTCTTTCGGGCGAGTTAGGGAAAGAGAAACTCCGAGACAGGGCATCCACTTTAACATTTTTGGACCCAGGTTTATAGGTGATAGAGAAGTTAAACCGGGAAAAGAACAAGGACCAGCGAGCCTGTCTTGGAGTTAGTCTTTTTGCAGATTGAATGTATTCCAGATTTTTATGATCCGTAAAGACCGTAACTGGGTACTGAGCCCCCTCCAGCCAGTGTCTCCATTCCTGGAAGGCTAGCTTGATAGCCAATAATTCTCTGTTGCCAATATCATAATTTCTCTCGGCCCCAGAGAACTTCTTGGAGAAGAAAGCACATGGATGAAGGCGTTCAGGTGACCCATGATATTGTGACAAAACCGCCCCCACTGCAAATTCCGAAGCATCCACCTCCACAAAGAAGGGTGATTGCTCATCTGGGTGAACTAAGACCGGGGCGGAGCTAAACACTCTTTTCAGATTCTCAAAGGCCTGAACGGCTTGAACTGGCCAAACTGAGGGATACCCGCTTTTCTTGGTAAGATTAGTCAATGGAGTTACTAGAGAAGAAAAGTTCTTAATGAACCTTCTATAAAAATTAGCGAAGCCCAGGAACCTCTGCAGGCCCTTCAGACCCTTGGGCTGCTCCCATTCTAAGACTGCCTTCACTTTAGACTGATCCATGGATAGACCAGACTTAGAAATAATATAGCCGAGAAACGGAACCTCAGATACCTCAAATTGACACTTCTTTAACTTGGCATATAAACAATTTTCCCTGAGTTTTTGCAACACAATACGCACATGTTTGCGATGTTCTTCCAGGGATGAAGAAAAAATCAGAATGTCGTCTAAATAAACGACCACAAAACGGCCAAGATAGTCCCTAAAAATTTCGTTTACGAAACTTTGAAAGACCGCGGGGGCATTGCACAAACCAAATGGCATTACCAAATACTCATAGTGCCCCTCAAGGGTATTGAAGGACGTTTTCCACTCGTCCCCCTGCCTAATTCTGATGAGGTTATAGGCCCCCCGAAGGTCGAGTTTGGAAAACACCTGCGCCCCAACCACCTGTGTAAATAACCCCTCAATAAGTGGCAGGGGATACTTATTTTTAACCGTGACGTTATTTAAACCCCGATAATCAATACAGGGGCGGAGCCCCCCATCTTTCTTTTCTACAAAAAAGAACCCTGCTCCTGCCGGGGAAGATTATGGTCGAATAAACCCCTTCTCTAGGTTTTCCACAATATATTCCCGCATGGCAATGGTTTCAGCTCGGGTTAAATTAAATATTCTTCCCCTCGGAGGCATGGTACCGGGGAGTAGTTCAATAGGGCAATCCCATGGTCTATGGGGAGGAAGTTTGTCCGCCGCCTTTTCAGAAAAGACGTCGGCAAATTCTAAGTACGGAGTGGGAATTCCAGCTGGGGACAGTTGCGCAACCCTGACCGGGAGTTTCAAACAATTCTGAAAGCATTGGTGCCCCCACTTTATGATTTGCCCTGAGACCCAATCAATTTGGGGATTGTGCTCCCGTAACCATGGCAATCCCAGAATTAAAGGGGTGCTAGGCATACTCAAGACCAAAAAACTAATTACTTCAGAGTGATTAGCTCCCACCTTGAACTGTACGGGAAGGGTTCTGAACTGAACTAAACCTCCAGCCACAGGTGTGCCGTCAATGGCAGAGACCCGGATGGGAGTTGGCAAGGACTGGAGCGTAATTCCTAAACTCTGAGCTAACTCAGAGTCAAGGAAGTTCCCGGCTGCTCCGGAGTCTATGAGAGCCTTTAAATTCAGAAATTTAAAATTAATCTTTATCTGAACTGGAATAAGAACTGGAGACGATACTTGAGGTGATACCTTACAGCCTAGGAGGGCCCCCTCGAAACCCCCTAGGCTCTGGAGTTTCCCGACGGCTTCTTTGGGCATAGTCTGACCATATGGCCGGTTCCACCACAGTACAGAAAAAGCCCCTCGGATAAGCGTCGACGTCTCTCGACTTCGGTGAGCCTTGTGGCACCCAGTTGCATGGGCTCTTCCGAAGATTGTGCTACTGGGGCCTCGGACCTTGAAGCTGTCTCAGCATGCGACCCTTTTTCTTGGCGTCTTTCCCGAAGCCGACGGTCAATGCGAATGGCGAGGTGCATTAACTCGTCTAGGGTCTGAGGTTCCGGATGATTCACCAAGGTGTCCTTGACGGATTCAGCCAATCCAAGCCGGAATTGGCCGCAGAGGGCAGGATTGTTCCAGCGGGAGTCTACTGCCCAGCGACGGAATTCCGAGCAATAATCTTCGGCTGGACGGCGTCCCTGGCGAAGAGTACGCAACTTAGCGTCAGCTGTGGCCCCTTTGTCGGGATCATCATAAAGAACCTCCATCGCGGAAAAAAAACTGTCCACAGAGAGACGAACTGGATCCTGGGATGACAAACTAAAGGCCCAGGACTGAGGATCTCCTTGAAGGAGGGAGATAATCAATCCGACCCGCTGCTCTTGTGACCCTGAAGAGACAGGACGGAGCTGGAAGTACAATTTGCAAGAGTCCCGGAAGTTGGCAAATTTTGCCCTGACGCCGTGAAATTTTTCCGGGAGTGGAATTTTTGGTTCCACAAACATTGCGGCCGGGGCCCCCTGAGGACTGGGGACGTTAGGAGCAGGACGGTTCTCCTGGGCCGCAACCCGATGAGCCAGGTGCTCTACCGCCGCTGTTAAGGCTTGCACCTGTTCCAGGATTTGGTCCATTCTTCAGGCCCGTTATACTGTCAGGACTGTACCGAACACCCGTCTGTCTTGAGCTGGTATCCCCCAATCTCCACCGCCTCACGGGTAATGCCTCTCCCAGTCGGTTGCCCCCAGGACTTATAGGGCGCAAAGGATACCAGCTTAAGGTGGAGACTGATGAACGGCAGGGAGTCCCGAATGAGGATGCCGGAAGGCAGAAGTCCAAGTACAGGCCGAGGTCAAACCGGGAGGTCACAGGGCGAGGTATCCGAAGGAGGTAACAAAGAGTAGTCAAACGAGCCGAGGTCAAAATCCAGGAGGTCACGGTGCGAGGTATCAGAGGGGTCAGGCAGAATCGTAGTCAGGCAAGCGAAGGGTCAGGGCAAGCAGCAAGCAAGGGAAGTCGAGGTCCAGAAGCCGAATTATAACAGGAGACACTTTAACACACATCCAGAACCCAGAGGCTATAACGGGCACTGGGAACCCGGAGCCGAAGGGCTTTATAATAAATGCTGGCCATTGAGGAAAAGGGAAATTGGAGGGAACCTGGGTGATTGGTGCAACACAGGATCATGGGATAGGTCCCAGGAGCTGGACGGCCCAGGCCAGACAGGCCGACCAGTCCCTGGGCTCAATCCCAGGATCCAGCCAGAGACTGGATACTTTAAACTTGCCCCCGGCGGGCGCGCTGGGGAAAGCGCCGCCGGGAGGCATAAAGGAGACGTGCTCGCGCGCGCGAGCACGTTGAGTGTCGGGCGCGCCCCCGCCAGGAGGGGGAAGCGCCGCATCCCCGGAGAGAATGGCAGGCCCGCGCAGCCGCGCGGAGCACGCCGCAACACCGGCTCCAGCGGCGTCCCGCGCCGCCAGCCCCCGGACCCCACGACGGCGCTGAGGAGACGGCGGACCCGGGGACAGCCGGACAGCAGCCCGCCGGGAGCCACCTGACAGCGCGCCGCAGGACCAGGAACGGCGATGAGGTAAGTGCCTAACAGTAGAAATTACAGACAGGGTAGAACATACAGTACATACACTATTTCAAATGCAGTTTTACAGATTTGACAGTGGACATTCTGAGTACAAGATACAATATGGGAGAGAGTGATATTCAAAGTTTCAAAAACCAAAGAGAGCAGACACTGTGTTTCGCCTGCGAGGAGGGGGTCCTCACCAGAGCGTAACTCGCCTTCTGAGAGCTGCTCATCTATATACTCTTCTTCCTCCCACTCTCCAAAAGAGGCAAATAAATATCTTTCCTCCGCAACAGGTTCCAATGCCTCCTCTTATAGGTGGCCTTCTTTGGAATAACCAAGGATAACTGTCTCTTCAGGTTATCCAACCTGTGCACCACATCTGACTGCGCCTCGCTGCCTTCCCCCTCTCCAGGGGAAGGAAGGGATGGTTACACCAGCAATAACTGGACTAAAGACCTGAGCCTCCGCTCTATTATGGTCTAACCAATTCTCATGGCGCAAGCGGAACAAACCGTGCTGAAACTACCCCGGGGATCCTGCTTAAATAAGGGGCAGAGCCCGCCCTGCTCAAATGGGATGCCCGAATCACTATCCCCTGATGCCTCCCTCATGGTGTTTTTTTTTTTTATAAACATATAAAAAAATATATAATAACAATATAAATAATATAAATAACTAACTGAAATATGAAATTGATAATGCAATTAATCAAAAAAATTGATATAAAAATTGATAATGGCGATGTCCACTCACCACCACCGCTCTTCTCTTTACCGCTATACAAAAGAAATGATCAAACACATAATATATATATCATAGCTTAGTGCAAACAACGGCAAAATCAGCTTGCCCTGAGGCAGCAATATGAATAAACCAGCGGAACCCCCGAAAGCCATCCTAATCACAAGGCATTTCTAGGCCAGCACCTTGGCCCAACTGACCGCCGCCGCAATAGCACTGCTATCTGGCCGCAATATATATATATATATATATATATATACACACACACACACACACACACCTAGCAATATGCGATTTCCTCGCCCAGGGAGACAACTGAATACACGGCCTTGTGGTTCCGGGTTAAACTCTGCCCCTTGCGTGACGTCAGCCACGTCCCTTAAAGGCATACATACATTTTTTTTTTTTAAGATAAAAAACCTACCTAACTGGAAGAAGGAAGGGTTGGGTAAAAAATAAAAAACATTCCTCAGCAGGTACACCAGAGAAAAACCTGCGGCTGACTTGCTTTTCAAAAAAGCCTGCAGCCCAGAGCATATACACTCTGTAAGCACCCCAAGACCCCGGCGCTTCCACCTTACCTTCTCGGACCCCAAAACAGCCAACGTTGTGGAGGCATAAACTTGGGTCTTGAGGGATCCGTGGGAATAAGGCTACGCAGAGAGCCGACAGGGTTCAGTCCCCCGCTCGCTGCCAATCCTTGAGAGCTAATCTCTTGAACAACCTTTACAGTCACTTGCCACTGCAAGAAAGAAAAAACTGATCTTGGTGAGGAGGCAGCTGCTACTTATGGGCCGGGAGGGGCCACACCTGTTTTCTTTCTTGCAGTCACGTGATCAGCAAGGAGGTAATCCCAAGCGTAAGGAGTACCTGGAATGGATTGGAAGAAAAAAAAGCTTTATACACGTGTGGCCCAAGGAACGCGTGGCTGGTTGGTGAGATGTTGAGGTATATAGGGAGACTGGTTTGTGGAGAGGGCCGGATTAGGTGTGGTGGAGGCATCTGGGCACAAAACTGGTGGAGGCCCCAGAACATCAGATCGAGTCCCTTGTGTGGGTGTGTGCTACTCAGGAACTCCTGCTTTCTTCTGGACCAGCTGGGTAACTACACTACCCCCCACTCAGAATGGCAAAACAGCCCCCCTGCGTTGAGCTGCCAGCAGCTGTGCTTAGTGGCTTATGTGCAGTAAGTGGCAGCCGATTGACAGCTCTGCACCCACCCATTCCTGAAGCGTTGCTGATGGGTGCTTTTCTGCTCTAAACTCTCTGTCCTGCACTGTGGTGGCTTTGACTGCAGGTTTGCAAAAACAAAAAAAGGCTTACCCAGGCATCAGACTAAAGACTGAAAAGCCTCCTGGACCAGACCATAACCCAAGAATTGGTGGAGGCTCCAGGGTGCAAGCCCCTGCGCCCTTCTCATTGGCCCTGTTTGTGGAGGATTGTAACATTGGTGTTTTTATTAATATACAAATTTATCATCACTCACCCAGGTTACCTGGTATTCGCTGTTCTGGGTCTCCCTGCCTGTCCTCCTGCTATCCAGGGGAGGGGGATGCCTATGGGGAATGGGATGGGGGAATGCCACACTGCCTATGGGACAGGGATGCCACACTGTCTATGGAGATTGGGAGGGAGGAATACCACACTGTCTATGGAGTTTAGGAGAGGGAAATGTCCCACTGCTTATGGGGAATGGGATGGGGAAAATGCCACACTGCCTATGGGACGGTGATGCCACACTGCCTATGGAGATTGGGAGGTGGGAATGCCACAGTGCCTATGAGACGGGGATACCACACTGCCTATGGATATTTGGAGTGGGGAATGCCACACTGCTTATGGGGAATGGGATGGGGGGAAAGCCACACTTTCCTATAGGGAATAGGATGGGGGTAATGCCATACTCTCTATGGGGGATTGGGAGGGGGAATACCACACTGCCTATGGGGATTGGGAGGGGGGAATGCCACGCTGCCTATGGGGAAATTCTGCTGGACTTCCTGTTACTGTGTATTGTCAGTTATGTCAGTTGAATCCAGGCAGCAGCATGGCTGAGATGGTGGGAGAGAAAACTCCAAATGCCTGCTACCTTTCTTTTTCAACTGTACCAGTCTGTTAGTCCGGTTTAAATATAGTTTCATCACTGCGCCGAGCACTGGACTAGGAGCCATTATCTTCAGGGACAAAAGAAGAGTATATCTCCTCTAGACGTGCGCGCGCCCTGTCAGAGCGACGTGCGGGAGGCGGCGGCGGGCGCACTGTCTTGTCCGCCGCTTGTCCGTGAGCGTGGTGAGGTGAGTTTTTCGGGGTTCTGGGGGGTTTTACACAGCGGGACACCCCTAATCGGGGTGCCCCCTGAAGTGGACCAAAACCCAGGATAGTCAAAATCCTGGGTGTTGGTCCACTTTAAGAGGCTGGCCAAGACAGAACTTAGGCATCGCCACTTGAAGTGAGGGAGGGAAAATAATTTCCATGATGCTTGCAAGAAAAAAAACCTTGGAAACCCAAGTAATTAGTGATCCTAGATATAATCCTAAATGGATACTCCGTGTTAGTAGAGGGTTCCTCTGCTGGTGATATACACACATTTTCAGCAAATGCATGTGTTACAACACACAGAGTCCCAAACAGTACAAAATACACAAAACTAGTTGTATTGCTCTAAATATCTAATTACATTTACATCAAACTGTAATCTATAATAAAAGATATAGTAGCTGTTTGTTTATATAGTGAACAACTGATACTAATGAGTATAGATTTCGAGGGGAAGCCTGTCCCTACGAGGCATGCTCGCGGCAAAGAAAGCTTTGGTGTGCTCTAGCCAGTTATTGGTGGAAAAATGAATAAGAAATGTATTTATTTTACCTGTGGACCAAAACATAGTAGGAAGTTGAAAAAGGCTGAACAACAAACTGGGACTACTAGAATACAGTAAGCAATCTGTCAGGCTGACAATATGGCTACGGAGCGTGAGGAAGCCCCATGTGAGCTGTCAGAAAAACACTTGTATGGGCAGCTAGGAATCCTCATATAACAGGGTGGAACCAGCAGGACGTTAAACCTGAAAACGCGGAATCTAAGACCTCTCCTTGACTTCACAGGAGCCCCCCACTCACCCACACAAAGGATGACAGGCTGTGCTGCAGGGAAGGTCCTGGTCCATGAATCCAGGGAGTGAGATGCTAAAAACCTTGACTGGGTTGTGGGACAGGTGTAATAGGCTCTGAGACAAGTAAACAAGCTAAGGTCAGTGGCAGGCTGATTTGCACACAACCGTGAAGGTCAGTTGGACCACAGTGCACACATGTGCGCAGAGACTCTCGGATCAGTCAACCAAATGCTCACAAAGTCACAGGCCCAGCACACAATAAGAAGTATTTAGTCCATGCAGCCATAGAGACTGGCAATCTAATAACACAGAGCATCTGTATATACGAGGAACCAGTTACTCACTATAACAGGCGGCTCTCTTTGTTGTCATTCAGATAGGCTGGGGCAGGAGCACGCACTGCCACATCCTCGGCTGCGCGCGACTCCACCCCAGTCCACATTATGGACATAGAGAGCCCTTTGCCGAAAGATGTAAACATAGCAAACATCTATCATTGACTGAACATCTTGTGCATGCGCCGTTGGACCAAGGTCCAGTTTACCTGGGCGAACTGGGGGGGGGGGGGGGGGTGTCACACAGAGGGGCATCCTAAATTGGGATGCTCCCACAAACGGAACAAAACCTGGGAAGGTCAAAAATCTAGGCTTTGTTCCACTAAACACCAACATCAAAGCAGGTAATATATGGTATCTTTATTATAAGACACAGTTACAAGTGTCAAGACAAAATGAAAAAGCTTGGTAAAACTTAATAAGCAGTCAGGTTGGATTAGCGCACTCATAAAGATAAGCTTGCTTGATCTATAATGATACTGTCAGATGTTTGTCATGTCTGTGCTCGGGATTTGCCTAGTCAGTCCAGGAAGAGGTTGAGCTCACCATACGCTGACAATGTGACAATTAAGGTTTTCTGAGAACTACTTCATGATTAATGCAGTATATTTAGGCAAAACACAATATAGTAAATATAAAATATATCAGCCATCCCAACTCAATGAACACATACAATCTTTGAAGCAGCAGTCATATCAAAGCCAATCTAACAAATGCTTACGTTTCCTGCTATATTTATTTGTATTGCTTGCCAATAGTATTGACTTCACTGATAATGTAGGGGGCGTGCCAACAAACTATATAACATTAGTCCGACTGTTCTAGTTTTGTACATCAAGGGAATTAAAATTAAAGCAGAAAACTGCATTTTACAGTACTGAAAAATTACATATATAGCAGTAATAAAACAGAAAGTAAAAGTGGGATCTTCTTTTCCCTTGAACCATCACAGATTCATGGAAACCGACAATGGCAGGGATGGCTGTTCCTGAATAAATGAAACTAAGCTTTTCGGATCATGGGAAGGTCTACCTAGTGGAAACTTGCACTGAAAACCTGCTGTGTTAACATTACTTTAGTGAAAAGGAACAGGGTTATTTAGGTTTTTAAAAAAAATGCATGCATCAAAACCAAACCTAACAATTTCTTTATTAATGAAAAGCTATCTAGTGTTTTAAATGACACACGTAGGAAATTTTTGGGAGTCTGAGAACCCTAGCGTGCATTTGCTATGCTGAACCTACCATACCGTACCTACCATGCCGTACCTTTAATTTACTGTCTCCAGGCCAGTCAGCCCCCCACCCATACCTTCCCAACTTGCTTCATGGTCCAAATTAGGTTCGACAAGTCCCTATCTTTGGAGTAGGCTCGTAGATTATTATTTACCAATATGTTATGTTTTTTAAGGAGACCAAATTTCCCTTGCTAACCAATACAGAATATATACTAGGTTGCTGAAGAGCAGAGCAGCAAAATAAACTTACCTTTAGGATAAATTTCTTTCAAAGGCACGTCGGTAACAGGGACACTTCTGACAACCTGATTAGCAGCTACTAAAGTCACACAACTGCCTTTCTTCATGTTCCCAAATTTACTTTGCCCAGACTGGAAAAACTGATCTGTGGAGTGAGCTTCACGACTATCCCGCAAGGGCTTTCTCTTCCAACTGTACACTTCACTGGGCGACTGCAATCACAAGCCAATATGTATTTCAGGTACAAAGCATACATTAATGAAAAAATATGACAATATTCTACAATGTAGGAGGACTGCCTCTGTGCACCAGGGCAGTTGTCATACTGTATGCACTTTTTATATGGAATCTTTGTGAGTACCTTTCTACTTTTTATAGCTTAGCCACATCATTATGCTATGTGGTGTTGTACCATTATTTTTTACTTCTGGAGTGAATTTATTACACAGATATTGGATAGCAGCAATTTAACTGCATGGATAAGGATTATCTATATCCGGCTGCTAGAGAAGATCTGCGTTATCCCTTAAAGCACTGACGGGGAAACTCATTGCTCTCGTAAGCATGTATCACCTGAAAGGAATAATAGCAGCATGGTGGAGAAGTGATTTTATTTCCCCTTTTTTGTGATGCAGGTCTTATTTAGCTGCAGGTAGCAAGCAGGTCACAATATAAGGTATGAAGGCTCATAAGGGAGATATCTGCCTCTCCACTCCTAGATGAGGGTTCCCAACCTTTTTTTCATCAAGTACCACTTTTCAGTTTCAAATATCAACTGGGAGGTATGCATAGGATATCATTCATGCACAAAACAACAATTGAATGGGCATAACATGCCCAGAAATTGTTTTGATCACATTTGGAGCAATTCTGTATCTATGGGAAGAAATAAGGCTTGGGTAAGATACCAGCAGTTCAGGTTGGGGTACAGATTATTCTGTAACCTTGCCAAGTACCATCTGATAGGCTCTCAAGTACCACCAGTCGTACCCAAAACACTAGTTGGGAAGCCCTGTCCTAGAGTTCGCAGTGAGTCACAAGGATGGTGGATTTCAGCCAAAAGAAGGAATTTAAACACAAAGGATGTCAAGCATGTTCTATGATTTATGGATATTTAGGCCATATGTGGTCTGAACTTTCATCTATTCACACAAGCAAAGAATGGAGCAACATAAGGATGTCTTTTAAGTAAATCTGAGCCAAAAGTAGTCAGCTAATCCCCGAGAGACACAAATCACTGTAGATGCTTTTAGTATTTAATCTCATTTTAATTTCCATGCAAACATGACTATAAAATATTAAGTAACTGTCCTTATGCATGTACAGTATAATGTTTTAACACTGTAAAATTCCAGCACAAACCAAGTTAGAACTTACCAGCAAATCTGGAAACCCCACAACAACAGAGGCATAGTTATGCTGATCAGAAAGAATCCTGTTTGGAGAGTTAATCTTTTGGCCGATGGCCGCACTCAGGTTCTCAGGTGGAAGCTGATCACTGGAAATCACATGGAGGTCAGATAGCTCCATACCTACATAAAGGAACAGAATATAGAACTAAGGGCCTGTCTACACTGTATGGTTATCAAATGCACTTGCATAAGGTTGCATTGCCATTTAAACTGCTTAGTGTAGAAAACTATTTTACTATGACAGATTGTGTAGGTGTAGAGGATTTTTCAAAGCCAGACCCACAGTTTAAATCACAGCCAGCCCTCTGCATTTTCAGGAGTTAGGTGAATGGAAAAGTCTTGAATACTGTGAATTTGCGAATAACCCCCCAAAAAACAGAGCGTGGGGAGGTGCGCTCAGTGCAGGGCAGGGAAGGGGTGAGAGCAGGGTTAAGAGGAGGTTTACAAATAAAAAGCAGGAAATGCCACTTTGTACCCTTTCCTTCAGAGGCAACGGCACTAGATCACAGGTGAGGTAAGGTGAGTTTTTTTTTGTCTGTGAAGATGCCGCCTGTGCCCGGGGGGGATAGATACAGCAGATAGATGATAGAGCAGAGAGTGTAACAGTGTAAAAACACTGACTGCTATCATGCACCTTGAAGCCATAGTCAGCCAGATAGCACAGAGATGTGGTGGGGGTCAATTCTACTGGGAGTCTACTGGGTATGTTTTAATAGCTAGGACTTAAAGCGAACCAACCACATCCTATGAAACCTTAGATAAAAAAAACATATACCAGCTCCCCGTGTCCTGGTAATGAATTGGATAAAAATAGTCACAAACAATTTTGGCTTAAACGGCTAGTTTAGAACAATGATATCCTGTCAGGCATACAAATGGTGTACCTGGGGAAAATGAAAATCACTATAACAGGAATACCAAGCAGCATTGAGGGCAGATTGTGGTCATCTTTAACCCTTTCAGTGCCAGCTATGTGAGTCTCAAGTAGCTGTCTCTCCAACCGTTAAGTGCCAGCTAGTGAGACTCACACCTATATATATATTATTTTATATAAGTTTTTTTCAGTTTTGGGGTCTCCTGGCCAGGGATGGGAGGCTATCGATACATATGAGGTACCATTGTGTAATCGTGAGGAATGGGGATTTTACACGCAATATGGTTTTCCCAAAAATGTATTATATACATTTCACCCCAAAATATTGACAATACACAAAAAATGACAAACACGACATTTCATGTTAAAGCCCAGATGCTGCTGAAAAAAAAATATATACTTTTCCTGGGAAATTACTGAAAATCCCTTCAAAACTCACAGTTAAATATATAGCACAAAATGGAGAAAATGGTCTGGGCAACAGAGGGTGACAAAATCTTTAGGTAGGCTGTTACTTAAAGGGTTAATGCAAGTCCACTACAAAAATTACCCCGATTAACGTCCCTCCAACAATTTTGCACTGGCAGTGGTAGAGCACGTTCCACTTTAATTGCAGACATAGATATGTTTATACTATGCAAAATGTGTCAGGAGTTAGGGGAACTTTCATCAGGACTAAAGTCATTTTGGATTGGACATTAAGTCTAATACAGCTGATGCAATTACAGTTTAGGTTTAGAATTGTTCTTTTAAGCACAAACCATTTTTTATACACAATTGATATTTTCTATGTTAGTACCTGCAGTTACTCCAAAGCCAGTGCTAACGCCTTCTTCTTCTAGGGCATGCAGTTGGCACACTCTATTATCATCGGTTTCCATGTGTAAAGGTGTAGTAAGCAGAAATTTCCTGATGTTAAGTGAAAAAAAAACAAGAAATGAAATAAAATCATAGAAATAAAATCTAAGATTTCATAACAGGATTTCACATGTTCCATACTACACTAACTGTAAACCACAAAGGCTCAACTCACCTTGTAGTAATGAAAGGAGCGCTATTGCCAAAAAATGGTCCAATAACAAAAGATATTATAAAGATGCTAAATACCAGAGGAAGGGGTTATTTATATACCATGCGTAGAAAATCCAGCTAAGCTTGTTTTTTTTAGGTTACTGAAAGGAAAAATAAGTTTATATTCTACTTTTACAGGAAAGGATTGCTCAATAATTGTAAAGGCCTGCCCCCCTGAATTTTATCTGGTCTGGCTGGTCTTCTTTGCCTCTCTGCTAATAAATCCATTAATTTCTCCTGCTGCAGAATAAAGTTGTTACATTGAGATACATTGGTGGTTATAAGAAATTGTTACATTGGCCTCGATTAACTAAGAGTTTAAAAAAAATCTCATGGTAGTAAAAAATCAATTCATGAGAAAAAAAGCATGTGAATTTCCCTTTTAGTGAATAAGCAGATACAAAGACAATGACAGTCAATGGCACTTTTTACTACAAAGTAAAAAGGAGTAAAAAGTTACTACTACTACTTTTCAGGATTCAGGAGTAAAAATGTGCCATTGACTTTCATTGTATTCCTAACTGGTGATTCACCAAAATTGAATAGAATTTTTAATACCATTAAATATTTTTTTCAACTCTTAGGGAATCAAGGCCAATGTATCACAAACTAACAGTCAGCTGTGTTTACTTTGCAGTAGGAGAATGAAACAGATGTATCAAGTTAGAGGAAGGGTCTGTAATGAAAATATTTTCAGCCCGATGCCAGAAAACCTGGCAAATGATAGCTAAATGTTGCACAATTAGCTTTTTGAGTGACCAAAAATACATTTGAGTAAGCACTGAAAGACCTCCATTATTTAAATTATTTAACCTTAAAATGTTGTTTTGCTAAAGGTGAGGCTAAGGCATGACATACTGATGCTTTTTCATAGTTAAGAGGCCTCCATGTTTCAGTAAACTATATTAAATTAGTAAAATTACTCCTCTCTACCAAGCATAAATATTCAAAGACAAGGGCAATTCATCCTACAATATTTGGCTAAAGGTGACCTGGACAACTTCACCCAAGTCAGGAAACCCCACTGAGAAGAAGGGTCAAAAACCATCTCCAGGTGACTCAAAAGAGGTCACTGTATTTTGGTACAGAAATGGGATGCCACTGTTACAAGTCGGGTGCGTTACTGAAAAGTGAAAGCCTTTAGAAACTACATGCAGCTCAGCCATGAAGTGAGAAACTAAAGCAAGTTACAGAGTCAGGGTTGTCAGGGTTTTGCATACCGGCTTAAAGTTGACAATATGCTGACTCATTAACTGCAGAGTACCAAACCTCTTCTGGTATAAACGCCAAGGATGGGAAGCAAAATGTCTTCACCAAACTCTGAGGCAGTGGAAATGTGTTCTGTGGAGTGACAAATCTGCCTTTCAGTGGATGGAGCCTGGGTTTGGCAAATGCCATGATACATGTTTGCTCGAGGAACCATAATGTTATGCAGTTGTTTTTCAGAGCCCCCTTTCTTCTATTGAAGGGAAAGCTATTTGCCTGTGAATTTAGATACAGGTCCTTCTCCAAAAATTAGCATATAGTGCTAAAGTTAATTTTTTTTCCATAATGAAATGATAAAAATTAAACTTTCATATATTTGAGATTCATTGCACACCAACTGAAATTTTTCATGTCTTTTTTTGTTTTAATACTGATGATTTTGCCATACAGCTCATGAAAACCCCAAAATCCTATCTCAAAAAATTAGCATATCATGAAAAGGTTCTCTAAACGAGCTATTAACCTAATCATCTGAATCAACGAATTAACTCTAAACACCTGCAAAAGATTCCGGAGGCTTTTAAAAAAGCCCAGCCTGGTTCATTACTCAAAACCGCCATTATGGGTAAGACTGCCAACCTGACTGCTGTCCAGAAGGCCATCATTGACACCCTCAAGCAAGAGGGTAAGACCCAGAAAGAAATTTCTGAACAAATAGGCTGTTCCCAGAGTGCTGTATCAAGGCACCTCAGTGGGAAGTCTGTGGGAAGGAAAAAATGTGGCAGAAAACGCTGCACAACGAGAAGAGGTGACCGGACCCTGAGGAGGATTGTGGAGAAGGACCGATTCCAGACCTTGGGGGACCTGCAGAAGCAGTGGACTGAGTCTGGAGTAGAAACATCCAGAGCCACCTTGCACAGGCGTGTGCAGGAAATGGGCTACAGGTGCCGCATTCCCCAGGTCAAGCCACTTTTGAACCAGAAACAGCGGCAGAAGCGCCTGGGCCACAGAGAAGCAGCACTGGACTGTTGCTCAGTGGTCCCAAGTACTTTTTTCTGATGAAAGCAAATTTTGCATGTCATTCGGGAATCAAGGTGCCAGAGTCTGGAGGAAGACTGGGGAGAAGGAAATGCCAAAATGCCTGAAGTCCAGTGTCAAGTCCCCACAGTCAGTGATGGTCTGGGGTGCCATGTCAGCTGCTGGTGTTGGCCGACTGTGCTTTATAAAGGGCAGGGTCAATGCAGCTAGCTATCAGGAGATTTTGGAGAACTTCATGCTTCCATCGGCTGAAAAGCTTTATGGAGATGAAGTTTTCATTTTTCAGCACGACCTGGCACCTGCTCACAGTGCCAAAACCACTGGTAAATGGTTTACTGACTCAATTGGCCTGCCAACTCTCCTGACCTGAACCCCATAGAGAATCTGTGGAATATTGTGAAGAGAAAGTTGAGAGACGCAAGACCCAACACTCTGGATGAGCTTAAGGCCGCTATCGAAGCATCATGGGCCTCCATAACACCTCAGCAGTGCCACAGGCTGATTGCCTCCATGCCACGCCGCATTGAAGCAGTCATTTCTGCAAAAGGATTCCCGACCAAGTATTGAGTGCATAACTGAACATAATTATTTGAAGGTTTACTTTTTTATTAAAAACACTTTTCTTTTATTGGTCGGATGAAATATGCTAATTTTTTGAGATAGGATTTTGGGGGTTTTGGAAAATAATGAACTTTAGCACTATATGCTAATTTTTTGAGAAGGACCTGTATAGGAATGCCAGAGAAGCGTATGTCCAAATAGTGTTATCTGTGTATGTAAATGCTCAAGCTAAATAGAGGAGGATATACCGTTATTTCCAATTATGGCTGAAGGATTGGATATCAAAAAAAGGACCGGTAAGACCCCTTTGGCCAACTTGACCATAACATTTCATTCATTTAACAAAGTTTTTGTTTTGTTCATTGCAGGACTATACAGTAATACATTATTATCTGTAAAATGTAACATACATGTGATAAGTCTTTATAAATGTGCAAAAACAGACTTTCTGCTCTAATTAGAGCCACATCAGCAGGTATCTGCCGAAAATAAAACAAGTATTTAAAAACTAAGTTTAGGCATAGCTGAAGTAATGACAGTAGACATACTTGTTAGTTTTATTTTCCACCAAGAGCCACCTGTCTTCTGCTACCAGGAAAACAGACTTGAGATTGATGGGTAGGGAGATTGCGTGGGTAGTGCCCTCCAGCACATCCAGGACATTGAGAGAATTGCTGAAAAATAAACAGGATAAATTATAAAAAAAAATTGACAGCCTTGCAATAACCAGTATAATGTTTATATGATGCAGTATTTAGAGTAGGGTGATGGACTTACCTATTTTCTTTAAAGAACACCAACCAATTTTTATGAGAATATTCCCTGCACATTTTGTAGATCTCCTAAAATAGATATATGTGTAATCATTAATTTTTGTTATAAAGCCCCTCCATATCACCTTATGTTTCTGCAATGTGGTACAGGCAGAAAGAAGCCCAAATGTTGCCAGTCGCACTGCTGGATGCCAGGTGCATGGGAAAGTATGGGCTCATTCCTATTCTCTATGGAACAGCTATATATTTACATATACTGGAGCAGTCCGGGGGCACCACCATTGGCAGCCAGCAGTCACATGGTCTAGTGTCCTCTTTCAGGCCTCTAGAGGCTGAAAACACCCCAGATTATGTGACTGCTGGCAGCCAATCGCAGGGCTCATTTACACTGAGGAAGCATGGTGAACTTAAAGCGGTCTCACACCCGTTTTCTACATAATGGAAGCAGGCTGCATAGTGACATTTCTGGGGGGTCATCCAGATTGCTGGCACTCCCCTCCACATATAGACCCCGGGAATCCTTACCTAAGCCTTGATCCACCGGCAAAATGTGGCCCTGCGAGTGCCCCACCGGCAGTCATATGGGCAAGATGGACTGGCAGCTGAGAAAGAGAAATATTTAGGATGCCCAAGGGATCAGGATTTAACCTTACATATGTCCTTAAAGGAGAACTATCGCAAAATTCTGCGAAATTAAAAATCCATATAAACACCTTGGCTAATGAGAGGAGGAGCCTCACCTGAACTGAATAAAATTCCCGCCAAGCTTGTGGCTTTCTTCTCCTGGTAGGAATAAAATTCAGGGGTGACAGGTTTGGTCTATGAGGGGGTGACAGAGCCTGTCATCCGTGATTTCCTCTTTCTATCATTAAAATAAAAAAAAAAACAAACCTGGCTGGATATTTCCTGAAGTTGGGTGTATAAGTCACCCCTCTACTCTCCATCCAGCATATTTATATGAATTTTTATTATTGGCCCATTTTTTGCGATAGTGCTCTTTTAAAACTGACCTAGCATCTATAAAATGCTAGGTCTGAATTTGCACCACTTCTGTAAGGAGAAATGCTCACATTATTTATTATAAAACTTATTGCTCCTACTCCGCAGAGTAAAACTCGACCAACTATGAGTATGCCTGGCCCTATACTTTAGCCACCCCCGTCTAGCAGTAGCAACCAGGGGCCAAGATATCCAGATCAGGTAAGTTAAACCGCAGACAGGATCAATCATCTGAGTGGGAGATAATGTCAGTGTGTGTGTATGTATATGTTTTTGCTCCAAATTATGTGTTTATGAGGGCTAATTTTCAGGGGATATATTTTTTTTCCATATTAATCTATGTTACACACTGTCATATTTTTTCTCCCGACATCCCCTGCACAGCAAAACGTAGTGGTTTGCTCCTACTAGTGACCAGAAGCAGCCACAACACTCTAACATAGTCTCAGGAGTGGAGTGGTGCCAGTGGAACATCACGACTTGTGTACGAGAGCCCGGCAGTTGCCAAACCTTGTTTTGGGTCTTTTGAGTGTGATTCTTTTGGGGTGTCTGCTTTTCTTGGTGAAGGGTCTATCTGTTCTGCCGCATCCTATTGATTTCAGCTGCTGCCTGGACACTGTTTTGAACTGTAACTAGGGTCTATTTTTGGAGTAGGGCTAATATTTCAAGCATTCTCCAAAAACTGAAAAAAAATGCTAGGGTTTATTATCAGAGCAAAAGTGTGTGTGTGTGTGTGTGTGTGTGTGTGTGTGTGTGTGTGTGTGTGTGTGTGTGTGTTTTAACAGAGGAAGGATCACCTATAACAGCAAACATCAGCAACAGCATATCATTGAAAACCGGAAACAATGGAATCATGTCTTTAGATTTACAGCACCATTTGTCTCTGCTATCATATTGTTATACCCCCTCCACACTTACACACGTCTGACATTTATACCTTCTATACAGCTATGTAGGCTGTATCTTATTATGATGTGCTATATAAAAAATACTGGGCAACTCCCAGTGGTCTCTGCATTTATAAGCCTCCCCTCCTCCTCGCCTTGTAAGACCTACCCTAACTGCTGACTGTAACATGACAGATGGAGTGGCTGCAATAATTTAAAAGACCAGCTCTTTAAAGCGGTTATGAGGAGAAAGGGCCAGGTATAATGTAGTGGCTCCTTTTCCCTGCACACTCAAGATATCACATAGCCCACATAGCTAGACTTTTAAGCTACTATGATACAATAGTTATCTATTTTGCATATTTAAAAATTGCAGACATATTCTGCAACAATTTTTACATACATTAGTAACGGCATGCCACCTAACCACCAGAGGCCAACCGGGTTCGCCAGATCTGTGTGTGGGTGTTAGCAGACCTAAAGTCTTTGCGAAGGCATTCTAGCTTGTAATTCTTATTCAGCATCTAGATCAGGTGAACACCGTAAACTACAGAAAAACCTTTACCTGTGCCTCCTTGCTACCCCACCAGCTTGACTTCCGGGGAGGTTCTGCTTCGTCTTGTGAAAGAGTTATTCGACGAAGTGCCCCATTGTTCGTGTCCAACAAAAGAATGACATTGCCCTATAGATAGAGTATAGAAATAACATAATCCTTTCAGAGTACATAGTTTTCTTCATCACACAACTAGGTTATTTGCGAAACAGCAACATTGTGTACTACAATCAAAAAGATCTCAGTGAGGAAATTAACTGCAAATTGTAAGACATTAAAAGAGACACATTTGATGTCATTCTGTTATCCATTCCATGTCAGGGGGCAAAACTTTGGTCTTCACAGAAGGGACAGCCTTAGACATAGTGGGGAAAAATGTGTATGAATAATGCAGTCACATGTAAAGTATGATATTTTTGAATCCTTTTATATCACATTTTCTTTCTTCATACCGAGTCTTTATGGCCACTGAAAGCTCTATCCTGTTGCTTTTAAAATACCTATTTACAAATAGTGATGAATTTACCCCATTATTTTTGTGTTTGAATGGTTAAAATAGCGTGCCTAACACAGCTTTTTTTTTAGTTCTGCAGTCAAGCACTACAGACACAATTTGGGCTCATTACCATAGTCCAGAGCCGTGCTTAGTAATCCATAATTTTCTAAGAAGACTCCTGAACCAAGACATATGCCTTTCCTTAGATATTGCATTGGGTGGATGACTTGGCATGCCTTGCAGTTTAATAGCTGAGCACTAGTTCAAGAACAGGCTAAAATACTTACCATTGTCCCTGTCTCACCGGTGCACTCCAGCACCGCAGAGAAGGGCATCCAGCACTTTCCCCTCTTAGTGCAAATTACAACTGGAGACCTATCTGCATTCACAAGCAGAGGAAAGACACGAGGGTGCGTCTCTCTGAGGCATAGGCCCTGGAATATGGAAGTATTTTAGCCGGTTCTTAAACTTGCTCTTTACTAGTACACCTGAAGTGTAGTTCTCTTCTTTAACCATGGCAACTTTAATGTAAGTGATTCTTCTAGTAAGTGAGGGCTGGGTCAGCTAACACTTATTCACTCAAACTAGACAGGGCATCTCAGGAGATCAGGAAGTGGAACTGTGGACATGTTCACGTGCAGCTTAATAAAAGAAGGGCCAAGAAAATCCTGAGAAGCCTCACATATTATATACTGCCTCAAAGGAAGGTATAGCAGCACTACAGCTACCCTGATCCAGGCACCAATGACCCCAATGTCAACCATTTGCGCTCCGTGAAGGGCACCTGGGATGGGTAGGAAAAACAAACCAGGCCTTCTGAATTGCTAGTCCTGATCCAGAACAGAATTACAGCCCTTACAATTTAAATAAGATAAATACCTTACTCCAACACTTAGAGGATTAGGGCAGAAGGGTCTTGATTTCCATATCTGTAGTGATGGGGGAACATGGGTTCTAATAAAGAATGATAAATCTTATGATAAATCCGAGTACCCCTCGGCTACTAGGCAGTCCATATGAAAGCACAAGTTCACTAATCTGAGACCTTCCCCATTGATTTAACAGCTATCAGAAATCCCATTGAAATAAAACAAGAACCACAGAATTGTAAAACCGGACCCCTCAGGGTCATCAGGTTGATCATTAAGTGCTAGTCTCACACCCAACAAAAGTAAGCTTTCTGGTGACCAAAGTGAGCTGGCAGTGAAGCAGCCTTATGGACCCTCCTCAAGGTAGTAGTGATGGCTCTATAGAAGCACTATCAATCACGTCCCTAACTATTTACCCTTCACCAAGCAGGGGGTTGCTGGGTACTCTGCCTACCACGAAGCATCCTTCCTAATTCCCAGAGAACCAGGAGGTTGACCTCAAAAGGCCTGTGCAGGTGCGTAAGAAAAAGTGGGTTAATCCAGATCTAATCAGAAGGGGGCAGGGCCGGATTAAGTATTGTGGAGGCCCCAGATGCAGTATTTATTTTTCCTTAATAGTTCAGCCAAGTAACTGATTGGTGGTTGTCTGGCACTTGACTACTTACTGAAACATCATATAGAGTCCATTCTGTGGGTGCTTGCTGCTCGGGAACTCCTGCTTTGGCATTTTGGGCGGGGGGTAGTGTAGTCGTCCAGCAGAAAATAGTTCCCTACATTGAGTTGTCAGCGGCTGTGCTTGGTGGCTTATGTGCAGTGAGCAGCCACCAATTGACAGATCTGCATTCACCTATCCCTGTAGCATTGCTGACGGTGACTTTGCTGCTATAGACTCTACGTCCTGCCATGTGGTAGTTTTGGCTGCAGGTTTGCAAAAACAAAAAAAGGCTTGCCCAGCCGCAGGGACCCCCACTGCTGCCGATAGCTTTGTTGCTGGCCCCGCAGCCCAGCAGACCAAAGACTGAAAAGCCTCCTGGACCAGACCATAACCCAAAGGTGGGTGGAGGCCTCCTTTTCAGGGCAAGTGGTGGAGGCCCTGGGGTGTGCACCCCTTTCTGGCCTAATCTGGCCTTGGAAGGGGGGAAGCCAAAGTTGGCTGCCCCTCTGAACTAGCAGAACTAGAGAACAGGATAGGCATGATGACAAACTCAAGTGTTGGTGAGGTATAAAAAATCTATACTAAATTATATATTAAACCTATATTAATTTATGTCTCAACCTATATTTTAACCTGATGCTATCTGCACCAAAACTAACCGACATCCCCTTCAACAGATTTTTTTAAAAAATACCATTTTGTGATTACTCACCTGTAAAATGGGTATTACAAGTATGTCACACACCCCGTTTCCGAATATTCATGACACTTGGGAAACTGACCTGTAGAGGGCGATCTTGCAGAGATGACATGAAAAAAATGAGCCCCTCCCGGCCCATAAATACCTGGGACCTCCCACCATTCCCCAGTATAAGACAGCAGTAAAGGGACCAGGAAGAGCCAATTATAAACAGTACAGCAAAAAAAGGTTCACCATATAAAAGATCCCAGAAAACCAAAAAGGGCGGGGTGAAGCGGGCTGTGTGACAAACTTGTAATAACCATTTTACAAGTGAGTAATCACAAAATGGTATTATTCCCAGTATGTCACACACCCCGCTTCCGAATATTCATGACACTTGGGACATCCAATAGCAGTGTCCACAATGGGTTATTGCCTTGTTTGGCACAATGGGTGCCAAACAAGGCAATAATGCACAACTTAAACGACTGCAGCTTGCAGAACTTTGCGGCCAAAAACAGCATCCGCTGAGGCCCGCACATCAACCTTATAAAACTTAGAAAAAGTATGAACGGAAGACCAAGTAGCAGCCTTGCAAACTTGTTCAACAGAAGCCTGGTGCTGAAAAGCCCAAGACGCTCCAACAGCACGAGTAGAATGAGCAGTAACACGAAAAGGGGGAACCTTCCCCTTGGCAGAATAGGCCCCAACAATGGCCTGACGTATCCACTTACTAGCCAAATCTTTCCTAGGCCCGGAGGGCACCACGAAAAAAAGCTTCAGTCTTACGAAAAGAAGAAGTAGTCACCAAATAGTACTTCAAACAGCGAACCACATCCAAGGAATGCAAGACCCTCTCCTTGTCATTGCTAGGCTTAGGACACAAGGAAGGGAGAACTACATCCTGATTGAGGTGGAAGGCAGAAACCACTTTAGGAAACAAATCTGGCTTGAAGCGAAAAACAATCTTGTCCTGATGCCTCTCAAAGTAAGGGGCCTGAATGGACAAAGCCGCCAACTCTGAGACACGCCGAATTGAGGTGATAGCAACCAAAAAGCCAACCTTCTGAGTGAGCAACAGAAAAAGCAATATCCTGCAACGGCTCGAAAGGAGGACCCTGAAGAGCAGAAAGAGCCAAATTCAAATCCCAAACTGGGAATAGAAAATACCCTGCAAGGCAAGGCCCTAGCCTCACACCAGTCAATATAAGACCGCCAAGTCCTATAGTAGATGTTAGAGGAAGACCTCTCCCTAGCCCTAACAAGAGTCTGAACCACCGCATCAGAAAGACCATCCTCCTTTAAGATGGAGGTTTCAGCAGCCAGGCCGTCAAAGCCAGTGTTGGTAAATTGGGGTAGCGTAGCTGACCCTGGGTGATAAGATCCGGAAGAAGAGGCAGATAAAACTGATCTACTGCCAGCCGCACGACGTCTGCGAACCACACTCGTCTTGGCCACCTTGGAGCCACCAGAATTGCTGGTGCCCCTTCTTGAGCCAGCTTGCACACCACCTTGCCCACCATGGAGAAGGGGGGAAATGGGTACAGGAACCCCAGGTCCCCCCAGGCCAGAGACATGGCATCCAAGCTTGTGATTGTGACGAGAGGCAAAAAGATCCACCTCCAGAGTCCCCCACTTGAGACAAAGGAACCGGAATACCTTGTGATTGAGGGACCATTCCCCTCGTCGAGAGGAGCTCCTGCTCAGGGAGTCCGCCTCCGTGTTCTCCACTCCCGAGATGTAAATGGCTGAGATGCATGGGTTCTCCGCCCATACAAGAATCAGAGACACTTCCCTGAGGGCACTCCTGCTGCGAGTCCCTCCTTGGTGATTGATGTAAGCGACCGCCGTCCGATTGTCCGACCGGACCTGAAACCGGCAATCTCCGCAAGAGTAGAGTCAAGCGAGACAGAACCAACCAAATGGCCCGCAGTTCCAAGACGTTGATGGGAGTGTGAGCCTCCTGAGGCCCCCATAACCCCTGGAACTAATGTCCCCTCCGGAAGCCCCCCCAGCCCAACAGGCTGGTGTCCGTGGTGACCGTTTCCCAACAAGGGGCCAGAAAGGATCTGCCCTTCAACAGATTGCTCGACACTAGCCACCACTGAAGGGACTGCTGAACCCGGGGAGACAACAGACAAGACCGATCTAATGACAGGGGACACCTGCCCCAAGTCGCCAGAAGATGGAGCTGAAGCATCCTCATGTGAAACTGGGCAAAAGGGACTGCCTGGAAGGAAGCCACCATTAATCCCACCAGTCTCATCCCTAGCCAGATAGACGGACGAGGGTTGGATAAAAGAAACCGATTCAAATCTTGAATCAGGTGAATCTTGGGCTGAGGAAGGAAAACACTGGCCTGAAAAGTATCCAGATTCATGCCCAGAAATGAAATCTCCCTGGACGGGGAGAGGAAGGACTTGGGATAGTTGATCACCCAGCCGAACCTCTCCAGCATGGATACCACAACTCTGGTATCTCCCCCCGTTGCTTCTTACGCTGAGGTAGCTTCCCTCCCTTCGTGATAGAATCTAATTTTTCTCCAAAAAGCCGCAACCCCACGAAGGGAAGAGCTGTAAGCAACTTTTTGGCCACAAAATCAGCCGCCCACTGGAGCAACCACACCGACCGCCGAATAGTCACGAGCAAGGCCGAGGTTTTACTACATATAACCATTGCGTCATCCAGGGCGGCTAGTACAAAAGACATGAACAACTCCAATCGCTTAAGGGCGGCAAACTCATCACTGGCCGGGTCAAGCCTGGAAGTACTCAACAGGTCCCTAACAACAGACCTGGTAGCCACCGCCGTAAGCGCCGAAGCACCAACAGGCCGCAAGGCCGAACCAACACTAGCAAAAGCGTGGCAAGCCATCTGATCAATGCGTTTGTCCTCACCATCTTTGAGAGTGGTGGAGTCAGGAGAATGCAAAATAGAAGAATTAGATAACCCAAGCACCGGGGCATCAACCTCGGGAGGGGACGACCAACGTTTTACCGCGTCCACCGGAAAGGGATATTTCTTATCCCAACCCTGCGGAATACCTGGAAGCCGAGTAGGCCTCTCCCATTCCTTAAGAATAATGTCATCAAAATGATTTTGATTTGGTAATTCCAGGCGCGGTTTAGAAGTCCCAAAGAATTCCCCCTTCTGCAGAGGAGCCTCCTCTGGGGGAGAGATCGCCAGAACCTCAAAAAGGTGAGCCAGGACCTTCGGGGTATTCACAGCATCCCCCTGCCCCTGCTCAGTATCAGCACCAACAAATTGCTGATCGTCAGAACCATCAGATTCCTCAAATAATTCCCCATCTTCCAGTGGGGAATAATCAGACCAGTCAAGTAAACCAAAAGCCGGCACGGCTGGAGACAAATGTTTTCTCTTAGCCGAGGCCCTTCTGGCCACAGAGCTAGAAATAAATTTCTCAATATTAACCAATCTGGCACACACATCAGATTGCGACTCCCCGTCTGTGACAACATCACTAGGGGTACGGATAAGGCAGGGTGGGGTAGGGGAAGAGGCCGGGGCCACGGACCCAGATGCCTGGGCCCCCAACTGCTGTGTTATGGCCTGCTGAGCACAAGGTATGCAAACAAATACATTATCCCCCGCAAGGGATACCCCACAACCCACACACTGCCGGGATTGTCCCGAGGGGAGCCCAAGCCCGGTATCCTGAGAAGCCTCCATATGGTAATTTTTAAAGGTAGTCACAATGACCAGAGGGAATTACGCTGATAAGCAACCCGGGATGCCCCTTTAAGTCCCAAGTGGGAGGATTTTATATTCTTTTTTTTTTTTTTTTTTATATATATATATATATATTTTAGGAACCCCAATTTAGCCAGGCCTAATAGCGCAGACTAGTAGGGCAGCACAGCGCAAGGATCTAAGTTACTCATGACCAAAAATGGTAAATGGCGACCGTCAGCCCTCGCAGCAGCGAGGGAAGTGAAAGAGAGACAAGGGGGCAGGCCAGCGAGTACGCGCCCAATCATGAAGGACTCAGCCCCAGCCAGAACCCAAGCTCTGCAGTGGAGCCAATCATTGAGGGAGGCGGACCGCGACGCCGCACGCTCAGCCCCGCCCCCTCCTCAACCGCACCTGAGGAGATACAGCTTCCTGACTCCAGCTGCAAAGCAACGGCCGCGCCGCCCAAAAATCAAGACAACGTGCCAACAAACACACACACACACACTTTGTCCCCCAACTAAAAATCCATGGGAGAAAAGCCCCCCCCCAAAGGGGCACAGAGGGACACGGAAGGGGGGAGAACCCACACCAATAGGTGCAAGGCAAGAGGGACAGGGCATCCCAAGCCGGGATCACCAACCCAGACACCGCCTACCCCTTTGTATGGGGTCTCACGGGGGAGCTAGCTCCCATATACACCACAAGGTGCAGCCTACCATTGCCTGGACCTTCAGCCTAGGCTGGGAGGCATACTGCTATAGCTTAAATTAAAAAAGGTCCAGGCAGCAATAGAAACAAAAGGCCGGGGGGTTACCCCGGCTACCTGCAAGGAGGAGATAGTCATCTTCTGACTTGCTCGCCGACTGCAGAGACGAAAGACTGGGGAATGGTGGGAGGTCCCAGGTATTTATGGGCCTGGAGGGGCTCCTTTTTTCATGTCATCTCTGCAAGATCGCCCTCTACAGGTCAGTTTCACAAGTGTCATGAATATTCGGAAGCGGGGTGTGTGACATACTGGGAATAACTCTCTGATTCATGGAGCTGGCTGCTCAATCACTCGACGGGAGCAGCATTGCCACTACCGAGCTGCTGCCTTAACTGACTACTTAGTCAGCCAATCTGCTGAGCAGTAATTGGCTAACTAAGCAGTCAATTACAGGGTGGTGGCTTTCACAATGGCAGTCAGCAAGATCCATCGTGAGATCGGGCAGCTGGGACTGAGCAAGTGACCTTTTTTTTATAATTAAACTCCAAATTGGAAGTGGTGTGTGGGTTTTATTTTTTTTTTGGGCTTGCCAAGACTTGTGTTATTACTCCAAGGAAAATTCACCTGGAAGCCAATAGGCAAAATTAGGTAACTCACCTGTTCTTCATGAAGAATAACCTGTCCAGTGAGAGGATGGCCCAGAGGGGCCACAGTTATAAATGGCTGCCACACACTGCCCACAGTTCTAGGGAATATATCATACAAGTCCACAAAGTATCCTTTGCCCCCATGAGTCTTCATAAAATACAGAGACACTGGATTACACGTTGCAACATAAACAGTATTGCCTTCATCAGTTTCTGAAAAACAAGGTTTTGTGCATAGATAATGACATTCTATCGTAAAAGCTGGAAATAATGTTAAACATTAATACTCACATTCTAATCAGTGCTGATCAGTATTTGTTCAACAGTAAAGTGGTTAAATGTTGGTCTGAAATGACCTATAGATATATATATATATATATATATATATATATATATATATCGCATTTTTCACCATATAAGACGCATTTATTTTTCCTCAAAAGTGGCGGAAAAATGTCAGTTCGTCTTATTGGGCGAATGTGAAAAAAAAGGAAAAAAGTCAACTCACCTTTTGCTCGTGCTATCCCCGCCTTCTCTGTGGCACCTGCACACACAGACATCAACTTCGTACAGCAGGTGAGCGTGGCCGATGCATGAGAGACGGCCACACCCATCGCTGTTGTATGAAGCCGGTTGTCCGCGGAGAAGGAGCGTCAGATAAAGCTGCATCCGCCGCTTCTACTCCACGGCGCCAGCACACACAGATCGAACACCGGTCTCGGTACAGCGGTGGGCGTGGCCGATGCTCATACTTTCATACTTTATGGATCTGCATTACATAAGGTTATTTTCAAATTTGCAGTAATTACAAGGAGGATGCGCACCTAAACCTAGCAATTATGGGGGGAGGGGTGATTGTATAAATTAATTAGCAGTTCACATATGTGCAGTGCTCCATAGTCCTACTTGCTGCATTTTGGAGTCTGATGTGCCCACAATAACGGCAAAACAACTGAATGGGCAGCGAAGGTAAAGCTTGGCTCATAGACTTCTACGGCATTTGCTGCATTGAAGAGTTAATAGGAAAAAGCCATAGTCTTAACAACTCAATGAAGAACGGGTGCACCAGGCAGGCCAGTTCTGTGCTGTCTGTGTATCCAGTCTACACTTTGTCTAAAACTGGTCCTAGGTATGCGTAGCACACCTCCCACAGGGACCTCCCACAAATCCCCAGCATTGAAAAGCAGTTAATGAGAAGCCGGGAATTGTATTATACTTAGTATACAGTACGTCCTGCTCCAAATATAATACTTACACTTGGGACATCCAATAGCAGCGTCCATAAAGTAGGGTGGGATCCCCAAGAAAAATCAGCAGCAGACAGTTTAAACCACTGCCGCGTGCAGAACCTTTTGGCCAGCTGAGACCCTAACATCAACCTTGTAAAACTTTGAAAAGGTATGAACAGAAGACCAAGTAGCGGCCTTGCAAACTTGTTCAACAGAAGCCTGGTGCTGAAAAGCCCAAGAGGCACCAATAGCACGAGTGGAATGAGCAGTAAGGCGGAAGGGAGGATTCTTCTCCTTAGCAGAGTAGGCCTGAATAACAGCCTGACGAATCCACTTGCTGATAGTAGACTTGGCAGGAGCCAAACCCTTCCTAGGACCAGAAGGGACCACAAAAAGAGCATCAGTTTTCCTGAAAGGTGCAGTAGCCACCAGATAGTACTTCAGACACCTAACCACATCCAAAGAGTGCAAAACCCTCTCCTTAGCATTGCTAAGATTAGGGCACAAAGAAGGAAGAACAATATCCTGATTCAAATGAAAGGCAGACACTACCTTAGGCAGAAAGTCAGGTTTGAAACTAAACACCACCTTGTCCTGGTGTCTTTCATAGTAGGGGGGATGAATGGAAAGCGCCGCCAACTCAGACACACGCCTGACAGAAGTGATAGCCACCATAAATACAACCTTGAGCGTAAGAATAGCCAAGGCAGCATCCTGCACAGGTTCAAAGGGAGCACCCTGCAAGGCTGACAGAACCAAGTTCAGATCCCAAACAGGCACCATAAGCTTGGGGGGCGCACATGAGTGAACCCCTGGAAAAAAGTCCTGATCAGAGGGTGCTGAGCAAAGGACTTCTGGAAGAAAATAGCCAGGGCAGAAACCTGACCCTTCAGAGTACTGAGTTGGAGCCCCATCTCCAGCCCATGCTGCAGGAACTCCAGAATCCTGGGAATAGAGAACACACGACAGGGAAGAGACTTAGACTCACACCAGTCAATGTAGGCACGCCAAACCCTGTAATAAATGGAAGAGGAAGACTTTAATACTTTAATCAAAGTATCCACAACCGAGGAAGACAGCCCCTTCTCCATCAAGATGGAGGTTTCAGCAGCCAAGCCGTCAAAGCCAGAGTTTGTAAATTGGGATGGCGTAGTGAGCCCTGAGTGATCAGATCTGGCACCAAGGGCAGAGCGTACTGATCTACTGCCAGCTGTACCACGTCTGCGAACCACACTCTTCTTGGCCACTTGGGGGCCACCAGAATTGCTGGCACCCCTTCCACAGCAATCTTGCACAGAACCCTGCCCAGCAGGGGAGTTGGAGGGAAGACATACAGGAACTGAAAGTCCTGCCATGACATTGCTAGCGCATCCGAGGTCAAGGCCAGAGGATCCTGGGACAGAGAGACAAAAGCTGGGAGCTTGTGATTGTGGCGCGACGCAAACAGATCCACATCTGGTTGGCCCCAACGGTGACACAGAGATTGAAACACCCTGCTGCATAGGGACCATTCTCCCTAGCGAGAGGTCCCCCTGCTCAGAGAGTCCGCCAGGCGATTTTCCACCCCCGGGATGTACACAGCTGATATGCAGCCCAAGTCAGGATCAGAGATGCTTCCTGGAGGGCCCCCTTGCTCCGGGTCCCTCCCTGATGATTGATGTAGGCAACTGCCGTCTGGTTGTACGAGCGAACCTGAACAAGCAGGCCTCGAATGTGAGTAGTCAAGTGAGCCAGAACTAGCCTGATCGCCCGCAGTTCCAAGACATTGATAGGTGTGTGGGCCTCCTGAGGGCCCCACCTCCCCTGGAACTGCAGGGACTTCCAGAAACCCCCGCAACCTGACAGACTGGCATCCGTGGTGACCGTCTCCCAGGAAGGATCTGCCCCCCAACAGGTTCCTTGAGTCCATCCACCACGAGAGGGACCTCCTGACCAGGGGGGAGAGCACACAGACCCTGTCCAAGGACGCTGGGTCCTTGTCCCATACTGACAATAGGGGAAGTTGCAGAGGCCTCAAGTGGAACTGAGCATAAGGGACCGCTTCGAAGCATGCCACCATCAGGCCCACCAGCTGCATCACCTGCCTGATGGAGGGATGGGGACAAGCTAGGAGGGACTGAGCCTGTGCAATCACACTGTCCACCTTCTGTTGAGGAAGGAAGATCCTTGCCTGAACTGTATCCAGATTCATTCCTAGGAATGGAGTTACCAAGGAAGGGGACAGTGAGGACTTGGGGTGGTTGATCACCCATCCAAATGACCCCAGAGTGGACACCACCAGCTGAGTATCCAACTCTGCCTGATGTAGAGACTGGGAAGTGATGAGAATGTCGTCCAGATGGGGAAGCACGCGGACGCCCTGACATCTGAGCAGAGACATCACGCCAGCCAGCACCTTGGTGAACACCCTGGGAGCTGAAGTGAGGCCGAAGGGCAAGGCCACAAACTGGTAGTGTTGATCCATCAGAGCGAACCTGAGGAACCTTTGATGACCTGGGAACACAGGAATATGAAGATAAGCATCTCTGATGTCCACAGAAGTCATGAAATCCCCTTGGCGCAGGGAACTGATGGCAGAGTGCAGAGTTTCCATGCGAAAGAGCCTGCCCCTGACAAACTTGTTCAAGTCCAGGATGGGCCTGACTGAACCATCTTTTTTGGGTACTGTGAATAGGTTGGAATAAAAGCCCTTGCCTTTTTCTCTTAAAGGGACCTGGCAGATGACCCCCAGCTCCAGGAGGCCTTGCACTGCTTGCACTAGCTCCTGAGCTGACACAGGGTCCTGAGGAATCTGGGATCTGATGAACCTTGGAGGGGGATCGGCAGCAAACTCCAACTTATAACCGGAGGACACTACCTCCTGAATCCACCAGTCTGAGACATGAAGCCTCCAGACGTGAGCGAAGTGTTGCAGCCGTCCCCCCACCCGGATGGGTGAGGGCGCCCCATCATGCCTGAGGGGGCTTGGGAGAGGATTTTGCTTTGGGACCCCAGGAGGAGCCAGGACGTCCACGTCCTCTGCCCCTACCCCAGAAATCTCCCCGGGCCCCAGGAAAGGAAACCCCCCTTCCCTGTCTGGCACCACGGTAAGGGGAGAAGAAGGAACCCTGAGCCCGAAAAGGGACGAGATTGCCGCCTGCGCTGGGGTAACCTGCCTCCCTTAGAAAACAGGTCCAGGCGATCCCCAAACAGGCGCAGTTCTTTAAAGGGAAACCCAGTGAGGGCCTTCTTGGCAGCGTTGTCAGCAGCCCACTGGCGCAGCCAAACCGAGCGGCGTATAGCCACCACGAGGGCAGAAGTTCTGGCACACATTCTGATGGTGTCATCCAATGCTGAGAGGACAAAATTTACAAAAACATCCCAACTGGAGAGTGCATTAAACACCTCGCAAGGCAAATCATCAGGGGCACTATCAAGCATATTTCTGATAAGGGTTCTAGTGGCCACAGCAGTAATGGCAGAGGCACAGACCGGGCGCAGCACCGTCCCCGCACATGCAAAGGCGTGGGATGCCAGCTGGTCAATGCACCAGTCCTCAGCATCCCGCAGGGTAGTAGAGTCAGGGGAATGCATGACAGAGGTGTTAGATAGCCCTAGGATCGGGGCATCCACCTCGGGGGGGAATGACCAACATTTATCCACCTCAGCAGGAAAGGGATACTTCCTATCCCAACTTTTTGGAACCCCTGGAAGTTTACTGGGGCGCTCCCATTCCTTGAGCACAAGGTTATGGAAATGTGCCTGCTTGGGAAATTCCAAACGTGATTTTGCTGTATGGAAAAGCTCCCCTCTTTGCCTGGGAGCCGCAACAGGGAGAGAGATGGACAGAACCTCAAAAATCTGGGTCAGTGTCATCCGGGGCCCAGGGGTCAGAGCCAGAATCGTCATGACCCTTGGTCTCTCATCAGATGAGCCTGAATCAGAAAAGAGCTCCCCTTCATCAGACACACACAGATTCAAAAACTCCTCTGTTCCCATAGGGAAAACAGTAACATTAGGCGTCAAGTGCCGCTTCTTAGCAGGGGCCTTACGCGCTAAGGACTTAGCAATCAACTGCTCAACAGTAGCCAGTCTAGAAGACACATCAGGCTGAGAATCCCCACTAGTATGCAACTCAGTAGTAGTGACGTTTAAGCTTGGGGGAGTAGGTGAAGTGAAGCGAGGTGCAGCCACTGGCAGGCCAGATTGCAATGCAATCACCTGCTCAGCACAGGGTACACAGACCCGCGCCTTGTCAGCATGAGGCTGCCCACACGCTACACACAGCCGGTCTTGTCCCGAAGGGACCCCGGTCACGTTGTCCTCCATATGGTGATTATAGCGGCGCTATACGCCGATAGGGAATAACGCTATACACCAACCCCGGATGCCCCAATAACCCGCTAGGGAAGTGGGAGTATTATTTTTACAAAGCCTACAAGTTATATACTAATACAGGGCAGGGAGAAGCCAAAAGGGTTCGCCCCGCCTGAAAGACATAAGCAGACAAGACCTGTAAGCACACAGTAACAAAAGTGAAAGATATAAAGCCGCCCGCGAGGGCACTTACGGACCGTGGTAGGTAGCGGTCCGTTGCGCATGGGCCAACCAAGCAGGATAAAGATGGCGTTGGTATACCTCGAGGGGCGGGCCGGTATCAGCGATGACGCGAAGTGCACCATAGACGCCCCCCCCCCGAAGAGCGCGAAGCCAGAACGTGCAAGCAGCCAATGATGGCGCACCAGCGCCTCAGGTAATGCCGCCGCCAAGCGCAGAACCAAGTCAGCGCGCAGCGGCAATTTTAAAAAGACAGTAAAGGCAAGTCAGCGCGGCGGCTGACACAAGACTAAACAGAATGCAAAGTGTGACTGTAAAACACAGAATGCATAGTATACACATTTACACCCCCCCCCTCTTTTCCCCCGAAGGAGGATGAGGGAGGACAGCGGCCACTTAAACAGGGCCCACCGATGGGCAGGGGCAAGGGGGCACTAGTGTGGGAGGGGCATCCCATAAATGCTCACCATAAGCCTGAACCGCCTACCCTTTGGTGGGGGATTGCGGTGGAGCAGCGCTCCTAAGCACCTAACAGCAGTGCTGCCTACCTTCACCCGACCAGCGCAGCCAAGGCTGGGAGGCATATTACTAGTGGAACGGGTGGGAATAGTCCTACAGGGCCGCAGGCTAATAGCCCCGCTAACCTGCAAGTAGAGAGCCATTTCTTGTCCTTCGCAGCCAGACTGCAGAGAAATTCTGGGGATTTGTGGGAGGTCCCCTGGTATTTGAGGGGCCGGGAGGAGCCTATTTTCGATGTCTCTGCAGTCCAGCGCCATCTGGCGGAGTACATCCCAAGTGTAAGTATTAGATTTGGAGCAGGACGTACTGTATACTAAGAATACAGGATCTTTAGGATAGTTCTGTTTATCACAGCAGCACAATTGCGAGATCACTCCCACATGACAGTCAGCTATAAAACAGTTTACATTGTAATGATAGGGTGCCTGGTGGATATACAATGTAACACATCAGGGACATGACTGGCGTCTTACAGTGTCACACCAGGAATTTTGTCCTGCTTGTTACACTTTACAGAGAAGCAGCAGTGCAAACTTTCTTACTCATAGTACTGCCTGAAAATAAGATAAGATAATAAGAAATAAGGGGATGCCTTATAGCTATCTGGCAGCTGTAAAGATGATGACGGAAGTACAGCATCTCCAGTACAGTACATGCATAGAGCCGGCTGCCAGCAGGGGGCTGCGGGGGATTCGGCCATGTGCCCGGCATGTTGGCAGGCTGGGTTAGAGCCAGCAAGATCAGACATTTCACACCTGACAGACAAGCTTACCTTTGTGACTTGATATGTCCCTACCCTCCTTTACAGCCGCTCCCATCCCTCTGCTGAGGCCCGGCAGCTGGATTATGAATTGTAACTAGGGATTGTTTTTGGGGATAGGTCTTATTTTCAGGTAAATGGGGTATATAGAAGTAGTACAGGTGAAAACTTTTATGTGTGCAATCCATATAAAACAAAAAGCCTGAAAGTAATCTTATGTGCCCCAAAGCATCTGGCAAGGTATTTGGTTTTCTGCCTCTGTATAAGGCAGATAATGCTATCAAGCTATTTTAAACATATTACTTTTTTTTTAGATCGGGTCTCATGGCATGCACACCTGTGGGGACAACCGATGACTTAAGTGCCCTGCTCCATTAAGGATCCCGAGGACAGACACTACTTTTATTTTATGCCCAGACAGGGACCTTAAACTTACCTGAAGAAGAGACTATGTCACACACAATATTGACATCATTAAGTGGAATATGCCAGTGAGCCATCTCTTCTGTGAAACTCAGAGACCGGGATTCAAAACGTTCCAGTTCAAACCCCTGTACATTTATGTATGCTGGACCCTGAATTGACAAAAGGATAAAATGCTTATAATTAAGTGATTTAAAACATAATATGTTTATATATATATATATATATATATATATATATATATATATATATATATCCTGTTTGTAATTCCACGCCATGGAAGGTGATGGTGCTTTATAAATAAACAATAATAATATATACTGTAGGTTGTAAAAAGGATCTACAGTAATAATAGTGTAAAATTATAAAAGACTTATTTATAGATGAAGTAAAATTATAAAAGACTTATTTATAGATGAAGACCTCTTTCCCCCTCTGGACATGGAGGCACCCCGTTGCACATCCTACTCCTGCGTTCCCTCACTGGCTGTCATTCATGTAACTTCCAGCAGTCAATCAGGTTTGCCAGGCCAGCCGCTGCACAGTGATGTGCACCCATCTTTTTTCCCATAACTTTGTACTTTGTACATGGTTCATTACTATAAAATGAGTTGTTTTAAAAGGCTCCAGGGCCAACCGTTAGCCTGCCCCTTGGGAAATCATCATCCCCCCCATGGTTTGCCGGTAAACTCACTTTTACCAGTGGCTCCCATAGCGCTGTCTTTGCTGGTAGGCTGGATCCCCATCTTCCCTGTAATGTGGCATACTCCCATGCCCAGCCATGCCTGGGGCAGGAGTGCTTCCCAGTCTACAAGGAAGCCAGCAGGCTGGGTCAAGCCAGCCAGCATTCTTAACATCCTCATCGGTGATCTCTAAAATGTGTGGTGGGCATGACCGTGACAGTTTATTTCTTTTTTTAAGACCGGCCATCACCCGAGGTACTCGGGCAGGGAGGGCAGTGCATGGGGATCCTAAAATGGTTTTGTGCCGCTTTAAGCAGTAAGGTCAATGTAGTAAGGCCAATACACTGGGGCTTTTACTCTTTAACAAATAAGGGCAAATATGTATGACATACGTATACAATATATAGTCTATAGCAGAGGTCCCCAAGCCTCCTCCTTAAGGCCCAGCTAAAAGGATAGGTTTTGTAGATCTCCACAAAGATGCACAGGTGCAGTATTAAGAGGTCAGACAGAGCTATTTATGTGGAGATCCACATAAATTTAACTGTTGGTGGGCCTTGAGGAGGAGGGTTCGCGACCCCTGGCCTATAATAGCTAGAACATGTGCTATGTGCATCATAAATATAATTTACAAAAAAAGAAAGAACAATGTGCATACACAACGCACAGCACTCCACTTGGTTTTATGTTGCTATTACATGGAGTATTAAAATATCTTCTGCCTTAATTTCTATTTATAGCAACTAAATAATTCCTAATAAGCAAATGTGAAAATCTTTGACAAACATGGCATCCACATTTATTCAGTGAAACAACCCTATGCCAAGAAATCTCAGGATACATGTATACTTGGTATACTTGGTTACCTGGTATATGAATAGTAGATGTGTATCTTGCAATTTACAGTTCATATTGAGATAATAGGGTTGATTCACAGCCCCTTTCTCACTTTTGTTTGCGTGAAAAATTCCATTCTCGTTCATTTTTCCCCCTCGTCTGATTCATCATAGACGTTTTTCTGCGAGAACTTTAGTGTGAAATGTTTTCATTTTTGCATGATTTTTCGTTTGGTAGCAAGACCCCCATAAAAACGATAAGAAAGGGGCTCTGAATCAACCCTAATGATTCCACTATTGTATTAAGTGACAAACAACTTGATGTTGTCACAGGTCCATTTCGAGCAAATTTATCTACTTGGTAGTATTGTTGAATCTATCTATCTATTCTGGTAGATATTAAAGAAAAATAAATAACCTTAATCATTATTTGATGTGTTTCTGTTGGACACAGAAGCTTACGATGGGCATTTCCTGTTTGAGTTATAGTCCAGTGACCCACAAATTTGACATCTGGAAGTGGCAACCTAAAAAAAGGAAAAAAATAATTCATGGTTTTCTTTTTGTACAGCTCACCGACACATCATTGTTCAACAAATAAAAGGACTTATTAAATATATCAATAAGCAAAGTAGTTAACAGCTTTTTATTGCAACTACACGCCTTAAAATATAGAGTAGACAACACTTTTATAACATTCTCACTTTTTTATGTGAATACATATTCTTGCATTTAAAGATGCTTTTAAGCCATGAGGATGATGATAGTTTTACTAAATAGAACATAAAACATTAAAGCCATCTGTTGGAAAATAATTAAAAAAATAAATAAAATGCTTAACCTTCACTCCAGCTGTTCAGTAGCCACCCTGTGAGAAAATCTGGCCATGATTCATCATCAGCATGCCCTGCTGCCTCTGACAGAAGGCAAAGGAGCTAATAAAGCTAGAGAAGCTATATCACAAAAAACAGTACAAAATTTAAAGTCTGCATCAAGTATGCTAAATAGAGGGGTTTCTTATATACCCTATATAAACGGCTTCCAAATTTTAACGCGTCCACTGAGAATAAGTGCGCTATTTTTCTAACAGCAACCCGCTAGATCCCCTCCAGTTAGGATTCCCCCCCCCCCCCCAACCAGTCTACTTAAAACTCCCACAACACAAGTCACGTATGATCTGTTAACCACTCATATCATGAACCTCATATCTACTCCCTCCTAGCCACATCTACTAGATCCTCCATACCTCTATCCGGGCACCACTAACATTTTATTGCACAATATGGTTATACCTCAACTGGACTACTGCAACACACACTTTTGTGACCCAACAACAAATAGATAACTTTAAAACAAACATTTGTTATGAAATAGTTTTCTGATATGCTAATTATTGGTGAAGCCAGTGTCACTTGCAGTGAGCTTTGCAGTGCGGGTAGCAATCTGTATTTCGGTGAGTATTTTAGCGTTTAGACACAAAAGTGCAAAAAGATGCTTTTTTTCTGCCCAAAATGACCTGTACCTGTGAGGGGGCATTTCCATAATTTTTCCGATGAGAATATTTTTTTAAGTTTGGAAACAAATCCACAGCACAATGTACACTGAACCTTACATTGCCTTCACCAAATACTTAGCATACCCCCTATAGTGCCACAATTTTTAGATGCAGTTTTTTAGTAGGTTTTTTTAGTAGGTTTTCAAGGTTAAGGTTAAATTGGGGGTACTGAGGGAGAAGGTAAAAAAAGGGGGGGGGGGGTACAGCAGGAATAATCCACATTTATACAGATAACACCAATTGTACATCTTACCATCTACAGTAATTAACATTCATGCTTGTTGGCAATGCTCATACAGAGGGCGTTTACAATACTCTTTAAAACAGTGGGCGCTGGTACTCATATCGGTTCCCAATGGGGAGCCCTTGCGATCCAGTCTTGTCAGATCGGTTGTATACTGAAGTCAAGCTGTGGTACCAGTGTCCTAAATCTCAAGCCATCACTGATTAGGGATTCAGTGGGGGTGGCAGATCTTCCTCTTTTATCCGTAATTCTACTAAAGTAATTGTTTTTCTATTTTAGGGAAATTGTTGGTATCTTTTAACCTATAGAACATTATAGGTGAAAAATAAATTAACCAGCTTGAAAATCCATGGGGGGGGGGTCTTGTTCTCTTTTTTTTTCCTCCTGTATGATCAGACTTTATTGATTTTCAATGAACAAAACAAATGAAAAAAAATAAAAAAAACAAAAGGGAGGGGGACTACATACAATTGGTGATTGAGAAACAGGGGGCTGGAAATACAAGGGGGTAAAAAGAAAAGAAAAATTTAGGGAAATACTATACATATTGAGATAACGATACCCAAGCCAATAACAGTAATGGTATCGGTAATAATTATGACAATGGTGAACCCACTCTCCTCCAGAACCGATGGTCTATATTGACCTTGATTTTAAAGACATGTTCTGATGTACAAATTGTTCCAGAAGGTGGGCCCACCAGAGTTCCCAAGGAGAGTATCAAACTGGTGGCTTGAGGGAAGTGGGGATGGAAGCAAAGGAAGCGACAGTGGGAGGGAAGGTAAGGTAGGAAGGAAAGGGAAGTGGGGAAATTAAGGGAAGGAAGGAAGGACCAGTGGAAGTTGTTAAGCAAAAGGTGAGCAATTATTAACGGTCATATTCTCCGCATTCATCCTAGGCTATCTGTTTCACTGGGCACCAGATTGAAGCAAAGCAGGGAGATGAGTGTCCCGATAGGATATCCAGCATGTCCAGGTTAACAGAAACTGCTCTGTGGTGTCTCTGTTTACTAGATGGATTTTTTTATTAGTATTTCTAAATTATTCATTTTTTTCTAAATTTGTTTTTTTTTTTTTTTTTTTTCAAAAGAAATATGTTTTTTTCTTTCCAAATGAAATGATTCATGTTTTATGTTCTATTATAGTAATATAATATTACCAAATCATTGCATTCTTATTTTCTTCACATTTTACAGTGTCTCAGCTTTTTGGGAGGTTGCTTAAAGTGGACCAAAACCCAGGATTTTGACTATCCTGGATTTTGGTCTTTGCCCCCCTGGTCACCCCCATCGGGGATGCCCCGCTGCGTGAAACCCCCCAGGTCGCCCAATCTCACTCACCCTTCCCCGGTCCTATGGCACATGTGCAGCCTCTCGTCCAGTCCGCGCACTCAGACGCGCCGCCCCTTCATCCTCATCTAAAGTGAGTGTGCTTGGCAGCCGCAGCCGCAGCTCCGCTACCCTTTAACAGGTAAAATGCCTGTGCCCCTGGTCAGTGCCCTGCTAAATGGATAGCGGGGATGCAGCCGCTGCTCACACATGCGCCATTGGACCTGGAAAGAAGGTGAGTTTCCAGACGATCCGGGGGGTTTGACACAGCGGGGCATCCTGAATCTGGATGCCCTGGGGGGAGCGAGTATACCTGCCCTAGAGTTTCATAGACTCCAGGGTGGGTTTTGGTCCACTTTAAAGGATAATTAAATATGTACAAAGTTTGTAGCATTCAGATACAGTTTATAGTAACGTGTATGTCCAGTGTCCCTGTCCTGTCTTCCTCCCCTCCTGTGCTGAGGCAGGATGGGGGTCACAACAAAAAATGACGCTTACCTCATCCGGAATCCAGCACTAGACAGCATTCACTTGAATGGAAAAGCGTGAGCATGCACAGAGCAGAGGGTTAAGCTCTGTGCAGCCACTGACCACGCTCCGGTCCGCACGCTGGATCCCGGGTGAGGTAAGGAATTTTTTTTTTATCATCTTTACCCCCCTCCTATCCTATCTCAGTGCCTGGGGAGTATCCGGAGACCAGAGATCCATTTTAACCCTTTAAGTGCCAGCCTACCTGGAGTTTTTGTCACACTCTGTTGCCAGACCATTTTGCACTATTTTGCGCTCCCCATGTTCAAATGTGATTTTTGAAGGGATTTCCAGTGATTTCCCAGGAAAATGATATATTGTTTTTTTCAGCAGAGTCTGAGCTTTAACATAAAATGTCTTGTTTGTCATTTTTAGGTGTATTCTCAAAATATTTTGGCGAAATATGTGCAAAAAAATTAAAAAAAAAATCAATTTTTTACAATTTGTAGTGTTTTTTTGTAATAAAAAATGTAAGTTTGTCAATAAAATCTTATTGCGTGTGAAATCCCAATTTCTCCCGATCACAGCGGTACCACATATGTATAGGTAGACACCCTTTCCAGCCCAGGAGACTCCCCCAAACTGAAAGAGAGCTTTAGGGGATTTTCAGAAAAAATACAACTGTGATATGCGCTATGCGCACCTTGCAGTTTTTCCAGAAAAACAAACCTTTACATTTGAAATACCCCCCACAAACTATATATTCCCTGGAAGTACACACCTCAGGCTTTCTATTTGTACCAGGCTTGTTGATGTGGCCACAGTTTTCTGGAAGTAATCCCTCAATGTATTCTTTGGTTGCAAAGAGTTTCCCTAAAAAAAGGATAAAAAAGCAGAATCAAAGCCACATTTTCCTAAAAAAACTATATAAAAACAAGATAAAACAAGTATAATCTGAAAAAGCAACATCCCCCGAACAGAACGATACCCAACATGCATAGGTTCTGTCAAGGGAAGAGTTGCCAAACACCCCAAAGTAAAGCATGTGCGTAACGGTAATTTTACTTGAAAATTTCAGCTCTGCAGACAAAGTGCACACCTTGCGATTTTTCAACCAAAACAACCCTTTACATTTGGAATATCCCCCATAAACCATATATTCCCTGAAAGTACACATGTTAAGCTTTCTAAGTGTACCCAGCTTGTTGTAGTGGGCTCATCTTTCTGGAGTTGATCCCTCAAAGAATTCTTTGGTTGCGCAGGGTTTCCCTAAAAAATGTATAAAAAAGCTGAATAAAAAACACCTTTTCCTAAAATATAAATATGCAAACAAGAAAAAACAAGCTAAGTCTGAAAGCGCAAGGTCCTCCGAACAGAACAATACCCAACATGCAGAGGTACTATTAACCCTTTTAATTGCCAGCCTACTTGAGATTTTGTCAGCCTCTGTTGACAGGTAATTTTTCCCCATTTTGCGCCATGGTTTGCAACATTTTTGCTGGAATTTTCAGGAAAATTATATATATATATTTTTGCAATGTCTTGTTTGTAAATTTTATTTGTTATTCATTTTATTTATTAAGTAAAAAAAATAAAATGAAATTTTTTTTTAGAAAATTACCTCCTTTATTTTAAATAAAAAATGTATTTTATTAGGGAAAACCATATTGCATGTGAAAGCCCCATTTCTACCGATTAGAACGGTACCACATATTTATCGGTAGCCCCCTGTTCCTGCCCAGGAGACCCCCCTAACTGAAACAAGTAATTTTTAACATTTACAAATAAAATACAACTACCATCCACACTACAAAGGGTTAAATCGAGAAAACCCCCCAAAAAATGACATGGGGCCCCCCTTACCCAAAGTAACCAGCCCGGGACCAGCTATGCAGGGCTTGTAGGAACAGGGCGCAGGGGCCAGCTTTTGTGGCCCCTGGCCCTGCAGGCTACATGCCCGCATAGCCTGTGGGCCTGGGCTCTTCTGCCCCCCCTGGGCTTTGGGGAGGCAGGTAATGGGGGTTCCGGGGGTTAATGGCAAGTCACCCACTAGTCGCAGGTGACTTGCCACCCCCCCAGCCTTGTGAACTGGTATAGGGGTCATGGACCCCTTACCAGTTCACAAGGGGTTAAATGTAAAAAAAAAACACAGACACACAAAGAAAAAAAATTATTTTATTAATTTTTTTTTTTTAATACTTACCTCCCATCCATCCTGGAGCACTTTGTCCCTCGGCGATCACTGGCTTCTGCTCACTTGCTAGAAGCCTTTTATAGCTGCTGGATGACAGAACACAAAAGGGTTAATTAAAAAAAAAAATGACATAGGGGTCCCCCCTCCCATTTTTGGGGGGAATTTTAAGGGTTAAAAACCCTTAAAAATCCAAAAAAAAATGACGTAGGGTCCCCAGCATTACCGACCCGGGCCAGCTATGGGGGCTTATAGAACAGGGCGCAGGGGCCAGCGTTGGTGGCCCCTGACCCTGCAGGCTACAAGCCCACATAGCCACTAAGTGGCCCGGGCCCTTCTGCCCCCCCTGGCCGTTGGGGAGGCAGGTAATGGGGGGCTGGGGGTTAATGGCAAGTCACCCGCTAGCCGCAGGTGACTTGCCAGACCCAGAGCCTTGTGAGCTGGTATAAGGGGTCTCATGGACCCCTTACCAGCTCACAAATGGTTAACTGTAAAAAAAAAAAAAAAAAAAACACAATTAATAAAAGTATTTTATTAAAAAAATTTTTTTTTTTTTTTTCCGTACTTACCTTGATTGTAAGGTCCTTTGCCCCTCGCCACTCTGCTGACAGATGCCGGTGATCGGCATCCAGAGAAGGGGGAGGCAGGAGATCAGAGGATCTCCTGTCACCTCCTTCCCCGGCACCGATCACCGGCATCTGACAGCTGAGAGAGCTGAAGCCGGAGATCGGGGCTGGGATGACGTCATTAGCCCACGGGGGCGGGGCTTAGCGGCAAGATGGCGGCCGTCATCGAGAAGGAGAGAGCCTTCCGGGCCCTCTCCTGAAGATCGGTAAGTCCTGGGGGGGGGGGATCGGAGCCCCCCCAGGTGAAGTGGAGGGACAGCGGGAGCCAGCGCACACGCAGGTAAGTGAATGCTATTTTTTTTCTTACAGTTAGCAGCTGCTGCTGCAGAAGCCGGGGGGGGGGGGGGGGGGCGGCCTATTCCGGGGGCTCTCCTGGAGCCATCCGAGCCCCCGCGGGGGATCGGATGGCACCAAATTAAAGAGGAGACCCGGACGGATCCAACGAGGGGTCAGGTGAGTATTTTTTTTTTGCCCGCTAGCAGGGGTAAATGCCAGGCACGTCAATTTTACGTGGCTGGCACTTAAGTGACGGAGAGGCAACCACATAAATTTTACGTGGCTGGCATTTAAAGGGTTACAGGTGCAAAGATTTAGGTAGGGCAAACAGTTATATATAAACAATAGCAAGCCAAACAACATGTATAGTATTTAAAGAGAAAATGTAATTCACTTGGATTATATGCAAACATTACAACAAACACAAAATGCATTCTTGCTAAAAGTCACAGTGACCTCAAAGATTCAAGTCATCTTATTTACTTTTTCATTATTTTTATGTTCTGTTTTGCCTTCCAACTCATTTGTCACTTGTGTATTTCAAATTACATTTAATAAATATGCTGCCGTAACAGAATATTACTCTTACATCAGAAGGCACGACATGCAGTTTTAAAATGAGATTGCATTCATTACTTGCTGACCTTTCTAAAAGAATACAACACAGGAAACACAAGGGAATAGTTCATTCTGAATTAACATTTAAAAAACGCTATGGGGCCCATTTATAAATAATACGCACAGATCAACAACAAAATGGCGCTTCCACTGCATAATTCACATTTAGCTGAAGAAATGACATTTTTAAATGGATCCATCAGCATATCTAGGAGAAACTAATTTGATTAATTTCAATATGCCTATTATCTGAACTAAGGTAATCAAGTGGATTTAAATCTATGAATGTGCAACTTATTCTAGAACTCTGATCAAATAAAGCAGAGGAGCTCGACCTTTTGACGAGCGTGGACCACTTAAACCGGACCAACAACAAATTCAAAACTGAAACGCTATCTCATTGATTTTCTCATGATAGCGGTTATTTTGGAGCTTCCTTTCCCAGCATCCTAGCAATGCTAATGCCTGGAATCAACTGACATAACCCACAATGCACAGAGTCAGGAAACCCAGCAGCACATCCTCTTTGCAGCCGGCCTGCAGCTCCATGGGATACCATTTTGGTTGTAAAATTGACCACAGCAGAAGTTACAAAAAGATAAATTAATATTTATGTGCAGCAATCTGAATTGTCCTCAGGAGGGATGCATATAACCACTCTTTCTTGTAAGGGTCCGGCTTAAATGATTTGAAACCTTGTTGCGGGCCAGAATGAATTATTATATTTGGAATAGACTTTCTACAACAGTCAGGATCCCACTGCTTCCACAAACTCCACTCATACGTCCTTCCACAGCACCCCTAAATTCATATGTAACTATACCCACATGCCAATTGGCTTATTCCCTAATAATATGGGTTTGTTATTTATAGAACCACCATCAGTCCCACATCTTAACCACGTGCCCAATACTCAACTCATCTAATCAAACTATTTTCCAAAGATTGTTTGTTTGACTATTTGTCATAGATTCTATCCATACGTGATTGTCATTGGGTTCCTCCAAGCCACCACCCCCACCTATTTACAGTCATGGCCGTAAATGTTGGCACCCCTGAATTTTTTAAAAAAAAGCAAATTGGACATAATATCACACCAAACTCCAAAAATGGGCTAGACATAATTATCAGCACACCTTTTGGAAAAAAACGGAAATCAGTTGCTTCCTATAACCATCAATAAGTTTCTTACACCTCTCAGCCAGAATGTTGGACCACTCTTGCTTTGCAAACTGCTCCAAGTCTCTCTTATTGGAAAGGCACCTTTTTCCAACAGCATTTTTAAGATCTATCCACGGGTGTTCAATGAGATTTAGATCTGGACTCATTGCTGGCCACTTCAGAACTCTCCAGAGCTTGGTTGCCATCCGTTTCTGGGTGCTTCTTGATGTATGTTTGGGGTCACTGTCCTGCTGGAAGACCCAAGATCTTGGACAAAGACCCAGCTTTCTGACACTGGGCTGTACAGTGCAACCCAAAATCTATTGGTAATCCTCAGATTTCATGATGCCTTGCACACATTCAAGGCACTCGGTGCGAGAGGCAGCAAAACAACCCCAAAACATCATTGGACCATAATTCACTGTAGGTATTGTTCTTTTCTTTGTAGGCCTCATTCCGTTCCGGAAAACAGTAGAATGATGTTCTTTACCAAAAAGCTCTATCTTGGTCTCATCTGTCCAGAAGGATTTTGGCTTACTCAAGTGCATTTTGGCAAAATGTAGAGTTGTTTTTTTATGTTTCTGTATCAGCAGTGGGGTGCTCCTCAGTCTTCTGTCATAGTGTTTCATTTAAATGTTGACGGATAGTTCGCGCTGACACTGATGCTCCCTGAGCCTGCAGGACAGCTTGAAAATCTTTGGAAATCGTTTGGGGCTGCTTATCCACCATCCGGACTATCCTGCGTTTCATTAATTTTTCTCTTCCGTCCACACCCAGGGATATTAGCTACAGTGCCATGGGTTGCGAACCTCTTGATAATCTTGCGCACTGTGAACAAAGGCAAATTTAGATCTCTAGGGATGGACTTGTAACCTTGAGATGGTTGATATTATTCCACAATTTTGGCTCTCAAGTCCTCAGACAGTTCTCATCTTGCCCATGCTTAGTGTGGCACACAGACACACAATGCAAAGACTAAGTGAACTTTTCTCCTTCTTATCTGCATTCAGATGCAATTGTTATATTACCCACACCTGTTACTTGCCCCAGGTGAGGAGCATCACTTGCTTGAAACAATCTTATTTATCCACAATTTTGAAAGGGTGCCAATAGTTTTGTCCAGCCCATTCTTGGAGTTTGGTGTGGCATTATTTCCAATTTGCTTGTTTTCCTCCCTTGTTTGGTTTAGTTCCAAAACACAAAAAAGGAATAAAAAAAAACACGTTTTACTGCAATCCTTTTTTGTGAGAAATACTTCATTTTCTTGAAAAAATGTCATGGGTGCCAATATTTACAGCCATAACTACCATTCCACATCAGTTCTGTTTACCTCTCATACTTATCCCACAGCAAGTCAGGGGCCACATCAGATGGCTCCAAGGGCCACAAGTTAAGCACATGTGATATACAGTATATGGAGAAACATCCTAAACTTGCTTGACAAATTACATACTACAGAGGTAGATGATAATCTTTAAAAACAACAAATAATCTCCCCAAATGTATATGAATGCCCCATAGACTGCTGTTATTTATACATTTGGAAAGTACTCCACATTAAAATAATTCTTCCCCTGATTTGTAGGTGCGGCAGATTTACTTGAAGGATTAGAAGAAAATTGGAAAATCTTTTAAAACCTAAAGCAGAAATCCATTCATGGAGTAGCCCCCCACCCAGCCACTGTCCCATGGCACTAAGGCAGGACAGGGGAAGTTAAAAAAGAAAAAAAAACAGAGCTGGACCACAGGTGAGGTAAGGTTTTTTTTTTCTTTTAACCTCCAATCCGTTACCCCATCACTGGACTTTTAACCTCATCCCTTCGATAATCCCCAATATCTGCACTTGTCAGGCATGGTGCTCTAAAGTGTTCCTTTGCATTATGATTTGTGGACACAATTATTTACGAATGGCTTATTACCGTATACCTTAGTCAATAAGTTGTAAATAAGAATCCTCATTTTTTTGAGACAAACCATATGCTTTGCATTTCTCTTTTATACAGATCTATCCTTTCTACTATGTGGACACTGGCAACCCTCCTTTCCACAAACAGGAATGATCGCCAAACAGCTCCGCAGTGCCTTCTGTGATTATGGATATTGAAGAACTCAGTTATATTGAAGAGCTCACACTAGAGGTTAAGTAGTTGCTCACAGATCCCCACTTGATTCAGATATCAAGGTTCCATTATTCAGGTCAGTTTTGGACAAGTTATTGATTATTGTTCACACAACATGAAATATCCAACCACCAATTTATCACTTTCTTCCTGCAGCAGCATCATATGGCACCGCAGAGCAGCGGAATCACAGCTCTCTCCGGCTATGGAGTCACTGGGGCTTGTAGAGCAGAGGGGTTAGTAGGTAGCTTGACAATTTCTTTATTGGCTAATATAATATGTCTTGCAATGCCTGTTTCAGTAGAGGGAGAGCATGGATACTAATAATGTACACAAGATCAAATAAAATCTTTGTGGGCTTTTCAAAACCAGGCTACATGTAGCAGGCGTGCAAAGCAGCCATTTGGCCTTTGTATGTCTCAAGCATGGATAAGCTTCCCCAGAAGACATCATGGTTGGCTGCAAAGTTTTTCAGGATGTGGGTTTTTAATGTTTTTGAGCATCATTCAGTATTTCATGATCAGTTCATAGTGGTATTTAAATCATATATTTGTTTGTTTGTTTGGTTCTTAATGTTTTAGGACATCCCACAATATAAAAGAAAGTGTATATTTTTATTTGACAAAATAATGTCCTCAAGGTGCTGAGCTGATCTAGTATTTTTCTTATGTTATCAAATGTTTGTTTTATGGAAACAGTCTTCCCTATCCACAGTATGTTGCTACTGGCAACTGTACATCAATATCTACAAGAAGAGAGATGTGAGTCCTGTACATACAGAACACTGCTTCTGGGTATGTGCAAATGTAAGTGAGCTTAACTACACCAGGAGAGGCCATAGCAGCATGGTTCTGTGTGTACAAGGATCACTTCTTTCTTCTTGGTGTACAGCTGCCAATAGCAACAGATTTGAGGTAGTAAATACTCCTTCTACACACATTTGCTAACAAAAAAAAAACAATAAAAAAATTACTAGCACCCTGAGAACATCCTTTTGGTTTAAGAAAAAAAGTTATGGCGCAGAAGAAAATAATTTTGGTAATCACAGGGCACATATGTATGATATATGTTGTTACATACTCTTTTTTATATTGGGTGTTCCTGCAGAAGTTTCTTCTGGAACATTTATGTGCTTTAATTTAGTCCTGCTTGTTACAAACTTAGGGCCTGTTGCCAGGAAGAGGCAGCTAGAAAATGAAGAAAATGAAGAGAAAGGCCTCCCCAGCTGCTTAAGCGCACTATGCTGCGTATGAAGACCTTTGACTGCTGGCCCTGTACAAAATCAAGGAAGGCCTCCCAAGCATGCAACAACAAGGCTCACTGTGCTGCATTTTAAGAACGCCGACTTGTGGTCCTGTAGAAACTCAAGAGGATAAGATTGGAGTATACCCAGTCATTTGTGACTGGTAGGACTGGGCAAGCCCCCAGCTAGAGGTGAGCAAGAGTGTAACCACTGGCCCACTCTGCATGGATCTGAAGAAAATCCAATGCAGATATCTAGCCAGCACAAGGAACTTAACGTGTTTAGCATAATAAGCATTATACCATATTAAAGTGGCAGGCTGGACAGGGGGTTACAAAGAGAAAAAAAAAAAAAACCTTACCTCACCCGGTCCACCACTATTCTACTGGGTCCTTGCAGCTACCACACAGAAAGACACAAAGTGGCATCCCTGCTATGTGCGCACTCCCACCAGCCCATTCACATGAATAGGTGGGCAAAGTCATACACAGAGCCAATATAATGGTGCCCAGGACCAGGAGCTCCGAAGGAGAATGGCAGTGAGGGGGTTACCCTGTGCCTGGACTGTCACTTTAAAAGGTATACTTATTGCCTAATTTGATACTTTGTTATAACAGGTGATAATCTGACTATTTAAAGGCACAAACACACACATTTAAAATCTAATTTTATTATGACAGGTGTCTACAATAAATACAGCATCAGATAAAATTTTGCCATGCTTTATATTAATAAATACAATACAGATAAAAAGGATAAACATATTCTTACTCCTTGGCAAGCAGCACATTGCTTGGCTTGGCTCCTATTGGGATCCCATGTTTATGCAGAGACTTTATCAAAATGTCACGCATTTCTTGGTTGTAGGAATCAAAGTCAAACACATTACGAACCACATTAGCCAATCCTTCATTGGGAAATTTCTGTATGAAAACATAAAAAAGGAGTCTAAGGAAAACCCACAACAAATATAGACTGACAAGATTTTTGATTCCTAAAACTGCCCCTTTTGATTTCAGCTGTACTTTTCTTTTAATATGAATTGGAACCTTTACCTATGTGCTTAGTAGAAAGCCTGATAAACCACAAACATTTCTCACGTACACAAACCTCCCTTAAAAATGGTCTTTGGAATAATGTAGCAGTGTAGTACTAACAATAGAATGTATTCCATGAGTGTTGCGGTGGATCCACAAATTCATATATGATTGGGTATATATTGCATTAGGAGATGTAGATTTACATCTTGGATATATACTCTCAGGTCTAGCAGAGGAGGCTTAGTTTGTAATAAGCAGTAACTTTCAGAGATGGTTCCAATAAGAACAGTCTCTATCTCCCACATACATCCAGTTCCAATAAGTATTCCCCAGTATAGACCCAAAGTGGGATGTTGCCCCTCTTTAATGTCATCCAAAAGATGTATACTATTTTTTTTCAAAAACTATAACGCCCTGGTTAACATGAGGAAGTCGGGTTTCAGACAAAACAATAGGGTGGTTCAGAGCCCCTTTCTCGCCACATTTCTTTAGGTCTTGCTACCAAACGAAAAATCACACAAAAATGAAAACAAATATTTTTGCAGGAAAAAATGCTCTCCTGATGAGGGGGAAAATGGACGAGAATGGACATTTTCACGCAAAAAAATGGTGAGAAAGGGGCTCTGAATCAACCCAAATGTCTTATTTTGCATTGGTCACCATAAAAGTAAACTTGATAGACATTGCTGATAGCTCTAAGACCAATTTGACAGATATTGTTTATTGATAAGACAAACGCCTTTAGAGAAAGCCAAGGAAACCATATTCAAGGGCCCAAAAGCAAGTATCTGAGTTAAGAGCACCAAGTATAGACCCATAAACTCTAACAAATGGATTTCAACAGCTGCTCCATCAAAGCCAGTAAGAGTGGATTTGGGGACCAGATTTGGACATCCAGGCAGCCTCCAAGAGCTATCTTTTGTTTGGTAGACCATGTGTCAGTACCAGGCCCTTCTTGACCAACACTGGGCAGCCAAGATAGAGGTCACTGTCTCTAACTTAATCTTGAAAAGCATTTAGTACATCTGGGTCAGAGGTGACCATGGCATCAAGCCTGGGGACAAGCAGGTCTCGTGCAGCCTATGAAAATGTCCTATTTTTGGCTTAAAGGCCAGTCAAGCCAGACTGTCGTTTTGAAATCAACTCCCACACTGCCACCCTACCACTACCTAGCACTAAAGCAGGGCGGCATCAGGCAGCTGAAGAACGATGGTGGTGCTGCCATCAAGCGATTGGCACCGCTGCATTATAGGCGAGGTAAGCCTTTGTTATGCTATGAAACCCCCTGTCCTGCTTTAGCGCTAGGTAAGGGTGATTTCAAAATGGGCAGTCTGGTTGGACTGGTCATTTAACATCACTGTAGGCTCAGGTAGTCCCAGGCAAAAGGGGTGGAAGTATGATTTCCTGGGAGCGATAGAAGGATGATGCTATTTCTGGTCAGGTTTAAAAAAGACCCTGTCTGGTAATAAAATGCAGTAGGGTTCCCTTACTGAGAGGGCTTGTAGGTCACTCACTCTTCTAGCAGAATCTATCGCAATCAAAAGGCTAGGGAGAAAAATCTTGCTTCTTCCAGGGGCTCAAAGGGGTGTCGACAGAAACCCTTAAAAAAAAATAGTAAGTCCCAAGAAGGACGGTGGATACGGTGAACTGGTTTCTTACACCATATAATTGACCAATTAGTTTTTCCTTAGCATCTTCTCTAAAAAAAACTGATAAAGCCCGAGTTCTCAAAGTAGTTACCACAAGACCTAACTCAAACTCTTCCTGCAGGAATTGGAGTACCGCCGGGATAGAATTCTTATTCAGACTGTTGAATTCACAGTATGAAGAGAAACGTTTCCACACCGTCAGGTAAATCTTCCTGGTTGTCATTTTCCTGCTATCCAGGAGCACAACTCTTGACGACAGTCCTGTTCTTTCCAGGGTTGTCGCTTCATTGCACTCAAGGCATGAGTGCTGGACTGGTCCCTGAGTCAGTAGATCTGGAAGTAGCGGGAGCTCCCCATGGTTCCTCCAACGACATCATCTTCATGGCAGCAAACCAGCTTTTTCTGGCCCAAATCGAGGCATCAGAATGCCCGTTGCTGGTTCGGGGGGATTTTTCTTACTACCTGGGGAAGAAGCAGCAGTTGAGGCAAGGCGTAAGCAAGAACAAACTGCCACCTGAGTGTCAGAGCATCCACCCCCAGGGCCCTATTCCCTCGGTACAGAAAGAAGAACTTTGTGCATTTTCCATTCCTCGCCGAGGCACAAAGGTCTATGCATGGAAGACCCCACCTTGCCTCTGCGCTGAGGGACCATTCTGAGGAAGACAGGCTGCTCAAAAAGTCTGCCACCCTGTTCAGACACCCTTTTAGGTGAACTGCCAAAAGAGACTTGATTGAATGCTGAAGTGGAGTGAGGACAGAGAGGGCCAGGCTTTGCAGACTCTCATACCTTGTGCCACCCTGGTGGTTTAAAAATGCTACTGTCATCACATTGCCTGATCTGATCTGCACATCTCTGTTGATTACCAGAGGCTTGAAATGTCTCAGGCCTTCTTGTACTGCCTTGAGTTCACTGAAATTTGATGAAGCTTTCATAAATCCGGTCAACACATTCCCCTGAACATGATGGTAGGGGTGGGCTCCCCAGCCTCCTCTCACTGGCATCTGTTATGCTGACCGGATCTGATTGTCTCCAAACTCTGTCTTCTCTTAAGACCCCCGGAAATATCCACCACCATAAAGTTCTCTTCACACTTTCTGGAAGGGTGGTGGTATTCTGAAGTGGGGTCCCGGGTCTGGAGAAGGAAAGTTTGCAACGGACTGGAATGAAGTTGTGCTGAGGCAACTGCTGGAATGGCTGATGTCATGTGCCCATGGATACTCATAATTTCTGAATGAAACCAGGTCTGTCAGAAGCAGATCCTTTAGCTCTAGAATTAATTGTAAAACAAATGGACTTCTCCTGCCACTGTACCAGGAAGAGAGAGAGTCTGGCTCCCACAGGGATCTTGGCATCAGGGCTGAGGTTTGTTAGTCTGGGGCAGTACTTTGCAGATCAATTGGGCTTGTGCGTCCCCTTGTACTGACCCCAATGCTTCTTGAGGTCGGAACCAAACATTTGAGTTTGCCCTCAAAAGGGATGCCTTAAAGGCTAAAACCCCTTTCCAGGTCTTAACCTAGCACAATTGACCAGGGCTGCTGATTTGGCATTAGCTCTTACTGCTTCAGCTGAGGAGTCTTCCAAGAAGGAAACGGCCCAAAACATAGTGGGGAGCAATTCCAAGAGGGTGTCATTTTCAATGATATGCCAGGCTTCTAGGTTGCTGACAACACAGTCTGAAGCAAGGGCCAGTCTGAAGGAAAAGGCGGTAGCATCCTAGGCTCCAGCAATCTGGATGCCCCCTCACCTGAGCCTGTCACAATGTTACCCCACATGCATTATGGAGAAAATAAGTAAAAAATGAAAAAATAAATAATGTTTATAAAAGCAAAAATTGTATTGTGGATGCAAAATTATTTTCGGAATGTCCTTTGTGTATATTACGAAGCTTATAATACTTATATTAGATTACTAAATTTACTTTAAAGGTTGCCATTATGTATCTTGCAATTGTGGTTTCTGCTAAGATGACAGGTTAAATCAAAATATTTAAATGAAATAAAAAAAGACACAAAGCTAACAGACATTTTACAGGATGAAAAACAGCAGAGCTTGTCACGCAGTCACTAATAGATCATTGATTGCTAGAATTGGATTAGTGTTGCGTGACATTAATTCACAAAAGCACGAGTCAGTTCAATTTATTGATGAATGGTGACACTTCTGTACCTTTCATTCATTTTGTTGTTCAATTTAGTGCTATTTTTAAAAATAATCAATTTAAGAATTTGCTTTTAGCTCATTCATCTTAATTAATCCACAACACCTAGAGGCTTCTTCCAATATAAGCATCATGACAAGAGAGAGAATAAGCAGTATGTGAAAGCAGTACATGGCTAAAGAGACAACCATGAGCAGTGCACATGTTTTTAAAATGTATTACTTAAACTTAGCAACATATCCAAGCTTGTGGTAGGGATGGACATAGCCAGCTATAGGGGGTGAAAAACTGGGCAATTGCCTAGGGTCCCTCTACCTTCAGCACTGTAAGCATGCCCCAGAGGCTTAATAAGGGGTGGTCTTGATGTAGACTAAGAATTCTTACTACTACCTCTCTATGCTCACTATTGGCAGCGGAGAAGCTAGGAAGAATTTTATTCGAGCCCTGTGCACAGCCCTAGTGCTCTATTCTGTGTCAGATGAGCACAGTGGGTGTATACAGAGTCTTCTGGTATTTGGATGCTAGGAGGGGTAGTAGGAGGGGAGTTAATAACCGGATTTAGGTGAGGGTGTATTGTTGGTAGAATCTTTCAGACCTTGAGGGCCCACTTTTAACCCTTTCAGTGCCAGCCTACCCCTAGAGATATTGTGACGCTCGGTTGCCAGGCCATTATGTGTTTAACTGTGATATTTTAAGGAATTTCCAGGAAAACTATATAATATATATGTTTTTCAATGTTAAACTTGGAAAATATGAATGATTCCCCCTGCCCAGGGAAGTTTAAGTCTTCCCTGACACCATCAAACCAATTCAACAGATTCTCATGTGGGAAGAGGGACACACAAGAATTAATTCCATGTAAAAAGCCAAAATCATGGTCGAGGTGAGCCCAAGGGACTATCATGTGTGGTGCTTAGATGACAGAGCCACAAGCTCCAATACCAAGCAAACTTGCCTATATATATATATATATATATATATATATATATATATATATATATGGAAGGCAAACATCTAGGCCTGCAAACTTTGAGGTTCAAAGGAAGGACCCTGTCCAGCAGGTTCCAGAATCAGGTTCAAGGGTAGCATATAGGGTACACATAACATAGGGACCCAAGTCACCTTTTTATAGTTACCACCCAAAAGAAGCTTGAGTAAATTTACTGCCTAGAGTTTCTGAAAAAAACTCTGGCAATGCAAGAAATACCGTTTTGTGAGTACTCACCTGGAAAACGGGTATTATGAGTGTGCCATACACTCCACTTCGATCTTCATGACATGTGGGTAATCTCCAGTAGAGGGCGAACTTGTGCAGAGATGGATATGCAAAAAAAGAAAGCCCCTCCCGGTCCATATATATAGCTGGGACCTCCCACCAATTTCCCAGTGTAAAAAAGCAGTAAGGGGATCGGGAAGAACCAATTATAACCTTAACAATCAAAACCAATGGTTCACCATCTAAAAGCTCCAGAATACCTGAAAAAAAGGGGTGGGGCGAAGTGGAGTGTATGGCACACTCATAATACCCATTTTACAGGTGAGTACTCACAAAACGGTATTATTCTAAGTGTGCCATACACTCCACTTCGATCTTCATGACATGCGGGACATCCAATAGCAGTGTCCGTCATGGGTGGGAACCAGAAACAGTAAAGAATGTACCAGCTCAAACCACTGCAGCTTGCAGAACCTTGCGGCCAAAAACAGCATCCGCTGAAGACCGCACATCAACCTTGTAAAACTTGGAAAAAATATGAACGGAAGACCAAGTAGCAGGCTTACAAACTTGTTCAACAGAAGCCTGGTGCTGAAAAGCCCAGGATGCACCAACAGTACGAGTAGAGTGCTCAGTGACCCTAAAAGGGGGAGTCCTCCCCTTAGCAGAATAGGCCCCAACAATGGCCTGACAAATCCATTTGCTAATCGTAGACTTAGCAGGCGCCAAACCCTTCCTGGGCCCGCAGGGCACCACGAAAAAAGAGTCCGTCTTGCAGAAGGAAGAAGTAGACACCAAATAGTACTTCACACAGCGAACAACATCCAAATTGTGCAGAACCCTCTCCTTGTCATTGATAGGCTTAGGGCACAAGGAAGGGAGAACAATATCCTGATTGAAGTGGAAAGCAGACACCACCTTAGGAAGGAAATCTGGCTTAAAACGAAAAACCACCTCAGAGACACGCCGAACAGAGGTAATAGCCACCAAGAAAGCAACCTTCTGAGTGAGAACCGAAAGAGCAATATCCTGTAGCGGCTCAAAAGAAGGACCCTGGAGAGCCGAAAGAACCAAATTCAAATCCCAAACAGGAACCACAGCCTTCCGAGGGGGCCGCACATGCGTGACCCCTAGGAAAAAGGTTTTAACCAGCGGGTATAAGGCAAAAGACCTCTGGAAGAAAACCGACAGAGCAGAAACCTGTCCTTTCAAAGTACTAAGCTGGAACCCAAGATCCAGATTATGCTGAAGAAACTTCAAAATCCTAGGGATCGAAAACACCCTACAAGGCAAGGCCCTAGCCTCACACCAATCAATATAGGACCTCCAAGTCCTATAGTAAATGCCAGAAGAGGACCGCTTCCTAGCTCTAATCAAGGTCTGAACAACGGCCGCAGACAAACCTTCCTCCTTCAGAATAAAGGTTTCAGCAGCCAAGCCGTCAAAGCCAGCGTTTGTAAATTGAGGTAAAGTAGTAGACCCAGAGATAACAGATCCGGCAACATGGGAAGCCGGTACTGATCTACGGCCAGCCTTACAACGTCTGCGTACCAAACCCTTCTTGGCCACCTTGGAGCCACAAGAATTGCTGGCGCCCCTTCTAGAACCAGTTTGCGAACTACCTTGCCCAGCATGGAGACGGGCGGAAACAGGTAAAAAAAACCCAGATCCTTCCAAGCGAGGGACAAGGCAATCACTGCCAGAGACAGAGAATCCTGAGAAAGAGACACAAAGGCCGGAAGTTTGTGATTGTGCCTCGAGGCAAAGAGATCCACCTCCGGAGTCCCCCACTTGCGGCAAAGATCCAGAAAAACCTCGGGGTTGAGAGACCACTCTCCTTGGCGAGAGGATCCCCTGCTCAGGGAATCCGCCTCCGTGTTCTCCACTATCGGAATGTAGACTGCCGAAATGCAAGGAACATTGCTCTCCACCCAGTGCAGGATCAGAGAGACTTCCCTGAGGGCACTCCTGCTGCGAGTCCCTCCTTGGTGATTGATGTATGCTACCGCCGTTCGGTTGTCTGTACGAACCTGAACCGGTAGACCCTGTAAAAGTGAGGTCAGCCGTGCCAGAACCAGTCGAATGGCTCTGAGCTCCAAGACATTGATGGGGGTGTGAGCCTCCTGAGGACCCCACACCCCGCTGAACTGATGACTTTTCCAATAACCTCCCCAGCCCGACAGGCTGGCATCCGTGGTAACCGTCTCCCAACAAGGGACCAGAAAGGATCTGCCCTTCGACAGGTTGCTCGACTCCAGCCACCACCAAAGGGACTGCCGAACCCTGGGAGACATCCTGAAAGGTTGATCCAATGACTGCGGACACCTGTCTCAATGCGTCAATAGGTGAAGTTGAAGAGATCTCATGTGAAACTGTGCAAACGGTACCGCCTCGAAGGAGGACACCATCAAGCCCACCAGTTTCATCCTCTGTCGGATACTGGCCCAAAGAAGGCTGATCAGATCCTGAATCCCCCGCACCTTGGTCTGGGGCAAAAACACTCTGGCCTGAATGGTATCCAGATTCATGCCCAGAAATGAAATCACTTGTGACGGAGAGAGCGAAGACTTGGGGCGGTTGATCACCCACCCGAACCTCTCCAGAGTCGACACCACCTGGTGGGTGTCCAGCTCCGCCTGATGGAGGGAAGACGCTGAGATCAACAGGTCGTCCAGATAAGGCACAATGCAAATGCCCTGAGCTCTGAGCAGAGCCATTATTCCCGCCAAGACCTTGGTGAAGACCCTCGGCGCTGAGGTCAGTCCGAAGGGAAGGGCTACAAACTGAAAATGTTGATCCTCCACCGCAAACCGGAGGAATCTCTGATGCGCCGGAAAAATCGGAACATGCAGATACGCATCCTTGATGTCTATGGATGTCATAAAATCCCCTTGGCGAAGGGAATTGATAGCCGAGTGCAGAGTCTCCATGCGGAACTTTTTGGCTCTGATAAACCTGTTGAGAACCTTGAGATCTAGAATGGGTCTCACCGAACCCTCCTTTTTGGGAACCGTGAAAAGGTTGGAGTAGTAACTCCTGCCTCTCTCCAACTGAGGCACCGGGCAAATAACTCCCATGTCCAGAAGGTTTTTTACTGCTAACAGGAGCCCCTGTGCAGCCTGAGGGTCAGAGGGCACCCGAGACCTTAAGAATCTTGGAGGCAGCCAGTACTCGAACTCCAGTTTGTACCCGGACGAGACCACTTCCAAAATCCAATTGTCTGTGACCTCCCGGGCCCAGACCTGGAAGAAGAGCCGCAGCCATCCCCCCACCCGTGCGGTTGAGGGCGCCCCTTCATTGCTGAGCCGGTTTAACGGCGGGCTTGGACTTGGAACCCCAGGCAGCCGCGGGACGTGCCCGACCTCTGCCCCTGTTCCAGGACGAGCCTCTGCCACCCGAGAAGGCCAAACCTCTAGTCGCTCTGGCCCCTCGAAAGGAAGGAGTGAACGAGCCAGCCCCCCGAAAGGGACGACGCTGTTTCTTCCGCTGAGGTAACTTACCTCCCTTAGCAACAGCATCCAATTTATCTCCAAACAGCCGCGCACCCAGGAAGGGAAGAGCTGTAAGCGACTTCTTGCCCCCAAAATCCGCCGTCCACTGTCGGAGCCAGACCAATCTCCGCATAGCCACCAATAGGGCTGAAGTCCTGCTACACATGACAATAGAATCTTCCATAGCATCCAAGACAAAACCCATGAACAATTCACATCTCTTAAGGGTAGCGAACTCACCGCTAGCCAGATCAAACTGAGCGTCATTCAGCCAGTCCTTGAGACCTGGTAGCAAGTGATACTAGTGCAGATGCACAAACAGGCCGCAGGGCCGAGCCCACGCTGGCAAATGTGTGACACGCTATCTGATCAAGGCGCTTGTCCTCGCCATCCTTAAGGGAAGTGGCGTCAGGGGTGTTCAGCACAGAAGAGTTAGTCAAACCCAAAACTGGCGCATCGACCTCGGGAGGAGAAGACCATCGCTTAACCGCCTCCACCGGGAAAGGATACTTCTTATCCCATCCCTGAGGAGCACCAGGAAGCCGACTGGGCCTTTCCCATTCTTTCAGGATGAGCGCATCTAAATGACCCTGGGTAGGGAATTCCAGACGGGGCTTGCGGGCCCCAAATAATTCCCCCTTCTTGAGAGGAGGCGCCTCAGGCGGGTCAACATCCAACACCTCCAATAGATGTTACAAAACAGTGGCCGTATCAACGGCATCCCCCAGCGCCTGCCTGACATCAGCATCACCAGACTGTACATAGTCAGTCTCCGTTTCCTCATACAATTCCCCCTCCTGTAAAGGGGAATAATCCGACAAATCAATGGAATCATCGTCAACATCCCACAAGGGCTGGGCCAACGACAAATGTCTCTTTTTAGCCTGGGCCTTCTTGCCCACCGTGCTAACAATACATTTCTCGATGCTGACCAACCTAGCACAAACATCAGAGTGCGACTCCCCGCTGGCACCAATGACACTTGGGGTACGGATAAGGCGGGGAGGGGAAGGCGATGAAGTGGGAGGAGCCGACCCAGAAGGCTGGGTACCGGACTGCCGCGTTATGGCCTTTTGTGCACATGGTATACAAATCAGCACAGTCTCCCCCGTAAGGGATACCCCACACCCCACACATGGCCCGGATTGTCCCAGAGGGAGCCTGAGCCCAGTATCCTGCAGAGCCTCCATAAGGTGATTTTTGTGGTCAGTCGCAAGACCGCAGGGAATTATGCCTAAGCAACCCGGAATGCCCCTTAAAAGTCCCGGTGGGAGGATTTAAGGTGATCAATTTAACACTAGGGACCCCAGGACCAGGAGGAACCCCTTAATATGCACTATTATGAAGCAATCTGCAACACACAATAAGGCATATCAGTTACTATACAGCGTAACAACATCATTCAAAATTATATATATATATATATATATATATATATATATACCTATATATACCAAAATGACAAAAAAAAGCATAAGCCTGTACCATAGGGGGCCCCCCACCAGAGAGGGACCCCCAAATAACTAATGCAGTGGCCACCAGGCCCTTACCGTCCCCCAGAAACAACAGCAGCAATGCAGCAAGATGGCCCCCGTCTCTGAGGTGATCAGGAAGAAGCAGGAAGAGAAGGGGGGCGGGCCAGCGCCAAAGGCGCGCTTTTCCAGGCCCCACCCCCCTCCCATAAGCGCGGATCTGGCCAGGGAGGCCCTTCAGAAAACGCGCTGAACGAGGGGGCGGGGCTACCACGGTCGCACCGAGCGCCCAGCCCTGCCCCCTTATCTAAACACAGCCTGAGGGAGAGAAGCTCCCCAGGCTGACAGGAGAAACCACAGCAGGCTAGGCCAAGCAACAGCACCAATTCATCAAGGAATAACTTCCAGGTTATCCACACCAACTCACACACAACTTACAGTGGTAACACAACACACATACACATATATACATATATATAAAGTAAAAGGGAGAGGCCGAAAATGACGGCCCGCCAGCCCCTCCCCCCCCCCCCCCCAGAGGGAAGTAAGGGACCCGGAAGGGGGGGGGGAACCCGGCCCGAATAGGGCCACAGGCACACACCAGGATCACCAAAACCTGGGTAACCGCCTACCCCATAATGAGGTCTCACGGTGGAGCAATGCTCCTTCCGCACCCATAGGGTGCTCCTACCCTCACCAGGATCCGCAGCCTAAGCTGGGAGGCTCAGATAGGGACAATTTAGAAAGGGTCCTGGCAGCAATAGGGACAATAAACGGCCGGGCGCGGGCCCGGCTTACCTGCAAGTAAAAGAAGTCTTCATCTTCTGTCTTGTCGCCTTCCCTGCAGAGAAGGAACTGGGGAATTGGTGGGAGGTCCCAGGTATATATGGACCGGGAGGGGCTTTCTTTTTTTGCATATTCATCTCTGCACAAGTTCGCCCTCTACTGGAGATTACCCACATGTCATGAAGATCGAAGTGGAGTGTATGGCACACTTAGAATATATGATTCACTCCACATGCAGTCACATAGCCCCCCCTGTCCCTCATTGTGCCCATCTCCAACTGTGGAGATATGCTGCAGCGTCTAAAGTGTACTGATGTAAGTAGATAAATGTAATTCAGATCAGAAGGTTACCTGTAAGTGTTTCACTATATTGACAACTTCACGGGTTGAGTAAGGGTATGTGATAATTCCTTGGTCTGCCATTGTTCTTAATTCACCAAAGGCAGCTACCAGCTTCTGCAGTACAGCATCAGGCACATTTGGTCCATATTGACGCAACATAGCCAGCTCAGATTGAGGTACTGGATTATCAACGGCATGGCAGCTAAAAATATCCCCTGGGAAAAAAAAACATAAAATTAGAGCAATAAAAAAAGGATAAACATAACAATTTACCCAAATTTGGGGGATGGCATAACAAATCTGCATTTTTCTTTTATCACTTGTCTCTGATTGCACAATACCAACAAACTGTCCCATTAGCAGCTTAAAGAGGACCAACCAGCTTAGGTAAATGGCATGTGGTCCATTGAATCAGTTTTAATTACCTAAGAAGAGGAACCACACAGGAATTTCACTTCCCCATGTATTGTTCCTCTCATGGGGGCATCTCAAATTGGGATGCCCCACTGTGTGTATCCCCTCGGGTTGCCGTAAAAACTCAGCTTCCCGTCATTCCAACGATGCATGCAGAAACCCAGCGCTGACTGGCTGAGCGGCCCGCTCAGAACTGAAGTCTGTGGTTATGATTGTTTGGGAAACATTCAGATACTATGGTCTTGATTCACTAAGAGTTGAAAACATTTCTCATGGTAGTAAAAAATTTTATTTATGAGTAAAAAGCATGAGAATATCGCATTTAGAGAATCACCAGATAGGAAGACAATGGCACCTTTTTACTCCTGGGAAAAGTATTGAACTTTTTACTCCTTTTTACTCTGTAGTAAAAAATACAATTCTATGAAATACTCACCTGTAGAATTGGTATTATACGTATACAGTACGTCCTGCTCCAGATATAATACTTACACTTGGGTTATCCTCCGCCAGACGGCGCTGTGCACTGCAGACATGCAAAAACAGGCTCCTCCCGGCCCCTCACACACCCAGGGACCTCCCACAAATCCCCAGCATTGAAAAGCAGTGAACCAGAAGCCGGGAGAAACCAACTACCAAAACAAACTGGTAATGATAACAATAACAACAATCACCATACAGGGGATCCAGAATAATGCAAACCAGGGTGGGGTGGAGCAGGACGTACTGTATACATATAATACCAATTCTACGGGTGAGTATTTCACAGAATTGTATTATTCTAAGTATACAGTACGTCCTGCTCCAGATATAATATTTACACTTGGGACATCCAATAGCAGTGTCCATAGAACAGGGTGGGATCCCCAACAAAAAAGGCAACAGCAGACAGCTGAAAGCACTGTCACCTGCAACACCTCACTACCAAGAGCGGCACGAGCAAAAAGCTCTAACGTCAACATTAAAACAACCCTTGAAAGGGTACGAACAAGAAAACAAGTAGCGTTCAAGCAACCTGTTCAACAAGACTTGGTGCTGAAAGGCCCAAAGATACCAAGGCACCAATGTAATCAGAATAGAATGAGAAGAACTCTTCCCCTTAAGGAATAGGCTTGAGTAGAAGCCTAACAAGAGCAAAAAACTAAAAGTAGCCCAGGAAGAAGCCAAGTCTTCCCCAGGACCAGAAGGGACATCTTATCCAAGTGAAGGCTAGGCCCAAGGCCGCCTAACCCCTAGAGGCAGACGAGATCAGGCACATCCAGATGTAGGTGCCCACAACCCCAAGGAGCATCAGTCCCCTAAGGGACAAGAGACAACCCAGGAAAAAAATTCCAGCACCTATTGAGGGAAATAGGTTCCCTTGCCTCAGCATTACAAGGAATGAATCCCAGAAGAAGAATAATGTCTTAATACCTGAGCCTAAGACACCACCTTAGGCAGAAGAACCGGCGTAAGGCGGAACACCGCCTCATCTCGGTGAATATACAGTAAGGAAACGAGGGCTAGCAAAACAGATCCGCTCACTCAGGCACACAGCCGACTGAGGTAACAGCCCCAGAAGGGCAGCCTTATGGATAAGAACAGTCAGACAGCATCCGGAATAGAGCAAAAAGGGAACACCCCGCAAGGCAAACCTAATAGAAATCAATCCCAACAGGGACCCTAGAACTAAGAGGGGGATGTCACTGAGCAATCCCTGAAAGAAAAGTCAACCCAGGCAAGGAACTGAGTAAAGACTTCTGCAGAAGAAGGACAGGGCAGAGCCTGAACCACCAGGGCACCGAGTAGGAGAGCCAACTCCAACCCATGCTGTAATAACTCTAAAACCCTGGGAACAGAGCGCGCCCACAGGGGGGAGACCAAAACTCACCCCACGTATTATGGGTAAACAATACCAACAATAGACGAAAGAAGAGGCGGAAGAAGCCCACTCCTAGGCTTCCAGAAGTCACAGACACCCATGAAGGTGCACCCACTTCCATCAAGGTGGATGAACCAACCGTCAGACCATCCAGACAAGAGTCCGTAGATAGGGGTGAAACAGAAAAAGGGGGGGCCTGAGTGAGCAGGCCAGCACTTCTAACAGGACGTACAAGTCCGCTGTCCACATAATCACATCTGCAACCACACTCCACTAGGCCACCCAAGGGCCACCAGTGTCACTGGTTCCCCCTTCCAGAGCAAACTTACACAGAACCCTGTTTCCAGCAGGGTGAATGAAGGTAAAACATATAGACAACAGAATGTCCAGCATAAAGTCACGAAGCCTCATGACCAAGGACAGAACAATCTGAGACAGGGAAACAAGGGCCCAGAACCCACGAAGGTGACGTGCCCAGAAAGATCCACACTAGACGGATCACAGGGAGACACAAGAATTAGCACCTCCTGTCACAGAAGGACATCCACCGGAGCAAATATAGCAGATATGCAGGGAACTCTGTCCTCCACCCAGATCAGGATAGATACCTTCCTGGGGCATCATCCTGCTTCCAAGTCCACGCAGATAATTAATACAGGCCACTGTCGTCAGACAGACCAAGGGACCCCCAAATAGACCGATCCCGCAAGGGAGAAGTCCAGCGATATAGAGCCAATCTGAAGGCCTACCTCTTCCAAAATAGACAGGTGCAAGGACCCCTAAAGGCCCCACCTCCCCCTGAATCACAGGGGAATTTAGGAGAAGAAAGTCCCCCCTCCATCGACATGATAGATTTGGAATCCAATCGCAGGAAGACGCAAGGAAGGGGGCGCCCCCTGATTGGTACCCCTAGTACCACAGTCTCAAGGGCAACCACCGTACCAAGGTGGAAGGGTACACAGACCCAGCTCCAGGGAAGCTGGAACCCAGTCCAGCATTTACAATAGGAGTAGCGAAGGAGCCCAAGGGCTCTGAGCATAGAGGACAACCTTTGAACAGCCACCAACAGGCCCGCCAGCTGCAATCTAGCCTGGTGAAGAGACGGGAACAGCAAGAGGACCGAGCCCCTGCAAACATCTTGTCCATTTATAGTCAAGGAAGCAGGTTCCCGTATGAACCGAATCCAAGTTCAACCCTAGGAAGGGAGATATCACTAAGGGGAAAAGAGGAATTGAAGTGAATGATCACCCATCCAAAGACTCCCAAAGGACACCACCAACCGAGTAACCAGCTCGGCCTGGCGCAAGGATTGCAGTAAGGAGGGACGGCCAAGCAGTTCTCGTGCGGACGCCTCCTTGGTCTCAGTAGAGAAATCACCCCCATCATCGCCTAGGCGATCACTCAGGGAGCAGAACCAAGGCCAGATAATAAGGCCACAATCAGCAGTGTTGGAGAGCCAACACTAACCTGCAAGGTCCTAGGTGCCCGGAAGGCACAATGGCAATGAAATAAGCGTCCTAGGTCCCTACCGATGGCAAGAGGTCTCTGGACACAGGGCACTGGCGGCCCAACTCAGAGAAACCATGCATTAAAACCGCCTGTGAATGTAAATTGCCTCAACTATGGAAGGCCCTAATGGACAGAGTGTCTCATCCGTTTGGAGGAAAGTGGAAAGGTTAGTGTAGAGGCCCCTGCCTCTGGCTGTTAAGGGCAACCGGCAGGTGACCTCAGACCTCGCAGATCGCGCGTGGCCTGCGCCAACACAAGAAGAGAGGCAGGGACCAGAAGCATCCTGAATATCTCGGGAAGGGGCCGCCCAGCAGACACTATCCTGCATCCAGAGCATGCCGCCTCGTTCTGGTGTTGCGGCCATCCCTTCATCCCCATCATGCTTGGGGGGTTTTGGTAACAGGCTTGGACTTAGTCCTGCCGGAGGGACCAGGGCGTTGTCTGCCACTCCTGGGGCAGGGATCTATACCAAAAAGCTGGAAGGATACCACTGGTTCGGATTTGACGCTAACATAGGGGGGAGGAGGGGTGCCCCTGCCTCGAGAAGGCCGAGACCGCCTTCTGTAAAGGGGTGTTTTGCCCTTTTTTCCCAAACAGGTCCAGACGGGCCCCGAATAGGCGTCGCCCTCTAAAGGGAAGCCCAGTAAGAATCTTTTTCGTAGCATCGTCAACACCCCACTGTCGCAGCCAGACCAGTCGGCGTATAGCTACAGCAAGGGCGGAAGTTCTAGCGCACATGCTGATGGTGTCATCCAGCGCCAAAAGGATAAATCTTACAAATACATCACAACTGGAGAGTGCATTAAACACCTCCCAGGGGAGATCCTCAGGTTGATGATCAATCAGCTTTCTGATGAGGGTCCTGGCGGGCACTGCAGCGATGGCCGCGGCACAGACCGGCGCAGAGTCGTCCCTGCACAAGAAAAGGCGTGGGAAGCCAGCCTATCAATGCGCCGGTGCTCAGCATCCCAAAGGGTACGATAACAAGAGGCCGCAATAAAGAGGGGGTTAAGAACCCCAATGATCGGTGCATCCACCATGGGAGGTGATGACCAGCAGTTAACCACATCAGGGGGTAAGGGGTATTTCCAATCCCAGTCCCCCGGAACCCCTAGAAGTTTACTAGGGCATTGCCATTCTTTGAGTACAAGAGCCTGGAAGTGATCCTGCTCCAGAAATTCCAAACGCGGCGCTGTATGGAAACTCTCCCTTCTGGGCCTGGAAGCCTCACCAGGGAAAGAGATAGACAAGACCTTGAAGATCTTTATCAGTAATTCGTCGGTGTCACACAGGCCCCAAGAACCGGGGCCCGAATCATCATGACTCCTCAGCCCCTCTTCCGATGAGCCCGAGTCAGAGAATAGCCGACCTTCATCATAAAGAGCAAAACCCTGCTCAGCAGTGAACTCTTCAGATTCAGAAAGAATGGGCGAAACCGGAGGCGTCAGGGACCGCTTCTTACCAGGGCCCAAGCGTTCAGCCAACCTCGAAATCACCTGCTCGGCCGTAGGCAGTCTGCGCGGCACGACTTGCTGTTCATTCCCGCTCGAGTGCGACTCATCAGGAGTGAGATTTAAGCACAGGGAGAGAGGTGTATTGAAATGAGGTGAAGCCACTGGCAACCCTGATTGCAGGGCCAGTGCTTGTTCAGCACATGGTCCGCAGACCCTTGCTCTGTCCGCATCAGCGTGGGGCAGTCCACACGCTGTACACAGCCGGTCTTGTCCCGGAGGGACCCCGGTCACATAATTCTGAGACGCCTCCATATGGTGATTGTCAATGTAATATACCAGTAGGGATTTACGCAATAGGCAACCCTGGATGTCCCAAAGACCCGCTAGGAATGTGGGAGAATTTGTAAGCCCGCTCTAATATATGTTAGGCCGGGAGAAGCCACCGGACTCTTCAAGGTCTGAAAGACAGAAGGGGAATAAGGGGTGTCAGGGCCATGCGCAACAGAAAGAATACTAAACACTCACCGACCTGGGGAGGAGAAGGACCGCCAACACTCGCGCACGCGGGGATAAACAAAATGGCGCCGACCGAACCTCGGAGGGCGGGTCTAAACTGGGCGTGACGCGGAGCGCGCCACACCGGGTCCCCGCCTCCCCCAAAGAGCGCAAAGCTCTGAAGCAGCCGTTAAAAGCTCGGCAAGCCAAGTATAGAGTGTGCCAGTAAAGGCATCTGCTAGTGAATACTCGTGAAGTCTAAATACACCGCCACCATTCTGACGCCCGTAGGCGTGCACAAAATACCATTTTGTGAATACTCACCTTGTAAAATGGGTATTATAAGTATGTCACACACCCCGCTTCAAGATATTCATTACCTGTGGGTAGTATGGTCTTGTAGAGGGCTTCTGCAGAGATGATTGGAGGAAAGAAAGCCCCTCCCAGTCCATAAGTACCTGCAAAAGTCCAGTGTTGCTGGTGCACTCTTACAAAAACATAAGTGGTGGGTGCCAGGGCCGCAGTGGCGCCGCTATATATCCAAGTGAGTAAATAGGCACGGCACTCCAAAGCATAGATTCAAATGCTTGTATTAAATGGTACAAATCAAAAGGTATCCAATTACACATAAAGTATAGTAAGAGAATGATCCAAATCATGGCCAGAACAAAAGCAACAGTCCCATGATCCAACGTTTCGGGGGTCGGGTGCCCCCTTTCTCAAGGAGGACTGTCAACCGGGACGTGCTGCATCCCCCTTCATTAAATATACATAGCAGAGTGCAGAGGTCAGGAAATTCCCGCCTGACGTCACTGTGACGTCAGCGGGCGCTGTATGGGTCCCCTAACACACAGTAATATACATACAATATTGAAAATAATAAAAATAATAAAAATGGGACCATAACAACTTACCTACATCCACCGGGCCTCCAGACTGCGGAGGACCCGTCACCGCCAGCCGCCGCCCGCCGCACTGGCAGGCAGCGGTTTCCTCGTCTGTCAGCGGGGACAGGGAGCTGGCAGCCGGGCTGCGAATGCTGCCCGGTAACTGATGACGCGGCGGGGGCCGCGATCCGATTGGTTCGCGGCCCCAGTCTCTGTCATCAGCCCGTGAGACAGACAGCGTCCATCAGGACACTACAGTCTCAACCAGAGGCTGCAGCGCATAGAAGACAGCTGTCACGGGTGCTGGCAGCCCCCTGGGTGGCGGTGAAAGCCCAGGAGGGCTAGTTGGAGTAGGCAGCAATAAAGCTAGTAATCGCAACATACATGATAATATACATAAAGGGGAGAAGAACAGGGATGAAGGGGTGCGGGCCCCAGAGGAAGTAGGGAGGAAAAAGGTAAGTACCAGCTGGATAAAAGGATCATAGAGGAAACGGGATGGGGTCAGAATGGGGGGGGAAGGGGGGGAGGGGGAGAAGGGGGGGGAAAAGGGGGGGGGGGGGAAAGGGGGGGGGGGAGGGGAGGGAAAGTATGGGGGGATCAGAGGAAATGGATGGAAAGGAGGGAAGGGGGCAAGATCACAAGGTGGGTAAAGCGTATTAGGGGGGGAGCTGCATTTCAGTAGTAACTAACTACAGTCACTTCAACGTCTTGGTAGATAGCAGGCATATCCAAACGTGGTATTGAGTCCCCTCGGCTGAACCGTATCCAATTTGTGAATCCAATAGGTCTCTCTCTGTAATAGTTTAAGGTGTCGATCCCCACCCCGGCGCGGTCTTTCCACATGCTCAATCACCATGCCCCGGAGTTCATGAGTCTGGTGTTTATGTGTCACGAAGTGGACTGCCACGGGTTTATCATAGTCCAGGGATTCACCGTTATTGTGTTTATTGATACTCGTACGTACATCGCTGCGATGCTGCTGGAACCTCTTCTTAAAGGGGCCTATAGTCTTACCCACATATAACAGGCCACAGGGGCATTTCAATAAGTATACACAGAAATCTGTGAGACACGAGAGTATGCCACGGATCTTAAAGCGCTGTCCAGTGTGCGGGTGGGTGAATTCTGAGCCACGGATAAGAGAGTTACACACGTTGCAATTATTGCACCTGAAGCATCCAGTACGAGTTGAAAGCATGATGGGTTTCCTAGCATATTTTTCAAAGGGGTCGGCTGTAACCAGGGAATCTCTTAGGTTCCTATTGCGCTGATAGACCTTAAGAAACGGTTTCTTGATGACCGGACACACTGTGGCATCGGATGTCAGTATGCACGCATGTTTTTTAATAGTGTGCTCTATGGTGGGAGCAGCCTGGTTGAATGTTAACATGAACGGGGTACGTTCTTCTTGTTGCCTCCTCTCCTTTTTCTCACCTGCCCAAATTTCTTCAGCACGTGCACGGGCCTGAGTAAGTACCGATTCGGGATACCCCCGAACGCGGAATTTATCCATCATTAGTAATAATTGGTCCATCCGGGTCACTGGGTCAGAGTTGATTCTCAGGACCCTTAGGAATTGTGAGATAGGGAGGCTATTTACCAACGGTCTGGGGTGGGCACTGTCGTATTTCAACAGTGTATTCCTGTCCGTGGGTTTAGTATAAAGCCCCGTTGTAATCTGTCCATCGGGCGTCTTATTGATAGCTACGTCCAAAAAGGTTACATGCGTGTCTGAGACCTCTGGGTTAAAGGTGATGGTGGGAAAGATGGAGTTAATGTATTCCATGAACTTATCAAAGCCTTTTCTATCCCCATGCCACACAGTGATCACGTCATCAATAAATCTGCCCCAATATCTGACATGTTCAGTATATAGTGCTGATGGGTATATGTATCTCTCTTCCAGAAAGCCCACAAATAGATTAGCGAACGCTGGAGCTATGGCGCTACCCATAGCCGTGCCAAGGATCTGTTTGTAAAAAACATCTTCAAATCTGAAGTAATTATTCTGTAGCACAATCTCGAGTCCTGTGGTGAGGTATTCTGATGGTATTGCCGGGGGTTCGCATGTCAGGAAGTGCTTTACAGCTTTTACTCCCTGATCATTGGGTATGTTAGTGTACAGGGAGGAGATGTCCATGGTGGCCAGTAGGTCGTCCTTCTCAATGGCTACCTGTCTAAATTTCTCAAGGAAGTCTCCTGTGTCCTTCAGGTAGGACGGTAGCCGCTGCACATACGGTTGTAAGTAATAGTCCAGCCATTGTGCTAGTGGCTGTGTGGCAGAGTCTGTGCCGGCCACAATGGGTCGAAATTTTAACGGGTCACAGCCCTTGTGGACCTTGGGGAGGCCATAAATCACGGGTGTGATCGGGTGTTCAATCTGGATGTATTTGGCAGTATTCTCGCTTAGCCATCCATTCGTGATCCCAAGAGAAACATATTGCTGCACAGCATTCTGTATTCCCCATATGGGATTGCCTGAAATGGTCTCATAACTGACAGGATCCGCAAGCATCTCTAGGATGCTGTCACGATAATGTCTATAATCCATCACCACTATAGCCCCGCCCTTGTCGGCAGGCTTGATGATGATCGAGGTATCCTGTTTTAGGGCAGACAGGGCAGCAAGTTCACCTCTGGTGAGGTTAGGGTGATATTTCTTGGTTTTCATTATTCGTACAGTCTCGGCCCGGACGGTTTTAATATAACTCTCAATGGAGCCAAAGTGGCCAGGGGGTATGAACTGGCTCTTAAGTTTCAAGTTTGTGGGGCCTGATTGGATAACATCCCGGGGGTCAGTGGAGGAGCGTGAGAAAAATTGCTTCAATTTAAGTGTTCGCTCCAGTTTAAACAGTTCAATATCAAATTTGAATGCATCAAAGCGTGATGTAGGGCAATAAGAAAGTCCCCTGCTTAGCAGGCTTACCTCATCACTGTTGAGTGGTCTGGAGGACAGATTCATAATTGGGGTCTCTTGTTGGCTGATCTCAATGTCATGGACCCGTTGTCGTCGGGGGCGGCAAGAAGCGACGACACCTTAAACTATTACAGAGAGAGACCTATTGGATTCACAAATTGGATACGGTTCAGCCGAGGGGACTCAATACCACGTTTGGATATGCCTGCTATCTACCAAGACGTTGAAGTGACTGTAGTTAGTTACTACTGAAATGCAGCTCCCCCCCTAATACGCTTTACCCACCTTGTGATCTTGCCCCCTTCCCTCCTTTCCATCCATTTCCTCTGATCCCCCCATACTTTCCCTCCCCTCCCCCCCCCCCCTTTTCCCCCCCTTCTCCCCCTCCCCCCCTTCCCCCCCCCCATTCTGACCCCATCCCGTTTCCTCTATGATCCTTTTATCCAGCTGGTACTTACCTTTTTCCTCCCTACTTCCTCTGGGGCCCGCACCCCTTCATCCCTGTTCTTCTCCCCTTTATGTATATTATCATGTATGTTGCGATTACTAGCTTTATTGCTGCCTACTCCAACTAGCCCTCCTGGGCTTTCACCGCCACCCAGGGGGCTGCCAGCACCCGTGACAGCTGTCTTCTATGCGCTGCAGCCTCTGGTTGAGACTGTAGTGTCCTGATGGACGCTGTCTGTCTCACGGGCTGATGACAGAGACTGGGGCCGCGAACCAATCGGATCGCGGCCCCCGCCGCGTCATCAGTTACCAGGCAGCATTCGCAGCCCGGCTGCCAGCTCCCTGTCCCCGCTGACAGACGAGGAAACCGCTGCCTGCCAGTGCGGCGGGCGGCGGCTGGCGGTGACGGGTCCTCCGCAGTCTGGAGGCCCGGTGGATGTAGGTAAGTTGTTATGGTCCCATTTTTATTATTTTTATTATTTTCAATATTGTATGTATATTACTGTGTGTTAGGGGACCCATACAGCGCCCGCTGACGTCACAGTGACGTCAGGCGGGAATTTCCTGACCTCTGCATTCTGCTATGTATATTTAATGAAGGGGGATGCAGCACGTCCCGGTTGACAGTCCTCCTTGAGAAAGGGGGCACCCGACCCCCGAAACGTTGGATCATGGGACTGTTGCTTTTGTTCTGGCCATGATTTGGATCATTCTCTTACTATACTTTATGTGTAATTGGATACCTTTTGATTTGTACCATTTAATACAAGCATTTGAATCTATGCTTTGGAGTGCCGTGCCTATTTACTCACTTAGTCCATAAGTACCTGGGACCTCCCACTCATTACCCAGTATAAAGAAAGCAGTAAGGTAAAGGACCAGGAAGAGCCAAATATCAGTCATAACAACGCAAAGTTCACCATATGAAGGATGCAGAATCCAAAGGGCGGGTTGAAGCGGGGTGTGTGACATACTTATAATACCCATTTTACAAGGTGAGTATTCACAAAATGGTATTATTCTAAGTATGTCACACACCCCGCTTCAAGATATTCATTACCTGTGGGACATCCAATAGCAGTGTCCATAAAGGGTGGGGATCCAAAAACAAGGTATAAAGCACAACTCAAACTACTGCAGCCTGCAGAACTTTGCGGCCAAAAACAGCATCCGCTGAGGCCCGCACATCAACCTTGTAAAACTTTGAAAAAGTGTGAACAGAAGACCAGGTAGCGGCCTTGCAAACTTGCTCAACAGAGGCCTGGTGCTGAAAAGCCCAGGAGGCCCCAACCGCACGAGTAGAATGAGCAGTAACACGAAAGGGAGGATCTCTCCCCTTAGCAGAATAGGCCCCTACAATGGCCTGACGGATCCATCTGCTGATGGTAGACTTTGTGGGTGCTAGACCCTTCTTGGGCCCAAAAGGCACCACGAAGAATGCATCAGTCTTGCGAAAGGCAGACGTTACCACCAAATAATACTTCACAACACGAACCACATCCAAAGAATGCAGGGCCCTCTCCTTGTCATTGCTGGGGTTAGGACAGAGAGAGGGCAGAACAATATCCTGATTTAAATGAAAGGACGAAACCACCTTAGGAAGAAAGTCCGTCTTAAAACGGAAAACCACTTTATCCTGATGTCTTTCAAAATATGGAGCTTGAATAGACAGAGCCGCCAACTCAGAAACACGTCTAACTGAAGTGATAGCTACCAAAAATGCCACCTTCTGCGTAAGGGAAGACAAAGGACTATCATGCAAGGGCTCAAAGGGGGGACCCTGTAGCGCAGAAAGAACCAAATTCAAATCCCAAACCGGAATCAAAGGCTTCCCACTGGAAAAAGGTCTTAACCAAAGGATGTAGTGCAAAAGACTTTTGGAAAAATACCGCCAGGGCAGACACCTGCCCCTTCAGAGTACTGAGTTGGAGCCCTAAGTCCAGACCATGTTGCAAGAACTCCAAAATTCTAGAAACAGAGAATTCCCTACAAGGGAAGGCCCTAGCCTCACACCAATCAATATAAGACCTCCAAGTCCTATAGTACACGGATGAAGAAGACTTCTTTCTAGCACGAATGAGAGTCTGAATAACAGCGTCAGAAAGACCTTCCTCCTTCAAGATGGAGGTTTCAGCAGCCACGCCGTCAAAGCCAGCGTTGGTAAATTGGGGTAACGAAGATGACCCTGTGTGAGCAGATCTGGCAGCAGGGGCAGAACGAACTGATCTTCTGCCAACCTTACCACGTCTGCGAACCAGACCTGTCTTGGCCACCTTGGAGCTACCAGAATTGCTGTTGCTCTCTCCAGAGCAAGCTTGCGCACTACTCTGGCCACCATGGGAAACGGAGGGAACAGGTACAGAAACCCCAGATCCCTCCAGTTCAGGGACATGGCGTCCGTCGCGAGAGCCAGTGGGTCCTTCGCCAGAGACACAAAAGCCGGAAGTTTGTGATTGTGACGGGAGGCAAATAGGTCCACCGCCGGTGACCCCCACCTGAGACAAATTGAGTGAAAGACCCTGGGATTGAGAGACCATTCCCCCTTGCGGGCTGACATCCTGCTCAGAGAGTCCGCCTCCGTGTTCTCCACACCTGGGATGTAAACTGCTGAGATACACGGGACATGTCTCTCTGCCCAGTCCAGGATGAGAGACACTTCCTTGAGGGCATTCCTGCTGCGGGTTCCTCCCTGGTGATTGATGTAGGCCACCGCCGTCCGATTGTCCAACCTGACCTGGACCGGCAAGTCTCGCAGTTGATGAGTCAAATGACAAAGAACCAACCTGATGGCCCTCAATTCCAGAACATTGATAGACTCGTGAGCTTCCAGGGGACTCCACAAACCCTGAACTTGCAGATACTTCCAAAAGCCCCCCCATCCTGAGAGGCTGGCATCCGTAGTAGAGTCCGAAAGGATCTGCCCCTCAGTAGGTTGGTTGAGTTCAGCCACCACCGAAGCGAGCGGCGAACCCGGGGAGACATCTGAAAAAGATGATCCAGCGACTGAGGAGACCTGTTCCAGACCGATAACAGATGGAGCTGAAGTGTCCTTGTGTGAAACTGAGCAAAGGGAACCGCTTCGAATGAGGCCACCATCAAACCCACCAGTCTCATCCCTAGACGGATGGACGGTCGAGGCATGGACATGAGCGACCGAACCAACTCCTGAATCAGAAGAACCTTGAACTGAGGATGGAAAACTCTGGCCAGATCTGTATCCAGAGACATTCCCAGAAAGGATACTGTCCTGGACGGGTGTAGGGAGGACTTGGGGTAGTTGATCACCCAGCCGAACCTCTCCAGAGTGGATATTACCGTCCTGGTGTCCAATTCTGCCTGGCTGAATGACGGTGCCATGATGAGGAGATCGTCCAGATATGGCACAATGCGAATCCCCTGCGTTCTGAGGAGAGCCATCACCCTAGCAAGCACCTTGGTGAAAACTCTTGGAGCTGTGGTGAGACCGAAGGGAAGAGCTACAAACTGAAAGTGCCGATCCTCCACCGCGAACCTCAGAAACCTCTGGTGTGCGGGAAAAATAGGAACATGGAGGTAAGCGTCCTGAATGTCTATGGACGTCATGAAGTCCCCCTGAAGAAGAGAATGAATAGCCGAGCGCAACGTTTCCATGCGAAACCTTCGCAGTCTGACGAACTTGTTGAGAATCTTTAGGTCCAGTATGGGCCGGACGGAGCCATCCTTTTTGGGGACCGTGAACAGATTTGAATAAAAACCCCGACCCCGGTCTAATGAGGGAACTGGGCAAATGACTGCCATTTCCAGAAGACTCGATACTGCCGCCCGGAGCTGCTGCGCAGCCAGTGCCTCCGGGGACACCCGAGACCTGAGGAAACGCGGGGGAGGGTAGGACTCGAACTCCAGCTTGTAGCCGGAAGACACCACTTCCCTGATCCACCTGTCCGAGACCTCTCGGTTCCAGACCTGGGAGAAGTGCTGTAGCCGTCCCCCCACCCGCACGGGTGAGGGCGCCCCCTCATTGTTGAGCGGGCTTGGCCACGGGTTTGGGTTTTGAGCCCCAACTGTATCCTGAACGGGCACGTCCTCTGCCCCTATTCCAGGAATTTCCCCTTGTAGAAGGGAAGGCGAAACCTCTTCCTGCTCTAGATCCCCGAAAGGAAGGAGTGAAGGAAGACGCTCCTCGAAAGGGGCGACGTTGCTTCTTGCGTTGAGGTAGTTTGCCCCCCTTGGCCACGGCATCCAGCTTGTCTCCAAAGAGCCGTAACCCAACGAAGGGAAGAGCTGTTAGTGCCTTTTTTGACCCAAAGTCAGCCGCCCACTGGCGTAACCAAATTGAACGCCTGATAGTAACCATTAGAGCAGAGGCTCTACTACTCATCATCAAGGAATCATCCAAAGCGGCCACCATGAAGGACAAAAACCCCTCACATTGTTTTAGTTCACGAAATTCCTCAGTGTACGGATTCAAACCGGAGGAGGATAACAAGTGCCTGACCACCTTTCTCGTAGCCACCGCCAACAGCGATGAGGCACAAACAGGCCTTATTGCTGCCCCAATACTGGCAAAACCATGACAAGCCATCTGGTCAATGCGTTTATCCTCACCATCCTTAAGAGAGGAACAATCAGGGTTGTTCAATACGGCTGAGTTGGATAACCCCAAAATAGGGGCGTCCACCTCGGGGGGAGACGCCCAGCACTTAACCGTATCCACTGGAAAAGGATACCTCTTATCCCAACTTTGGGGAATGCCTGGGAGCCGGGCAGGCCTTTCCCATTCCTTAGAAATAATATTATCAAAATGCTTTTGATTAGGGAATTCCAACCGCGGCTTGGATTCGTCATAAAACTCCCCTTGCTGTTGAGGAACCTCCGCCGGAGGCGAGATAGCAAGCACCTCAAACATCTGAGTCACAACATTAGGAGTATCCAAGGAAGTCCCTGAGCTCCGATCGGAATCAGCACCAACAAATTGCTGATCATCAGAAATATCTGAATCCTCAAATAATTCCCCTTCTTCTTGAGGGGAATAATCTGACCAATCCAGGCCGTCCTCGCCATCATCATATTCAAAATGATTAACCGGTGATAAATGCTTCCTCTTAGCCGATGCTTTCTTGGCAACCGTGGAGGAAATGAATTTTTCAATACTGGCCAACCTGGCACACACATCAGATTGCGACTGCCCCCCGTGGCAATCTCACACGGGGCACGGGTCAAAGTGGGAGGGGGAGAGGATGAAGCCGGCTGCGCTGACCCAGATGCCTGGGGACCGGACTGCCGTGTAATAGTCTGCTGTGCACATGATATACATAGGAAAAAATCATCCCCTGTTAGGGATACCCCACAACCCATACACTTCCGGGATTGTCCCGAGGGGAGCCCGGAATCTTGGGATGCCTCCATAAGGTGAACTTGAATAGTCGCTATGAGTGAGGGAATTACGCTATTAAGCAACCCGGGATGCCCTTATATTGTCCAAGTGGGAGGTTTTGTAATAAATAGCAAAAGTACCCAGGTACTCTAGGACCAGGAGAAACCTGAAAAAAATCCTGGCAGTTCAGCCTGAAAAACATAGAAAAAGACAGTAAGAGGTTCTCCCTATATAAACCTATATCTATTATACCTATATATATATATATATATATACATATATATATGCAAATATGTACAGATAAGCAACGGCCGCAGGGCCACTCACTGAGTCTTTGGGCGCCAATACACTGTGTCCTCTGCCTGAGGTAACACAGATCAGAGCGAGAGACGCAGCAGGGGGGCGTGGCCAGCGTGGATCGCGCGCTGCAAGGCTCCGCCCAGCAGCTCCAAACTCCTAAAGGGCGCGGGCTGCGGCCTCATACCGAAGGCCCGGCCCCGCCCCCTCACTGAAGAGCGTGAGGGGAGAAATCCTCCCCTCAGCTCTGAGGTAAAATCCAGTGTCTGTCAGCAAAAAAGATTGCAACAAGTTTACATTATAACTATTCATACCAGAAAAGTAAACATTTTAAACAAACATTTCAAATAAATCTATTTTCCAGGCGCCCCCATAGAAAAACACCAGAAGCTGAATAAGCTGAAGGTAAAATCCAGCACCTGTCTCAGCTCTGAGGAAAAAAACCCAGCACAGTGTCTGTCAGACGTGAGGGGAAGCTCCCCTCCATTAACACTCGCGCACCGGTGCCGCAGGCAGCCGCGGCACCGGGCGCATAATAGAGCCGGTAGCAGCCCGCATAACAAGCGGAGCTGCTCCCCGCTCGGTCACGCTACCAGCTCCAAACTCCTAAAGGGCGCGGGCTGCGGCCTCATACCGAAGGCCCGGCCCCGCCCCCTCACTGAAGAGCGTGAGGGGAGAAATCCTCCCCTCAGCTCTGAGGTAAAAATCCAGTGTCTGTCAGCAAAAAAGATTGCAACAAGTTTACATTATAACTATTCATACCAGAAAAGTAAACATTTTAAACAAACATTTCAAATAAATCTATTTTCCAGGCGCCCCCATAGAAAAACACCAGAAGCTGAATAAGAGGCCTCCACGCAACTAAAAAAGGGGAATAGGCCATTTAAGGGGAAAATTAAACTTTTGGACAGGGCATCCCAAACCGGAGTCACCAACCCGGTATAACCGCCTACCCTCTTTTTAGGGTCTCGCGGTGGAGCATAGCTCCTGAGCACCTGAGGTACTGTTATACCCTCGCTCGGACAGCAGTCAAGACTGGGAGGCATTTAAATAGCTATATATTAATAAAGGGAATAAAGAGTCCGAACGGAAATAAAAATATATATAGGCCGGGAGTAGACCCGGCTACCTTAAAGTCCCCCTGTGCAAGGAGGAGATATCATCTGCTGCTTGCTCGCCGTCTGCAGAGATGAAGACTGGGTAATGAGTGGGAGGTCCCAGGTACTTATGGACTGGGAGGGGCTTTCTTTCCTCCAATCATCTCTGCAGAAGCCCTCTACAGGACCATACTACCCACAGGTAATGAATATCTTGAAGCGGGGTGTGTGACATACTTAGAATAATTAGTTTCCTGCCCAAGATGTAGTATAATAACGCAGGACGTGCAGTACACTATTGCATGTTAAATTAAGAGGGCCAAACTAGAAAGGCAGCGCGGCTCTGACACCCAGTTGCTGGTCAGGGGCAAAAGCATGGCCATAAGCGTGACAATACTGTACACTGAGACCGCCAAACGGGGGAAAACAAGGTAGGACGGCGACCCTTTACACAGGGTCCACCTCTACACGGGGAATGGGACAAGAATGCGGGAGGGACATCCACTATGAGGCTCACCATCAGCCTAAACCGCCTACCCTATGGTGGGGGACTGCGGTGGAGCATGGCTCCATTAAGCACACATGGTGCTGCCTACCTTCACCCGACCAGCGCAGCCCGGGCTGGGAGGCACATCACAGGGAGGACGGGTGGGAATAGTCCAACAGGGCCGCAGGCTGTAATAGCCCCGCTCACCTGCGAGAGAGTGATACTTCATGTCTTCGCAGTCAGCACTGCAGAGAAATCTGGGGATTTGTGGGAGGTCCCTGGGTGTGTGAGGGGCTGGGAGGAGCCTATTTTTGCATGTCTGCAGTGCACAGCGCCCTCTGGCAGAGGATAACCCAAGTGTAAGTATTATATCTGGAGCAGGACGTACTGTATACTTAGAATAGTGCTATTGATTTTCATTGTCTTCCTGTCTGTTTTGGATCCAAGAGGCATCAGAGCGGCTAATTGCCCTGTCACTATAAAGAACTATACCAATATTTTTATGCTAAAAATTTAAATAATATCAAAATATGTTTTGACACTCACAAGGGAGACTTACCCAAAGCACCAAAAAAATCATTTCCTAAGAATGGGAACCCGGGTCTGTTTGCTAGAACAATCATTCTAAAATCAGGATGAATAGTGATTACATTGCCCCTTTCTTTCTGCTTTGGTGGATCTGAAAACACAAGAATAATATTGAGGGTTTTGTTCATTTAATAGGCAAGACAAATTACAAAAAATCATCCAAAGCTTAAGAATTGTGCGCAATGACATATTATAGTAAAATATTGTAGTGGGTTCACACATGCTTTTCTCAAAGTCACTGTCCAGAGACACACTAACTTCCCTTCACCTTATTCCCCATGGAAACTGCATAACATGAGCAATTTGCAAAGCATCTCAAAATCTCGGATAATTTGTAAATATATTCAAAGCAAAGTTGTTTTTTCACATCAATTTCTGGGGCATGGCTAAGCCGGGAAGGGAATGTCATGGTGCAGCTTTATGAGTCATGAGCATGCTCTGTTGTAGATGGACACAGCTGCAGGGCCACTTGCCATGCTCGCTCATGCTGAGAAAACTAAGGGATAGACTGGCCTTTATACCACTTTTTTGTTTGGACAAGGAGGAAAGAAATTGAAAGTAAGGCATATTTTGGAGCTCTGCTACAGCTTCTACCAGCGCTGGAGGAGAGGCACATGGGAAAGACTACAAATAAGCTGCCTTATTATTGCTGTTTGTTTTGATGATATTGGCCTTGATTCACTAAGGGTTAAATGGTAGTAAAAAATTCAAGCTTGAGAATTTCACTTTTAGTGAATCGCCAGATAGGAAGACAATGAAAGTCAATGGTACTTTTGAGAAAAGTATTGAAACGTTTACTACTTTTTACTCTGTAGTAAAAAGTACCATTGACTTTCATTGTCTGGTGATTCACTAAAAGTGAAATTCTCATGCTTTTTTTTTTTTTTTACTATCATGAGCAGTTTTTTCAACTCTTAGTTAATCGAGGCCTTGGCATGCTTGTTTCAGTGTGTCAACAGTATAGTTAGTGCTCTGCTCTTAGCGGACTGTGTCTGAACTAAATCAGCTACCATATTTGCAGTAAAGAAAAATTGTGATCTATGGAGAATGGCTGTTATGATAACACATGGCCTTTAAAATAGCTGGATGAAATTCTAACGCTTACCTACAAAATGTCTTCCGTCCAGGCTCCGCCTTACATTTCATCTCTAATCCAACGCTATCAACCCAGACACAACCTTCGCTCTGCCTCTGACCTTCTCCTGGCATCTGACCCCGCTCACCTCCTCTGACTCCCATTGCTAGGACTTCTCACACTGCCTTTCACAGGAATGCCCTCCCCCATTAAATCTGACATTCCAAAACACAAGCTTTTTAATTTTTTTATAAAACCCACCTCTTCAGACATGGATATAACCTGGTTACACTGGGCACATGTCACAAAACTCAATAGCTACTACTTGTCACCCATCCGCGTGTCTCTGTGTCTTTGCTGCCTAGAGTCTGCAATTGTATATGTTTTACCCTGCATGTAATTACTACATTGCCAAGCACTATGGCACTATAAAAAGAAACAGTAATAATAATAACACTATACACATGTAGTAGTAGGTTCAAAGGTTCTGCAATAAATTCAGTGGTGAATTTCATTAGTAAAATCTGGTTAGGTATAGAAAAGGATGTAATATTATCATGAAGTGATCTACAAAGTACAAAAACTTCCGTCACTAGTTTTAACCCCCACAGTATTGCTTACTGGCAATGAGCCGCCTCCCATCAGACAGGATCATCTCCCCATCCTCCACTAAGGTTTTCAGAATACATGTTACATTGGTGGGAGCTTTGTCTGCTTCGTCTATAACCAGAATGTGGCCTTTTTTAACCGCTTTTACCTAAAAACAACAGAAAAACAAGAACAAAAGAAATGACGGTATTTAAAGTATCTGCATTAAGGGTAAGTCTACTTTCAGGCTCGGACTGGCCCACAGGGTTACCAGGGAATCCCCAGGTGGGTCCACTCAGGGGCCCCTTTTAGAGCTTCGCCAAAATCTGAGCTATGTATAGCTTATTTGTGGCATTCCAAGTATAATTGTGGCATTCCAAGTCCACACACAATCAAAACAGATTCGCAAAATGTTTCTCTGCATGAGCCCTGAACGTTAGCCAGTAATACTTGCATCTAAGTATGGGGTTAGCCCCCAGAGTAAATTTTTCCGATGGGCCCCAGACACCCCAGTCCTATACTGTCTACTTTCATGGACTTAGCCCACAGACCTCAGATTGGGGGTGCCCTTAGGCACAATCCACCACATTTACCTTTCACCAGCGTATCTCTCCCCTACAGTGCTGGTATGAAAAGCTGTGGGACGTGCCCTCAGTACAGCATGCACTCATTGATCTCAATGGTAGTGTGGCATACTGAGGCAACATACACCCGCTTCTCACACCGGCACTGTGGTTGAGAGGTACGTGGTTGGAAGGTAAGTGGGATGTCCCGTGCCCGATAGCCCCTGATCTGAGGTATGATGGGAGAGTCCATGAAAGTACACCTAGCAGTAATGTGTTAGCAATAGAAATCTATGAATTAGTGTTAAAATAAAGTGATCTCTTTAATCAGATTTTCACATTTGAATATATATTTTTGAACATATCAGGTCAGACATGACTCAAAAAAAGTTGCTAATTAATTACATGTGGGCAGATTGCAAATTTGTGAAGCGTAAAATATGCCATTTTTTAAAGTTCCTGCTAGGGGGCTGATATTTGGGCTACACAGAAAGAACATATTAGACTAGCTTGAACATTAAGGCCAGGTGTAAAGCAGGACAACTGTGTATTGTTTGTATTTACATTTCCTTCTCTCTCCTTCTCTCAGCACATTGAATTTGGAATTATGACCCTCAGATCCTCAATTGAGCGGTCCAGTCTGGGAAAAAAAAAAGATAAAAAAACCTATACTTACCTGACCTTGTGCTGACTTGATCCCTCATAATCACACAACTTCTATGCACTTTTATTCTTGTACTAATGCTAAAGCAACAAACACCTCACCATCCTATTGTTTATGGTAGACAGAGGTTGTGGATTGGATTGTAGCTACCATGTATTGCTGTCAGATTCCTATATAAGTCATTTTGAACTGAGAAAGCCAGTCGGATCACTAGCAATATTCCTTCTAGAGTATAATGCAGCAAGTCCTTAGGCTCTAAAGTGGACTTTGTGCTCCTGATGGCCCAATGCTTTTGGCATTGCTCTAGCTCCCCAGCTTCTGACAGCATATCAGAGGGGGGCAAATAAAAGCATGTCACTGGGCGCACATCTATTACCAAGTAACAAAGGAAGACTGCTCCCTCATTACTGGAAACAGCGGAGCTGACCCTGCCCAGGAAGGTGCTCTAACAACTAACACATTTTGGATAATATAAAGTCTTAACTGGGAGTGAAATTAATGTTATCTGCCATAGCAGCTGCAGCCATAGTCATAGACCTCCATTGAAATAGCAAGTCTCCTTTTGTGCTGAGTGATTTCTCTCCCTCCTTGTGGGCTGCCTCTCTTCCTTAAAGTGGACAAAACCAGCCAAAACAACTCTTAACTTTTTTGCTCCCCTACCCCAGGTACATTACCGTTTTCTGCCTTCAATGCTGCTTGGTATTCCTGTTATAGTGAATTTTCGTTCTCCCCAGGTATGCTGTTGGTTTCTGACAGGATTATATTGTTCTAAACTAGCTGTTTAAACCGGAACCACCATCCTGAAAAAGAGCCTATCTTGTATGTATCCCCTGCCCCATACATACAGATTGCTCACATTAAAAATCATCCTACCTGCATCTACTGCATTTTCTGAGCCTTTAAACATCCAAGATGATGGCACGTGGAGTGTCAGGCTGCATGCAGACAGGAAGGCTCTTCTGACTGTGCCGCTCTGCATTCTGGGCTTGCTGTCCTTTTCCTGACCCCGGCTCTGCCCTGTCTGTGCAAAGCACAGTCATAACCCCATCCCCTGTACTCCCTCCCCCACCTCTCCTCAGTATCAGTGATGCTTCTGAGGCAAGATGGCGGCGCCCGTATCCTAGACTCCTGAACAGAGTTGCAGCTCAGTGGGGGAAAGAATAAGTATGTAACTAAAACGTAAAATATATTAATTTTAGATGCTGGGGAATAGTTTAAGGGTTTGGGCTTTTCATTTGATGATGTCTGGTTTAAGCCCCCCTCCTCATGATCTCTTGGTGGGAGCAATTAGTGGCTATTGAAGGAAGGAAGATAAGACACTAAGAGGAGTTGATTTATATTTTTAATTTAACCTTTCATAGAACGTGGTTGATACGTTTTAACTTCTTTAGGGCTTGGAGCATGGATCTGTCAGTGAATGCTGGAGTCTCACAATTTCAAAAGAAGTGAATAGCACTGTCAATGGGAAAGCACATTCCACATTAGCTGCAGAACATAGATACATTTATACTAGGCAAAATGTGGCAGTTGTTTGGGGAAATTTCATCAGGGCTCAGGACAAATTTGGACTGGACTTCTATATTAAAATGCTTAATTAGTGTGATCTCATGAACTGGTTAAATCGGATCCAATTCCCTTTTTTGGGAAGCTCCTCTGCCCAAAGTCAGACATTTCTAGTTGTCCTGTGTGTCCCACACCATGCTACCTTATTTGTTGTTTCACAAAGCACATGTTTTGATGATTACTTGTTATGTGTGTATCAAGGCATGTTTATTCCGTTTCCTGCGTAACGCCATGATTGTCAAAGAGAACTAACTGGTCATTACCTGGTACCCTCACTTTACCAGCAACTGTACTCTTCTAATAAGTATAAACACCAAATAAACATATACTCCTACATACTTTATAGGAAATAAAACTGGTTTGAAACATTAATCCAGATTACAAGGATTGACGTAGAAGACAAAGACTATAAAACTAAATAAAAAAAACTAAACAGGAAATACTAGTCATGATGCTGGTCTAGTTAAAAATACACATAAATTACAAATACTTACTAGAGGTGAGTCTTCATACACTATTATCCCATCTTTCACAGATGGTTGCAGTGTCAGACTCTGCACAGTTGTATCCCTGCAAACAAAAGAATGTTACAGAGTTAAAATCCAATTTTTCCATTGTGTAGGTTATGGCTCAGTTGGCAAAAAGTTAAAAAATAACTAAAAAAAGTTAAAAAATAAATATCAGTAGCCTATGTTATATTGCCTGGCTGGAGTGCTGTGATTCCTCCTCTCTCTCTCTTCTTACTGAGGAAATCACATCCTCATTTGGCTTTCAGTCCCCACACGCCTGATCTGGTTCAGCAATCAACCTTCAGTGGACCACAAACGGAAACATCTCCCACTGCGTCCCCAGGCGTCCTGATTGGTTGCCTCTCTGCAGCTATGAATCCCAGCCCTCTTCCCTCTTCTCTGGTCACACTATGTGCTGGCAGGCTGGAGACGCTCTTAGTACAACAATGCACTTGATATTTAACAGAAAGCATATCTTCCTGTCAACGAGTCTTTCGGCTTCACCGCTGATCTCAGGTCCAACACAGGTGGCCAGGCCTTCCCAAGGTGTGTGTTTGACCACTGGCAGATCCTCCCAGAAGATCCCTTCGATGCCAGCACCTGTCCAGCACAAGTTCAGGGCGAAGGCTTGAAGAAAAGGATACCCGCTCTGGACAACTACTTCGATAAATTGTAACATTTTAACAAAAGCCATGATTCTCATTAAACCCAGGATCATTACACAGCAGTGTCTGTCCCTGCTGATCCAGCACTACGCCTAGCAAAACAACAACAAAAAATCTATAAAAAAAAAAAAAACTGAAAAGGGTAAGCTAAAAAAATCCCACTAAAGAGGAGACAAGCGTTTTATACTCACATATAAGGCTGCCATATGCAATCACAAAGAACAAGGCAACAAATATAGGGGAAAGGCAATCCAGTAACAAGTTGGCCAGGAACATCAAAAAAATGTTGGATTTTAATAATGTTTAACATTTCTACATAACTTCTGAATGGGTGGCGATCCCCAAGCAGGCACTGGCACTTTTCAAAGTTACCTCCTTAATCATGCAGCAGCCCGCTGTACGTCAGCCAGGACAACAGCCATGAGCAAGAAGCGACATATTGTTTTTTGGTTCTACCAGGCCGAATATACATCAAATATGGGGAGGAAGGCACATGGGACAGACCAGTTAGGGAGAGCAGCCAAAGAGGGCAAGTACAGGGAAAGGTCCCCTACACTTTAGTAAAGGGGGTGGGAGTTGCTCCATGACTACTTATTCTACAAATGTACATGGGAACCAAGTAACAGCCCAGAAACTAGGGGCCTTAAAAATTGGGCTGCTACCTGGCTCCCAGGCGCTATATAAATTTGTATAAATAGTACTGATGGAGCAATTCCCACCCCTTTATGGTCTATTTTAGTGGACTGCAATCTAGGGGCCTCAGACACAAAATATATAAACCAAATTCATAAACAGAATAAAGGTACCACCAACAGGCAGTGTGTCCATATCCTAAAGACAATGTTTGAAGCTTAAAGTGGACCAACACCCAGGGGTGATCGGCCCGGGAATCTATAAGATTTACAGTTAACCCTGATCCATGAGACCCCTATACCAGCTCACAAAGCTTGGAGACTGGCAAGTCACCTGCAGCTAGCGAGTGACTTGCTTAACCCCCAGCCCCCCATTACCTGCCTACCCAAACCCCAGGGGTTGGACAGAAGGGCCTTGGGTTACAGAGGCTATGCAGGCACATAGCTTGCAGGATGAAGGGGGCCACCGAAGCTGGCCTCCGCACCCTGTTCTACAAGCCCCCATTGCTGGACTCTGGGCTGGTTATGCTTGGTAGGGAGGACCCCACGTCATTTTTTTTGGAAAATGTAAGAGTTTTTAAGGGGACCCCTCACCATTTTTTTAAAAATGTAACCATTTATAGTGTGGATAGTAGTTTTATTTTATTTTATAGTTATTTTATTTATAAATGTTATACAGTGCTCTTTTCAGTTTGTGTGGCCTCCTGGGCAGGAACGGATACATATGCGGTACCATTGTAATCGGGAGAAATGGGACTTTCACGTGCAATATGGTTTTCTTTAATAAGATCAATGTTTTATTTAAAATAAACAACACAATTTAAAAAATATATATTTGTTACTTTTTTAACTCAAATATATTTGAAAAAACACTGGAAAAATCACATTTAATGTTAAAGCCTAAACTCTGATACAAATATATTATATATATATATATATATATATATATATATATATATATATATATTTTTTTTATCCTGGAAATTCCTGCAAAAATCACAAGTAAGCAAAATAGTGAAAAATTACCTGTCAACAGAGCGTTACAAAAACTCCAGTAGGCTGGCAGTTAAAACGGCTAAAGGAGCTATGCATGTTGGTTATTGTTCTGTTCAGGGGAACTTTCGCTTTCAGATTTAACTTGGTTTTTCTTGTTTGCATATTGAAATTTTAAGAAAATTTTTATTCTGCTTTTTTTATACATTTTTAGGGGAACCCTGTGCAACCAGGGTTCTTTGAGAGATTACTTCCAGAAAGGTGAGCTTACTACAACAAGCTGTGTATGCCTAGAAAGCTTAATGTGTGTAATTTCAGGGAATATATAGTTTGTGGAGGGAATTTCAAATGTAAAGGGTTGTTTTGGTTGAGTTGTGCATAGCAGTTGTATTTTATCTGAAAATCTCCTAAAGCACTGTTTTAGTTTGGGGGAGTCTCCTGGGCAGGACAGTGTGTCTACCAAAACATTTGTGGTACTGCTGTAACTGGGAGAAATGGGGCTTTTACACACAATATGCTTTTATTGGAAAACATTTTTTTTTTTTACAAAAAGAACTATACAAACTGGTGCCACTGTTTTACCTCTATTGCTGCAGTATTTCTGTACAGCCTGACTAACAGGTGGCCCTCTCAGGGGTGAGTGCTTAGCTGCAACCACTAATCACCTGGCTTTAAATCAGCTCAGGGCTCCAGTATCTGATATCCTACCTGCATTACAATCCTGCTGTCCCGTTCTCCTGAAACACCAGTGCCTAATTCTATTTCTGCTCAGTCTTCGGTTCTGTTCCAGCCCTGCCTATCCTTTGCCTTTCCTGCCCTCTAGTTCTCCCATCCATCACTCAGTCGGCCTTTCAAGGACTTGGCAGCCATATCTGTGAAGCCTGTATATACATTACATATTGTTTATATTGTGTTGGAAGTGTGGTTTGCCCTTAGTTCTGTAATTATATACATTTCTTGTCTGCTGTGCTCGGTGTCCTGTTGTATATAGTTTTTGTCATTTACTGTGTTTTTATTGGTGTAGGTGCAGGGTCATTATATATAGTTGTGTTTGCTGTTACACCAGTTCAGCCTGTGTCTATCACTTACTGGTCACACCTGGCAGATCTGTGACAGGAGCTTACTCACACTTACACATGCCCAGCAGCAGTGTTATGTGTGTACATGGCTCCCTATTCTCTTCTTCATGTATATCTCAGTGTGCGGTTGATAATAGCAACAGATTGCAGATAGTGGAAACTGCTTTCATAAAACACATTTGCAAAAATGCTAGATACGTTTAGAGCCTTGAGGGTATGTTTTTGGCACACAAGAATATACACTTCCATTAAAAATAGACTTTAACAGTGTGCATATTTATGCAACCGCTTTATTTCACTTCAATATTTTTATTTTTTCACCCTAAAAGATTTAATTTTGTCTATCAACTGAATTGTACAAATAGGTGACATGAAAGGTGAGAAAAATACAATTCTGTGATTACTCACCTGTAGAATTGGTATTATATGTATACAGCATGTCCTGTTCCAGAGATAATTCCTTACGTTTGGGTTATACATCCACAAGATGGCGCTGGACTGCAGAGACAGAAAAGTGTCTCCTCCCGGCCCCTTATATACCAGGGACCTCCCACAAATTCCCCAGTATTGAAAAGCAGTTAACAAGAAGCCGGGAGAACTATAACCAGAACAAAAATGAACAATCACCATAAAGAGGCAACAGAATAATGAAAACAAGGGTGGGGTGGAACAGGACGTGCTGTATACATATAATACCAATTCTACAGGTGAGTAATTACAGAATTGTATTATTCTAAGTATACAGCACGTCCTGTTCCAGAGATAATTACTTACGTTTGGGACATCCAAAAGCAGTGTCCGTAAGGTAGGATGGGATCCCCAAAAAGTAATGGCGGGCAGTTTAAGCTGCCTGCAGAACTTTGCGTCCAAAAGCAGCATCAGTTGAGGCCCTTACATCAACCTTGTAAAACTTAGTAGCGGCCTTGCAAACTTGTTCAACAGAAGCCTGGTGCTGAAAAGCCCAAGATGCGCCAATAGCACGAGTAGAATGAGCAGTAAGGCGGAAGGGAGGTTCCTTCCCCTTAGCAGAATAGACCTGAATCACAGCCTGACGAATCCACTTGCTGATAGTGGACTTAGCTGGAGCCAGACCCTTCTTAGTTCCAGACGGAAGCACAAAAAGAGCATCAGTCTTCCTGAAGGACTCAGTAGCCACCAAATAGAACTTCAGAGTCCTGACCATGTCCAAAGAGTGTAAAGGGTTACTGGGATTAGGGCACAGAGAAGGCAAAACAATGTCCTGATTGAGATGAAAAGCAGAAAGAACCTTAGGCAGAAAATCTGGCTTAAAACGAAACACCACCTTGTCCTGGTGTCTCTCAAAGTAAGGGGGCTTGACGCCTAACAGAAGTAATAGCCACCAAAAAGACTACCTTAAATGTAAGAATGGACAAAGGGGCCCCTGCAAAGGCTCAAAGGGAGACCCCTGCAAGGCAGATAAGACCAAATTCAAGTCCCAGACTGGTAACATAGGCTTACGTGGGGGACGCACGTGAGAAACCCCCTGGAAGAAGGTCTTGACCAGAGGATGCTGAGCAAAGGATCTTTGGAAGAAAATGGCCAAAGCAGAAACATGACCCTTCAGAGTACTGAGTTGAAGACCCAGATCCAAACCATTTTGCAGAAATTCCAGAATCCTAGGAATGGAAAAGACACGACAGGGAAGTGACTTAGACTCACACCAGTCAATGTAAGTACGCCAAATCCTATAGTAGATAGAAGAAGAGGACTTCTTCCTAGCCCTAATCATGGTATTAACAACAGAAGCAGGCAACCCCTTTTCCATCAAGATGGAGGTTTCAGCAGCCAGGCCATCAAAGCCAGCGTTTGTAAATTGGGGTAGCGTAGCTGCCCCTGAGTGAGCAGATCTAGAACCCTGGGCAGGGCATACTGATCTACTGCCAACTGCACGATGTCTGCGAACCACACTCTTCTTGGCCAACAGGGAGCCACCAGGATGGCACCCCTTCCTGATCTATCTTGCGCAGCACCCTGCCCAGCAGAGGAAACGGAGGGAACACATAGAGGAGCTGAAAGCTCTTCCAAGACATTGCTAGGGCATCCGTGGCCAAGGCCAGAGGGTCCTGGGACAGAGAGACAAAGACTGGAAGCTTGTGATTGTGACGTGACGCAAACAGATCCACATCCGCAGACCCCAACGGAGACACAGGGAGCTGCTGAGGGGCCATTCTCCCAGGCGAGAAGTCCCCCTGCTGAGGGAGTCTGCCTCCAGATTCTCCACTCCCGGGATGTACACCGCCGAGATGCAGGGAACATTCTCCTCCGCCCAAGACAGAATCAGGGACACTTCCTTGAGGGCCCGCATGCTCCGGGTCCCTCCCCGATGATTGATGTAGGCAACCGCCGTCTGGTTGTCCGAGCGGTGAGGGGTTAAGTGGACGAGAACCAACCTGATCGCCCACAACTCCAGAATGTTGATAGGGGTGTGGGCCTCCTGAGGGCCCCACTGACCCTGGCATTGCAGGGATTTCCAAAAGCCCCCCCAACCTGTCAGACTGGCATCCGTGGTGACTGTCTCCCAGTAAGGGGCCAGAAAGGATCTGCCCACCAACAGGTTCCTTGAGTCCAGCCACCACGAGAGAGACCGCCTGGCCAGAGGGAACAGAACAAAAACCTAATCCAAGGACACAGGGTCCCGATCCCATACCGACAAGAGGTGAAGTTGAAGAGGTCTCAAGTGGAACTGAGCATAGGGAACCGCCTCGAAGCAAGACACCATCAGGCCCACCAGCTGCATTCCCTGCCTGATGGATGGATGGGCAAGAGAAAGAAGGAGCTGTGCTTGCGCCTGAAGATTCTCCACCTTCTGCTGAGGAAGAAAGATTCTGACCTGAGAAGCATCATTCTCAAGGACTTCACCATGGAAGGAGCAAGGGAGGATTTGGGGTGGTTGACCCAGCCGAATGACTCCAGAGTGGACACTACCCGCTGGGTATCCAGCTTTGCCTGCTGGTGAGACTGAGAAGTGATGAGAATGTCGTCCAAATAGGGCAGAATGTGAATGCCCTGAGATCTCAGCAGAGCAATCACACTTGGTGAATACCCTGGGAGCCGAGGTGAGACCAAAAGGCAAGGCCATGAATTGGTAGTGCTGATCCTCCAGATCGAACCTGAGGAATCTCTGATGACCTGGAAAGATAGGTATGTGAAGGTAAGCATCCTTGATGTCTACAGAGGTCATGAAATCCCCCGGGCGTAGTGAATTCACAGCAGAGCGCAGAGTCTCAATGCGAAAGTGCCTGAACCTGACAAACTTGTTGAGGAGCTTTAAATCCAGGATGGGTCTGATGGACCCGTCTCATTTGGGGACAGTGAAAAGATTGGAATAGTAACCCTTGCCCCTCTCCCTTAAAGGAACCTGGCAAATGACCCCCAAATCTAGCAGGTTTTGGACAGCCAGGGAGAGACCCTGAGCTGACAGGGAATTTTGAGGAATCCGGGATCTGATGAATCTTGGGGGCCAGGCTGCAAACTATCTTGTAACCGGAGGACACTACCTCCTGAATCCACCGTTCTGAGACATGACGCCTCCAGACGTGAGCAAAGCGCCAAAGCCGTCCCCCCACCCGGGTGGGTGAGGGCGCCCCTTCTTGCCTGAGGGGGCTTGGGGGAGGACTTAGCCTTGGGACCCCAGGAGGGACCGGAGCGGCCACGTCCTCTGCCCCTGCCCCATAAATCTCAGCGGGCCCCAGCAAGGGAGGCTCCCCGTCCCATTCTGGATCCACGAAAGGAGGAGGAAAATGCACCTGAACCCCTAAAGGGCCGGGACTGCTTTTTACGCTGAGGTAACTTGCTGCCCTTGGAAAACAAATCCAAACGTTCCCCAAAGAGGCGCAGCCCCTTAAAGGGAAAAGCAATGAGAGCCTTTTTGGCAGCGTTGTCAGCTGCCCACTGTGTCAGAGGAATGCATGACAGATGTGTTGGATAACCCCAGAATTGGTGCATCCACTTCGGGAGGACATGACCAACGCTTAACCACCTCAGCGGGAAAGGGATACCTACTATCCCAATTCTTTGGTACCCCGGGAAGCCGGCTAGGCCGTTTCCACTCTTTAGACACCAGATTATTAAAGTGAGTTTGCTCAGGAAACTCCCAGCATGGCTTAACAGTATGAAACAGCTCCCCCTGCTGCCTAGGGACCGCAGCAGGAGGGGAAATACAAAGCACCTCAAATACCTGAGCCAACAGCCTATCAGTGTCACCTGAGGACCATGGTTCAGATTCAGAACCGGCAGCATAACCCTTAGGCTGCTCCTCAGATGAATCTGAATCAGAAAATAATTCCCCCTCTTCTAGGGGGGTATAACCGGTAACGTCAAAAAAATCCTCAGCCTCCATAGGAAAGAGGGTAACTCCGGGTGCTAAATGCCACCGCTTAGCAGGAGCCTTACGCGGACCAGACTCAGCCATATGCCTTTCAATGCTGGCCACTCGAGTAGCCAAATCTGGTTGAGACTCCCCACTAGTATTCACATCACTAGGGGTAAGCGTGGGGGGGTAGGTGAGCCCATGGGCGCAGGCCCAGCCACCGGTAACCCAGATATCAGGGCAAGCGTCTGCCGGGCGCAGGGAGCACAAACCCTGACATCGTCACTGATAGGGGCCCCCCCACACGCAGTACACAGCCGGGCTTGTCCCAAAGGAACCCCAGGCCCATTATCCTGTTAAGCCTCCATGTGGTGATTATTGTGGCACAACAGGCCAATAGGGATTGACGTTTAATAAGCTACCCGGGATGCCCCAATAGCCCGCTAGGGAAGTGGGAGACAATAGATGACAATAGCCCTCCAATAAGGAGTGACGCTAAATAGAGGGGATAGGACCGGGAGAAACCACTTAAAAGTTTGACCCGCCTGCAAGACACGAATACAAATCCCATAAGCAATGCAATTGAATAAAAGGAAATATAAGCCAGCCCGCAGGGGCACTTACAGACCGAGCAAGGAGACGCCAGACACGCAACAAGGCAGCAGCAAAATGGCGCCCGCATATACCTCGAGGGGTGGGCCGCGGAGACAGTGATGCAGAAAGCGTCATCCGCAAGGCTCGCCCCCCCCGAAAAGCGCGAAAACGCGCCCACATGACAAGGCCAGCCAATGACGGCACAGCAGCGCCCGAGGCGATGTCGCCGCCGTCCGCGGAGCGTTGTACAAGCGTGCGGCGGCATAATAGCAAACAACACAGTGAATGACTACAAATAAAGTGTATATCAACCAAATACACAGTATACATACACCACCACCCCCCACCCCCGACAGAACTAGCCCGGGAAGCGAGGGGGAAGCGGACCACCTAAGGGAGCCTAACCGGGGAACGGGAGGTGAGGGCCAATATGCGGGAGGGGCATCCTATAAGGCTCACCACAAGCCTGTACCACTTACCCTTTGGTGGGGGCCTGCGGGTGGAACAGCGCTCCTTAGCACCTACAGCGGTGCTGCCTACCATCACCCGACCAGCGCAGCCTAAGCTGGGAGGCAGTGAACAGGAACGGGTGGGAATAGTCCTACAGGGCCGCAGGCTAATAAGCCCCGGTCACCTGCGATTAGAAAGAGCCATCTTCACGTCATCACAGTTCAGACTGCAGAGAAGATCTGGGGAATTTGTGGGAGGTCCCTGGTATATAAGGGGCCGGGAGGAGCCACTTTTCTGCCTCTGCAGTCCAGCACCATCTTGTGGATGTATAACCCAAACGTAAGGAATTATCTCTGGAACAGGACGTGCTGTATACTTAGAATAGCTCTGAAATGATTCTTGTTCTGATTTTCCTACATGACAAGAACCTGGTATTTTAACAGGGGTGTGTAGAATTTTTATTATCCACTCTCTCTGCTTCTTGCTCCAGAAATGTTGTCTGGACAGGATTAAAACTTCAGGGTTTAAAGGTTGCCCAACCATAAAATGCAAGAGACACTAGTACCATCCACTGTCTCTAGAGCTTCCGGAGGAAAACAAAAGATACTGACACTTATCCCCTTCAGCATATTCAGCACAAGGCTCTCCTCCAATCCTGGCAGCAGAGCCAGGGGCTCCCCACAAAATGTTACTCAAATATGGGTTGCCTTGTTCAGGTGCCCAGCTCGGCTGATGATTAGTGTTACTACAGCACATATTAATACAGTACTCATTACTACCCCCCATATCCCTTTACGACATATAAGATGATGCCATTAACGGGTGTGAATACATGAATAGGTGGATGGATGTCTTGTTTTATGTATTGATTAGTTAGTTAGAAAACATATAAAATACAATGAATAAAAAGGGAGCAAAACCTTATTCAGTCAGCCCTGGAGTCTAAAAGACTGTCCCTGAGGAACCCTTTATGAGATGCCCTGCTGTGTGAAACTCTCTGGGTCACCCACATATTGCACCTTTCCCAGGGCTCCCACAGCGTTTTAACGCTCCACAACCGCATCCCCAGCTCTCTATTCGCCAAGATGCACTCCCGCCCTCAGGATATATGAATGGCCACTGGAGCGTGCCTCAGAGGGAAGCTGGGGATGTGGTCAGTGGAGATGTGGTCACATCAGCTGACACATTGCAGACAATCGGCGGTCAAAATACTGCTGGCTGGGTGTGGCTATGGTGCTGGAAAAAGTCGCTGCTGGGTCAGCTGGTGGAGGGACCGGGTAGTATGCAAAGGGGTGAGGACAGAAGGTTTTTTCCCCTTTAAAATATGTGAGTTTTTTGTGCAATGTTGTTGTGGTGAACTGTGATAATACAGATAAATATCCTTGATAAGACATCGGAAGACAAGATACCTTTCACCTTGTCACGTGACAGGATCAGTGGGGCCTGCAATGGTACTTTATTAAATTCATTTATAAATTACTAAGACATTAAAATTTCAAGTCCAGCCAAATCCTTCATTTTTATTATGGTTACACTGGAAATAGATTAGAAATGAGTAAAATTTGGTCTCTCTTGAAAGCTACCAAATAAAGTTTATCTAAAAGTAGATATTGAATGCTACAGGAAAAGAACATATTTTACACAATCCAAGTAATAAAAAACAAAAACCACCTTTAGACTTACCGGTAATGGATTTTTTTAGGAATCCTTCAGCTTGACCACTTAAGAGATATTATGCTCCAGCCCCCGACCCCCCCCCCCCGGAGGAAACACAAAAATACAATTCTGTGATTACTCACCTTGTAGAATTGGTATTATAAGTATGCAGCACGTCCTACTCCAGATGATTCAAAACAGATGGGGCGCTGGACTGCAGAGATGGCAAAAAGAGGCCCCTCCCGGTCCCATATATACCCGGGACCTCCCACAATTCCCCAGTTTTGAAAAGCAGTAAGGAAAACCAGGAAGGGCAAATAACCAGTAACAACTTAACAAGGATAACAATCACCGTACAGAGGATCCAAGATAAAGCAATCAGGGTGGGGTGGAGCAGGACGTGCTGCATACTTATAATACCAATTCTACAAGGTGAGTAATCACAGAATTGTATTATTCTAAGTATGCAGCACATCCTGCACCAGATAATGATTCATAACAGATGGGACATCAAATAGCAGTGTCCGTACATAGGGTGGGATCCCCAAAAGCAACAACACGCAGTTCGAACCACTGCCGCCTGCAGAACTTTGCGGCCAAAAACAGCATCAACTGAGGCCCGAACATCAACCTTGTAAAACTTGGAAAAGGTATGAACAGAAGACCAAGTAGCAGCCTTACAAACTTGTTCAACAGAAGGCTGGTGCTGAAAGGCCCAGGAAGCCCCAACAGCACGGGTAGAATGAGCCGTAACACGGAAAGGAGGCTCCTTTCCCCTAGCAGAATAGGTCCTAAAAATGGCCTGACGAATCCACTTGCTAATAGTAGACTTAGCAGGAGCCAAACCCTTCTTGGGACCGGAAAGGTACCACAAACAAAGCTTCAGTCTTCCTGAAGGGCAAAGTAGCCACCAGGTAAAACTTCAAATTCCTGACAACGTCCAGGGAATGCAAGGCCCTCTCCTTGGAGTTACTAGGATTAGGGCACAAGGAAGGAAGCACAATGTCCTGATTAAGATGGAAGGCAGAGACAACCTTAGGCAAGAAATCCGGTTTAAATCTGAAAACCATCTTGTCCTGATGTCTCTCAAAGTAGGAGGCCTGAATAGAAAGGGCCGCCAACTCCGAAACCCGCCTGACAGAGGTGATAGCCACTAAAAAGGCAACCTTAAGAGTAAGAATAGACAGAGTAGCCTCATGCACAGGCTCAAACGGAGGGCCCTGAAGGGCAGACAAAACCAAATTCAAATCCCAGACTGGCAACAGAGGCTTACGTGGGGGACGCACATGAGCAACCCCCTGGAAGGAGGTCTTGACAAGAGGATGTTGAACGAAAGACCTCTGGAAGAAAACAGCCAAGGCAGATGCGTGGCCCTTGAGAGTGCTGAGCTGAAATCCCAGATCCAAACCATGTGGAAGGAACTCCAGGATCCTAGGGATTGAAAACACGACAGGGAAGGACCTTAGACTCACACCAGTCAATGTAGGCCCGCCAAATCCTATAGTAAATGGAGGAGGAGGATTTCTTCCTAGCCCTGATCAAGGTATTGACCACAGAGACAGAAAGCCCTTCTCCCATCAAGATGGAGGTTTCAGCAGCCAGGCCATCAAAGCCAGCATTTGTAAATTGGGATGGCAAAGCCGTCCCTGAGTGAGAAGGTCCGGGACCATGGGCAGAGCGTACTGATCTAGTGCTAGCTGTATGATGTCTGCGAACCTGTCTTGGCCAGCGGGGGGCCACCAGAATTGCTGGCACCCTTTCTTGAACCAACTTGCGCAGAACCCTGCCCAGCAGGGGTAATGGAGGAAACAGATACAGGATACGGAACCCCTGCCAGGATAGAGTCAGAGCATCCACGGCCACGGCCAGGGGATCCTGGGACAGAGAGACAAAGACTGGGAGCTTGTGGTTGTGGCGAGATGCAAACAGATCCCCGTCCGGCACCCCCCAACAGAGACACAGGGATTGGAAGACCTCGCTGCTGAGAGACCATTCCCCCAGGCGAGAGGTCCCCCTGCTCAGAGAGTCTGCCTCCAGATTCTCCACCCTCGGAATGTACATAGCTGAAATGCAAGGGACATTGTCCTCCGCCCAAGAGAGAATCATGGACACTTCCCTGAGGGCACTCTTGCTCCGAGTCCCTCCCTGATGATTGATGTAGGCAACCGCCGTCTGGTTGTCTGAGCGAACTTGGACCGGCCGGCCCTGTAGGTGAGGAGTCAAATGGGCAGAATCAACCTGACCTCCCTTAGTTCCAGGATGTTGATAGGATCATGGGCCTCCTGAGGGCCCCACAGCCCCTGGAATTGTAGGCTTTTCCAGAAGCCCCCCCAACCTGCCAGACTGGCATCCGTGGTGACTGTCTCCCAACAGGGGGCCAGGAAAGATCTGCCCCCCAACAGGTTCCTCGACTCCAGCCACCACAAAAGAGACCGCCGGACCAGAGGAGACAGAACGAAGGCCTGATCCAGGGACAGGGGACTCTTGTCTCAGACTGATAGGAGATCGAGTTGAAGAGGTCTCATGTGAAACTGCGCATAGGGAACCGCCTCAAAGCAGGACACCATCTGCCCCACTAGCTGCATCCCCTGCCGGATGGAGGGGTGAGGGCATGACAGAAGGAAGTGAATTAGAGCTTGCAGATAGTCCACCTTCTGCGGAGGAAGAAAGATCCTGACCTGAACAGTATCCAGATTCATGCCCAGGAAGGAAGTCACCAGAGATGGGGATAGGGAAGATTTGGGGTGATTGATCACCCAGCCGAACAACTCCAGAATGGTCATCACCCGCTGGGTATCCAGTGATGAGAAGGTCGTCCAAATATGGAAGAATACGAATGCCCTGAGCTCTGAGGAGAGCCATAACACCTGCCAGCACCTTGGTGAAGACTCTGGGAGCCGAGGTGAGACCGAAGGCCAGAGCTACGAATTGGTAATGCTGGTCTTCCAGCGCGAACCTGAGAAATTTATGATGCCCTGGGAAGACTGGAACATGAAGGTACGCGTCCTTGATGTCTATGGAGGTCATGAAGTCCCCCGGGCGCAACAAGCCGACAGCTGAGCGCAGGGTCTCCATGCGAAAGCGCCTGGTTCTGACAAATTTGTTGAGAAGTTTTAAGTCCAGGATGGGCCTGACTGAGCCATCCCCTTTGGGCACTGTGAAAAGATTGGAATAATAGCCCTGACCTCTTTCCCAAAGAGGGACCTGACAGATGACCCCCCATGTCCAGAAGGTTTTGCACAGCCAGAAACAGATCCTGAGCTGCCAGGGGATTTTGAAAGATCCGGGACCTGAGGAATCTTGGGGGCGGCCAGGCAGTCGACCTCTATCTTGTAGCCGGAGGACACCACCTCCAGAATCCACCGGTCTGAGACCTGTTGTCTCCAGACATGAGCGAAGAGCCTCAGCCGTCAACCCACCCGGATGGGTGAGGGCACCCCTTCATGGCTGAACGGCCTTGGTGGCAAACTTGGGCTTAGAGCCCCAGGAGGCTCCTGGGCGGGCATGTCCTCTGCCTCTGCTCCAGAAGTCACCCCTGTGCCCCGCAAAGGATACCCCTCTCTCAGACCTGGATCTGCAGGAGGAGGGGGTAAAGGCGTCTGAGCCCCGAAAGGGCCACGGCTGTTTCTTATGCTGGGGCAACTTACCTCCTTTAGCAAACAGGTCCAAGCGATCACTAAATAGGCGCAGCCCCTTAAAGGGGAGCCCCGTAAGAGCCTTCTTAGCAGCGTTGTCAGCTGCCCACTGGCGCAGCCAAACAGAGCGCCGTATAGCAACCACCAAGGCTGAGGATCTACTACAAATCCTAATGGTGTCATCTAGAGCAGAAAGCATATAAGCAATAAAAATCTCACAATGTGACAAGGCCCTGAATTCGGCACTAGAAGCATCATCAGGGGCATTTTCCAGCAGACCCTTGAGGAGAGTCCTGATAGCCACAGCAGCAATAGCAGAAGCACAGCAGATCCCACACAGGCAAAGGCATGGGAAGCCAACTGGTCAATGCGCCTGTCCTCACTATCCTTCAGGGTAGTGGAATCAGGGGAATGCACCACAGAAGTGTTGGACAACCCCAAGACTGGAGCATCCATTTCCAGGGGGGTTGACCAACATTTAACTACTTCGGTGGGAAAAGGATACCTTTTATCCCAGCCCTTAGGGATTCCGGGGAGCCGGCTGGGACGCTCCCACTCTTTGAGAACAAGATTATTGAAATGAGAACAAGATTATTGAAATGGGCCTGTTATGGAAATTCCAAACGTGGCTTAGCAGTATTAAACAATTCCCCCTGCTGTTTGGGAGCAGCAGCAGGAAGGGAAATAGAGAGCACTTCAAAAATCTGAGTCAAAAGTCTATTGGTGTCATCAGCATCCCAGGGATCGGAGCTAGGGTCAGCACCACTGTAATGCTGATCATCAGACAGCTCTGAATCCGAGAACAATTCCCCCTCTTCAAGGGGGGTATAGTCAGTCATGTTCAGAAAATACCATTTTGTGAGTACTCACCTGAAAAATGGATATTGTTGGTGTGCCACACACCCCGCTTCACTTCTTAAATATTCATTACTTCATGGGTTAATCACCTGCAGGTGACGTAGTGCAGAGAGGAAGTCTTGTAACGAGCCCCACCTTCCGGCCTATATATACCTGGTACCTCCCTTCAATCACCAGTATAATCAACAAAGCAGTAATACAAGGTACCAGTATTCCACCAGTAACCTCAAAATCAAATTTGATATAAAAAAGGCTTCACCATATAAAGGCTTCGGTAATACCGAAAAGGGCGGGTGTGAAGCGGGGTGTGTGGCACACCAACAATATCCATTTTTCAGGTGAGTACTCACAAAATGGTATTATTCTTGGTGTGCCACACACCCCGCTTCACTTCTTAAATATTCATTACTTCATGGGACATCCAAAAGCAGTGTCCACAAGGGCTGGGCAACTCAAGGCCAGGTGAAGCATAACTTAAACGACTGCAGTCTGCAGAACTTTGCGGCCGAAAACAGCATCCGCTGAGGCCCGCACATCAACTTTGTAAAATTTAGAAAAAGTGTGAACAGAAGACCAAGTGGCGGCCTTACAAACCTGTTCAACCGAAGCTTGGTGCTGAAAAGCCCAAGACGCCCCAACAGCGCGAGTGGAATGAGCAGTGATACGAAAAGGGGGAACTCTTCCCTTGGCAGAATAGGCCGCAGTAACGGCCTGACGTATCCACTTGCTAATGGCAGATTTGGCTGGTGCCAAACCCTTCCTAGGCCCATGGGGCACAACAAAAAAGGAATCCGTCCTACGGAAAGGAGACGTGATAACCAAGTAGCACTTAACACAGCGTACTACATCCAAACAATGCAAACCCCTCTCTTTGTCATTCTTAGGATTAGGACATAAGGAGGGAAGAACAATATCTTGGTTCAAATGAAAAGCAGAAACAACCTTAGGAAGAAAGTCTGGCTTGAATCGAAAGACCACCTTATCCCGATGCTTCTCGAAGTAGGGCGCCTGAATAGACAAGGCCGCCAATTCCGAGACACGCCGGATCGAAGTGATCGCTACCAAGAAGACAATCTTCTGAGTCAGGGTAGATAAAGCAATCCCTTGCAAAGGCTCAAAAGGAGGAGCCTGAAGAGCAGAAAGAACCAAATTCAAATCCCAAACCGGGAGTAATGGTTTCCTGGGAGGCCGCACATGCGTAACCCCCTGGAAAAAGGTTTTAACTAAAGACTTAAGCGCAACACGCTTCTGAAAAAAGATAGATAAGGCAGAAACTTGCCCTTTCAACGTACTTAGCTGAAGACCAGAGTCCAGCCCAGATTGTAAAAACTCCAGAACCCTGGGGACCGAAAATACCCTACAAGAAAAAGATCTCATCTCGCACCAAGCGATATAGGCTTTCCAGGTCCTATAGTAGATGACAGAAGAAGACCTCTTTCGGGCACTGATCAAAGTCTTAACGACAGAATCAGAAAGACCCTCTTCCTTTAGGATGGAGGTCTCAGCAGCCAGGCCGTCAAAGCTAGCGCTGGTAAATTGGGGTAACACAATTGACCCTGAGTGAGCAAATCGGGCCGAAGGGGCAGAACGACCTGGTCCACTGCCAGCCGAACGATGTCTGCGAACCACACTCGCCTCGGCCACCTTGGGGCCACGAGGACGGCGGACACCCCTTCCAGAGCCAACTTCCGAAGCACTCTGCCTAGCATGGGTGTCGGAGGAAACAGGTACAGAAACCCCAGATCCCCCCAGCTCAGGGACATGGCGTCCACTGCCAGAGCCAGAGGATCCTGGGAGAGCGATACGAAGTTCGGGAGCCTGTGATTGTGACGAGAGGCAAACAGGTCCACCTCTGGAGTCCCCCATTGGCGACACAGTGAGCGAAATACCCGAGGATGGAGGGCCCATTCTCCCCGACGGGGAGAGCCCCTGCTCAAGCGGTCCGCTTTCAGGTTCTCCACTCCTGGGATGTATACCGCCGAGAGACGAGGAACATGGGCTTCTGCCCAGGTCAGGATCAGGGACACCTCCCTGAGAGCACTCAGGCTGCGAGTCCCTCCCTGATGATTGATGTAAGCAACCGCTGTTCGATTGTCTGAACGCACCTGGACCGGAAGGCCCAGAACGTGCTGAGTCAGGAGAGTAAGCACCCGACGGATGGCTCTCAGTTCCAGAATATTGATGGGTAAGAGGGCCTCCCGAGGTCCCCACTGCCCCTGGAACTGCAGCTCCTTCCAGAATCCGCCCCATCCCGACAGACTGGCGTCCGTGGTGACAATTTCCCAAAGGGGGGCCAGGAAAGACCTGCCCTTCACGAGATTGGTCGAGACCAACCACCACTGGAGGGACTGCCGGACCCGGGAGGACAACTGGAAGGGCTGATCCAGCGACCGAGGCTGCCGGTCCCAAGACGCCAACAGATAAAGCTGAAGCGTCCTCGTGTGGAATTGAGCAAAAGGAACTGCCTCGAAGGAGGCAACCATCAACCCTACCAGCCTCATCCCCAGACGGATGGACGGCCGAGGATTGGAGAGTAGGACCCGAGCCAACTCCTGAATTAAAAGAATTTTGGACTGAGGGAGAAACACTCTGTGTTGATAAGAGTCTAACCGCATCCCCAGAAAGGACACTACCCTGGCCGGAGCGAGGGAGGACTTGGAGAGGTTGATCACCCAACCGAAACTTTCCAGCGTGGAGAGCACCACCCTGGTGTCTTTCTCCGATTGATCGGGTGACGGAGCCATGATAAGAAGGTCGTCCAAATAAGGTACGACACGAATGCCCCGAGCTCTGAAAATGGCCATGACCCCTGCCAGCACCTTGGTGAACACTCTTGGAGCTGAGGTAAGGCCAAACGGAAGTGCCACGAACTGATAATGCCGATCCTTCATCATGAATCGAAGAAAGCGTTGATGAGGGAGGCAGATGGGAACATGCAGATAAGCATCCTTGATGTCTATAGACGTCATGAAGTCCCCTTGCCGAAGAGAGCCGACGGCAGTGCGCAAGGTTTCCATGCGAAACTTCCGAAAACGGATGAACCTGTTGAGCAACTTCAGGTCCAGGACGGGACGAACCGACCCATCCCTCTTGGGGACAGCGAACAGATTGGAGTAGAAACCGAGGCCCATCTCTAAACGCGGTACCGGCCGGATGACCGCCATCTCTAACAGATTCTCTACCGACGCCAGGAGCCCCTGTGCAGCCGAAGGATCGATGGGCACCCGAGACCGAAAGAACCGTGAAGGAGGGCGAGACTCGAACTCCAGTTTGTAACCGGACGACACTATCTCCTGAATCCACCTGTCCGGAACCTCCCGGTTCCAAACCTGGGAGAAGTGTCGCAATCGTCCCCCCACCCGCACGGGTGAGGGCGGCCCCTCATTGCTGAGTGGGCTTACCCGCAGGTTTGGGCTTGGAGCCCCAGGACTGGGCGGGACGGCCACGGCCCCTTCCCCGCGTCCAACCTGTACGACTGGTAGAGGGAAGGGAAGTCCCCCTACCCGCTCTGTATCCTCGAAAGGACGGCCTACCAGAAACAGCCCCTCTAAAGGGGCGTCGAGGCCTCCTGCGTTGTGGCATCTTGCCACCCTTTGCGACTGAATCAATTTTCTCCCCGAACAGCCGCAGCCCCAAAAAGGGGAGAGCTGTGAGCACCCTTTTAGAAGCTGAGTCCGCCGACCACTGTCGCAGCCATACTGACCGACGAATAGCGACCAGCATTGCCGCTGTCCTGCTACTCATAGCCAGCGCATCGTCCTGAGCGGATAGAACGTAAGACACAAAAGAATCGCACTGCTTAAGCGCAGCGAACTCATCACAGGCGGGATTGAGATCCTCGCATAGCCCCTGGATAACAGATCTTACCGCTAAAAGAAGAAGGGCCGAAGCGCACAAGGGGCGCATTGTTGACCCAGCATAAACAAAGCCATAGCGAGCATACTGGTCAATTCTACGATCCTCCCCATCTTTAGGGACAGAGGTCTCAGCAGACTGTACCATAGCGGAGCTAGATAACCCTAGCACAGGGGTATCGACTTCAGGAGGGACGGACCAAAGCTTCAGCAATTCTGGCGGAAAAGGATAACGCTTTTCCCAACTGGGAGGGATTCCAGATAACCGTGTGGGATGTTCCCATTCTTTCAGGACCACCCTCTCAAAGTGGTGCTGTCTGGGAAAAACCAAACGCGGCTGAGGCTCTTCAAACAACTGACCCCTTTGGCCGGGTGACAGCCTCAGGCGGATCTAAATTCAAAATTTCAAACATTTGTGCCAGAACGGAGGGGGTGTCAAGGGCAACCCCCGCCGACCAATCGCCAATCGCATCAGCCTTAAGCTGACCTGCCGGCTCATCTGACTCCAAGAGGAATTCACCCTCATCCGGGGAGCCATCGGACCATTCCACAGGCTCACATAATTCGTCCTGAGGAGCCGAAGAAACCGGAGTCAGGCGCTTCCGTTTTGCAGAGGCCTTTAGCCCCGCTTTAACGGGCAATACTTCCCGAAGATTGGCTGATTTTACCACCACCTCGGATTGCGAATCCCCACCCTTGACAATGTCATGCGGGGTCCGGAACAGGGAGGGAGAGGCAGGAGATGATAGAGGTTGCGACGGGTCAGCCGCCGGATCAACAGACTGACGCGCAACAATCTGCCTTGCACAAGAAATGCAAATAAAGATATCATCAGCAGGGAGCGCAGCCCCACATTTTACACACCCCCTGGGCGGCTCTGACGAGTCGTTTCCGGTAGTAACAGAAGCCTCCATATTGGTGATTTATGGTATCGCAAATACTGGGACCTTTAAGGCATAAGCCAACCCGGGATGCCCCTTTATAAGAATGTCCCGGAAGGGAGGGTTTTTATTTTTATATTTTTTTTTTTTTAAGAGAAAAAGGTCCCCCTTAACAGTCTCAAAATAAATATATATACATATATATATGTATATATGTATCCAAAATGTGCAATTTCATATCAAGAAAGACTAGCCAGGCAATATAGAGCCGGAGGCCGCAGTAAAAGAGGGATCCCAGGATCTGAAAGGAAAGAAAAAACAAACCATCAGATCCCTTGTGAGAATAACAAGCAGCATGTTCACAATAGTACAACAAAGAGAGTGCCTCCTTAAAAGTCAGCCCCATGAGTAAAACTCATTCTGGCCCCACAAAAGCGAGGCCGCTTACCTGTTACCGACGCCAGGAGCCAGACCGGAGGGACATGTAGCAGCCGCAGCACACAAACTCATGTGTTGCTGCAGCGCGCGCCCCCCCCCACGTGACCTCTTTTCACCGCAACATGAAGGAAGCGAGGCTGAGGCCGCCGAGCGCCGCTTCCGCCGGCGCCGCTTCCGCCGGCGCCACGCCCCCCCGCGTCACAGGGAGCCTGCCCTGCTCTAATCAACGGGGGAATGCCACCAGCTGCGCTGGCTGACACCGAGCCGGCGGAGGAGGAGGAGGGGAAAAAGAGACACAAGCGCAGCCACACAGGCTGCCGCACGGAGCAGCGGGGAAGGAAGGGAGGCGGGAGGGAACCAACTGAGGCCAGCTGAGCGCGGTCCGCTGCCCCACCCCCATAAAGCAGACCAAATACACTGGCCATGCCTAAAGCATCTGCCCGGAGCCCCAGGTTAAAAAACAGTTACTATGTAAAAGTGAACACACAGAAATATCATACAAGATACACAACCCTCTGTACCCCCCCCCCCCCCCCCCCCAAGTGAAGGGAGAAAGGACCGGAGCGGGGGAGAAAGGGCTACGGGGACCCTCGGGACAGGGGCATCCCATTTCCGGATCACCATGCCGGATTGCCGCATTGCCCCCAAAAGAGGGGGATGAGCGGAGGAGATAAGCTCCTAGGCACCAATAGTGCCATCTACCAATTACCCGGTGAGCAGCCTAAGCTGGGAGGCTTCCTATCCACCATAGAGGTATACAACTCAAACCGGGCAGAAATAGACCAAAAGGGGGGTGGCGGGGTAAGCCCCGACCTACCTGTAAGCAGGAAACTTCCAACCTCTGCTTGTCACGCAGAGAGAAAAATACTGGTGATTGAAGGGAGGTACCAGGTATATATAGGCCGGAAGGTGGGGCTCGTTACAAGACTTCCTCTCTGCACTACGTCACCTGCAGGTGATTAACCCATGAAGTAATGAATATTTAAGAAGTGAAGCGGGGTGTGTGGCACACCAAGAATAATCCCCAGTTTCCATAGGGAAAACAGACACACCAGGCGCCACATGCCGCCTCTTAGCCGGGGCCTTACGGGCCGCAGAGCTAGCAATCAACCTCTCAATGTTAGCCAGCCTAGAAGACACATCAGGTTGAGACTCCCCACTAGTGTTCAGCTCACTGGGAGTCAAATTCAGGCGAGGGGGAGTAGGTGAAGACATAGTGGGCGCAGGCCTAGTCACCGATATCCCAGATTGCAGCGCAAGCGCCTGCTGGGTGCAGGGTACACAGACCCGCACATCATCACTTACAGGGGATGCCCCACACGCCACACACAGCCGGGCTTGTCCCGAGGGGACCCCGAGCACAGTATCTTGTGAAGCCTCCATATGGTGATTATAGTGGGCCAATTGGCCAATAGGAATTACGCTGTAAAAGCAACCCTGGATGCCCCAAAGGTCCGACGGGGAAGTGGGAGGATTTTACAAATCAGGCCTCTAATAAAGTTTTAGCAACTATAGAGGGGGGTAGGACTGGGAGAAACCTCTATACAGTTTTCCAGCCTGAAAGACACAAACGATGACAACCCATAAGCAGACAATAAAAAAAATACCATTTTGTGATTACTCACCTGTAAAATGGGTATTATAAGTATGTCACACACCCCACTTCAGATACTTATTCTTATTACACTTGGGTAACTCACCGCTAGGTGGCGCACTTGCAGAGATCTCCAAAAGCTTCAGCAAGCCCCTCCCGGTCATATATACCTGGTACCTCTCACAAACTCCCCAGTGTTCAAAAAGCAGTAAGACAAGGTACCAGAACTAAACAAATTTAACCCTCAACCGTAAATAACAAAACTTCACCATATAAAGAACCAGGATACCAAAAAAAAAGGGCGGGTGAAGTGGGGTGTGTGACATACTTATAATACCCATTTTACAGGTGAGTAATCACAAAATGGTATTATTCTAAGTATGTCACACACCCCACTTCAGATACTTATTCTTATTACACTTGGGACATCCAACAGCAGTGTCCAAAAGAGGGCGGGTATCCAAACCAGGCAATAACGCAGATAAAACTCAAACCACTGCAGCCTGCAGAACCTTACGGCCAAAACCGGCATCCGCCGAGGCCCGAACATCAACCTTGTAAAACTTGGAAAAGGTGTGAACTGAAGACCAGGTAGCAGCCTTACAAACTTGTTCAACTGAAGCCTGGTGCTGAAAAGCCCAGGACGCACCGATCGCACGAGTAGAATGTGCAGTAACACGAAAAGGGGGGTCCTTCCCCTTGGCAAAATAGGCAGCAATAATCGCCTGACGAATCCACTTACTAATGGAAGACTTGGCCGGAGCCAAACCCTTCCTAGGACCACAAGGCACTACAAACAAGGCATCAGTCCTACGAAAAGAAGACGTGACACGCAAATAGTACCTAACACATCGTACCACATCCAAGCAGTGCAACGCACTCTCCTTATCATTCCTAGGCCTAGGGCACAAGGAAGGAAGAACAATGTCCTGATTAAGATGAAAAGCAGACACCACCTTAGGAAGAAAATCTGACTTGAAACGAAAGACCACCTTGTCCTGATGTTTCTCAAAATAAGGAGCCTGAATCGACAAGGCTGCCAACTCCGAAACACGCCGAACCGAAGTGATGGCCACCAAAAAGACAACTTTCTGAGTCAAAGTGGATAAAGCAATACCCTGCAAAGGCTCAAAAGGAGGAGCCTGTAACGCAGAAAGCACCAAATTCAAATCCCACACTGGGAGCAATGGCTTCCTAGGAGGCCTCAGATGCGAAACCCCCTGGAAAAAGGTCTTGACCAAGGAATGGCTAGCAAAAGACTTCTGGAAAAAAATTGACAAGGCAGACACCTGCCCCTTCAAGGTACTCAGCTGAAGACCAGAGTCCAACCCAGATTGAAGAAAATCCAAAATCCGAGAAATAGAAAAAACCCGGCATGGCAAAGATCTAGTCTCACACCAATCAATATAAGATCTCCAGACCCTGTAATAAATGGAAGAGGAAGACCTCTTCCTAGCACTAACAAGAGTCCGAATGACCGAGTCGGAAAGACCCTCCTCCTTCAAGATGGAGGTTTCAGCAGCCAAGCCGTTAAAGCCAGCGTTGGTAAACTGGGGTAACACAGTTGCCCCTGAGTGAGCAGATCTGGCCGAAGAGGCAGATCGAACTGATCCACTGCCAGACGAACGATGTCTGCGAACCACACCCGCCTTGGCCACCTTGGAGCCACGAGAATGGCGGGAACTCCTTCCTGAACTAGCTTTCGCAGTACCCTGCCTAGCATGGGAATCGGAGGGAACAGATACAGGAACCCCAGATCCTTCCAGCTCAATGACATGGCATCCGTCGCCAGTGCCAGAGGGTCCCGAGACAGTGACACGAATGTCGGAAGCTTGTGATTGTGACGAGAGGCAAACAGATCCACCTCCGGCGTTCCCCACCGAAGACACAAGGACCGAAACACATGGGGATGGAGAGACCATTCCCCCCGGCGGGACGAGCACCGGCTCAAGAAGTCCGCCTCCGTGTTCTCCACTCCTGGAATGTACACCGCCGAAATGCAAGGAACATACGTCTCTGCCCAGACCAGAATCAGAGACACTTCCCTGAGGGCACCCAGACTGCGAGTCCCTCCCTGGTGATTGATGTAAGCAACAGCCGTCTGATTGTCCGATCGAACCTGAACAGGCAGGCCCTGTAACCGATGCGTCAAGCGAGACAGAACCAACCTGATGGCTCGCAATTCCAGAACATTGATGGGCAAGTGAGCCTCCTGAGGGTCCCACAGCCCCTGAAACTGAAGATCCTTCCAGAAACCTCCCCATCCTGACAAGCTGGCATCCGTGGTGACAGTCTCCCACCGCGGAGTCAGAAACGACCTGCCCTTCAGAAGATTGTCCGGAAACAACCACCACCGAAGAGACCGCCGAACCCGAGGGGAAATCTGGAAGGACCGATCCAACGACCGCGGGCGCCTGTCCCAAGACGCCAAAAGATGAAGCTGCAGCGTCCTCGTGTGAAACTGTGCGAATGGAACCGCCTCGAACGAGGCCACCATCAACCCCACCAGTCTCATCCCTAGCCGAATGGACGGGCGAGGAATGGAAAGAAGACGCTGAGCCAATTCCTGAATCAAAAGAACCTTGTCCTGAGGAAGAAACACTTTGTGCTGACAAGAGTCCAAGGACATCCCCAGAAAAGTCACCACCCTGGCCGGAACCAGAGAGGACTTGGGGTAATTGATCACCCAGCCGAACCTCTCCAGCATGGACACCACCGTGCTGGTATCCCCTTCTGCTTGGCTGAAGGAAGGAGCCATGATGAGAAGGTCGTCCAGGTAAGGAACAATACGAATCCCCTGAGCTCTGAGCAGGGCCATCACCCCTGCCAACACCTTCGTGAACACTCTCGGGGCCGAGGTGAGGCCGAATGGGAGAGCCACAAACTGAAAATGACGATCCTCCACCACAAAGCGAAGAAACCGCTGATGTGGCGGAAAGATAGGAATGTGAAGATACGCGTCCTTGATGTCTATGGACGTCATGAAGTCCCCCTGCCGAAGCGAGCCGATCGCCGACCGCAAGGTCACCATGCGAAACTTCCGGGGACGAATAAACCTGTTGAGACACTTCAAATCCAAGATCGGACGGAAGGACCCGTCCTTCTTGGGGACAGTGAAGAGATTGGAGTAATAACCTCTTCCCACCTCCGAAGGAGGAACCGGGCAGATGACTGCCAACATCAGAAGATTCCTTACTGCCGCCAGGAGCCCCTGCGCGGCCACAGGATCTAGAGGCACCCGAGACCTGAGAAACCTTGGAGGAGGACGGGACTCGAACTCCAGCTTGTAACCGGTCGACACTACCTCCCGGATCCACCTGTCCGATACCTCCAGGTCCCACACCCGGGAGAAGCATCGTAACCGTCCCCCCACCCGTGCGGGTGAGGGCGCCCCCTCATTGCTGAGCGGGCTTGGCAACTGACTTAGGCTTGGCGCCCCAAGCGTGCACGGGGCGGCCACGGCCTCTACCCCTATTCCAACCCGTGCCCCTGGAAACCGAGACGCCCGCACCTCTGCCGGCTTTGGCTCCCCTAAAGGACGGATTAAAGGAGACCGCCCCCCGAAAGGAACGGCGAAACCTCTTGCGCTGAGGCAACCTGCCTCCCTTGGCAACAGAATCCAGCTTTTCACCAAAAAGCCTCGACCCCAAGAAAGGAAGGGCCGTGAGAGATCTTTTAGAATTAAGGTCAGCTGTCCACTGTCGCAACCACACAGAGCGACGAATAGCCACCAACAGAGCAGAAGCTCTGCCACACATCAACATGGCATCATCCTGGGCGGCCAGAACAAATGACAAAAAAGAGTCACAACGCTTGAGCGCAAGAAACTCATCACCAGAGGGATCAAGGTCCACACACAAATCCCTGACCAAAGACCGTACTGCCAAGGTCAAAAGAGCCGAAGCACAAACAGGCCTCAAAACCGAGCCCGCACAAACAAACCCATGGCGGGCCAACTGATCAATCCGGCGATCTTCGCCATCCTTGAGATAAGTAGTGTCAGGAAGATGAACAGTCGCCGTATTAGACAGTCCCAAAACCGGGGCATCCACCTCGGGAGGGACCGACCACCGCTTTAGCAAGTCCGCCGGAAAGGGATATTTCCTATCCCAGCTGGGCGGAACACCAACAAGCCGTGTAGGCTGCTCCCATTGCTTAAGGACAACATCCTCAAAATGCTGTTGACTGGGAAACTCCAAACGCTGCTTGACCCCCCCAAAGAGCTGACCCCTAGGCCGAGGAGCCGCCTCGGGAGGGTCCAAATCCAGCACCTCAAACATCTGGACTAAAATAGAAGGCGTGTCAGGAACGGGACCATCAATAAGGTCCCCCTCAGTACCCAACACCTGCTGACCCACGGAGACATCCGATTCTTCCTCAAGCTCCCCCTCCTCAAGGGGGCGATCCACCCAATCCAAATCCTCAACAACCTCCTCATCAGAGTCCGGCTGAAGCGGAGATAGGTGTTTACGCTTCGCGGTAACCTTCAGAGCGGACATATCTGAAAACCGCTTCTCGAGGCTGGCCAGACGGGCGCACACCTCAGATTGCGAATCCCCACCCGTGACAACGTCACCCGGGGTCCGGAACAGGCGAGGCGAAGAGGGAGATGGCGCGGACGACGAAGTCCCCGGCACCGGAGTGCTGGATTGACGCTCAATGTTCCGCTTTGCACATGGTATACATAGAATGACATCATCCCCCGGGAGCGGAGTCCCACAACCCCCGCACAGCCTGGATTGTCCCGAAGGATCAGTTCCGGTATCCTTGGCAGCCTCCATATGGTGAATTTATGGTATTCGCGGAACCCAGGGATTTATGCAGTAAGCAACCCGGGATGCCCCCAATGATACAATCTAAGTATATATAAATATATACAATCTATACTGCCCAGACCAGGGAAAAAATGTCTTTCTTTTTTTTTTTTTTTTTTTTCTAGCCAGCCACCCAAAGGGACTATATGGCCAAAACCAAACTAGCCAGGTATATGAGACCGGGAGAGCCCCACAGGATGGAATCCCGGAATCTGAAAGACAAAGACAAGACAACAGTCAAAAAACCAGCACAACATGGCAGCAAAACACACAACATAGCCAAAATACTGGGAAGCCAGGGAAGGCCAGACTTAGCAGAAAAACAGGGAATCCAGGTGCCAAGAGCATATAAGCATAAAATAATGGCTGCAAAATACCCCAGCCTGCTTCTATTACTAACACAGGCATACACAAAACCTGGCCACATATACCACCCAACACCCCCGGTCGGAGGGGGGGGGGGGGGGGGGGGGGGGGGAAGGGGAAGGGGAGGGGGGGGGGGGGAGAACAGAGCCCGCAATAAGGCCCAATAGCCAGCGATCCCTACCCCACTATCCCCTATAGGCAAACGCGGAGGGGAAAACCACAAAAACCTACCTGGATCCTGCAGTACTAACAGACGCCACAAAATGGCGGCCAGCCAGGGAGAGAAGGAGCGAGACTCGGGGCGGGCCCCACAGAAAGCGGGAGCCGCTAAAGCCCCGCCCCCTCTCGCTCCGCTTGTCACGGCGCGGGCCGCGCGAGCCGCGGTCCCGCCCACCTCTGAGGCAGAGCGAGCAGCGGGTGCCATGAATGGCGCCCACGGAAACCGCCAAGGCGGACCAGCAGCGCGCATGCCGCCCCGATCCGCCCGCAATACCGGCGAGCGCGACCGCGGCCTACGGGCCGGCGGCGCAGCGCGCCCGCCGGCCACGCCCACAGAGCGAGCAGGGGACCCTGGGCCAAGACAGGCGCCCTGACATGGCGCACGCCCCTACTACCAAACGGGCCAGCGGGCCCGCCGCCCGCACAGCACCCTAAGTGAAAAACACGGGGCTCAGAGAGCCCCCCAAGCACCAAGCACCAAAAACGGAAAAACGCCAGACCACTCATCCCTGCCACTCACACACACAGACATGAATAAAAGACAAGGGCACTAAGGGCAAACTAATGGGGATATAAGGGCTGGGGCATCCCATGTCCGGATCACCAACCGGAGCACCGCTATGCCCCATAATATAGGGTCGAGCGGAGGAGCTAATCTCCTAGGCACCTAGAGTGCCATCTACCTGTGCCCGGCCTCCAGCCTGAGCTGGGAGGCTGCCATAGAATAAGGGGAAAAACACAAAACAGAGCCGGGCAGAAATAGACCATTGGGGGGGGGCCGGGGTGAGACCCCGGCTACCTGCAAGCAGGAGACTTCTCTCTTCTGTCTTGTCGCCATCTTGCAGAGACCAACACTGGGGAGTTTGTGAGAGGTACCAGGTATATATGACCGGGAGGGGCTTGCTGAAGCTTTTGGAGATCTCTGCAAGTGCGCCACCTAGCGGTGAGTTACCCAAGTGTAATAAGAATAAGTATCTGAAGTGGGGTGTGTGACATACTTAGAATATACATGACAAGACATAAGCCCGCAGGGGCACTCACGGACCGCGGTGGGGAGTCACAGGTCACGCCGGAGGAAGAGACCAAAATGGCGCCGGGTACCTCAAGGGGCGGGCCGCAGGACAGAACGACGCGGAGCGCGGTGCCCCCAAGAAAAGTGCGAAGGCAAAACGTGTGACTAGTCCAGCCAATAGGCGCGCAGCAGCGCCTGCGGTGATGTCGCCGCTGACCGCGGAACGCCGCAAGGCGCACGCGTCAGTGGCGGCAATTTTAAACCAGTACAAACTGACACAGCAACAGCTGTGGGCGCCCGGAGCCCTGAGAGCAGTGAAAGCAAAACATGCACAACTCCCCCCCCCCCGAACTAATGGGACAGCGAAAGGGAGGGGGGGGGCGGTGGTCAGCTAGCAGAGACCCACCAAGGAAGGGCGGGGGGACGAGGGGCGGAAGGGGCATCCCAAATCAGGCTCACCATAAGCCTGCACCGCCTACCCTTTGGTGGGGGATTGCGGTTGGAGCAAGGCTCCTAAAAAACACCTATCAAGGTGCAGCCTACCATCACCCGACCAGCGCAGCCAAAGTTGGAAGGCATAATTGAAGAAATAGAACAGGTGGGAATAGTTCTACAGGGCCACGGGCTGATAAGCCCTGCTCACCTGAGAACAGAGAAGCCATCATCCTTGTCCTTCGCAGCCGACTGCAGAGAAGAAACTGGGGAATTTGTGGGAGGTCCCGGGTATATATGGGACCGGGATGGGCCTCTTTTTGCCATCTCTGCAGTCCAGCGCCCTCTGGCGGAGGTAATTCCATCTGTTATGAATCATTATCTGGAGCAGGACGTGCTGCATACTTAGAATACAGGAACAGAGGTTAAAGGTCTCCCCCCTTCCTCTCCTACTCAGTAATAGCAAAGTAATAGACACCTATCCTAGGAATTTGGGCAGGTAATAAGTGGTGAAGCTGAAGGATTCCTGAAAAATCCGTTACCAGTAAGTCTAACTGATCAGCCTGACCACGTGGAGAGAATTAGACAAGTAATTATACCTTAGGGGTGGGAAGCTGCAAGTAGTACACTTCTTCTGAAGGCCTGATGCTTTGCAGACAATAAATCAAGTCTATAGTGTTTTAGGAAGGTGTGGAGCGATAACCACATAGCTGCTTTGCAGATTTCATCTATTGAAGCACCTGTCCTTTCTGTCCATGACGTGGCCCTTGCCCTTGTGGAGTGAGCAGAAACTTCTGGGGGAGACACTCCCCTAGTAAAGTACGTTTTTTGCGATAGTCTGTTTAATCCATCTAGCAATTGTAGATTGGGATGCTGCTGAGCCCTTATTTTTCCCAATAAAGTTTACCAGTAACTGTTTCGTCACTCGCCAGTCCAGGGGTGGAGCATAATATCTTCACGTGGTCAAGCTGAAGGATAACTTGGAAAAAATAAACGCCACTTACCTGCCAGATGCTGACAAATTCTTGTGGGCTCCAGTTTTAGCACTGTTGGACACATTGTCAACTGCATGCTTCTCCCCTGGTCTCGCTAAGCCCCACACTGAATTTAATTCAGCGTTGGAGGCTTTCTAGCACCTTTGTGGTACACCCCCAGCTAAGAACCGAAAGGCGCATTCGCTCGAAATGCGTTGGTGACATTTTGACAAATGCTTTATTTGGTGATGGTTTCTTATGGGTGAGATTGCTTGCTGTGTTTTATATGGACAAATAAATGTCATTTTTAATGCTATTTTTACTACCAGTAAGATTTTTGTTGGATGTGGACTAAGTTAAAGGTGTCATTATCCCCCTATTAGCCTGGCTGCTCCCACTCTATCTCAGGTGAGCAGTGCCAAACTCTGTTTTTGCCTAAGAACCTAAGGAGCCTGCTCCCACATTCCTGGGCAGCATGGAACATAAAAGGGAAGCAAGGAGAGAAGCATACCGTTAGTATGAGAGCAGAGCACTGAAATTAGAGAACAGGAGCACGTAGGATCGCATCTGCAGAATGGCAGGTGATTTAATTTTTTTACAGCATGGGCACTTATCTACCACATATTATTGCTCAATAACATTAATCTTCTGTTTAGTTGACACACTATCTCCAGTAATGAAATTTAAATAGGTGGATTAAACCCATGGAAGCCACTTACAAAGACAAAAACAGCATTAAAATTCTGATTCCATTGTTCCAAAAAAAACAAAACTTGGGTGGGATTTTGGAGCTAATATTACACTGACCGCTAGGACACCTGTGATATGCAATTTTGTATTTAACAAATAGTCTTCAAGCAATGTAATTATCATTTCAGAGATGTTAAGAATATTCTTCTTAAGACATCAAATACAGCATAAATATTAAGCGCTGCAAGTCTCCACTCTATTTCTTGGCATTATGTTCCATTAACAGATGGAAAATCATCGAATTCCAAAGAGAAAATAGTCCATCTGTATTTATATTTGACATTCAATTTAAGAGTGTAGAAATACAGACTTGGCTGACTGTTCTGAAAATCTGTTACAGAAATAACAACAAGGGCCTCCTGTTGTGGCTTCCAGCAATAAAAAAGTATGGCTTATTATGTAATGTGTAATAAACAGTTTCAGAGCTTCAAACCAGTGGTTATGAACCTCTGTACAAATTCCAATCAATCTAGGATTGAACTAACATGTATCAAGTGTATCAAGTGATGTATCATGTAAACTGTTAACCCAGGATACAGACCTCAACCTAAATGTGGTTTAAACAATTTTAAAATGACCTTCACGTCATTTTTTTGCATCATTACTAAGATTATAATATAAAAGCTGACTCAAGTTGTAACATAAAATAATTTAAAACATAGGTATGTGGTATGGTGAGCAGAAGGTAAATAAAAAAATGTATTAAAAGTGGCCACAGCAAAAGGTCTAAAATCAATCTAAATAGAATGTATTGAATAGCCATAAATATATCACAAAGACATATGACAAACAACAAATTAAAAAAAACCCTGGGAAAACTAGCACAGGAATAAATATAGCTTAATATCACTAATAACAGGCTACAGGTGTTCGAATAACAGCTTGGAGGCTACTATAACACGGTGAAATAGTATGTAAAGTGCTGGTGCTCCAACATTTGCCAACATAAGAAAATTACAAAAAATACTAGATAGTTTTGGGACACAAAAATATACACTTTAAAAAACATGCTTCCCCTTTAAGTTGTCACAAAAACGGTAATATCCAACAGCATATTCTTTACTTTTGGGAAAAATATAAACTGGGAATCACCTCATGTAACTAGAGGGTTACAAGAACAGCTCTCTTCAGTGGTAAGAAGAAAGAAATTCCTCTCAATGTAGCAGCTGTGCCTTTTATTTTACATTTTTTTAACTCATAACAGCTAGCTATGAGACATTGTTGGCAACATTTCTGGTTCCCATAACTGAATCAGTCATTACTGAGACAAATCAACACTAATACAAAAAATAAATAGAACTGGAAGTCATCTAAGTCATAATGAAGCTCACTAATACTTGCAACATTGGCTCAGTAGTTTAAACATATCTGACTACTGTTTAGTTCCAGGCAATGGCTTTGTCAGTGCAAATAAAGCCTTCTTATGATTATAGACGAGTTATATAACGAAAGAGAATTGGGCCTAAACAGCTCATCAAGGATCTAGAGATGAGGCTAGCTGGAAGCAAGTAAAAGAATTATGAGACAGAAGCGCCAAGGTAACAAGAGCTCAATAAAGCTAAAAGACTGAGCAAACAATCACAAACAAAAAGTAGAAGGCACGTGTTACCTTTTTTGAGTGATAAACTATAAAGGGCTATGCCTAAATGTTATAATGTGCTAGCTACGTATATTATGTTGGGTCAGGTTGCAGTCCATAAGTATCAGCCCCAAAATATACTTGCAGTGTATGTGCACTGACCTGCCCCCAAGACTCAAAAAGTCAGGTGCTTCTGACAGCCCTGTATGCATGCTTCAGCTGTGGACTCCGCGTTTAACCCTGTGAACCACCAGACTGCAAAGCAACTTTCTGAGACTGGGGATGGGTGCTTGCCAGGAGGGGCTAAAGTGCAGGCAACAGGATTTTCTTTTATTTCAACCTATAGCAGTAAGTGTACCATCTGCAGTGACGACTGTAGACGGCCGCGAGCCTGGGAGGTTGCCTAATTAGAAATACGGTTCCATTCCATAACTTTTTTATCCTATATGATCTATACATGATTTAGACTAGTCGCCTTAAAATGATTCCTTTAGAAAAAATCCTCTGGGCTATACATTACAGAACTAGTACATCCAAAAATAGATACATTGCGTATTCAGCAATAAATGACTGTTTAAATCTGAATTATATGTTACATTAAAACAGAGGTTCTCAACCTGTGGGTCGTGACCCCGGCGGGGGTCGAACGACTAAAACACAGGGGTCGCATAAAGCCATCGGAAAATACATATTTCCGATGGCTTTAGCAGCTGAGAAGTCGGGGGAAGCGGGGGAGAACGCTCCACAATCCATAGTAGCGCATTACGTGTGTCCGGCGCTTGCTGACGTCATCAGTGGGTGGACGCAGAAAGCGCCGGAGGACAGAAGCCTAGGAGGCGGAGAGGCAAGAGAGCCTGCGAGACAGCCTGCTGGTGTAAAACAGGTTAATAATGTAAAAACAGTACACACACCACACACATAATACTGTGCAAGTGAAAGGTGCTTTGTGTGTAATCATTACACAGTACACAAAGCAGCTCACACTTACACAAAGCACCATACATTTACACAGTGTGAACTACATCGGTCTTAAACTATAAGAGACCACTATAAGATGTAGTTCACACTGCTCCCCAATGTATAAATATCTCCCATATGTCCCACTATTTTCCCATATTCTGAATGAGGAAACTGCTGAAATCAGCGGTTTCCGGCATTGAATCCGCCTCCTATTGATTTCATTGTGAGTGCGGCAGATTTTGTGGAAGGGAGCTCCCGAAAATCTTGAGTACCACACAATCCGCAGCCTCCTATTAATTTCAATAAGAGGCAGAGAAATGACAGTTCAGACACATGCTATGCCATGGTGAAATGTTATTTATTGGAATTAGTAATAAATACTTCTCAACATATAATTAAATATTGTTTTTGTGATTAAACACTATGCTTAAATTATGTTTGATTTGTAGCAATGAGAATACATAATGTATATCAGGTATTTACATTTCCAATCATAACTGTAGCAAAATTACAGTTTTGAAGTAGCCACCAAAATTATTTTTTTGTTTGGGGTCACCGCAACATGAGGAACTGTATTGCGGGGTCACGGCATTAGAAAGGTTGAGAACCACTGCATTAAAAGATCTTGAAAGACACAAACTAATAATACAATTCTGTGAAATACTCACCTGTAGAATTGATATTATTTGTATACAGTTTGTCCTTCTCCAGATATAATACTTACACTTGGGTTATCCTCCGCCAGATGGCACTGCACTGCAGAGACATGCAAAACAGGCTCCTCCCGGCCCTTCAAATACCCAGGGACCTCCCACAAATCCCCAGCATTGAAAAGCAGTGAACAAGAAGCCGGGAGAATTAAACCACCCAAAAAACTGGTAATGATTACAAACATAACAATCACCATACAGGGGATCCAGAATAATGCAAAAACCAGGGTGGGGTGGAGCAGGACGTACTGTATACAAATAATATCAATTCTACAGGTGAGTATTTCACAGAATTGTATTATTCTTAGTATACAGTACGTCCTGCTCCAGATATAATACTTACACTTGGGACATCCAATAGAAGTGTCCATAAATTAGGGTGGGATCCCCCAACAAAAGGTGACAGCAGAGAGTTTAAACCACTGCCGCCTGCAAAACCTTGCGGCCAAAAACAGCATCAGCTGAGGCCCTAACATCAACCTTGTAAAACTTCGAAAAGGTATGAACAGAAGACCAAGTAGCGGCCTTGCAAACTTGTTCAACAGAAGCCTGGTGCTGGAAGGCCCAAGAGGCACCGATAGCACGAGTAGAATGAGCAGTAAGGCGGAAGGGAGGACTCTTCCCCCTAGCAGAATAGGCCTGAATCACAGCCTGACGAATCCATTTGCTAATAGTAGACTTGGCCGGAGCCAAACCCTTCCTAGGACCAGAAGGGACCACAAAAAGAGCATCAGTTTTCCTGAAAGCCGCAGTGACTACCAGGTAATACTTCAGACACCTGACCACATCCAAAGAATGCAGAACCCTTTCCTTAGCGTTGCTAGGATTAGGACACAATGAAGGAAGAACAATATCTTGATTCAAATAAAAAGCAGACACCACCTTAGGCAGAAAGTCTGGCTTAAAGCGGAACACCACCTTGTCCTGGTGTCTCTCATAGTATGGGGGCTGAATAGACAGAGCCGCCAGCTCAGACACACGCCTGACCGAAGTAATAGCCACCAGATAGACAACCTTGAGGGTAAGTACAGCCAGAGCAGCATCCTGAATAGGCTCAAAGGGAGCACCCTGCAAGGCAGACAAAACCAAGTTCAAGTCCCAAACAGGGACCGTAGGCTTACGTGGGGGACGCACATGAGTGACCCCCTGAAAGAAGGTCTTAACCAAGGGATGCTGAGCAAAAGACTTCTGAAAGACGACAAGCAGAAAACTGACCCTTCAGAGTACTGAGTTTTAGACCCAACTCCAATCCATGCTGTAAAAACTCCAGAACCCTAGGGACTAAGAACTCCCTACAGGGAAGAGACCTAGACTCACACCAATCAATGTAGGAATGCCATACCCTATAATAGATGGCAGAAGAAGTTTTCTTCCTAGCCTGTACCATGTTATCCACCACCGAGGCAGACAAGCCTTTCTCCATCACGATGGAGGTTTCAACAGCCAGGCCGTCAAAGCCAGAGTTTGTAAACTGGGATCTGAGTGAGCAGATCTGGCGCCTCTGGCAGGACGTACTGGTCTACTGCCATTTGTACCACATCTGCGAACCACACTCTTCTTGGCCAATTTGGGGCCACCAGAATCACTGGCAGCCTTTCCAGAGCAATCTTGCGCAGAACCCTGCCCAGCAGGGGGAACGGGGGAAAGACATACAGGAGACGAAATTCCTTCCATGACATTGACAGAGCGTCCGTGGTGATTGTGATGGGATGCAAACAGATCCACATCCGGTAGGCCCCACCGGTAACACAGGGACTGGAATACCCTGTTGCAGAGAGACCACCTCCCCCTGACGGGAAGTCCCCCTGCTCAGAGAGTCTGCCAAAAGATTCTCTACCCCCAGGATATAAACAGCCGAAATGCATTGAACATTGGCCTCCGCCCATGTCAGAATCCGCGACACCTCCTGGAGGGCACCCTTGCTCCGGGTCCCTCCCTGATGGTTAATGTAGGCAACCGCCGTCCTGTACAGACAGTCCCTGCAGGTGATCGGTCAACTGCTCCAGTACCAACCTGACCGCCCGTAGTTCCAGAATGTTGATGGGTAAATGGGCCTCCTCCCCTGGAACCTCAGGGACTTCCAGAAATCCCCCCAACCTGACAGACTGGCACCCGTGGTGACCGTCTCCCAGGAGGGGGCCAGAAAGGACCTGCCCTTTAGCAAGTTCTTGTGGTCCAGCCACCACGAGAGGGACCTTCTGACCAATGGGGGAAGCACACAAACCCCGTCCAAAGACGCGGGGTCCTTGTCCCATACTGATAGAAGGTGAAGCTGCAGAGGCCTCAAATGGAACTGAGCAAAGGGCACCGCCTCGAAGCTCGCCACCATCAGGCCCACCAGCTGCATTCCCTGCCTGAGGGAGGGCTGGGGGCACTAGAGCAGGGACCGCACCTGCGCAGTCAGAGCTTCCACCTTCTGTTGGGGAAGGAATATTCGTGACTGAACCGTATCCAGAATCATCCCCAGGAATGGGGTCACCGACGAAGGGGACAGAGAGGACTTGGGATGATTGATCACCCAGCCGAAGGACTCCAAGGTGGACACCACCAGCTGAGTGTCCAGCTCCGCCTGCTGTAGAGACCGTGAGGTGATGAGGATGTCATCCAGGTAGGGCAGCACTCGAATGCCCCCTGACCTTATCAAAGACATCACCCCCGCCAGCACCTTGGTGAACACTCTGGGAGCTGAAGTGAGGCCAAATGGTAGGGTCACAAATTGGTAATGTTGATCTTTCAACGCGAATCTGAGAAACCTTTGATGTCCCGGGAACACAGGGATGTGAAGGTAAGCATCTTTGATGTCCACAGACGTCATAAAATCCCCTGGGCGCAGAGAGCCAATGGCCGAGCGCAGAGTTTCCATGTGAAAGCGCTTGTTCTTGACAAATTTGTTGAGGATCTTTAAATCCAGAATGGGCCTGACTGACCCATCTCTTTTGGGCACTGTGAAAAGGTTGGAGTAGAACCCCTCCCCCAATTCTCTCAAGGGGACCCTGCAAATGACTCCCAGATCCAGAAGTCCTTGCATGGCCTGCATCAGGACCTGAGCTGATACCGGGTCCTGGGGGATCCGGGACCTGATGAATCTTGAGGGGGGCCGCACAGCAAACTCTATCTTGTAATCAGAGGAAACTACCTCTTGAATCCACCGGTCTGAGACTTGGCGCCTCCAGACGTGCGCGAAGTGCTGTAGCCGTCCCCCCACCCTGGCGGGCGAGGGCGCCCCATCATGCCTGAGGGGTCTTGGGAGGGGCTTTGGGTTTGGTCCCCCAGGAGGAGCCAGGACGTCGCCCCCTGCTCCTATGCAAGGAGTCTGCGCGAGCCCCCGTGAAGAACACCCCTTTCCCCTGCTTAGCGCCTCTGTAGGGGACTCCATGACCGGGGGTATCCGACTTGGACACTACAAAGAGCCAAAAAAATTGCCCTTGCTAAAAATAGGGATACCCTTATAAAGGGTAAGGATAAAAACATATCATCCCCCAAAATTCCTTCTTTGACATTTAGTACCCCGTACAGCTTAGAATTCAAATTAATAGCTAACATCATTAGAAAGAATATTCCAATCTTGAGAGCTGATCCCCTCCTTGCTGCGGATATAGAGGCAGGGGTGCGGGTGGTAAGCCGCAAATCACAGAGTTTAGGCAACTTATTGTCACCCAGCCTTTTCTTAACAACGACACCTACTAGGGAGACCTGGTTATCCACCACAGGTTTCTTTCCTTGCGGCGGTCCGAGGTTTGGTACTTGTAAATATGCACTAAAGAGTAATTCCTTTACCTCAAATACCACTGGTAGATCCTACAATATCAAGACTTTTCTCAACTGCAATGCCACACATGTAATATATTTGGTCACTTGTGGGCATTGCAGATTACAATATGTGGGTTGTACCAAGCGGAAGCTTAAGGTCCGCATTAGCGAACATTTGAGTGGTATTGGCCGCCTTGAGATAGCTAAGAACTCCAATGTGTCCCGACACCATGACCAATGTCATCACCCTCAACCCCCTCATTTTCAAGTTCAGGCCATTGAGAAAGTTCTCCCTGGTCCTAGAGGGGGGGATCTTTATAAGAAATTACTGTGTCGTGAAGCCTTCTGGATTTTTACTCTTGGAACGAGATTTCCAGCAGGGCTGAACCACAAATGGGATGTTTCTTTTATTTTAGATCATTAACTCATACCTATTACCCATTATATCTTGAAATTAATCGAATTTAGTTTATTCTTATTTCTATGTATTTATTTTGGTATTGTCATTTTCATTATTGTTTTTGTTTATACAGCTTGTTCAACGTCTTCCCAAGTCCATTTTATAGTCAGTACCAATATCACCAGAATTACTAAGGTATGGGTAGTATGTGACCGGAAAGACTCAGTGTCTATATATTTTTCCCCCTTTTTTTGCACAACCATCTTGTTCTCTTATGTATGGGATTATTTCACCCATGTATGGGATTGTGGAGTGCATAATATTCCCTCTGAACGTAGGCTTAATTTCGTTGCCGTTGAGTTCATTTCTGTGAAACTCCATGTATTTCTCTTATATATATATATATATATTTTTTTTTTTATATTTATTTACAGTGCAAGACCAATATGCTCATTATTTTGCAGAAATATATGTTTATTAATTATATTTTGTGACCAATGTTTGGTTTACCACGCCAAATGAATGTACTATCTTTATTTATCTCTTCTGTATTTATATATAATGTACTATCCTCATTTATCTCTGCTGTTTTTATAGTGAGCTCATTATATATTTTCCTCTTTTTCTAATTAATTTGTTTAATATTGATGTAGTTTGGATTATCGATTTGGATGTCATTTGAATGTATTTTAGATATCAATTGAACATATCTTGGTTTCAGATGCCCAGTTGCCTGCGCTTGCCCTTCAGGAGTCACCGCTGGCGTCCCTGGTTACTTGGTACTATGCTCCGTGCTTTCACTCATCCGATTGATTATCGCGCCTGTCCATCATGGCGCGTCAGGAGTCACCGCTGGCGTCCCTGGTTACTCGCACTGTGCTCCGTGCTTTCACTCACCTGATTGGCTATCGCGCCTGTCCATCATGGCACGTCTGTCTCGGATGTTTGCGCACGCGCATGGTCGCCGGCTGTCTTCACCGGCGGTTCGGGTTGCGGATTGACTTCGCTGTCCTCCGCTGCTTGCCGCCGATGTGTGGGTGCCCGTGGGGGTATGGTTCCCTCCCGCCCCCCCCTATTGGTGCCCCAATTCTCCTCACCCATTAGCGGCCGGCGAGTGACGTCAGGATGACCCGGAAGTGGCCAGCGGAGACACCTGGACTGAAGGTAATCATTTTCATTATCTCTTTACTATAAATAGAGCATTGTCCATGGCGTTTATTATCTATGATTAAGGGCACCTAGCCCGAAACGCGTTAGACCGACTAGGACTGCCAGTTATGTTTTTAACGCTGCTTTACACATGTTTTGGATCATTTTACTGGATGAAATAAAAGTGAAATTTTAGGAGTGCGGACCCACTTTTTCTTTTTTCTAACATGGGGCTGAAAGGGGGCCCTGGCTACGAAAAGGCTGAGGCTGCCGCCTGCGCTGTGGTAACTTACCTCCTTTAGCAAAAAGGTCTAGGCGGTCCCCAAACAGGCGCAGCCCCTTAAATGGAAGCCCAGTAAGGGCCCTCTTAGCAGCATTGTCGGCATCCCACTGGCGCAGCCATACCGCGCGGCGTATAGCCACCACCAAGGCGGAAGATCTGACACATCCTAATAGCATCATCCGATGCAGACAGGATAAAGTTCACAAACACATCACAGTTAGACAGTGCATTAATAGTATCAGTAGGCAACTCGTCTGGGCCTTCAAGTGCATTCCTGACCATAGCCCTGAGCGCCACAGCAGTAATGGGCAAAGCGCAGACCGGGCGCAGCGCCGTCCCTCCAAATGCAAAGGCATGGCACGCCAATTGGTCAATGCGCCAGTCCTCAGAATCCCGCAGCGTAGTAGTATCAGGGGAGTGCATAATAGAGGTGTTAGACAGCCCTAGAATAGGAGCATCGACCTCGGGAGGCGATGACCAGCACTTGACCATATCAGCAGGAAATGGATACTTCCTGTCCAAACTCTTAGGGATCCCGGGAAGTCTATTGGGATGTTCCCACTCATTAAATACGAGGTTACTGAAATGGGTTTGCTCAGGAAATTCCAATCGAGCCTTAGCAGTATGAAATAGCTCACCCCTTTGCCTGGGAGCCGCAACAGGGGGAGAGATGGACAAAACCTCAAAAATCTGAACCAGCAGTTTATCAGTATCATCCGGGGTCCAGTGATCAGAACCAGTATCGTCATGACCCCTTGACTTCTCGTCAGATGACCCTCAGTCACAGAACAGCTCCCTTTCGTCCGAGGGAGTATGGCCATATAGATGCAAAAACTCATCAGACTCCGTAGGGAAAGGGGCAGAGTCAGGGATTATGTGCCGCTTTTTTGCAGTGGCCTTGCGCGCTAGAGTATTGGCAAGCAATTTTTCAACACTGGCAGTCTAGTAGCCACATCAGGATGAGAATCCCCGCTTGAATTGGGGGTTAAACTCAGGCTTGGGGGAGTAAGTGAAGTGAGGCGAGGTGCAGGTCCAGGAGGGGCGGGAAGTACCATTAGCGCCTGCAGTGTACAAGGGACACAGACCCGTGCATTGTCACCGCTGATAGACGAGACCCCACAAGCTACACACAGCCGGGCTTGTCCCGAGGGAACCCCGTTCACAATATCCTGGGATGCCTCCATATGGTGTTTAATAGGCACAATAGGCCAGTAGGGATTGACGCTGTAAGCTACCCTGGATGCCCGAAAGACCCGCAGGGAAGTGTGAGTAATTATACTAGGTCCAACTGGCAATTACACCGGGCCGGGAGAAGCCACTGGATTCGACCGTCTGAAAGACATAATGGGAATGGGGATGTCAGAGCCATGCGCAGTAAGCAAGAATGATGAAAATCGCCTGCGTGGGCACTTACAGACCGAGGGAGGAGGAGGACCCTTACCGCGCGCGACGAGCATCACAATGGCGCCAAGCGAACCTCGAAGGGCGGGCCAGAGCGGGCTGTGACGCGGAGCGCGCCAAGCCAGGTCCCCGCCCCCCCGAAGAGCGCGAAGCTCTGAGACAGTAGTCAACGCAGTCAAGAGACGCGAGAGTATGACACACTTAGAAAAAAAGATTTGCCAATGAAGACGCCGCAGCGTCTGAGGCGCCGCCCCCGCCCAGCGCATGCACATCCAATAAAAGCAAAAGACTCGCGCGGCGGCCGATACACAATAAAAATGCAAACAGCGCGGCTCTGACACCAGGTATGTAAGTCGAAGGACAATACTAAGGACACAAACATGTAACCCCCCCTCTTCTTTCCCCCCGAGCTACGGAGGAACGAGGGAGGATGGCGACCCTTTGCACACGGTCCACCGCTACACGGGGTATAGGGCAATAATGCGGGAGGGGCATCCCCTAGAGGCTCACCATCAGCCTAAACCGCCTAACCCTTTGGTGGGGCACTGCGGTGGAGCATGGCTCCATAAGCACGCATGGTGCTGTCTACCTTCACCCGACCAGCACAGCCCAGGCTGGGAGGCACATCACGAGGAGGACGGGTGGGAATAGTCCAACAGGGCCGCAGGCTTTAATAGCCCCGCTCACCTGCGAGAGAGTGATACTTCATGTCTTCGCAGTCAGCACTGCAGAGAAATCTGGGGATTTGAGGGAGGTCCCTGGGTTTTTGAAGGGCCGGGAGGAGCCTGTTTTGCATGTCTCTGCAGTGCAGCGCCATCTGGTGGAGGATAACCCAAGTGTAAGTATTATATCTGGAGCAGGACGTACTGTATACTAAGAATAAATATACAATTACAAAATATAATACAAAATAAAAGGTGATCGCTTATCAAACCAGTTTAGAACTAACAGTTAGGACTGCACCTATACAAGGAAGGGGTGCTGCAGCTTCCTATGAGACCGGGGTTTTCAAAATGATTATATGGACATATTTTAGGATTGGTTGCTGGCCAACAGGGTTTAAATGATGTGGCTCCTATAAGATTTGCCTACGCCTTATGCCCTGCTCATATAAACCTCCCAGATTAGTTATAATACAATTCTGTGAAATACTCACCTGTAGAATTGGTATTATACGCATACAGTACGTCCTGCTCCAATATAATACTTACACGTGGGTAATCCTCCGCCAGAGGGCGCTGTTCACTGCAGACATGCAAAAACAGGCTCCTCCCGGTCCTTCATATACCCAGGGACCTCCCACAAATCCCCAGTATTGAAAAGCAGTGAGAAAAGGAGCCGGGAGAAACCAACCACCAAACTGGTAACAATAGCAATGATAACAATCACCATACAGGGGATCCAGAAAATTTAAAACCAGGGTGGGGTGGAGCAGGACGTACTGTATGCGTATAATACCAATTCTACAGGTGAGTATTTCACAGAATTGTATTATTCTAAGCATACAGTACGTCCTGCTCCAATATAATACTTACACATGGGACATCCAATAGCAGTGTCCATAAAGTAGGGTGGGATCCCCAACAAAAAAGGCACAGCAGACAGTAAAGGCGCTGTCACCTGCAAACCTTGCTACCAAGTGCGACATGAGCAAAGGCTCTAACGTCAATCTCATAACAAAACCTTTGAAAAGGTATGAACAGAAAACAAGCAGCAGTCTAGCAAACCTGTTTAACAGAAAACCTGGTGCTGAAGGGCCAAAGGTACACAAACACCAGTAGAACAGAATAAAAAGAGAGGGAGATTCTTCCCCCTTAAAGGAATAGGCCAGTGTAACGGCCTAACCAGCCCAAAAGCAACAGAAGCCTCGGTAAAACTTAGAACTCTCCCCAACGGGGAATTGAAAACTGGTCTCCCGCAAGACAGGCGGGGATACTGACCCCTTCACTAACAAGGATCAGCAAGAAGTCGAAACCTTTACTCAGGACCAGGAAGGCAAACCATCCAAGTAAGATCAGTCCAAAGGGCGCATAGGCCCTGGAAGCAAATGAGATCAGGCGCATACCTATGGAGGCGCCCGCAGACCCCAAAGGGCATCAGTCCCCCTAAGGGACAAGAAACAACCAGGAAAATGTCAAGACCTGTTGAGGGAATGTAGACCCCTTACTTCAGCATTACTAAGAATAAGGCCCATAGGCAGACTAAAAGGACTTAAATAATTATCATAAAACACCACCTTGGACAAAAGGGTCCGGCGTAAGGCGGAATACCACCACATCATGGTGTGTGTATATATATATATATATATATATATATATATATATATATATATAATGAACGAGGGCTAAGTAATCAGAGCCACCTTCTCAGGCACACGTCTGACTGAAGCAACAGCTCCCGGAGGGGCGAGTTGAACTACAAAACAGCTCAGACAGCATCCAGAATAAGTCCCAAGGGAACAATCCACAGGGCAAACAGAATGAAAATTGATCCCCACAGGGACCATAGAACTACTTGGGAGATGCCCCTGAGCGATCCCCAAGAGAACCCCTAACAAGGAAGACTGAACCAGACTTCTACAGGAAGGCAGACAGGACAGAACCTGAACCTTCAGAGTACCTAGATGGGGAGCCAACCCCAACCTATGCTGTAACAACTCTAGAACCCGAGAACGTCCAACAGGGGAGAGACCAAGACTCATGCCAATCAATATGGGTACACCATAACCCACAATAGACGGAGGAAGAGGAAGCCAAAGAAGCTTGCTCCTAGCCCCCCATAGACCAAGTCACCCAGAAGATAAACCCGTCTCCAAAAGGGTGAATGAATCAGCTGTCAAGCCCTCAGACTAGAGTCTGTAGATTGGGACGACATAAGAAGGAGCCTGACAAGGGCAGAACCGCACTCCTGAGAGAGCGTACAGGTCCGCTGACCTGAGCAGAAGCATCTGCGAACCACAGTTCACTAGGCCACCCAGGGGCCATCAATCTCACGGGTCTCTTTATCAGCACGACCGTGCGCAGAACCCCACATAGCAGGGTGAATGAAGAGAAGACATATAAAATGGAAAATCTATACATAAATTTACTAAGCCCCCATGACCAGAGTCAGAATATTCTGGGGCAGTAAAAACAAGGGCAGAGCCCCTGTGATATTAGCGAGACCCAACAGAGCCACCCTAGTTGGCTCTCAGAGGGACACCAGGGTAGCACAACCTGCCACTGAAAGACATCCATTGGAGCGAATACCACTGAGGAGCAGGGGACGTAGACCCCCACCCAGATCAGGATCAGGAACCTTCCAGGAGAATCATCCTGCTTCAAGCTCCAGACCAATAATAAAACAGGCCATTGTCTTCCAACAGGCCAAGAGTCCCCAAATAGACAGGTCCTGAAGAGGAGAAGTCCAGCAGTATAGAGTCAACTGAAGGCTCATTGTTTTAACAAAGCCAGTAGGTAAGATGGACCCTCTAAGGGACCCTACCTAGGAACCACGGGGGGTTTTGGAAGAAATTCCCCCCCCCCCGCCAACCTGCGAGACTTGGTACCCAAGGTGACCATTCACAGGAAGATGCAAGCAAAGAAGGGGGTGCCCCCTGACAGGGTCCTTGAATATAACCAGCTCAAGAGGAACCACCGTACCAAAGGGGAATGAGCACAGACCTAGCTTCCGGGGTGCTGGAACCCCATCTAGGATCAATAACCTACTGTGCCGAAGAGCCCAAATGCTCTGTATATAAGGGACATCATCTGATACGCCACCAACGGGCCCACCAGCTGCAATCCTGCCTGGTGAAAGTAAGATGCCAGCAAAGAGGGACAGAGCCCCCGTAACCAGGAGTCCACTTGTTGCCAAGGAAGAAGGCTCAAGCCTGAACCGAATCCAAGGAATGGAGATAGCGGTTAAGGGACCATGAGGGATTGAGGTGACTGAGCACCCATCCAGTAACTCCCAGGGGACACCGCCGGCCGACTAACCTACGTGGCCTGACGTAGGGATTGGGAAGTAAGGAAGGACGATCCGGTAGGTCCTAGTGCGAACGCCCCACCGGCATGTCAGAGACATAACCCCCATCCACACCTTGGCGAGTAGCTTGGGAGCAGAAGAGAGGCCAAAAATAAGGCCCCAATCCGCAGGGTTGGTCCTTCAACACTGACTAGTAAATGTCTTGGTGTCCAGAAGACACAGGGGGAACTAAAGGGATCTAGATCTCCCCAGGAGGCCAGAAGCCCCCTTTTGCACAGGGCGCCTGTGTCCCAAGACAGAGATATCATGCAGGGACTACCTGTAAGTGTAGAATTGCCAAGCCTACCATAGGCCAGCATGGCTCAGACCGCCTCATCATTTTGAGGGAAAGAGGAAAGTTAACATAGAGGCCATAGCCCCATTCTGTTAAGGGCAACCGGTAAGTAAGCCCAGACTCTGTAGGCCGAGTATGGCCTGCACCAACTCCTGAGGGGAAAACAGGGGCCAGAAGCACCCTGACAACCTCTGAGAGGGACCGCCCAGCAAATTCTATCCTGTGTCCAGGGGAACTACCTCCTGGCACCACCAGAAGGAGAAGATACACTCCCAGATAGGAGTCAGGTGCTGTGGCAGTCCCCTCGCCCAGAAGGGCGAGGGCGTCCCTTCATGCTTGGGAAGTCTTGGCAGATTTGGACTTAGCCCTGCCCGAGGGCCCAGGGAGTTGCCTGCCCACCCCGTGGTGGAAATCCACTCCGAAGTTGGAAGCACACCTCAGGTTCGCGTTTGACACTAACGTAGGGAGGGGGAGGGGTGTCCCTGCCCCGAGGAGGCCGAGACGGCCTTCTGCGTAGGGGTGCCCTACCTTTTGTTCAGAAAAGGTCCAAACGGGCCCCAAATAGACGCCGTCCTCTAAAAGGAAGGCCAGTGAGAGCCTTTTTCGTATCATCGTCAGCACCCCACTGTCGCAGCCAGACCAGGCGGCGAATAGCTACCACAAGGGCAAAGGTTCTAGCACACATCTTAATGGTGTCATCCAGCGCTGAGAGGATAAACCTCACAAACACATAACAATCTGAGAGTGCATTAAAGACCTCCCAGGGGAGGTCCTCAGGTCGGTGATCAAGTAGTTTTCTAATGAGAGTCCTGGCGGCCACCGCAGTGATGCGAAGACATTACGCTGGGACCGCCACACACATACCCCCCCTTTCTTTTCCCCCGAGCTACGGGAGGAAGCGAGGGAGAAGCGGACCTTCACCCAGGGTTCATCGCTATGAGGGGCACGGGCAATAATGCAGGATGGGCATCTAATGGAGGCTCACCATCGGCCTAAACCGCCTACCCTACGGTGGGGGATTGCGGTGGAGCGTAGCTCCCGTGAGCACACGAGGTGCTGCCTACCTTCACCCGACCAGCGCAGCCCAGGCTGGGAGGCACATCTTATCGAAGAGGACGGGTGGTAATAGTCCTGCAGGGCCGCAGGCTGTAAAAGCCCCGCTCACCTGCGAGAGAGTGATACTTCATGTCTTCGCAGTCAGCACTGCAGAGAAATCTGGGGATTTGTGGGAGGTCCCTGGGTATATGAAGGGGCGGGAGGACCCTGTTTTTGCATGTCTGCAGTGAACAGCGCCCTCTGGCGGAGGATTACCCACGTGTAAGTATTATATTGGAGCAGGACGTACTGTATGCTTAGAATAAATTGGTTTGAATAGCTGCAAGCACTTGGAGGGGGGTGGCTTCACGATGTGCTGCACTGGAGTTAGAGGGCAACCTCAGGGAAGCCAGCTCCCAATCTATCAATTGCGGGACACAGTGTATCCCAAATGTGGGGCTCTTTTAGATTAGAATCCGGCAATGTGACTAGGGGCAGACAAGTAAGCTGGTATGCCACTCTATGCAGCCTTGCCAATATGGCTCTCATGGCTGGAAACGCCAATGGACAAGGTAAGGTGTTTTATTTATTAACCACCTTCCTGCCTCAGCGTCGGTTGGAGGGGGCATCAGTTGAACACGAGACTTCCAATTTGAAGGGTCCTCCCAGGCATTAGCAAAAATAAGGCAGCAAGGAGCCGACCTGCAGCCAAACCTCAGATGCCTCCATGTCCTGCAGCATGTTGTAGATGCTGTAGCAGGTCTCCAATGTTTTTCCTGTTTACCATGACCACGTTCCAAATGTAGTCACACAGCCAAACCCGGCTTGCTGGGTTCACCTACTCTAGGAGTGCTAAAGGTCAGGGGTGGCCCTGTGATGACATTTGGAGATGTCATGGAGGAATCGAAAGTATGGCCAAACTTTGAAGCCTTGCTACAGCATCAACAGCACGCTATAGGAAAAAAAAGAGAAGCACATTGGACAGGCTTTAAGTGAGCCCCTTGCTGTCTTGTTATTCGAATTGTAATACTGTCCCGTTAAAGCAGGAAAGTAAATGATTATGTGCATGGTGCAGGTATTTAATGACCACAGTCTATAATAAAGCTGTACTCACCTGTGCAACTGTAGATATTCTCTTGGTCTGTTTAATAAATGGAGGAATCTATCAACAATTTTGTTTTTTCCAACCCCCTGTAAGTAAAAAAAAAAAAAAAAACTTTTGATTTACACACTATTAGGAATAAGACACTTCACTCATTAAATGTATTTTAAAATGCACAGGAGCAGACCTAGATCAAACCAGAACACACTCATTCTGTAGCCCAGTCCCCAACCTTGCATACTATGAGAGCTACATTCAGCACCTAAAGATCGTAGGGAGTCAGAATCAACATAAAATGTTTGTAAATTCGTAATAGACCGATATAGAGCAGGACACAACTGAAAACAATTTCTGAGGCATGAAAATTGACTGTTAAGTGTGCACTAAATTTTCCAGCTCCCACCTTTCGTACTTACCAGGATTTTTACAAGCAGGAGGTACTGCTCTGTAATCTGGTAAAAGATATGGGTGCCATGTAATCCCCTCCGGCCTCAACAAGTGTTTTGAATTACAAGTTCTCTAAATTTGTAAGTTCTAACTGCGGAAAAGTATTTCAGGTTTTATTTGCTGCTAATTCCCTACACTAACTAAGCACAGAGAAACAGATATAGGGCGTGGCTGCGGCATGGCGGCGGGTGGACGTGTACCTTGAGGCTCTCCCGTGACCCCAGCCCAGGAGCCCTTTTTACAGTGTGTCACCAGCACCTACCTGCCCCCGACGAGTATGGGGAGACGGCGTGGACAAACGAAGGACCCCAAGAGAGAAGAAGGGGGCGGCATTGCCCGTTTCCTGCGGCCGGGCGATCCCCCGGGAGCATCCACGCGCCAAGGCAAGATGGCGGCGGAAGCGGCTGGCGGGACAGAGAGAGGAGGGCGAACCTCGGCTATGGAGGCGAGTCAGCGCGCGGAGGGGATGCAGACACCGCCGGAGATGTGTCTCCCCCGGCAGACGTCCCCGCAGTGTGGCCGGGCGGGAGGAGGAGGGAGCGGCGCCTGTCAGCTGGAGGAGGCGACGCGGTCGGCATCACCCGCTGCGGTAGAAGAGCGGCGAGAGGTGATATGCGCGTCAGACGGGGATTCTCCTGCCCCGGGGAGGCAGGCCCCTGGCGGTCCGGATCGCACCCGGCGCTCGTCCCCGCCGTGTGACCGGTCGAGAGAGGGAGGCGGCTGTCGACAGGAGGAGACACCAATGACACGGCTGGAACCATCCGCTGCAGCACGCCATGAGGTAGGGTGTGTGAATGGAGGATGGGGAACCCCAGACCCCACAGGAAACAAAAGTGTGAGGCGAACTTTGGGGGCAGCTGAGGGGAGAAGCCCCCCCCCCAACCCACCGACCAGACCTACATCACATTCCCCCCCCTGCTCCTGGGGATCACAAGCTGATGAGGGGGAGAGATGGGGAGAATCCCCAGCACTGTCCCCGGCCAGAAGAGACAGAAGCACTGTTCGCCCTGCCCAGCAGCACGAGCGCTTTAAAGAGACATGCACCGCTAGTCATGCAGTGATGGGCCATAATCCCCCTGTCCTTTCGCCTCATGACGAGTGGAGAAGGTCGCCTGGGGGCCCCCCTGCGGGCTGGCTGGGAGACGCTGTACAGGGGGGTACCCCGAATGTAAAGCCCGGCTCCGATTGCAGGGAGCCAAGGGCCGCGGTGGCGGGAGTTCTGGAGGAGTCAACATTTGCACACGGGACCACTCCGCGGGCCTGGTCCGTCTCCTCGGATGGGATGCCCCCGTCGCCCCCCCCTCCCCGGGGCACCGGAATGGGGACCAGCACTTCTGGGGGTTATGTGGAGAGGGGATCTCCGTGTGACTCATGGACCACACGTGGATGGCTTCCGCCTGCTGACCCTGGCCCCGCTCATACCTGGATGAAGGACGGGGAGGGATCTCTCCAAACACCCACAAACGTGCATCTGACGGGCCCGGACCTGGACCTTCGGTCGGTGCTCCTCTCCCTCCCTACCAAGGCCGACTTGGAAACCATGATGTCCAGAATCGAAAAAACCTTCAAGAAAGACCTGGAAGTTGTCCAACACAACGTGGCGGCGGTCGAGGATCGGGTCACCGCCTTGGAGAACACAAGAGCATCGACGGAAGACCGTCTTACCCGCCTGGAGCAGACCAGCGAACTTCAAGCAGCTCAAATCTCTTTTTTGAAGATCCAAAACGACGACTTAGAGAACCGCAGTAGACGGAACAATCTTCGTATACGGGGTCTCCCTGAGTTGCCGCAGTATGCGGACTTGGAATCGATTGCCCTCTCTGTCTTCAATCAGTTGCTGGGTAACCCTCCGACTGCCGCCATTAAACTGGATAGAATACACAGGGTGGCAGGCCGGCCGCCGGGCGCCCCGGAGGCCCCTCGCGACATTCTCTGTAGGGTCCACCACTTCAGAATTAAAGAAGAGATATTGAGGAGGGCGTGGGAGGCGGGCCGGATCGTCCACGACTCCAAACCACTAACCATCTTGCCGGACCTGGCCCGTTCCACACTCTGGATGAGAAGACAGCTGAAACCTCTTCTGCAGAAAATAAAAGACAGCGGAGCAGTCTACCGATGGGGATACCCCTTCCATCTCATCGTCCGCAAGAACGGGGGGTCTTTTACTCTCCGAACACCCGGGGATCTTGAGGGCCTGTTCGTTTTCCTGGGCGTTGCTCCACTGGAGGTCCCCAACTGGCTGGACTTCCCATCATTTCAACCTTTACCGCAGAGGATCAGGCGTAGGAGAGCCCCGCCTAGACGGGGGGCGCCGCCACGCGGGGGGGATCTTCCTCCCCCTCTAGAGGAGTAACTTCCAATGTTGTCCTGTGCCTCGGGTCCTTTGCTGTTTGCTGTCCTGCCCCCCTGCCTGCTGTGGGTCAGGTGGCGCCGACATCTCCGTCGCTGTGACGCCGGTCCTGGCCGACGTCGTGCCCTCGGACGGGTACCTCCTGAGTGGCCGTGCCTTGGCCTATGGACTGCTCCGTACAGAAGTGGACTGAGCCGCTAGACGTGATGTTCCCCCCCCCCCCCCAGGCCACCAATTGACTTCGTTTCTGGGCCACACTGGGGGCCGCCGGCGGGGCCTCGGCGCTGACTGCTGTTACTACTGGGGGCTCTGGGCCCCTCCTTGGTGGCTGGCTGCGCGTTCCCTGGCCAGTGGGCGGTTGTGCTGGGGGCCCTGTGCCAGGCGGCTCCTCGGGTCCGGTTGATGATGCTGGGGCCGGTCTTCGTACGGGCCTCTGTCCAGAGACTCTGCCTATGTGATAGGTGGTGGGGTTGGGGGGGGTCCCCCCCTGGAGCTGAAACTCATTCCCGCCCTCCCCGCGGGTTTCTCCTGGGGTGGGGGTCGCTGGGTCTGTCCTTGGTCCCCGGGTCGTGTCGGTCCCTGTACCTGGCTCTTCGGGTTGACGGGTTCCCGAGCCTCATTGTGATTCTCGCTCTGGACCTGGGACGGACGTCCGGGGGCCCGGGCTGGGTGACGGGTCGCTCCCGGGGGCCCTCCCTCCTCGACTCCTCCCCCCCCCCGGTGCCTCCGTGGTGTCGACTTGGGCCCCCGACTTTAAACGGTCCCCATTGGCTTTTGGGCCTGAATCGCGGCCACGGGCCGGGACTGGTCGGGGGATGCTCGGGTCGTGGCCTCGGCCTTGATCCCTGCGCGGTGGGGCTCGGGCCGTGGCCTTGGGGGGGCCGGGGGGGAGCTCCTTCCCCTGGTGGGGTGGACCGCCTTCGGAGATGCCTCCTCCCTCCGCGGGGGGGTGGCTGGGGTTGGATTGGGGGGTGCGCCTCTGGGGTCCGGTCCGGGCCTGGGGTGCCCTTCCCCTCGCCGGGTGGCCCCCCCCCTTCCCCGGTCCGGTTCCGCGGTTTGGTTCCGGGCCGGGCCCTGGTGGGGGTGCGCTGCGGGGAGTTCTCTTTTGGAGTCCCCCGGGGCCTGGAGTGGACGCCTTCGAGAGGTGAGGGAACGGTAACAGTAGACATGTATATGGCTCGCTGGTCGGGAGTGGGAGGCGCGGCCTGGGGTGGGGGGCCGGGCTGCCTCGGGCGTGCCCCCCCCCCCCCCGGGGTCGGGCCTTGGCGGGAGGATGATTTGTTGTGCCTCCTCCCAGATTTCCTGGGCGCCGGGGTCCGGTCCTGGGGTGGGGATACGGGGTGCTCCGCGGCCGGGTCGGTGTGGGCCACATGGGGGGGTGGGGGGACGGTGGGGGCCTGGGGCTGGGACAGTTATTCACCTGTGTGCTATTTAAAAGGTTAACATTGTTACGGGTTTATAGATGTTGTCAGTGAGACATTTCCGACCCTGGTGTCCTTGACCGGGGATGGGTAGGTTAAGTTTTTTGAACCGTTCCTCGCGTGAGGAACTGCCCTGGGCTGGGGACGCATGTCCCCTGTTGCTGTGCAGCGCCACAGTTTCTTTTTACTCCCCACATAGGCCAGCTCGTCTAGGTCCAAGCGACCTCTCTAGACGGGTGTTTTTTCTTTGTTCCCTCTACGCTTACGCTTATCCCTTCTCCCTTTTTCGATCTCTCTCCTTCTCCCTACTTACCCTTTTTCCCTTACCCTCCCTCCCGTTGTGCTACCCTTGATTCGTGGGGGGTGGTGGGGGCTGCTGTCCTCTGCTGCCCTCCCCCCCGGGCCGGCCCGCGCTCCTTCCCTGACCCCTTTTGGGGCCCTCTCCCCGGTTGGGTGTGTGACCTCAGTCTTGTACCGCCTTGTGGTCGTGTGTCCGAAGTGCCGCGCGCACGATGGACCTGCAAATTGTCTCCTTCAACGCTAAGGGCCTTAACATCCCTGAGAAGAGGAGAATGTGCCTGTCCCTATTCTGGAAGAGAAGAGCCCAAGTAGTGTTCATCCAGGAGTCACATTTTCAGAGAGGAAGGGCTCCGAGGTTTTCGGATAAGCGTTTTCCTACGGGCTACCACTCATACTCACCCGACGCAAGGTCAAGAGGAGTGGCCATTTTGCTCGCCTCCTCGCTCCCTTGGACCTTAGTGGATAGCAGGTCAGATGAGGAGGGAAGGTTTATCTTCCTTAAGGGGAGAGTAGGTAATCAAATGTGTACTCTTGCGAACATCTATGCTCCCAACACGGATCAGACACGCTTCTTAGAACAAACTCTTGAGGCCCTTCAGACTTTCTCGGAAGGCCTGGTGATCTTTGGTGGCGATCTCAACGTGGCGTTGGACCCCTTGCTTGATGTGTCACGGAAAGCCTCTCACCTCTCATTCTCAGCCCTCAAAAAACTAAAAACAGCACTCAGGTTGGCACAGTTGGTGGACCCTTGGCGTTTACAAAACCCCCGCGGGAGAGACTACACCTTCTACTCGGCTCCCCACGATTCATATTCCAGGATCGACTACCTTTTCATAGAGCATAGGTACCTCCAGCTTGTGCAGAAGGCCACGATAGATTCCATTACGATCTCGGATCACGCCTTGATCTCACTCTCGGTGAGAATACCTGAGTGGCCCGCTAGACCAAGCTCGTGGATTCTTAACGAGTCCTTGCTGCAGGACCCTTTGGTAAAAGAAGAGGTCAGGAGAGAGCTTAGATCCTACTTCGAATTGAACGACAGACCAGAAACGAGCCCCATCACCCTGTGGGCAGCCCACAAATGCTATATCAGGGGCATATTACTGAAGATAGCGTCCAGACGAAAGAAGGAAAGAGAGAAAACCATCGGCGACTTATTGCAGAAGATCGGTAGATTAGAGGCCGAGCACAAAAGACAACAGGCAGTGAGAGTTGGACAGGAATTAGCGCTGGCCCGGGAAAACCTGAGAGACATATTGATGGTCAAGGCCAAAGCTTCCCTCCTAAGAGTTCGGCGCTCCTTTTACGAGTACGGGAATAAGTGCGGCCGCTCCCTGGCGAGAGCAATCCGCGAACAGAGGGCAAAGAACTACGTCCCGCAGATCCTTGGAGCAGGAGGACGGGTGTGTTCCGGTCCAGACGACATTGCTGAGTCGTTCAGGGAATTTTACAGTAAGCTCTACAACCTGTCTGACGAGGGGAGTAGCCGGGATCCCCTATTGCAGGACGCACGAGGTTATGTGGCTACTTCAGGCCTTCCTACGTTAAGCCCTGAGATAGTGGAGACCCTGGAGGAGCCTATCTCCGAATCAGAGTGGGCTCAGGCAATTAAACTCTCGCAGACAGGCAAGTCGCCGGGCCCAGACGGGTTCACTCTGCCCTACTACAGGGAGCTGGGAGACATCCTGACCCCACGTGCAGTGACCGCCTTCAACTCCATCTCGGCTGAGCAGGCAATGCCCAGCGATATGCTAAGGGCCCAAGTGGCAGTCATACCGAAGCAGGGAAAGGACCCACTTCTCTGTGCGAACTATAGGCCAATATCGCTACTAAATGTAGACCTGAAATTGTTCGCGAAAATTTTGGCAAACCGTTTGATAGCGCACCTAAGTGACCTAATAGATCTTGACCAGGCGGGCTTTACACCGAAAAGAGAGGCGAGAGACAATGTGACAAGAGTCCTCAATCTTATTCATCTGATTCACGAGGAGAGGATCCCAGCTATGTTGCTTTCCACGGATGCGGAAAAAGCATTCGATAGGGTCCACTGGGGGTTTATGCGAGCCACATTGGAACATCTGGGCCTCCGAGAGAATATGAGGACTTGGATACTGTCACTATACTCTTCCCCGTCGGCATGTGTTAAGGTCAATGGCATTCTCTCAAAGCCATTTAAGATCACAAATGGCACAAGGCAGGGATGCCCACTCTCACCGATCATATTTATTCTGACGCTGGAGTCTTTCCTCTGTCGGGTGAGAGCGAACACGGACATAAAAGGAGTGTTGAGAGGCGGATCCGAGCACAAAGTTGCTGCCTTTGCGGACGATCTGCTTTTTTGTGTCACCCAACCGGTAACCTCACTTCCCAACTTGTTAAGAGAATTTAAGGAGTACACCGAGCTCTCAAACTTTAAGATAAACTTACAAAAGTCGGAGGCGTTGAACGTCTCCCTGCCACCGAGACTCCTGGGGATCATCGAGTCTGGCTTCGCTTTTCGCTGGGCACCAGAATCGATCTCTTACCTGGGAGTACAGATTACACCCTCCTTGCAAGACCTGTTTGCTAAAAACTTCCCGCCATTGTTGACAGCAATTAAGAAGGACCTCGGCAGTTGGAAGGACAGGATATTGTCCTGGTTTGGCAGGTGTAACGTTCTCAAAATGAACGTCCTGCCACGCCTACTCTACCCTATCCAGGTGTTACCTATCCACTTGGCAGCTTCCTTCTTGAAAACCGTTCGAGCGGAATTCATAAAGTTCGTGTGGGGTGGAAAAAGCCCGCGAGTCTCACAGAAACTGCTCACTTTACCTAAGACAAGGGGGGGTGTGGGACTCCCTGACATTAAAATGTATTATGCAGCGGCACACTTGAGTAGAATTATAGACTGGAACCTTCATGGGAAACACAAGCGTTGGGTCCAGATTGAACAGACATGGTCCCCGGTTCCATTGGCGAGTTTACCTTGGTCCCCCGGCCCGGTTCCAAGTGCACTCAGGTCGCACCCAACTATAGGCCCTACCCTGCAGGTTTGGACCAGACAGGCAGCGAGTGAGAACCTGGCCCCCTCACCCTCTCCGCTCAGACCGGTCTTAGGGGCTTTAGACTTTGTCCCGGGACAATTAGATGCAGGATTTCGGAGATGGAAGACGCCCGGTGGGGGTGCTGCCCGTGACTTTCTGTGTGGCTCCAGATGGAAGACCCATCAGGAGATCATGTCATGGGGGGACCCTCCACACTTGTCGTACTGGAGGGCATTACAGATTTCTCACTTTCTGGACGACCTGCCCCCCCCAGGGGAGTTCGGAAGGGCGCTATCACCTTTCGAGAGGTTATGCTTGTCACCGGAACCTGTTAGAGGGGCGCTATCCAAAGTGTACCAGCTGTTGCTGGATCCTGGAGAATCCTTTGTGCCTGGTTTCATAAGGGTGTGGGAAAGAGACCTCGGAATCACCTTCCCACCTAATCAGGTTAAGAAAATCGTGGAGCTGGCGCAGCGGGCATCGGTCAGCAACTCCTACCAGGAGGCGGGGTATAAAATCCTCTGCCGTTGGTACAGGACTCCCCAGACGTTACATCGCTTTTACCCATCTGTCTCGCCATTATGCTGGAGGTGTGAGAGGGCTCAGGGCACTATCCTGCACATTTTTTGGGAGTGTGAGAAAATTCAAGGCTTCTGGAGGAACGTGGTGGACTTGATCCGTAAGATAACGGGCGATGATATTCCGCTCTCCCCAGAAACTCTCCTGCTCCATTCCATCGGAGGAACGGTCAGCGACTACAGAAAGTCGCTGACTATCCATCTGGTGAACGCGGCCAGGGCGTGTATACCGGCCCAGTGGAAGAGCGCAGCCACGCCACTCATAGGCTCCTGGATCCACAGGGTGGAGGACATTAGGCGCATGGAGGACATGACTGCCCTACTTAAGGGCTCTGAGGAAAAACATAGGCACCGGTGGTTACCATGGGACATGTTCATGGAGTCGGTTGAAGGCAAGAACCTGCGGATTAAGATATGATTCCTTGCTGTGGCGGATAGAGGCGGATGGCGGGGTGGAGCGTCTGACCTGGAGGATGTGGCATGTGTCTGGGTGGGGCGCGGGGCGGCCCCGGGGGGACGGGCGGGGGGGTGCTTCCCCCCCCTCCTCCTCAGTCTTTTCTTTCCCTCCTCCTCCCCCTTTTTTCCCTTCCTCCTCACACTTCCTACCCCCCTTCATCTTCATCCTGATCCCCAATTCCCCCCCTTTACCATTTAAAAGGAAAATCAGGTGGACTGGCATGGCGAGGCTCCACTCAGGGGATAGCCGAGGGAGCGTAGGTCACAGAGGTCGTGTAAGGTTATGTATGTCATAAACAGGATTGTAGCTTTATATGCTGTATACGCTGGACCTTCCCACTGTATGAAACAGTTTTTGTTTTTTCTATGGAGTGCTTTGCTATCCTTTCTACCTCAATAAAGATTTATTGTTAAAAAAAAAAAAAAAGAAACAGATATAATGGTTAATAAAACCAGAGGTGCATTACAGTTGTTCTTTAGGTGATACTGCACATTTAACAGTTTTATAAAACCATTAACTACAGCCAAAAAATGTTTACTGGGTTATTGTAGCATTTCGTATGCGCCTCACATACACGTGGCGGATTGAATGCGCCATTGGTAAAGCCTTTGATAAAGCTGTATCAACAGTGAAACGCGTCAGGCGGGGCAGCGGCAAAGTTTTCTTCTTTTTAAAGGGGAAGTGTATCCAATTGAATTTGAGTTCATTTCTTCACCATACCCATATCTACTACTGGCCATAGTGGAGCAGGGGAATGAGAACAACTCTTTGAGCTTATTCATTGTGTATACGCTTTTGGATCCTTGTAAGTACAATTTTATCATTAAATATGTGAATACATCAGACGGGGTTGCACTATTTTCTTTGTTCTTTTTTTATATATGATCACCGAGCATCACGGATTGAATCTATGGAAATATATTGATTCTATTAATTCTGGAATTATCACGGAGTCTGTTGTTAAAGAATTGATTATAAAGGATCTGTTTGATTTAAATTTCTGGTAAGCGCACATAGTGTGAAGGGTGATCACGGTGTGAAGAGCGATCACTATCGATGGGTGCATGAACGTGGGATATCCATTGGATTGTACCTTTGGACTTTGCTTATATCTGATAAATTAATTTTAGCACTTTAAAGTTGGTGCATGTATTTTGGGACACTTATAAAATATGGACTCACGATTATGTAAATGTCAAATGCACTAAGTTACTTGATTATTTTGAATTAACCTTTTTGTTTTAGGTTATCTATTTAATTTTCACTTCAGGTGTTATTTTGTTTCATTTGCTCTGTACTTTATTTAACAATTCACTCAAGGCTCACTAGGGATAAAAAGTCTGGTACGTTGTAGCATATTAATTATTTTATTTTATTTAAATATAGGAGCGCGGTGTTTCATTCAAATAGAATCATGTTTTACTGTTAAAATATACCTAACCAGTCAGAGCCCATCCGTTACTGCACCCATGAACATTGCTGAGTATCCCCTGGGGAACGCAAACCACAGTTTGAGAAACAGCTCTCTAGAGGCAACACAAAAAGTGGCTCAACCTTTATTTGATACCTCTTGAGAGTAGACACACCGCTCATAATAATAGGACATTATACCCAAATGTACCTGATTTCCTACAAGCAATAGATGTTCACCAAGTAGAAAATCTTTCAGCATGTCCTCCATGACCATCATGTGCTGAAATAAATATAAACATGTTAAAAAGAAAATACATGTAAGCTGTGACCAGCTGCACATTAACTGTTTACTTTTAAAACATTATGCTTACAGTCAGGAACATGTCTAGTTTGATATACCGTAAGTATTTATTACTGTATTAACTTATTTATTGAAATGATAAATACAATTCTGTGAAACTCACCTGTAGAATTGTTTTTGATTATATCCAGTCCAGGTCGTCCCAGTGATGACATGTGGTATTCCGCCCCCAGGGGGCGCTCGACTGCAAGATCAAAAGCTGCAGCTCCTCCCGGCCCCCTATAAAGGCAGGTGTCCCGCTATCATTCTCCAGTGGTTAAAAAGCAGTAAACAAAAAGTGGACAGGCCGGGAGGCCAAGAAATCGTGTGACTTCATATAGCTTCAGCTTGTACTCTCTCTAACAAGACTTAAGAATACAAAGACCAATGAATAAAAAATGGTAATCACCAAACCAGGCAAACAGGAAATAATGAACAAAAGGGTGGGGTGGGACGACCTGGACTGGATATAATCAAAAACAATTCTACATGTGAGTTTCACAGAACTGTATTTTTCCCTATATCCAGTCCAGGTCGTCCCAGTGATGACATGTGGGACATCCAAAAGCAGTGTCCATTAGGGCGGGATCCCCAGTGCGAAACAGCATGTAGTTCATCTCACTACCGCCTGAAGAACCTTTCGGCCAAAAACAGCGTCAGCTGAGGCCCTAACATCCACCTTGTAAAACTTTGTAAAAGTATGAACTGAAGACCAAGTGGCAGCCTTACAAACCTGTTCAACCGATGCCTGGTGCTGAAAAGCCCAAGAGGCACCAATAGCTCTGGTAGAATGAGCTGTGATCCGAAAAGGGGGTTCCTTCCCCTTGGCAGAATATGCTTGCACCACCGCCTGTCTGATCCACTTACTGAGAGTGGACTTGGCTGGTGGCAAACCTTTTCTAGAGCCCTCTGTTAGGACAAAGAGCAAATCCGATTTCCTGAAGGATTCAGTCGCAGCCAGGTAATACTTTATAGCTCTGACCACATCCAAGGCATGGAGGGTCCTTTCCTTGGAATTAGTCAGTGCTGGACACAAGGAAGGTAAGACAACTTCCTCATTAAGATGAAAGGGAGAAAAACCTTAGGCAAAAAAATCAGGTTTAAAGCGAAAAACCACCTTATCCCTATGTCGCTGAAAATAGGGAGGTTTCATATAAAGCGCGGCCAATTCTGATACACGACGCACCGAGGTGATCGCTACCAAAAAGACCACCTTGAGAGTCAAAATAGATAATGCAGCATCACACAATGGTTCGAAGGGAGGACCCTGAAGAGCAGATAGTACTAAATTCAAGTCCCACACCGACAATACTGACTTACGCGGTGGCCGGACATGGATGACTCCCTGGAAAAAGGTCTTGATCAACCTATGGTTGGCAATGGATCTCTGGAGAAAAAATGGCTAAGGCCGAGACCTGACCCTTGAGGGTGCTCAGCTGGAGACCCAAGTCTAATCCGTGTTGCAAAAACTCCAGAATCCTAGAAATAGAAAATATGCGGCAAGGGAGACTCTTGGTCTCGCACCAAGCAATATAAGCGTGCCAAACTGTAGTATATCATGGAGGAGGACTTCTTCCGTGCCTGAATCATAGTATGCACAACGTGGCCGATGGCCCCTTTTCCGTCAGGATTGAGTTTTCAATAGCCAGGCCGTCAAAGCCAGCGTCCGTAAATTGGGGTGCCGCAGTGACCCCTGTGTGAGAAGCCCTGGGTCGTCGGGCATGATGTAATGATCTACTGACATCTGAACTATGTCCGCAAACCAACTTCTTCTCGGCCAGCGAGGAGCCACCAGGATGGTTGGTAGCCCCTCCTGGGCTATCTTGCGCAGCACTCTGCCCAGGAGTGGAAATGGAGGGAATGCATAAAGAAACTCCGTCCAGGGAATCGCCAGAACATCTGTGGCAATGGCCAGAGGATCTCTTGAGAGGGAGACGAACCTCGGAAGTTTGTGATTGTGTCTAAACGCAAACAGGTCCACGTCCGGCTGACCCCAGCGGAGACACAGAGAGTGAAAGGTCTCACTGCTGAGAGACCATTCCCCCAGGCGTGAGGCACTCCTGCTCAGGGAGTCTGCCTCCAAGTTTTCTACCCCGGGAATGTAGACCGCTGAGATACAGGGAACATTCTTCTCTGCCCAAGAAAGAATCTGGGTCACCTCCTTGAGAGCTCTCTTGCTCCGAGTACCGCCCTGGTGATTGATGTAGGCGACAGCCATCTGATTGTCCGAGTGAACCTGGATCGCACGACCCCTTAAATGGGGAGTCAAGCGAAGAAGCACAACCGGATCTCAGCTCCAGGAGATTTATGGGCAAGCGGTTCTCCTGCAGACCCCACTGACCCTGGATCTTCTGGGTGTGCCAAACGCCTTCCCAGCCTGTCAGACTGGCATCCGTGGTAACTATCTCCCATTGGGGAGTCAGAAAGGACTTGCCCACTAGCAGGTTTTGGGAGTCCAACCACCACAAGAGGGACTGCCTGGCCAGGGGGGACAGCGAAAATTCTTGTTCCAGAAATTCCTGCATCCGATTCCAGCCGGTCAGCAGGTTCAGCTGAAGAGGTCTCATATGAAATTGGGCGAAGGGCACTGCCTCGAAGCATGATACCATTAGGACCACCAATCTCATCCCCAGACGTACCGACGGTTGCTGGCAAGACAGCAAGGCCTGCACCTACGTCTGGAGACCCAAAACCTTCTGCTGCGGCAGAAAAACCTTGACCTGAGCGGTGTCTATCGACTTTCCCAGGAAGGATCTCACTGTTGAGGGATTGATAAATGACTTTGGGTAATTGACTACCCAGCCGAAGGCCTCCAGGGTTGACAACACCGTCCAAGTATCGCTCTCGGCCTGCTGAAGGGACTGGGCCCCAATCAGGAAGTCATCCAGATAGGGGGACACAGGAATGCCCTGGTTCCTCAGGATAGCCATGATGCCCGCCAGCACCTTGGTGAAGACATTCTCAAACCCTGTGCTTGTAGTGGGTTTCGGGATATCCGTGAACGGAGGAATTTTGTGGGCGACTTAACTGCCAGCTCTATCTTGTAACCGGAGGACACTAACTTCTGAATCCACCCATCCGAGACATGCCGCCTCCAGATCTGAGCAAACAGCAGAAGCCATCCCCCCACCCGGATGGGTGAGGGTGCCCCCTCATACCTGAGGGGACTTGGCGGGGGGCTTGGATTTGGCTCCCCAGGAGGGATTGGGTCGGCCACGGGACCTACCTCTACCCCAGGTATCTCTGCGGCCACCTGGAAATGAAGAGCCTTTTCCTCCCCAAAAGGAGCAATAGGCCGAGGGATTCCGAAAGGACCGAGCAGGCTTCCGTCTCTGAGGGAGTCTACCATCCTTGACCAAAAGGTCCAGGCGTTCCCCAAACAGCCTGTGTCCCACAAAGGGGATACTCATAAGCGAGTGGCGGAGGGCAACAAGCAGGGCCGATATTCTGGCACCAAGCCGGACCCCATCGTCCATGGCAGAAGCAACAAAACCAATGAATTCCAGGCAGGCTTTGAGTTCCTTATACTCCTCCGCCCGCTTGCGAGCCTTAGCTCTATCTACAAGATGTCTCACCTTCTTTTTGATGGCTAGAGAGACAATCGCCGCGGCGCACACAGGGCGAAAGAGGGCACCAGCAAAGGTGAACGCATGGCAGCCGGGTCACGTAAGGAAGCAGTATCAGGCGATGGCATAACAGTAGTGTTGGACAACCCCGACACAGGGGGATCCACTTGGGGAGGTCGAGACCATAGCCGAACCAGCACATCAGGGAAGGGATACCGCTTGTCCAGGCCCTTAGGCACCGACAGTAACTTGTTAGGCCTCTCCGATTCCTTGAAAATCATGTCAGCAAAATGGGCCTGCTCCGGAAAGAACCGCCTTTGTCTTTCAGGCCGAAACAAATCTCCCTGCTTCCTCTTAGCCGCTCTGGGAGGAACAACGTGTAGTGTCTCAAACACTGAGGTAAGAAATTTCTCCATATCATCTGGGAGCCACGCATCCTCATCCGAGGAAGAACCAGACATACTGTCATCGCCAGCAGAATAATCCACAGTGGAATGTGAATCATCTGGCAACTCACCTTCCTCCACAGAACCCAGATCATCAAAAAGATTGTCATTATCCAAGTAAACGGGCTCGAGGTGCCGTTTCTTACTCGTGGCCGCCTTAGGAGCTGTCCGCGAGATCTGTCTCTCGAGATTGGCCACAGGTAGCGAAGGGCTAGGGGCAGCGAAGCCCGCCAGGTCATGGTCCAATATAATGCCTCTGGCGCAAGTGGTACAAACAGTGCTGAATCCGCCCAGAGGATTTCTACTGCACAAGGGGCAGACATTTTCCTGCCCAAGTGGGGCCCCAAGCTCACTATCCCCTGATGCCTCCATTATGGTGATTAAACATTGTCAGTAAGGTTACAAGACACTAAAGGCCCAAACCTAAAAATGATCCCTCTTAATAAATAGGGGGACCGGGAGGAACCACAACCCTCAACCACATGCCCACGATCTATACAAGAGAGGGGGAGAAATGCCATGATCAGAATAAGGCAAAGCAATTGGTCATAATACACAGTCAGAAAAAAATAGGGACTCATGGCACCGACAGAGGGACAGAGCAGCCTCTGATGATGAAGAAGGTTCCCCCAGCAGCAAGAATGACGCACCAGGCTCCCAGCGACAGCAGGCCCCAAACAGCAGCAGCAGAGCGCGCAGAGCACAAGGGACAGAGCCTTCCAGAAACGCTCCTCGCGGGGCGGGCGGCGCGGTGATGACGTGGTACGCGCCAGCGCCCGGCTCCACCCCTTCTGGTGGCACGTGAGGAGACGCGCCCGCCCACTGTCTTGATGCTGCATGGCCAGAAAGTGGCCGCGGGGACACCAAATAGTACTTCGCACAGCGAACAACATCCAAATTGTGCAGAACCCTCTCCTTGTCATTGTTAGGCTTAGGGCACAAGGAAGGGAGAACAATATCCTGATTGAGGTGGAAAGCAGACACCACCTTAGGAAGGAAATCTGGCTTAAAATGAAAAACCACCTTATCCTGGTGTCTCTCAAAGTAAGGGGCCTGAATCGACAGAGCCGCCAACTCAGAGACACGCCGAACAGAGGTAATAGCCACCAAGAAAGCAACCTTCTGAGCGAGAACCGAAAGAGCAATATCCTGTAGCGGCTCAAAAGGAGGACCCCGCAGAGCCGAAAGAACCAAATTCAAATCCCAAACAGGAACCACAGCCTTCCGAGGGGACCGCACATGCGCGACCCCTTGGAAAAAGGTCTTAACCAGCGGGTGTAAGGCAAAAGACCTCTGGAAGAAAACCGACAGAGCAGAAACCTGTGCTTTCAAAGTACTAAGCTGGAACCCAAGATCCAGATTATGCTGAAGAAACTCCAAAATCCTAGGAATCGAAAACACGCTACAAGGCAAGGCCCTAGCCTCACACCAATCAATATAGGACCTCAAAGTCCTATAGTAAATGCCAGAAGAGGAGCGCTTCCTAGCTCTAATCAAGGTCTGAACAACGGCCGCAGACAAACCTTCCTCCTTCAGAATGAAGGTTTCAGCAGCAAAGCCATCAAAGCCAGCGTTTGTAAATTGGGGTAAAGTAGTAGACCCTGAGATAACAGATCCGGCAACATGGGAAGCCGGTACTGATCTACGGCCAGCCTTACAACGTCTGCGTACCAAACCCTTCTTGGCCACCTTGGAGCCACAAGAATTGCTGGCGCCCCTTCTAGAACCGGTTTGCGAACTACCTTGCCCAGCATGGAGACGGGCGGAAACAGGTAAAGAAAACCCAGATCCTTCCAAGCAAGGGACAAGGCATCCACTGCCAGAGATAGAGGATCCTGAGAAAGAGACACAAAGGCCGGAAGTTTGTGATTGTGCCTCGAGGCAAAGAGATCCACCACCGGAGTCCCCCACTTGCGGCAAAGATCCAGAAAAACCTTGGGGTTGAGAGACCACTCTCCTTGGCGAGAGGATCCCCTGCTTAGGGAATCCGCCTCAGTGTTCTCCACACCCGGAATGTATACTGCCGAAATGCAAGAACATTGCTCTCCGCCCAGTGCAGGATCAGAGAGACTTCCCTGAGAGCACTCCTGCTGCGAGTCCCTCCTTGGTGATTGATGTAAGCTACTGCCGTTCGGTTGTCTGGACGAACCTGAACCGGTAGACCCTGTAAATGTGAGGTCAGCCATGCCAGAACCAGTCGGATGGCTCTGAGCTCCAAGACATTGATGGGGGTGTGAGCCTCCTGAGGACCCCACACCCCGCTGAACTGATGACTTTTCCAATAAGCTCCCCAGCCCGACAGGCTGGCATCCGTGGTAACCGTCTCTCAACAAGGGACCAGAAAGGATCTGCCCTTCAACAGGGTGCTCGACTCCAGCCACCACCAAGGGGACTGCCGAACCCTGGGAGACATCCTGAAAGGATGATCCAATGACTGCGGACACCTGTCCCAATGCGTCAATAGGTGAAGTTGAAGAGATCTCATGTGAAACTGTGCAAATGGTACCGCCTCGAAGGAGGACACCATCAAGCCCACCAGTTTCATCCCCTGTCGGATAGAGGGACAAGGACTGGCCCAAAGAAGGCTGATCAGATCCTGAATGCACCTTGGTCTGGGGCAAAAACACTCTGGCCTGAAAGGTATCCAGATTCATGCCCAGAAATGAAATCACTCGTGACGGAGAGAGAGAAGACCTGGGGCGGTTGATCACCCACCCGAACCTCTCCAGAGTCGACACCACCTGGTGGGTGTCCAGCTCCGCCTGACAGAGGGAAGAAGCTGAGATCAACAGGTCGTCCAGATAAGGCACAATGCGAATGCCCTGAGCAGAGCCATTATTCCCGCCAAGACCTTGGTGAAGACCCTCGGCGCCGAGGTCAGTCCGAAGGGAAGGGCTACAAACTGAAAATGTTGATCCTCCACCGCAAGCCGGAGTAATCTGTGATGCGCCGGAAAAATCGGAACATGCAGATACGCATCCTTGATGTCTATGGATGTCATAAAATCCCCTTGGCGAAGGGAATTGATAGCCGAGCGCAGAGTCTCCATGCGGAACTTTTTGGCTCCGATAAACCTGTTGAGAACCTTGAGATCTAGAATGGGTCTCACCGAACCCTCCTTTTTGGGAACCGTGAAAAGGTTGGAGTAGTAACCCCTGCCTCTCTCCAACTGAGGCACCAGGCAAATAACTCCCATGTCCAGAAGGTTTTTTACTGCTAACAGGAGCCCCTGTGCAGCCTGAGGGTCCGAGGGCACCCGAGACCTTAAGAATCTTGGAGGCGGCCAGTACTCGAACTCCAGTTTGTACCCGGAGGAGACCACTTCCAAAATCCAATTGCCTGTGACCTCCCGGGCTCAGACCTGGAAGAAGAGCCACAGCCGTCCCCCCACCCCCGCGGGTGAGGGCGCCCCATTATTGCTGAGCCGCTTTAACGGCGGGCTTGGACTTGGAACCCCAGGCAGCCGCGGGACGTGCCCGACCTCTGCCCCTGTTCCAGGACAAGCCTCTGCCACCCGAGAAGGCCAAACCTCTAGCCGCTCTGGCCCCTCGAAAGGAAGGAGTGAACGAGCCAGCCCCCTGAAAGGGACGGCGCTGTTTCTTAAGCTGAGGTAACTTACCTCCCTTAGCAACAGCATCCAATTTATCTCCAAACAGCCGCGCACCCAGGAAGGGAAGAGCTGTAAGCGACTTCTTGGCCCCAAAATCCACCGTCCACTGTCGGAGCCAGACCAATCTGCGCATAGCCACCAATAGAATCTTCCCTAGCAGCCAAGACAAAACCCAGGAACAATTCACATCTCTTAAGGGTAGCAAACTCATCGCTAGCCGGATCAAACTGAGCGTCATTCAGCCAGTCCCTGATTAGAGACCTGGTAGCAAGCGACACTAGGGCAGATGCACAAACAGGCCGCAGGGCCGGGCCCACGCTGACAAATGCGTGACACGCCATCTGATCAAGGCGCTTGTCCTCGCCATCCTTAAGGGAAGTGGCGTCAGGGGTGTTCAGCACAGAAGAGTTAGTCAAACCCAAAACTGGCGCATCGACCTCGGGAGGAGAAGACCATCGCTGAACCGCCTCCACCGGGAAAGGATACTTCATATCCCATCCCTGAGGAGCACCAAGAAGCCGACTGGGCCTTTCCCATTCTTTCAGGATCAGCGCATCAAAATGACCCTGGGTAGGGAATTCCAGACGGGGCTTGCGGGCCCCAAAAAATTTCCCCTTCTTTAGAGGAGGCGCCTCAGGTGGGTCAATATCCAACACCCAATAGATGTGACAAAACTGTGGCCATATCAACGGCATCCCCCAGCGCCTGCCCGACATCAGCATCAGCAGACTGTACATAGTCAGTCTCCGTTTCCTCATACAATTCCCCCTCCTGTAAAGGGGAATAATCCGACAAATCAATGGAATCATCGTCAACATCCCACAATGGCTGGGCCGACGACAAATGTCTCTTTTTAGCCTGGGCCTTCTTGTCCACCGTGCTAACAATAAATTTCTCGATGCTGACCAACATCAGAGTGCGACTCCCCGCTGGCACCAATGACACTTGGGGTACGGATAAGGCGGGGAGGGGAAGGCGATGAAGCGGGAGGAGCCGACCCAGAAGGCTGGGTACCGGACTGCCGCGTTATGGCCTTTTGTGCACATGGTATACAAATCAGCACATTCTCCCCCGTAAGGGATACCCCACACCCCACACATGGCCCGGATTGTTTCAGAGGGAGCCCGAGCCCAGTATCCTGCGGAGCCTCCATAAGGTGATTTTTGTGGTCAGTCGCAAGACTGCAGGGAATTATGCCTAAGCAACCCGGGATGCCCCTTAAAAGTCCCGGTGGGAGGATTTAAGGTGATCAATTTAACACTAGGGACCCCAGGACCAGGAGGAACCCCTTAATATGCACTATTATGAAGCAATCTGCAACACACAATAAGGCATATCAGTTACTATACAGCGTAACAACATCATTCAAAACACACATATATATACCAAAATGACAAAAAAAGCATAAGCCTGTACCATAGAGGGCCCCCCCACCAGAGAGGGACCCCCAAATAACTAATGAAGTGGCCACCAGGCCCTTACCGTCCCCCAGAAACGACAGCAGCAGCAATGCAGCAAGATGGCCCCCGTCTCTGAGGTGATCAGGAAGAAGCAGGAAGAGAAGGGGGGCGGGCCAGCCCGAAGGCGCACTTTTCCAGGCCCCACCCCTCCCCCTCCCAGCAGCTCGGATCTGGCCAGGGAGGCCCTTCAGAAAACACGCAGAACTGCCTGAGGGAGAGAAGCTCCCCAGGCTGACAGGAGAAAGCACAGCAGGCTAGGCCAAGCAACAGCACGAATTCATCAAGGAATAACTTCCAGGTGATCCACACCAACTCACACACACAACTTACAGTGGTAACACCAACACACATACACATATATACATATATATATAAAGTAAAAGGGAGAGGCCGAGGATGGCGGCCAGCCAGCACCCCCCCCCCCAAGAGGGAAGTAAGGGACCCGGAAGGGGGGGGGGGGGAACCCGGCCCGAATAGGGCCACATGCATGTAGGGACGGGGCATCCCACACCAAAACCTGGGTAACCGCCTACCCCATAATGAGGTCTCACAGTGGAGCAATGCTCCTTCTGCACCCATACGGTGCTCCTACCCTCACCAGGACCCGCAGCCTAAGCTGGGAGGCTCAGATAGGGACAATTTAGAAAGGGTCCTGGCAGCAATAGGGACAATAAACGGCCGGGCGCGGGCCCGGCTTACCTGCAAGTAAAAGAAGTCTTCATCTTCTGTCTTGTCGCCTTCCCTGCAGAAAAGAAACTGGGAAATTGGTGGGAGGTCCCAGGTATATATGGACCGGGAGGGGCTTTTCTTTTTTTGCATATTCATCTCTGCACAAGTTCGCCCTCTACTGGAGATTACCCACATGTCATGAAGATCGAAGTGGAGTGTATGGCACACTTAGAATATACAATTCTGTCATTACTCACCTATAGAATTGGTATTATGAGTATACAGTACGTCCTGCTCCAAATATAATACTTACAAGTGGGTTATACTCCGCCAGATGACGCTGGACTGCAGAGACATCGAAAATAGGCTCCTCCTGGCCCCTCAAATACCCGGGGACCTCCCACAAATCCCCAGCATTGAAAAGCAGTTAACGAGAAGCCGGGAGAATTAAACAACCCAAACTATCAATGATAACAATGATAACAATCACCATACAGGGGATCCAAGATAATGCAAAAACCAAGCGTGGGTTGGAGTAGGACGTACTGTATACTCATAATACCAATTCTACAGGTGAGTAATCACAGAATTGTATTATTCTTAGTATACAGTACGTCCTGCTCCAAATACAATACTTAAAGTGGGACATCCAATAGCAGTGTCCATAAAGTAGGGTGGGATCCCCAATAAAAGGCAGCAGCAGACAGTTTAAACCACTGCCGCCTGCAGAACCTTGCGGCCAAAAGCAGCATCAGCTGAGGCCCTAACATCAACCTTGTAAAACTTTGAAAAGGTATGAACAGAAGACCAAGTAGCAGCCTTGCAAACTTGTTCAACAGAAGCCTGGTGCTGAAAAGCCCAAGAGGCACCAATAGCATGAGTGGAATGAGCAGTAAGGCGGAAGGGAGGATTCTTCCCCTTAGCAGGGTAGGCCTGAATCACAGCCTGACGAATCCACTTGCTGATAGTAGACTTGGCAGGAGCCAAACCCTTCCTAGGACCAGAAGGGACCACAAAAAGAGCATCAGTTTTCCTGAAAGGTGCAGAAGCCACCAGATAGTACTTCAGACACCTAACCACATCCAAAGAGTGCAAAACCCTCTCCTTAGCATTGCTAGGATTAGGGCACAAAGAAGGAAGAACAATATCCTGATTCAAATGAAAGGCAGACACTACCTTAGGCAGAAAGTCAGGTTTGAAACGAAACACCACCTTGTCCTGGTGTCTCTTATAGTAGGGGGGCTGAATGGAAAGCGCCGCCAACTCAGACACACGCCTGACAGAGGTGATAGCCACCAGAAATACAACCTTGAGCGTAAGAATGGCCAGGGCAGCATCCTGCACAGGTTCAAAGGGAGCGCCCTGCAAGGCTGACAGAACCAAGTTCAAATCCCAAACAGGCACCATAGGCTTACGTGGAGGTCGCACATGAGTGACCCCCTGAAAAAAGTCCTGATCAGAGGGTGCTGAGCAAAGGACTTCTGGAAGAAAATAGCCAGGGCAGAAACCTGACCCTTCAGAGTACTGAGCTGGAGTCCCATCTCCAACCCATGCTGCAGGAACTCCAAAATCCTGGGAAAAGAGAACACCCGACAGGGAAGAGACTTAGACTCACACCAGTCAATGTAGGCACGCCAAACCCTGTAATTAATGGAAGAGGAAGACTTCTTCCTAGCCTTTATCAAAGTATCCACAACCGAGGAAGACAGCCCCTTCTCCATCAAGATGGAGGTTTCAGCAGCCAGGCCGTCAACGCCAGAGTTTGTAAATTGGGATGGCGTAGTGAGCCCCGAGTGAGCAGATCTGGCACCAAGGGCAGAGCATACTGATCTTCTGCCAGCTGCACCATGTCTGCAAACCACACTCTTCTTGGCCACCTGGGGGCCACCAGAATTGCTGGCACCCCTTCCAGAGCAATCTTGCGCAGAACCCTGCCCAGCAGGGGAATTGGAGGGAAGACATACAGGAACTGAAAGTCCTGCCATGACATTGCTAGAGCATCCGTGGTCAGGGCCAGAGGATCCTGGGACAGAGAGACAAACGATGGGAGCTTGTGATTGTGGCGGGACGCAAACAGATCCACATCTGGTTGGCCCCAACGGTGACACAGGGATTGAAACACCCTGCTGCATAGGGACTATTCGACCTGGCGAGAGGTCCCCCTGCTCAGAAAGTCCGCCAGGCGATTTTCCACCCCCGGGATGTACACAGCTGATATGCAGGGGACATTGGCCTCCGCCCAAGTCAGGATCAGAGACGCTTCATGGAGGGCCCCCTTGCTCCGGGTCCCTCCCCGATGATTGATGTAGGCAACTGCCGTCTGGTTGTCCGAGCGCACCTGAACAGGCAGGCCCCGAAGGTGAGTAGTCAAGTGAGCCAGAACTAACCTGATCGCCCGTAGTTCCAAGACATTGATAGGTGTGTGGGCCTCCTGAGGACTCCACCTCCCCTGGAACCGCAGGGACTTCCAGAAACCCCCCCAACCTGACAGACTGGCATCCGTAGTGACCGTCTCCCAGGGAGGGGTAAGAAAAGATCTGCCCCCAAACAGGTTCCTTGAGTCCATCCACCACAAGAGGGACCTCCTGACCCGAGGGGAGAGCACACAGACCCTGTCCAGGGACGCTGGGTCCTTGTCCCATACTGACAATAGGTGAAGTTGCAGAGGCCTCAAGTGGAACTGAGCATAAGGTACCGCTTCGAAGCATGCCACCATCAGGCCCACCAGCTGCATCCCCTGCCTGATGGAGGGATGAGGACAAGCTAGGAGGGACTGAGCCTGTGCAATCAGACTGTCCACCTTCTGCTGAGGAAGGAAAATCCTTGCCTGAACTGTATCCAGATTCATTCCTAGGAATGGAGTTACCAAGGAAGGGGAAAGTGAGCACTTGGGGTGGTTGATCACCCATCCAAATTACTCCAGAGTGGACACCACCAGCTGAGTATCCAACTCTGCCTGATGTAGAGACTGGGAAGTGATGAGAATGTCGTCCAGATAGGGAAGCACGCGGACGCCCTGACATCTGAGCAGAGACATCATGCCAGCCAGCACCTTGGTGAACACCCTGGGGGCTGAAGTGAGGCCAAATGGCAAGGCCACAAACTGGTAGTGTTGATCCATCAGAGCAAACCTGAGGAACCTTTGATGACCTGGGAACACAGGAATATGAAGGTAAGCATCTTTGATGTCCACAGAAGTCATGAAATCCCCTTGGCGCAGGGAACTGATGGCAGAGCGCAGAGTTTCCATGCGAAAGCACCTGCCCCTGACAAATTTGTTGAGGATCTTCAAGTCCAGGATGGGCCTGACTGACCCATCTTTTTTGGGTACTGTGAATAGATTGGAATAAAAGCCCTTGCCTTTTTCTCTTAAGGGGACCTGGCAGATGACCCCCAGCTCCAGGAGGCCTTGCACTGCTTGCACTAGCTCCTGCGCTGACACAGGGTCCTGAGGAATCCGGGATATGATGAATCTTGGAGGGGGAAAGGCAGCAAACTCCAACTTGTAACCGGAGGACACTACCTCCTGAATCCATCGGTCTGAGACATGAAGCCTCCAGACGTGAGCGAAGTGCTGCAGCCGTCCCCCCACCCGGATGGGTGAGGGCTCCCCATCATGCCTGAGGGGCTTGGGGGATGATTTTTCTTTGGGACCCCAGGAGGGGCCAGAAGGTCCATGTCCTCTGCCCCTGCCCCAGAAATCTCCCCGGATCCCAGGAAAGGAAACCCCCCTCCCCTGTCTGGCACCACGGTAAGGGGAGGAGAAGAAACCCTGACCCCGAAAGGGCTGAGATTGACGCCTGCGCTGGGGTAACCTGCCTCCCTTAGCAAAAAGGTCCAGGCGGTTCCCAAACAGGCGCAGTCCTTTAAAGGGAAAACCAGTGAGGGCCTTCTTGGCAGAGTTGTCAGCAGCCCACTGGCGCAGCCAAACCGAGCGGCGTATAGCCACCACAAGGGCAGAAGTTCTGGCACACATTCTGATGGTGTCATCCATGGCTGAGAGGACAAAATTTACAAAAACATCACAACTGGAGAGTGCATTGAACACCTCACAAGGCAAATCATCAGGGGCACTATCAAGTATATTTTTGATAAGGGTTCTAGTGGCCACAGCAGTAATGGCAGAGGCACAGACCGGGCGCAGCGCACATGCAAAGGCGTGGGATGCCAGCTGGTCAATGCGCCGGTCCTCAGCATCCCGCAGGTTAGTCAGGGGAATGCATGACAGAGGTATTAGACAGCCCTAGGATCGGGGCATCCACCTCGGGGGGGGTGGGGGGGGGGGATGACCAACACTTTACCACCTTTTTGGAACCCGGGAAGTTTACTGGGGCGCTCCCATTCCTTGAGCACAAGGTTATGGAAATATGCCTGCTCGGGAAATTCCAAACATGATTCTGCTGTATGGAAAAACTCCCCTTTCTGCCTGGGAGCCGCAACAGGGATTGAGATGGACAGAACCTCAAAAATCTGGGTCAATAATCTGTCAGTGTCATCCGGGGCCCAGGGGTCAGAGCCAGAATCGTCATGACCCCTTGGTTTCTCATCAGATGAGCCCGAGTCAGAAAACAGCTCCCCATCATCTGACGGGGTATAGCCACAAAGATTCCAAAACTCCTCAGTTTCCATAGGGAAAATAGTGACATTAGGCGTCAAGTGCCGCTTTTTAGCAGGGGCCTTACGCGCTAAGGACTTAGCAATCAACTGCTCAACAGTAGCCAGTCTAGAAGACACATCAGGCTGAGAATCCCCACTAGTATGCAACTCAGCAGGAGTGAGATTTAAGCTTGGGGAAGTAGGTGAAGTAAAACGAGGTGCAGCCACTGGCAGGCCAGATTGCAATGCAAGCACCTGCTAAACACAGGTTACACAGACCCGCGCCTTGTCAGCGTCAGCATGAGGCTGCCCACATGCTACACACAGCCGGTCTTGTCCTGAAGGAACCCCAGTCACATTATCCTGGGATGCCTCCATATGGGGATTATAGCGGCGCTATATGCTATAGGGGATAACACTATATAGCAACCCCGGGTGCCCCAATAACCCGCTAGGGAAGTGGGAGTATTAACAAGGCCTACTAGTTATATAACTAATAAAGGGCCGGGAGAAGCCAAAAGGGTTCGCCCCGCCTGAAAGACATAAGAAGCCAAGACCGTAAGCACACAGTAATAAAAGAATATAAAGCAGCCCACGAGGGCACTTACGGACCGCGGTAGGTAGAAGTCCATCGCGCATGGGCCAACCAAGGAGGTTAAAGATGGCGTCGGTATACCTCGAGGGGCGGGCCGGTATCAGCGATGACGTGGAACGAGCTATAGACGGGCTCCGCCCCCCCCCCCCGAAGAGCGCAAAGCCAGGACGTGACAAGCAGCCAATGACGGCGCACCAGTGCCTGAGGTAATTGACAAAAAGAGTGTGCGGCGGTGGCGGCAAATTTAAAATGACAGTAAAAGGAAGCCAGCGCAGCGGCTGACACAAGACAGACAGAATAGATATAAAGTGTAAAACACAGAATGCATAGCATACACATTTACACCCCCCCCCCCCTCTTTTTCCCCGAAGGCTACAAGGAGAATGAGGGAGGACAGTGGCCACTTAAATAGGGTCCACCGATAGACAGGGGCAAGGGGCACTAGTGTGGGAGGGGCATCCCATAGAGGCTCACCATAAGCCTGAACCGCCCACCCTTTGGTGGGGGATTGCGGTGGAGCAGCGCTCCTAAGCACCTAACAGCAGTGCTGCCTACCTTCACCCGACCAGCGCAGCCAAGGCTGGAAGGCATATTACTAGTGGAACGGGTGGGAATAGTCCTACAGGGCCGCAGGCTAATAGCCCCGCTAACCTGCGAGTAGAGAGCCATTTCTCGTCCTTCGCAGCCAGACTGCAGAGAAATTCTGGGGATTTGTGGGAGGTCCCCGGGTATTTGAGGGGCCGGGAGGAGCCTATTTTCGATGTCTCTGCAGTTCAGCGCCATCTGGCGGAGTATAACCCACTTGTAAGTATTATATTTGGAGCAGGACGTACTGTATACTAAGAATACACACACAAGTGCCAAGACATCAATAAAGCTTGTGGGCAGGGAGGGTATACAGAAAAGGTGGTTCCCCCCCCTAGGTTCACCATAAGCCTGGGGCCGACTACCCTTTTACATAGGGTCTGCAGCCCAGAGCCAAGCTCTGCAGATCGCCAACTGACCCCGGCGTTCACCCTACCGTCACGATCCCGTAGCAGCCAGAGGCTGGGAGGTAGGAGTGGGTCAGAAGGGATCCGTGGAGATAGGGCCCACAGCCACTGACGGGTTAGCCAGGGAGCCACATCCTGTTAGTGTGTTTATGGCTATTGGGTAAAAGGCTTTAGTAAACAAAATAAAAAAAAATAAACACAGGCTGTTTTGGACCACTGGGCTGGTGTTGACATAAAAATCCTTTCATCAGTCCTCCTTTTTCCAGCCCTCTCCAACGATACATTATTTTTCTAGTTGCATTCATCCATCCCTCCTCCTCCCAGCTGCATCCATCCATCCCTCCCTCCTTCTTCCAGCCACATCCATCGATCCACCCTTCTACCAGTCATATACATTCATCCCTCCTCCTACCAGCTGCATCCAGCTATCCACCCCCCCCCCCTGTTCTCCCAGCTGCATCTATTTACCTCTCCTTCTCCTAGCTCCATGCGTCAAGACTTCTCCTCAGCCGCATCCATCCATCCTTCCTTCTCTCAGCCACATCCATCCATCCCTACTTCTCCAAGTTGAATTCATCCATCCCTCCTCTTATATAGTGTGTCCAACTATGTATAAACACATATAAATCATAGTACAGCCGGGCCGGAGTGGATGGTAAACTCTTGAGCTTAATTTTGGCCCCAGTCTGCCCCTGCTAAAGGTTATTACCATATAATAAGGAATCCAAAAATAAAATACATCTTTAAGTCCTAAAGCCCACGTTATGTACATTGCTATCAAATGTTTATTTTCTATAATGCTGTAAACTGTGTCACTAATAAGGAGCAAGATTCTGCCAAAATATGAGCTGACCCACTTCCCTTGCTGCTGTATTACCTCGAGGACAATAATACGCTCAGCTGAACTAATTGGTAGGCTAAGTCACATGCACATATCCTAGAAAATGAATCTCTATGTGAATGTAGTGGTTTAGTACATGTCCCTGTGTCGCCATAGCTTTTCCTGCCCAGCGATGCTTTTAATAGAGAAACAAGAAGCAGGTCATGTGGAAGTAGGACAACTAAAATCCTTTGAAAAAACAGAACTTGTCAATGCAGACGATAACCAGGCTAACCGCTGTGTAAATGGTTCACCTTGATGAACAAGCAATTACTGAGATAATATGAAAAAAAAATCTTGCCAACCTTGAATGCATATCCCCAGAAAAAGGTAAGATCATGGGCAGTTTTAGTAAACACCGCCTATTATAGATGGCATTTTACCAAACCTGTGCAACATCATGATTTCAACAATGTGAAATAAATGGATCATTTTGATACCATTAAAACCTCAAATACACAGCTGGACGGTCAGATACAAGTGGATTAAGAAATGGGGGGAGAATGAATACTGAGCCAGGACTGATAAGGGAATCTGCAAATGATTCAAAGGGGCTTTCTGCAAGGCAGAGAGAGAGAGCTCAAAAGCTCAAAAGGAGCTCTATACTAAGTTGCACAGCCCTTTAAACAAAAGCCAAGGAATCGGATTTCCCAAAAAATACCGTTTTGTGAGTACTCTTTACCTTTAAAACGGGTATTATGAGTGTGCCATACACTCCACTTCGATCTTCATGACACATGGGGTAATCTCCAGTAGAGGGCGAACTTCTGCAGAGATAAATATGCAAAAAAAGAAAGCCCCTCCCGATCCATATATACCTGGGACCTCCCACCAACTCCCCAGTGTAAAAAAGCAGTAAGGGGACCAGGAAGAACCAAATATAACCTTAACAATCAAAACCAATGGTCCACCATATAAAAGCCCCAGAATACCTGAAAAAAAAGGGGTGGGGCGAAGTGGAGTGTATGGCACACTCATAATACCCGTTTTAAGGTGAGTACTCACAAAACGGTATTATTCTAAGTGTGCCATACACTCCACTTCGATCTTCATGACATATGGGACATCCAATAGCAGTGTGCGTCATGGGAGGGAACCAGAAACAGTAAAGAATGTACCAACTCAAACCACTGCAGCTTGCAGAACCTTGCGGCCAAAAACAGCATCCGCTGAAGCCCGCACATCAACCTTGTAAAACTTGGAAAAAGTATGAACGGAAGACCAAGTAGCAGCCTTACAAATTTGTTCAACAGAAGCCTGGTGCTGAAAAGCCCAGGATGCACCAACAGCACGAGTAGAGTGCGCAGTGACCCTAAAAGGGGGAGTCCTCCCCTTAGCAGAATAGGCCCCAACAATGGCCTGACGAATCAATTTGCTAATGGTAGACTTGGCGGGCGCCAAACCTTTCCTGGGCCCGCAGGGCACCACGAAAAAAGCGTCCGTCTTGCGGAAGGAAGAAGTAGTCACCAAATAGTACTTCACACAGCGAACAACATCCAAATTGTACAGAACCCTCTCCTTGTCATTGTTAGGCTTAGGACACAAGGAAGGGAGAACAATATCCTGATTGAGGTGGAAAGCAGACACCACCTTAGGAAGGAAATCCGGCTTAAAACGAAAAACCACCTTATTCTGGTGTCTCTCAAAGTAAGGGGCCTGAATCTACAGAGCCGCCAACTCAGAGACACACCTAACAGAGGTAATAGCCACCAAGAAAGCAACCTTCTGAGTGAGAACCGAAAGAGCAATATCCTGTAGCGGCTCAAAAGGAGGACCCTGCAGAGCCGAAAGAACCAAATTCAAATCCCAAACAGGAACCACAGCTTTCCGAGGGGGCCGCACATGTGCGACCCCTTGGAAAAAAGTCTTAACCAGCGGGTGTAAGGCAAAAGACCTCTGGAAAAAAACGACAGAGCAGAAACTTTCAAAGTACTAAGCTGGAACCCAAGATCCAGATTACGCTGAAGAAACTCCAAAATCCTGGGTATAGAAAAAACCCTGCAATGCAATGCCCTAGCCTCACACCAATCAATATAGGACCTCCAAGCCCTATAGTAAATGCCAGAAGAGGACCGCTTCCTAGCCCTAATCAGGGTCTGAACAACAGCCTCAGACAAACCTTCCTCTTTCAAAATGAAGGTTTCAGCAGCCAAGCCGTCAAATCCAGCGTTTGTAAATTGGGGTAAAGTAGTTGACCCTGAGATAGCAGATCCGGCAACAAGGGAAGCCGGTACTGATCTACGGCCAGCCTTACAACATCTGCGTACCAAACCCTTCTTGGTCACCTTGGAGCCTCCAGAATTGCTGGTGCCCCTTCTAGAACCAGTTTGCGAACTACCTTGCCCAGCATGGAGACGGGCGGAAACAGGTACAGAAACCCCAGATCCTTCCAAGCAAGAGACAGAGGATCCTGAGAAAGAGACACAAAGGCCAGAAGTTTGTGATTGTGCGTCGAGGCAAAGAGATCCACCTCTGGAGTCCCCCACTTGCGGCAAAGATCCAGAAAAACCTCGGGGTTGAGAGACCACTCTCCTTGACGAGAGGATCCCCTGCTCAGGCAATGTGCCTCTGTGTTTTACACTCCCAGAATGTATACTGCCGAAATGCAAGGAACATTGCTCTCCGCCCAGTGTAGGATCAGAGAGACTTCCCTGAGGGCACTCCTGCTGCGAGTCCCTTCTTGGTGATTGATGTAAGCTACCGCCGTTCGGGTGTCTGAGCGAACCTGAACCGGTAGACCCTGTAAATGTGAGGTCAGCCGAGCCAGAACCAGTCGGATGGCTCTGAGCTCCAAGACATTGATGGGGGTGTGAGCCTCCTGGGGACCCACACCCCGCTGAACTGATGACTTTTCCAATAACCTCACCAGCCCGACAGGCTGGCATCCGTGGTAACCGTCTCCCAACAAGGGACCGGAAAAGATCTGCCCTTCAACAGGTTGCTCGATTCCAGCCACCACCAAAGGGACTGCCGAACCCTGGGAGACATCCTGAACGGTTGATCCAATGACTGCGGACACCTGTCCCAATGCGTCAATAGGTGAAGTTGAAGAGATCTCATGTGAAACTGTGCAAACGGTACCGCCTCGAAGGAGGATACCATCAAGCCCACCAGTTTCATCCCCTGTCGGATAGAGGGACAAAGATTGGCCAGAAGAAGGCGGATCAGACCCTGAATCCCCTGCACCTTGGTCTGGGGCAGAAACACTCTGGCCTGAATAGTATCCAGATTCATGCTCAGAAATGAAATCACACGAGACGGAGAGAGAGAAGACTTGGGGCGGTTGATCACCCACCCGAACCTCTCCAGTGTCGACACCACCTGTTGGGTGTCCAGCTCCGCCTGACGGAGGGAAGAAGCTGAGATCAACAGGTCGTCCAGATAAGGCACAATGTGAATGCCCTGAGCTCTGAGCAAAGCCATTATTCCCGCCAAGACCTTGGTGAAGACTAGAGATGAGCGAACTTCTCAAAAATTCGATTCGGGCGATTCGCCGAATTTCGGGTCCGTCCGAATCGAACTTCAGCGAATCGCTCATCTCTGGTGGGAGCGGGGAGGCCGGCTGCGCTGTCAGCGGGTGGCGGAAGCCAGCTTCCGCCGCCCGCTGACAGTGCAGCCGGCCTCCCCGCTCCCACCAAGCCCTGAAATAGAAAAAAAAATGCCGGCATGGTAGGAGCGGGGAGGCCGGCTGCGCTGTCAGCGGGCGGCGGAAGCCGGCTTCCGCCGCCCGCTGACAGTGCAGCCGGCCTCCCCGCTCCCACTATACAGCAAACACTTACCGGCATTGGTGGGAGCGGGGAGGCCGGAATTGATAGCCGAACGCAGAGTCTCCATGCGGAACTTTTTGACTCTGATAAACCTGTTGAGAACCTTGAGATCTATAATAGGTCTCACCGAACCCTCCTTTTTGGGAGCCGTGAAAAGGTTGGAGTAGTAACCCCTGCCTCTCTCCGACGGAGGCATATAACCCCCATGTTCAGAAGGTTTTTTCACTGCTAAAAGGAGCCCCTGTGCAGCCTGAGGATCCGAGGGCACCCGAGACCTTAAGAATCTTGGGGGGGGGCCAGTACTCGAACTCCAGTTTGTACCCGGAGGAGACCACTTCCAAGATCCAATTGTCCGTGACCTACCGGGCCCAGACCTGGAAAAAGAGCCGCAGCCGTCCCCCACCCCCGCGGGTGAGGGCGCCCCTTCATTGCTGAGCCGGTTTAACGGCAGGCTTGGGCTTGGAACCCCAGGCAGCCGCGGGACGTGCCGACCTCTGCCCCTGTTCCAGGACGAGCCCCTGACACCCGAGAAGGCCAAACCCCTAGTCGCTCTGGCCCCTCGAAAGGAAGGAGTGAACGAGCCAGCCCCCCGAAAGGGACGTCGCTGTTTCCTCCGCTGAGGTAACTTATCTCCCTTAGCAACAGCATCCAATTTATCTCCAAACAGCCGCGTACCCAAGAAGGGAAGCGCTGTAAGTGACTTTTTGGCCCCAAAATCCGCCCGTCCACTGGCGGAGCCAGATCGATCTGCACATCCACCAATAAGGCTGAAGTCCTACTACACACGACAATAGAATCTTCCATAGCAGCCAAGACAAAGTCCATGAACAATTCACATCTCTTAAGGGTAGCGTACTCAGTGCTAGCCGGATCAAACTGAGCGTCATTCAGCCAGTCCCTGATAAGAGATCTGGTAGCAAGCAACACTAGGGCAGATGCACATGCGAGCCCACGCTGGCAAATGCGTGGCACGCCATCTGATCAAGGCGCTTATCCTCACCATCCTTAAGTAAAGTGGCGTCAGGGGTGTTCAGCAAAGAAGAGTTGGTCAAACGTAAAACTGGCGCATCGACCTCGGGAGGAGAAGACCAGCGCTTAACCGCCTCCGCCGGGAAAAGATACTTCTTATCCTATCCCTGAGGAGCACCAGGAAGCCGACTGGGCCTCTCCCATTCTCTAAGGATCAGCGCATCAAAGTGATCCTGGGTAGGAAATTCCAGACGGGGCTTGCAGACCCCAAAAAATTCCCCCTTCTTGAGAGGAGGCGCCTCAGGCGGGTCAATATCAAACACCTCCAATAGATGTGACAAAACAGTGGCCGTGTCTACGGCATCCCCCAGCGCCTGCCCGACATTGGCATCACCAGACTGAACATAATCAGCATCTGTTTCCTCATACAATTCCCCCTCTTCTAACGGGGAATAATCCGACAAATCAATGGAATCGTCGCCCACATCCCACAAGGGCTGGGCCGACGACAAATGTCTCTTTTTAGCCTGGGCCTCCTTGCCCATCGTGCTAGCAATAACTTTCTCGATGCTGGCTAACCTAGCACAAACATCAGAGAGCGACTCCCCACCGGGACCAATGTCTCTAGGGGTACGGATAAGGCGGGAAGGGGAAGGCGATGAAGCGGGAGGAGCCGACCCAGAAAGCTGGGTACCTGACTGCCGCGTTATGGCCTTTTGTGCACATGGTATACAGATCAGCACATTCTCCCCCGTAAGGGATGCCCCACACCCCACACATGGCCGGGATTGTCCCAGAGGGACCCCGAGCCCAGTATCCTGCGGAGCCTCCATATGGTGATTTTTGTGGTCAGTCGCCAGACCGCAAGGAAATTAAGCCTAAGCAACCCGGGATGCCCCTTTAAAGTCCCAGTGGGAGGATTTAAGGTGAACAAATTTAACACTAGGGACCCCAGGACCAGGAGGAACCCCCTAAAATGCACAATTATGAAGCAATCTGAAACACACAATTAGGCATATAGTTACTATCCAGAGTAACACACATAAATAAATATATGCGCATATATCATACCAGCTGGCAAAACACATAAACCAGCACTAAAGAGGGCCCCCCCACCAGAGAGGGACCCTCAATCACTAAGGAAGTGGCCACCAGGCCCTTACCGTCCCCCAGAAAAACGACAGCAGCAAGGCATCAAGATGGCCCCCGTATCTGAGGCGATCTGGAGAAGCAGGGAAAGAAGGGGGGTGGGCCAGCATCGAAGGCGCCTTTTCCAGGCCCCACCCCCCTCCCAGCAAGGCGGATTTAGCTAGTGAGGCCCCCCCAGACAACGCGCCGAACGAGGGGGTGAGGCTACCGCGGCCGCGCCGAGCGCCCGGCCCCGCCCCCTTTCTAACACAGCCTGAGGTAGAGAAGCTCCCCAGACTGACAGGCAAAGGCACTGCAGGCTAGGCCAAACTATTAATCCATCAAGGGACAACTACCAGATGAGCCACTCCAATCACACACAGACACTGCCCAAATACAGTGGTAACACCAACACACATACACACAAAATAAAAGTTTAAACGATAAGGGAGAGGCCGAGGATGACGGCCCGCCAGGCCACCCCCCCCCCCCTCCGGAGGGAAGTAAGGGACCCTGAAGGGGGGGTGGGAAACCCGGCCCGAATAAGGCCACATGCATGTAGGGACGGGGCATGCCACACCAGGATCACCAAAAACCTGGGTAACCGCCTACCCCATAGTGAGGTCTCAAGGTGGAGCAGTGCTCCTTCTGCACCCATAGGGTGCTCCTACCTTCACCAGGACCCGCAGCCTAAGCTGGGAGGCTCAATATAGGGGCAATTTAGAAAGGGTCCTGGCAGTAATAGGGACAACAGACGGCCGGGCGCGAGCCCGGCTTACCTGTAAGTAAAGAAGTCTTCATCTTCTGTCTTGTCGCCTTCCCTGCAGAGCAGGAACTGGGGAATTGGTGGGAGGTCCCAGGTATATATGGACTGGGAGGGGCTTTCTTTTTTTGCATATTCATCTCTGCAGAAGTTCGCCCTCTACTGGAGATTACCCCATATGTCATGAAGATCGAAGTGGAGTGTATGGCACACTTAGAATATACACCTACTTACTAAAAGGTGAAACTGAGTGTGCATAGTGCTGAAGTGCAAGCACTGCAAATGTAAAGGGGGAGCAAGGTGGAGATTTAAAAAGGACCAAAACCTGTTTGCATGCAAACGGGTGTTGGTCCACTTTAAGTCCATGAGGCCTGCTGCTGTAAAATTTAAGTGGTTAAAGGGTGGGTTTTCCCAAAATTTGAGAATGAAAGCTAAGTAAAAGATGTTTATGGTGGGAAACAGCCCCATACTCTATTGAAGGGTTACTAAACTCAAGAGGGAAAAAAACAGGCACTCACCTAGGCTTTCGAGGATGGCGGGTGGTGACAGCTGTGGGGGGGGGGGGGGGGGGGGCACCGCAGGTTCCACCCGATCTCAAGCAACATCCATTCATTGCAATGGAGAAGTGGGCCTGGCCTGCTCCTCGATTGTAATGCATGGATGGCGCTGTTAGACTGACAAGAGGGGTGGGCTGGAATGAAAGCGAGTCCCTGTTTTTTGTTTTGTCTGGGTTTTAAAGTGGACCAACACCTAGGATTTTCACTATCCTGGGTTTTTGGTCCACTTCCATGGGGCACCCCGAGAATGGCAAAAAAAACTCACCTCATCCCGCTCCGCATGAGCGGGCCTCAACCAATCAGCGCGCTCAGAGCCGCTGTGGTATGCACGTACAAGGGACAGACAACCACAGCGGCTCCGAGCACGCTGGTGGCCGCTTCTCGCACTTCCCTCTAACAGGGAGCGCGCCCGCGCCAGGCATTCGCAAACGGCCGGCCCGGGTGCGCGCCCTGCTAGAGAGAAGCGCGAGATGCGGCCGTGGCCCACGCATGTGCCGTTGGAGCGGGGGTGAGGTAAGGTGAATGGGGCGTCCTGGGGGGTTTCACACAGCGGGGCATCCCGATTTCGGACGCCCCGTGGGGACGGATCTGATCGGCCTGGGAATCTTTGCATGTGTTCATGTGATGTGTTCAACAAACTGTGGGATGGGGAAGGCTCTCTAAGGATTGGCTCCTCTGCAGCTTTATCCAAAACTAGTGAGTAAAGAAACAAATTTGTCTAGACACCCAGGCTTCTTTTAAATGACCTGTCTGGTAGCTACAGCACTAAACAGGCTCCATGAAAAGAGAACTAAGGGGAATTGGCAAGTGAAAATCTTAATTCTTCTGCTCCGCTGAATGTGAATGCACAATGCATGCATGGTGTTTCATACATGGTTGCCAATCATTTACTAAAGTACTGAACATACCTGGTTATTTTCATAGAACACAATATCAGGAACTTTCATTTTTTCATCTGGATTAAATACTGGAACGGAGATACTACCAAGTCTCAATATGCCCGATTTTATTTCAGCTTGCAAAACAAACAAAAACAGTAATGAGTCAATTACCTAGAGTCTTTACACGCAGAGTAAAAAAAACCTAAGCTATGGGAATCCCCCTTGACACATACCCCTTACACCATTCCCTGTTTTTCTACACCCCGCTGTCTCGCACCCCTGTCTCATACCCCTGAATTCAGCAGATGCATTCCGCAGTGTGAGAGACCTGCAGTGTATCTTCCACTAGCCACTGCAGAAGTCAACACTTGCAGCACTGGCCATCTACCAATAGCTAGAAGATATAGCTGGATCAAGGAGAAATGAGCGAAGGAGAATAGTGGCGAAGTTTGGGTCCGCTTTACTAGCATGGTGAATTGCATCATATTTACGTTGGCAGCCTACTGAGAAACAAACAGTGGCAACAGATAAATGAGAGTTAATAAAAAAAGGAAAAGAAAAACAGATAAAAGTGGTACAATAGTGTAACAGTAAAAGAGCTATCAGAATTTCATGTAAAAAAAGGATGTCTTCAAGGTGCTGAGCTGAACTACTGGCAGTTTCTATTCTGTTTTTTCTTATGTTATCTTGTACTCACAATATCCATTGTCAACTCTGTAGTATATGTACCGTATGTTTCTACCCTGTCTGTAATGACTACTTTGTAAAGCGCTACGGAAGATGATGGCGCTATATAAATAAACAATAATAATAATGTTACTTGTTTGCCAGTTACATCACTCCTAACAATCTAGTGAGCAACAGCAACTTAGGCAGATGTGATGCTGGGCAGCGGAATGCTGTGTAACTGCCATTTTTAGAAAGGGTGTTCAGTAGCAGACCTTGCAAGAAAAAAATCAGGACCTCCTTAACTCCTTTCTATATTCCCAATTAATCACTATTTTTATATTTTTAGCAAACACATAAAAAATAGAGTATGTTAACTGATTAAACGCAAACTCCATCAAATACATGGAGTATAGTTAACACAAGTTAACTTACAGCTGTAATCCCGGTGTAGTATCCTTTCCAGCTCCTCACTGCTTTCCACAATTCCAGAGTCCAACAAGTTTTTCTGCAAAGCAGATCTAGCCAGATTTGGTAAAAATCTAAGGGAAATTGATTAGATGCAAGAAGTATTTAGCAATATTTATAGTAAATTTGGAATAAATAAACCAGCTGCTAAAAAACTTGATACAGCAATTGTTTTATTTTAATTTAAAACAAAAAGTATAAAACATCTAGCTCTAGAAGACACTACCCCAGTCTCTTTCCCACCAGTGCACCCCAATTTACTGCCCTTTGTGTCCCAGATATCAGACCAGACTGGACACCAGCTGTTGAAATAATAGAGGAAAGTGAAGGTGATCTTTATTCTCAGGATTCCCTGAAAACCGCTTGAAGCCCACCATCAGCTCCATTCCTATCCATTCAGCCTGAACAGTTTGCTGGCTGGGGAGAAAGCGCCTCTATTGCTTCCGGGTCGCAGCACGTGTCAGAGCCGCGCCCTGAAGTAATATGAGAGCACTGGGTCACTGATCACGAGACTCCTCCACCCGAATTTTTTACAAAATGGCTAAATGAATGGAATCCCGAGGCTCATGTGAGTACCCCAGGGGTCCCACTAGGCAAGACACACCCAGAACTTCAAATCTGCCAGGATTTAAAAGAGACAGAGCACAACTAGTGCATGGGTGAGACTACTCTGGCCGCCTATGAACCTTGGCTGAACTACACCCGGTAAAGCTGGTCTCCATGGATCAGAGGGCTCCTCCAGAACTCCTGGAGCTGAAAATAAAATGTTAAAATAAAAAATTGGCTGAAGTCTAACAACTCTCTGTCCAGTGGTTCCTTAGGGAGGAAACACAAAGAACCCAGGTGGGAAGGAAGGGGTGGGGTTTTAACCTCTGTTCAGTTTGTTTTTCCTCCCAGGGGGTGGAACCTCCCTCTCTCAAGGATGATGGAAGAAAAACTATTGCTAATGAACAAAACCGCACTGGATACAACATCTACAAGAGGATAAAATATTCTAGTATTTAGACAAATCCAATATATGGCCCAAATGTTTTAACTAGCATTCTTTTTTCAGATCTTTTAATAAAGTTTTATAGGAATCTGTTGTGCAGACACCTAATTTAGTCCTTACCTTGCTTGTGTTAAAACACCACCCTGTGAATATGAATAATGTTAGTTGAATCCATGTACACACCTGGAAAGGCAGGCCTTATTAACAGCATGATGCAGGCTCTCATCTGGGTATTGAGACAACCTTCTGCAGATACGAAGTAACTGCCTTGTGGATAAAGATGAAGCTAAAGACTGTGCCTGTCAAAGGAAAAACAACACTGGAACACTTTTTTCCCCAAATAACCTTGTTAGGCATTAATAAAAATAAAAAAGACGAACGTAAATACTTGACTTGTAAATAAGTGACAGCGCTGATCGCAAATAGTGATAAACACTATAATAGTGATAACAAAATAAAGCGGAGCAAAATCCAGGATGGCCTTCCTAGGGGGGCATCCTGAATCTGAATACCCCACTCTGTGAACCCCTCCCCCCGCACTGGCTTGCTTATTCTTTTATACTTACTATGACCAAGCAAATAAAGAATGAAAATGCCTACATAGATGTATTGTTTGTGTCACTTTGCAGTTTAATCAGTTTAATTTGTTTACTTATGCACGGGGTCTTAAAACAGGTTCATTTGGGGGGGGGGGGGGTTGTAGTTCAGTATAAGTAATCTGACCCTAGAAACTAATTTTCTTTACATATTCTACTCACTGTAGTTTTTTTTTTTTTCATTTTGGAATATACCATAAAGACCTTTGTAAAACATATTTTTCAGCTTAGTCTAGTAGCTAAAACACAATACAATCGTATAACCCCTTTTCTGACAATATAGGCAATTTTAGAATAGTTTTTGTATTATAAAACATGTCCTAAAGTCTTAAAAGCCATATTTACTGAATATTGACAAAAAAAATAATTAAGGCGATTACATACAGTGGGATCCCTTGTCTGACGTAGCTTGTGTGTCAGTGTCAGAAGCTGCTCCACGGATTCCTTTGGGACGTTTGGCACCTAGAAAAATTATTATAGGATATTCTGAACAACAAATCTATCCAGTCAAGATAAAACAATATACTAATATAACATGCATTCTCTGTAGACACTTAGGCATGCTGGAAAAGTCAATAACAGGAATACAATTTTTCAGGGAAACCGATTTGCTCTATAGCAGTACTTCAGTACTGATAACTAAGATAAGAATAAGTCGGATATGTTGAGACTATAACAAACAAAATTAGTAATCCCTAAAAGTCCTGTGTGGGTTACATTTTATTACATTTTTACAGCCAAGGAGCAGTTGGTTCATCTCAACTATATCTATTGTAATCAGCTGTTATACATTGTGAAGCAGTCATGAGTTTACTACAGTAAATAGCTTACAGCTTACATAACAATGTGACGCGTTCATGGAGCTGTCTGATAAATAAGAATGTAAAGATTGTCTCCACTGTAAGGCCAATTTATATTTTAGAACATGGCATTGAAAGAATTAGTGAGGATAATATAACATCACACCGCTGATAAACCAGCCCACCTGGGTATAGGGATATGCATTTCACACACAAATCAGTGTCCTATGTCCCGCCCCTAGCTTCCACAGCTCACTCCGGGCTTTGCAGAATCTACATGCTATTCCACAATATCTGTACAAGGTTAAGCCCTCTAAAACAGCTTATCTCACTGATTTCCAGAGGGGTGCTTTGAGGGAACAATTTAGTGAAGACTTTGACTGAAGGTCTGCTTTGTATAGTGCATTGTATCAAAATATATGCTGCACTTTTGATGTGTTTGAGTTTTTTAAAATAAACTTTTTTTTTGCACAATCCGTAAATAGTAAAGTCTATGACAAAGCAAGTGCTACACTGCGTTATACACGAGTTGCAATAGACTCTTCTTGGCCTGTTCTAGCATTGCGTTGAAAACCCCAGTTAGACTTACTGGTGACTTTCTTCCTATTAGTCCTCAAGGACGGCTTGCTGCTTTTATGCCTCCCACCTGGAACTGGAACAACATTAAAGCTACAAAATGACACTAGACCAACATAACAAACAGTACTCATATGCATCCAGGGCAATTTAGCTGAATCCAGGCAGCAGCATGGCTGAGATGCTGGGAGAGGAAGCTCCAAACTGGCCGCTACCCTTCTTTTCCCAACTGTGCCAGGCTGTTGGTCCGGATTAAATCCCTTTCCTTCACTTTGTGCTCCAGGGTTTGTTTTTTTTTTATGCTTCTTACTGTTATATATGTATGGGCGGGTAGTGGGACACTGTCCTTGAGGACTAATGGAAAGAACGTTACTGGTGTACCTGGGGTTTTCCCCAGGTGTGCTCAAGGACAGCTTGCAGATAAGCAAGAAAATATGAAGCAGCCTACTTTTTGGTTGGGGTAAATGCCTGACAGACCTCTCACCAAACACTTTCTGTCTTGTGTTCTGAAGGGCCACTCGATAGTGTCTTAGGACTGCCTTCCCAGTTGCCGAATTGTAGTTGAGTGAGCTCTTACATTCTATAACTCGTATCACTCACCCACCTTGCCAAGGCGACCTAGGATGCTTGTTGGCCTTTATCCCTTCTAGCAAGGGTAATGAATGAATGGTCTGACTTATGCCATTCCTTTGTTAGCTCCAAGTATGTAAGGATGATCTTTCTCACATCAAGTTTCAGTCCCTCTTGGCCTAGAAAATTTCTATGGTATGGCTCCTTTTTGGACAGAGCCTGTATGTCATCTACTTGTATGGCAGATGTAATTGCCACTATAAAGTTGTCTTAAAGGACGTGTGTCTGATGTTGCATTGTAAGCCCTCTTAGGACCACCAACAAGTCCCACTCCAGGAAAGCTTTCATTGTTACTCCTAAAACTAGTATCTAGGAACTGTGACGGAAGTCACTTGAACCTTTGGAGTGCTTTTCGCTGGCCCCCAACTACGTTGCCATAACGTTGCCGCAAGTAACTATTTTCTTGCTTTGCAGAAGAGTCTTTACTATTTTACTGGATAGTCCTTTATGTCTAAAAGGCAGTCAGATTCAGTCTGTGAAAAGGTGTTCCCTGTTGTAAAAGATCCTTTCTGACTGGTAGAGGCCATGGGATTTATAGGGACTTTTTGTTTAGCAAAGGGTACCAACATTTTTTGGGTCACCTTGGTCCAATATTATGACCGATCCTGTACAATGTTTATCAGAGTTGGCGGAATCATTTATATTGTATAACCCAAGCCTAACTAGTCCCATCTCTGCATTATCCATCCAATAGCTCAAGATTGAGCTGCCACTCTGCCTGATTCTGCCTGACTCTGCTGAGGTAATCTGTCAAACATTGATTTCCTCTAAGAGGACTGCTATAAAGGATATTCTTAGTATACATCCCGTCCCGTTCCGAAAGATATCCTTACACATGGGTTATTCATCTTCAGATGTCACGTGACTGCAGAGCAGAAAAAGTGGCCCCTCCCAGCCCATATATACTGAGGCACCTCCCACAGAACCCCAGATTTTCTCTGCAGTCTCGGCCAGGATGAGAAAGTGTCTCTCTCTCTTTTTCAGGCAGGTGAGCAGGGTCTTTTGGCCCTATGGACCTGTGAAGCTATTCCCACCCGTTCTGTCTTTATCATATTGCCTCCCAGCCTTGGCTGTAGCGTTCGGGTGAAGGTAAAAGACACCATATTTGGTGCTAAGGAGCTGAGCTCCGCTGAAACTCCCCCACCAAAGGGTAGACGGTTCAGGCCATGGTGAGCCTTATGGGATGCCCTGCCCGCATTACTTGTGCCTTTCACCCCCTTTCCCTCATGTGGGTTCCCTTATGGATGACCACGGACTCCCCTCGTTCCTCTGAGTCTCTTAGGGGAAGGGGGGGGGGTTCCGTATATATATATATGCTGTGTTATCATGTTTTTGGTGGCACCATTTGTTATCTTGCTCCGGAATATGCGGAGCGCATTAGGCAGTGATCTTGGCTGTAGCGTTCGGGTGAAGGTAGAAGACACCATATTTGGTGCTAAGGAGCGGAGCTCCGCTGAAACTCCCCCACCAAAGGGTAGACGGTTCAGGCCATGGTGAGCCTTATGGGATGCCCTGCCCGCATTACTTGTGCCTTTCACCCCCTTTCCCTCATATGGGTTCCCTTATGGATGACCACTGACTCCCCTCGTTCCTCTGAGTCTCTTAGGGGAAGGGGGGGGGGCATCCGTATATATATATGCTGTGTTATCATGTTTTTGGTGGCACCATTTGTTATCTTGCTCCGGAATCTGCGGAGCGCATTAGGCAGTGATCCCCGTTTAATTTGGATGCACGGTTTTACTTTTTTCTGATACCGAACTCTTGTACACCGCTCTGCATGTGGCGGCGGCATTTACCTCAGGCAGATACGGCGCGGCCATTGGCTGCTTGTTTCACGAGGGCGCGTCCTTTCACGTTCTTCGGAGGGAGGCGGGCGGGGCGAGTGACTCTTTTTGCGTCGCTCCCCCGTGGCCCGCCCCTCGAGGTATATGTGTGAGCGCCATTCTGTCTCGGCGGTGCCGCGCAGCTGGCTCTCCATTGCGGTCTGTAAGTGCCCTTGCGGGCTATCTTTCTTTATTATCAGTTAAATGTTTATATGCCTTACGGGATCCTATCTTATGTCTTTCAGGCCTATAGAATTAGTGGTTTATCCCGGCCTATACTTTAATTAAGGGAAATTGTTTTAAGATCTTAAATCCTCCCACTTCCCTTGCGGTGCATTGGGGGCATCCCGGGTTTGCTTCTTGCATTATTCCCAATTGGCCAGTTTGAGCCACAATAATCACCATATGGAGGCGTCTCAAGACAATGAGTCCGGGGTTCCTTCGGGACAAGGCTGGTTCTATACTGATTTTGGGGTTTCCCCTGTACCTGGCGACTTCAAGGTCTGTCTTTCCTGTGCCCAGCAGACTGTTGCGCGGTTGTCTGGGATGCCCCTGCTGAGTGCCGCGTCCCCTGTGGCCTTGCCTACTCCCCCTCGCTTACATTTAGCTCCGGTTGCGGCGCATGCTAGCGGGGATGCCCAATCTGATTTTGCTACTAGATTGAATAGACTGATCTGGAGAGGCGGATGGGCGGGTCTGAGCCGTACAAAGCCATTGGCAAGACACGGCATTTGATTGATAATACGTATGTTTGCCCTATGACTTCTGTAGCTCTGGATGATATTGTTGTGTTTTCCCCTGAGGGGGAATTATTTTCTGAGTCTGAATCTGAGGATCTGAATAGGTCCTTTGATGATCCCAAGATGGGGTACAAGCCTTGGGATGCAGCTAATACAGACAGGTTGCTAGCCCATTTATTTGAAGTGCTTGAGATCTCTCCCCCTGTTGCCCCTCCGCAGCAGCAGGGAGAATTATTTTATGCTGCTAAACCGCACTGGGAGTTCCCCGCACATGCACATTTCAACAATCTCGTTTTGCAGGAATGGGAGAAGCCTAGTAGGCTTCCTGGTGTACCTAAAAGCTGGGATAAGAGGTATCCCTTTCCCCCGGAAACAGCTAAATTATGGTGTTCCCCACCCGAAGTTGAGGCTCCAATTCTTGGTCTATCTCATACCTTTGTGGTGCACTCACCGGACACTACCACTTTAAAGGATGTGGAAGACCGGAGCATTGATCAGCTGGCCTCTCATGGTTTTGCCTGTGCAGGGACTGCTCTGTGCCCTGTGTGCGCATCTGCTATTACAACTGTTGCAATCAGAAGATTGATCAGAAGTGCCTTAGAGGGTGGTTCTGCGGCTTTGGGCAGGGGTGTATTTAACTGGCTTATGTATTGTGAGGAATTTACTTCATATGTTCTTGCTGCCCTGGAGCATGCCATTAGAATGTGTTGTAGAACCTCTGCCCTACTTGTTGCTATACGCCGTTCTGTTTGGCTGCGCCAATGGTTGGCTGACATTGCTGCTAAGAATGCTCTTGCTGGGGCTCCCTTTAAAGGACTGCGCCTTTTTGGGGAACTTCTGGATCTGTTTGCCAAGGAAGGCAAGCTGCCTCAGTGCAAGAAGCCACTCAGGCCCTTTCGGGGTTTCAGATTTGCTCTGTCCCCCTTTTATTCCCCCAGGAGAGGAAGGGGGGCTCCCCCTGCTGGGGGCCGCGGTGAGTCATGGGGCAGGGGCAGAACTCCTTCTTGGAGTTCCAAGCCTAAATCCTCCTCCAAGCCCCCTCAGGCATGAAAGGGCGCCCTCACCCATCCAGGTGGGGGGACGGCTTTGGCTCTTTGCTCACGTCTGGAGGCGTCATGTCTCAGACCGGTGGATTCAGGAGGTAGTCTCCTCCGGTCACAAGATAGAGTTTGCAGCCTGGCCGCCCCCCAAGGTTCATAAGATCCAGGATGGCTCAAGACCCCCTGGTGGCTCAGTGTCTGTGTCTTGCTATCCAAAACCTACTGGAATTGGGGGTCATTTGCCATGTTCCTCTGCGGGAAAGGGGCAAAGGCTATTATTCCAATCTTTTCACTGTCCCCAAAAAGGACGGATCCGTCAGGCCTATCCTGGATTTAACCTCCCTGGCGTTATGATTATGTCTGGAATTTTGTACCAAAAGCGTTACCATTTTTTTGTATGGAAATTTGGTGTTATGTATTGTAGGCCTGCAATTCTTAGTAATTACTTACTTAAACCTGACCATAGAAGACTCTAGTAGACCTCTCAGATGTGATAAAGTTCGAAACATAAAATCATGAATTATAATCTAATAAATAATAAAATTTTATTCAATAATGAAATAAATAATGAAATTTGTCAAACAAAGAAAATTCAGTAAACATCCTGGGTGTGGTAAATTTTGAAACATGGGACTGCACATAGACCGACGTCACAATCAGGGCAATGGAACCTGGTTTCCTTTCTGATTTTTTTTCCATTGCCATCTCGCTTTGAGCAGCAAACTACGCACATCCTTGTAGGTGCTGCCTTTTTTGCGGTTGGCGGGATGTAATCCATAAAGTGACGACCAGTCAGGCGTTCTGGGTTGACAACGTCAACAGCACGACGTCCAGATCTGTTCACGGCCACTGATGGCGTTTGGTAGTTCACAAAAATCCGCTCCGCCACCTTCCAGATAAAGTCAGAATGAACAAGAGGCTTGTCACTCTTTCCTCTGTGCAGTATATAGGCATTCCAGAGGCATTGTTCCAGGAGATGCCTGAAGATTTTTTTGTAATATTTTTTTTGTTGTTTCCGCATAGCCGGATAAAATGTCATCGCCTGATCGGCTCTATCGACTCCTCCCATGGTGTTGTTGTAGTCAATCACAAGTTGTGGCTCCATGACATCTTTCCCACCTCTTGTGTGGTCCATAACAGTGGAGGTGTTATGCACTGTACTCATTAGGCACATGTCTTTTTTGTCACGCCAACGCATTGCCATCATCTTTCCTTTCTGCCAGGAAACCATTTCTCCTGTTTTCAGTTTTTTCTTGGCAAACATAGATGGCAGGTCACGTCGGTTGGGCCTAACGGTTCCATATCCATCAGTCTTGTGTTTTATCAGAAACTCGTACAGCTCAGGCGATGTGTAAAAGTTGTCCGTTGTCACACAATACCCCTGATTCAGCAATGGCTCAAGCAGTGTGAGGACTGATGACGTTGCCATCCCATAGCCGCTGTACCTGGGGTTGAATTGTGTTCCTTTACCGGTGTATATGACGGAATTCCATATATAGCCAGTGGCAGACTCGCAGAGCATATAGGATTTTATTCCAAACCGTGCTCTCTTGGATGCGATGAATTGAATCCAGCTGAGACCTCCCTTGTAAGCCATCAGACTTTCATCAATGCTGATGTCTCTATCTGGCACATAGGACTGCTGGAAATTTTTTAGGATCATTTGGTATACTTCCCAGATCTTCTTGAGTTTTGGCGCTGGATGTGTGGCTTCATCAAATTCCTCATTGTTGGTGAAGTGCAAATTCTTCATTATGAGGGAAAATCGGCACTCGGACATGATGGTGCCAAAAAATGGGGTTGCCAGCAATTTATTGGTAGTCCAGTACCATTTCTGCAGGGGTTTCCCCACCACCCCAGTAAGAAGTATTAGCCCCAGGAACTTCCAGATGTCCTCTTTAGTCTCCGGTTCCCATTTTCTGTTCCTGGAAAACTTGCTACGCAGAGTTGCGGATTGCTGCTCGTTGTAGCGATTTGTCTCCGTGACAATCTTTTCAATGACGTCATCTGTTAGAAATAATTTTAGGTACGCCAAAGGATCATTGTGCTCAACGTCTACCTTCATTCCAGGTGATCCAGTAAAAGGAAATCTTGGCGGCGGTACCTCATCCATACCGCAATCAATTGGGCACCAAGTGCACACATCACTGAGGTCGGGTGCAGAATTGTCGCTGTCGCCACTTCTCTGGTCAGTGTCAGAGTCAGATGACGAATCTTGCCACGAATAGCTATCGCTCATTTCTGCGAGGTGCTCTGTGTCGCTGCCGCTGTCACTTATCTGATCCAAAACCGCTTTGGAGATGCTAAAGTGACGCTTTGATGCCATGATAATTTTTTTTTTTTTTTTTTTATGGGCAGAAAAAGGGCAGGCAGGGCAGTGCAGGATGATCAAAGGGCAAATACAATGTCAAATCTGAGGTGATACAGTGTAATCTCACAGGATTTCACTGTATCACTTTGTGTGTGTGTTTTACTGTGTGTTTATAACTTTTGAATTTGCCTCCCAGTTCCGCCCCCATGAGCCTCTGCGGCTCACAGTGACGTAACCAGGAAGTCAGACGCATCTGCCGGGGCTCTCACTGGCGATCACAGCGGGGACATCGCTGGATCGCAAGGAGAAGGTAAGGAGATTTCTGCTCCTCTGACTAATCTACCCCGAGCGTAACTCGGGGTTACCGCTACTTGCAGTGAAAATTAACCCCGAGTCACGCTCGGGAAAACCGCCAGGGAGGTTAAAGCTCTTCAACAAATTTGTCAGATTCAGGCACTTTCGCATGGAGACTCTGCGTTCTGCCATAAATTCTCTTCACCCAGGGGACTTCTTGTCCTCTATAGACATCAAGGATGCTTACCTTCATGTGCCAATTTTTGCAGGCCATCAAAGATTTCTCAGGTTCACAGTGGAAGATCAGCATTACCAGTTAGTGGCCCTGCCATTTGGTCTTACCTCTGCTCCCAGGGTGTTCACCAAGGTGCTGGCAGGAGTGATGGCTCTGTTGCGATCTCAGGGTATTCGCATTCTTCCTTACCTGGACGACATTCTTTTAGCTTCTCAGACTTTGCAACAAGCAGAGATGGACGTTCAGACAGTGGTATCCACTCTGGAAATGTTTGTCTGGGTGATCAATCTTCCCAAATCTTCCCCGTCTCCTTCCAGAGTAAAGTCTTTCTGGGCATGACTCTGGACACATCTCAAGTCAAGGTCTTTCTCCCTCAGCTGAAGGTAGAGAGTCTTCAGTCACAAACACAGCTTCTTCTGTCTTGCCCTCATCCGTCCATCAGACAGGCAATGCAGCTGGTGGGTCTGATGGTGTCCAGCTTCGAGGCTGTCCCATACGCTCAGTTTCACATGAGACCTCTCCAGGTTCATCTCTTGTCAGTATGGGATCGGGACCCAGGGTCCCTGGATCAAGTATTTGTGCTGTCCCCTCTGGCCAGGCGGTCTCTGTCATGGTGGCTGGATCCAAGGAATCTGCTAGTAGGCAGATCTTTTCTGACTCCCTGCTGGGAGGTGGTCACCACGGATGCCAGTCTGACTGGTTGGGGGGCTTTTGGAAGTCTCTGAAATTCCAGGGGCAGTGGGGACCTCAGGAGGCCTATGCCCCAATCAACATTCTGGAACTGAGGGCGATAAGGCTAGTGCTTTCCCATCTGACCGAGCGCCTTCGGGGTCTGGCAGTACAGATCCGCTCAGACAACCAGACAGCGGTTGCCTACATCAATCATCAGGGAGGAACCAGGAGCAAGGGGGCTCTCAAGGAAGTTTCCCTGATTTTGTCATGGGCAGAGGACAATGTTCCCTGCATTTCGGCTGTGTACATTCCGAGGGTGGAGAATCTGGAAGCGGACTCTCTGAGCCGGGGGTCTTCTCGCATGGGAGAATGGTCCCTCAGCAACAGGGTGTTTCATTCTCTGTGCCTCCATTGGGGCCAGCCAGATGTGGACCTGTTTGCGTCTCGTCACAATCACAAGCTTCCAGTGTTTGTCTCCCTGTCACAGGATCCCCTGGCCTTGTCAGTGGATGCTCTGGCAATGTCTTGGAGGAGCTTTCAGTTTTATACGTGTTTCCTCCATTCCCTCTGCTGGGCAAGGTGCTGCGCAAAATAGCCCAGGAAAGGGGTGCCAGCCATTCTGGTGGCCCCATGTTGGCCAAGAAGAATTTGGTTCGCAGACATCGTACAGTTGGCAGTAGATTGCTTTGTCCTGTCCCTGGTGACAGACCTGCTCTCTCAGGGGCGGCTGCGCCACCCCAATTTACAAACACTGGCTTTGACGGCCTGGCTGCTGAAACCTCCATCTTGATGGACAAAGGGTTGCCGGCCTCTGTAGTTAACACCATGATCAGAGCTAGGAAGAAGTCTTCTTCTACCATTTACTACAGGGTTTGGCGTGCTTACATCGACTGGTGTGAGTCTAGATCACTTCCATGTCGGGTGTTCTCAATTCCCAGGATTTTGGAATTTTTACAACAAGGCTTGGATCTGGGTTTTCTTTTGCTCAGCATCATCTGGACTTTCTTTCAAGGCATTACTCATTTGCATCCACCACGCAAGCCCATGTTACCTGTTTGGGATTTGAACTTGGTTTTGTCGGCCATGCAAGGGTCTCCTTTTGAACCTTTGTAGGAAGCGGCTTTGTCCACTCTCACTGTCAAGGTAGCCTTTTTGGTGGCTATTACCTCTGTCAGGTGAGTTTCTGAATTGGCTGCGCTTTCCATCAAGCCTCCTTATTTTGAAAGACACCAGGACAAGGTGGTGTTTTGCTTTAAAACTGATCGACTGGTGTGAGTCTAGATCACTTCCATGTCGGGTGTTCTCAATTCCCAGGATTTTGGAATTTTTACAACAAGGCTTGGATCTGGGTTTTCTTTTGCTCAGCATCATCTGGACTTTCTTTCAAGGCATTACTCATTTGCATCCACCACGCAAGCCCATGTTACCTGTTTGGGATTTGAACTTGGTTTTGTCGGCCATGCAAGGGTCTCCTTTTGAACCTTTGTAGGAAGCGGCTTTGTCCACTCTCACTGTCAAGGTAGCCTTTTTGGTGGCTATTACCTCTGTCAGGTGAGTTTCTGAATTGGCTGCGCTTTCCATCAAGCCTCCTTATTTTGAAAGACACCAGGACAAGGTGGTGTTTTGCTTTAAAACTGATTTTCTGCCTAAAGTTGTGTCTGCCTTTCATCTCAATCAGGACATTGTGTTGCCTTCCTTGTGCCCTAACCCAGGTAACCCAAAGGAAAGGGTGTTGCACTCTCTTGATGTAGTTAGGGCTGTGAAGTTCTATTTGGTGGCTACTGATTCCTTTAGGAAGACTGATGCCTTCTTTGTGGTTCCGTCTGGACCTAAGAAAGGCCAGGCTCCTGCTAAATCCACTATCAGCAAGTGGATCCGTTAGGCTGTGATTCAGGCCTATTCTGCTAAGGGAAAGAAACCTCCTTTCCACCTTACTGCTCATTCTACTCGGGCTATTGGTGCCTCTTGGGCTTTTCAGCACCAAGCTTCTGTTGAACAAGTTTGCAAGGCCGCAACTTGGTCTTCTGTTCATACTTTTTCTAAGTTTTACAAGGTTGATGTTAAGGCCTCAGCTGATGCTGCTTTTGGCTGCAAAGTTTTGCAGGCAGCAGTGGTTTAGACAGCTTGCTGTTGCCTTTGGGGATCCCACCCTACCTTACGGACACTGCTATTGGATGTCCCATGTGTAAGGATATCTTTCGGAACGGGACGGGATGTATACTAAGAATAATACAATTCTGTGATTACTCACCTGTAGAATTGATATTATGAGTATACGTCCCGTCCCGTTCCGCCCCACTCTTGTTGTTCTTGTTACCTCTTTATGGTGATTGTTGTTTATATTCTCCCGGCTTTGTTAACCGCTTTTAAATACTGGGGTTCTGTGGGAGGTGCCTCGGTATATATGGGCCGGGAGGGGCCACTTTTTCTGCTCTGCAGTCACGTGACATCTGAAGATGAATAACCCATGTGTAAGGATATCTTTCGGAACGGGATGGGATGTATACTCATAATATCAATTCTACAGGTGAGTAATCACAAAATTGTATTTTTGTTCTGATTACCAACAGACTGAATATAGAGCCTGACACATCCCCCAGGCTTCTGGAACGGGTTCCTTGATGGTTTTAGGTAGGTCATGGTGGTAGAGTTGCCTGAGAGGACTTGCATGTGTCCTGTGCTCGATCCCTCACTCTAGCAGCATTCACTCTACTGTTAAGAGTTCTCTGAAGAAAGACGACTTGCTAATTTCTCTGTTCCATGAACCCTGGACTTGGAGCATTACCACTGTGTGCTCCTCAGTCCCGACTGCTGGTTACCAGTGGTGGACTTGTTAAAGGTACCTTCTTCTTGTGGAAAGAATCTCCGCTGAGTACCACCCAGAAGACTGAGTTTTATTGAAACTGGTAATTTGGTGAATTTATCCAGGCTCTTGTCTCCTGTCCCACTGCTGTAGGAAGACGTTTTGTAATGGTCTGGAGTGGTATTGGGATCAGGTATCACTTGCAACTTTTGCGGCTTTAAGGACCAACAGTGGTAGGATGTCTAAGTACGCTACGATGTACCTGTTTTATTATATTCTTGGGGCTAGTGAAATCGCAAAGGGCAGAGCCCTAAACTGCCAGTGCTACTTTTGCTACAGAGAATTCTGAAAATCTGAGAAAATTGGGGCAGGCATCCTAACTGAAGATTTGTGTCAGGGCTGCTGCTTAGGCTGGGGAGGGTTAAAGAGGATCCCTCCCGCGTTCCTGCCTTGGCTCTTTGCTGGGTCCATTCTTCTCTTGGCCCCAACTAAAACAAATGTGGGTGCACAGGAAGGTTTCTGGCTAGGTGGCCACTTATCCCCTCTAGGTTTCCTACTCTGCCCATGGCGGCTCAGGTTGGTGCTGGATGGATGCTGCCAGGTCCATGTCAAGCACTCCTGCAACTGATAAGACAACTTAGAGCGCTATACGCGGTGACCAGCACAAGCTGCGTTGCGCGCGCTGTTGTATGCTCTCTCTCTGCTGTCTGCACAGCACTGCTGGCTCCTCTCCAGGCCGGTAGACATGCTCCAGAATCGTTCCTCTAGGGTTTGCTGCCACACATCTTCAGCAGCCCCGGAATCCCTCTCTTAGGCCTCGTCTGCCAGGGGTGCAGACCCTGTCCCCCTCACAGCCGAGCCTGGAGGAGAGGACCAAGACATGCCAGCGGCTGCTGTTGCGCACCCAGCCGAAAAGCGTTATACTTACCCTGTGCCCCAAAAACATAGACAGAATCTACTTGAGAATTATGTCAGTCTTAGGGGCCACAGTCAGTAGTACCTCTGGACACCTGGTCCTCCCTGTACTATTGCTGCTCTGGGGACCCAGTTATCCATCGCTTGAGAGGGACAAGTCTGCTGCGACCTCCACCACGCACCCGGCATTGGAGTCACATGGATACATAGAAACCCAACATTCCGCCAGCTCACCGGGAAACTGGCCAGAATATATATACTCACCTGGCTCCCCTACTGCCTCTGTCCACCTGGGAGAAAGGGAATGGATATGGGGAGCATAGCCTAAGGGCCAATTCGCCAACCGGCTGTCATTGACTCTGACTGCACTGGGGACCCGTACCTCCATTGCCAGAAAACCGAACAAGAAAAATTCTCGAGCTGCTGCTCCAGCCTGTTTCCTGGAAGAGGAAACACAAAAACCCTGAGCACAGAGGAAGAGGAGGAATTTAATGCTGTTCCAGTTTGTGTTTCCTCTTCCAGGTGGGAGGATCATAGCAGCAAGTTGTCCTTGAGGATGCCTAGGGAAATACTGCTTGCAACATTTTCCCAATGAGCCGTGTTGTGAACTGGCCCATTAAACATAATAGGCAGTCTTTTCCCGTTCGTTATGATGGTGTTGCCCACTGCAGCGCAAATGGATAGGTAATTTGTCATGATGATAAAGATCTGCTTATTGCCATATAGTGCAATAAACGTGAGGAATAATTTTATTGAAAAATACCTATTTAAAATGGTAGCTAAATGTATTGTTTTGCATCCCCAAAGAAAAACAGTACCCAATATGTTTAAAAAATATGTTAAAAATAAGTGAAATAACTGAACAAACTAAATGTAATGTAATTCGTTTGATTATATAATTAGCACAGCATAAAGTAGATGATGATCACTGTGTCCCTTACCATTTCCCGCATGATCTGAATCTCCTCCTTTCTTGTAGATGGTTTAACCTCATGAAAAAGAAACATAGTGAGAAGCTCAGGACCCAGCCACTGCTGATTACTGCTGCCAATCACTGGGGGCTCTGCCATGGCAATGATTCGGAAAGATGGGTGAATAGGATGGATGGACCTATCAAGTGAATATAAATACCAGAAAGTCATAACTATTTCTTTACAAATATTCATTGAGTAATTTGGTTTACTTCAGCCCTCTTCGAATGAATAAATAAGCCCCAGTTTAACATGCTTAATGTGGACCAAAACTCCTAAAAATTAGTTGGTTTGCTTTAAGAAATTTTCCTGGGGGGGCATCCTGGTTTGAGATGCTCTGTAGTGTGAAATTCCCTGGTTTCCCCCTTAACGCATCTTAATCCTCGATCCCTTGCCTGTGGCCACTGTAGCACTGCACAGCATCCCTGATCCCTCCAGCCAGTGTGGCCCGATTGGCAGACTTTTATGTTGAGGTGCTGCGAGCATGCAGGCCAGGGAGGTCTCCAGAGGTCCACATATGGGGGAAATACAAGGAAACCAGGAGGGTTTACATTGTAAAGAAAGGGGATAACTTAACCTAAACTAGAGTCTTTTACATTCTTGTTCACAATTTCACAATTTAGTCCACTTTTAAATATATATACATTTTACTGATTGCATTCAGGGATGCACTGATCCATGAGTAAGTTAAAAGAACTGGCTTAACCTTGTGAATTAAAAAATACCATTTTGTGAGTACTCACCTGTAAAATGGATATTGTCAGTGTGTCACACACCCCGCTTCCCCTTTAATTCTTACGATAGGGTTACTCCACCGGCAGGTGGCGACGTTGCAGAGAGAAGTCTTGAAAACGAGCCCCTCCTGGCCTACATATACCTGGGACCTCCCACTTAACACACAGTGAATTCAAACAGCAGTAAGACAAGGTACCAGGAAATCCAACGGTAACCTCAAAATAAAATAAAGGAAAGCTTCACCATATAGAGGATCCAGGATACCAAAAAGGGCGGGTGAAGCGGGGTGTGTGACACACTGACAATATCCATTTTACAGGTGAGTACTCACAAAATGGTATTATTCTCAGTGTGTCACACACCCCGCTTCCCCTTTAATTCTTACGATAGGGACATCCAAAAGCAGTGTCCACAAGGGGTGGGTATCCGACAGCAAAATGAAGCATAACTTAAACGACTGCGGTCTGCAGAACCTTGCGGCCAAACACAGCATCCGTTGAGGCCCGCCTTGCATCAACCTTGTAAAACTTAGAAAAGCAGAAACAACCTTAGGAAGAAAGTCCGGTTTGAAACGAAAAACCACCTTGTCCTGATGCCTCTCAAAGTAGGGCGCCTGAATTGACAAGGCCGCCAACTCCGAGACACGCCGAACCGAAGTGATAGCCACCAAGAAGGCAATCTTCTGAGTCAAGGCAGAAAGAGCAATATCCTGCAAGGGCTCAAAGGGTGGAGCCTGAAGAGCAGAAAGAACCAAGTTCAAGTCCCAAACAGGGAGCAATGGCTTCCTGGGAGGCCGCACATGCGTAACCCCCTGGAAAAAAGTTTTGACTAAAGGATGAGGCGCAAAAGGCTTCTGAAAAAAGATAGACAAGGCAGAAACCTGCCCTTTCAAAGTACTCAGCTGGAGACCAGAGTCCAGCCCTGATTGCAGAAAATCCAAAGTAACTGAAAAGACCCTACAAGGCAAAGATCTAACCTCACACCAAGCGATATAGGCTCTCCAAGTCCTATAGTAGATGGTAGAAGAAGACCTCTTCCGGGCACAGATCAGAGTCTTAACAACCGAATCAGAAAGACCCTCCTCCTTCAAGATGAAGGTTTCAGCAGCCAAGCCGTTAAACCCAGCGTTGGTAAATTGGGGTAACACAGCCGACCCTGAGTGAGCAGATCGGGCCGAAGAGGCAGAAAGATCTGATCCACCGCTAGCCGAACGATGTCTGTGAACCATACTCGCCTTGGCCACCTTGGAGCCACGAGAATGGCGGACACCCTTTCCAGAGCCAGCTTCCGTACCACCCTGCCTAGTATGGGTATCGGAGGAAAAAGGTACAGAAAACCCAGATCCCCCCAGCTCAGGGACATGGCGTCCACCGCCAGAGCCAGAGGATCCTGGGAGAGCGACACGAAGGTCGGAAGCCTGCAATTGTGACGAGAGGCAAACAGGTCCACCTCCGGTGTCCCCCACCAGAGACACAGCGACCGAAAACCACCATTGAAGGGACTGCCGGACCCAGGAGGACAACTGGAAGGGGCGATCCAACGACCGTGGTCGCCGGTCCCAAGACGCCAAACAGATGAAGCCGAAGCGTCCTTGTGTGAAATTGAGCAAAAGGAACTGCCTCGAAAGAGGCAACCATCAACCCTACCAGTCTCATCCCCAGACGGATGGACGGTCGAGGATTGGAAAGAAGGAACCGAGCCAATTCCTGAATCAGACAAATTTTGGATTGAGGCAGAAACACCCTGTGTTGACAAGAATCCAACCGCATTCCCAGAAAGGACACCCCCCTGGCCGGGGCGAGGGAGGACTTGGGAAAGCCATGATGAGAAGGTCGTCCAGATAAGGTACGACGCGAATGCCTTGAAATCTGAGAATGGCCATCACCCCTGCCAGCACCTTGGTGAACACTCTTGGAGCCGAGGTAAGGCCAAACGGAAGTGCCACGAATTGAAAATGCCGATCTTTAATTACGAACCGAAGAAAACGTTGATGAGCCTGGCAGATGGGAAAATCAAGGTAAGCATCCTTGATGTCTATGGACGTCATGAAGTCCCCCTGCCAAAGAGAACCGATGGCCGATCGCAGAGTTTCCATGCAAAACTTCAGAGTACGGATGAATCTGTTGAGGAACTTCAGATCCAGAACGGGGCGGACCGACCCGTCTTTCTTGGGGACTGTGAAAAGATTGGAGTAAAACCCGAGGCCCACCTCCAAGTGCGGCACTGGCCGGATGACCGCCATTTCCAGAAGATTCTTCACCGACGCCAGGGGCCCCTGCGCGGCCAAAGGATCAGTGGGCACCCGAGACCGGAAAAACCGTGAAGGAGGGCGAGACTCAAACTCCAGCTTGTAACCGGACGACACCACCTCCCGGATCCATCTGTCCGGAACCTCCTGGTCCCAAACCAGGGAGAAGTGTTGCAATCGTCCCCCCACCCGCACAGGTGAGGGCACCCCCTCATTGCTGAGCGGGCTTACCAGCAGGCTTGGGCTTGGCGCCCCAGGACTGACCGGGACGGCCACGGCCCCTCCCCCGGGTCCAACCTGCACCCCTGGTAGCGGGAAAGGAGGCCCCCCTGCCCGCTCTGACTCCCCGAAAGGAGGGGCTAAAGGAAGCCGCTCCCCTAAAGGAACGACGCGGCCTCTTGCGTTGAGGCAACTTACCACCCTTGGTAACTGAATCCAATTTGTCGCCAAACAGGCGTAAACCTACAAAAGGAAGAGCCGTAAGCGACTTCTTAGAGTTAAAATCCGCCGTCCACTGACGCAGCCACACCGACCGACCAATAGCAACCAACAGGGCCGCGGTCCTGCTACACATCGCAAGCGCATCGTCCTGGGCGGTCATGACAAAGGAAATAAACGACTCACACTGCTTGAGAGAACCGAACTCATCACAAGTGGGATCAAGATCTGCGTACAAATCTCTAATAATGGACCTAACAGCCTTCAGAAGAAGCGCCGAAGCACAAACCAGCCGCAGTGCCGAACCAGCACTGATAAAACCACGGCGAGCCAATTGATCAATCCGACGATCCTCACCATCCTTAATGGTAGTAGTGTCAGGGGAGTGCAACACAGCCGTGTTAGACAGCCCCAACACGGGGGCATCGACGTCAGGTGGAACAGACCAAAGCTTCACCAAATCCTCCGGAAAGGGATAACGCTTATCCCAACTAGGAGGAACTCCAACAAGGCGCGTGGGTTGTTCCCATTCCTTAAGGACAACCCTCACAAAGTGTTGTTGCCTGGGAAACACCAAACGCGGCTGGGGCACATCAAACAACTCACCCTTTGGCGGAGGGACCGCCTCAGGTGGATCCAAAGCCAAAATCTCAAACATTTGAGCCAAAATGGAAGGAGTGTCAAGGAACACCCCCGCAGCCTGATCGCCAGCGGTACCAACCAATTGCTGGTCTACAGGCTCGTCCGACTCCTCTAGGAGCTCCCCCTCCTCAGCCGGGGGACAATCGGACCAATCCAATACTTCGAACACCTCATCCTCTGGAACAGGTGATGCCGGAGAAAGGTGCTTCCGCTTAGCCGTAGCCTTCTGAGCCACCGCGGCGGAAACTATTTTCTCGAGGCTGGCCAATCGTGCACACACCTCGAATTGCGAATCCCCACCTTTGACAACGTCATACGGGGTCCGAAATAGGTGGGGGGGGGTAGGAGATGACGGAAGTTGCGAGGAGCCAGAAGCCGGATTGCAGGACTGGCGCGCAATATTCTGCTGTGCTCATGGAATACATATTATGACATCATCGCCTGGGAGCGGAGCCCCACAACCCCCACACAGCCTGGATAGCCCCCGAAGAGCCATTTCCGCTTATCCCAACTAGGAGGAACTCCAACAAGGCGCGTGGGTTGTTCCCATTCCTTAAGGACAACCCTCACAAAGTGTTGTTGCCTGGGAAACACCAAACGCGGCTGGGGCACATCAAACAACTCACCCTTTGGCGGAGGGACCGCCTCAGGTGGATCCAAAGCCAAAATCTCAAACATTTGAGCCAAAATGGAAGGAGTGTCAAGGAACACCCCCGCAGCCTGATCGCCAGCGGTACCAACCAATTGCTGGTCTACAGGCTCGTCCGACTCCTCTAGGAGCTCCCCCTCCTCAGCCGGGGGACAATCGGACCAATCCAATACTTCGAACACCTCATCCTCTGGAACAGGTGATGCCGGAGAAAGGTGCTTCCGCTTAGCCGTAGCCTTCTGAGCCACCGCGGCGGAAACTATTTTCTCGAGGCTGGCCAATCGTGCACACACCTCGAATTGCGAATCCCCACCTTTGACAACGTCATACGGGGTCCGAAATAGGTGGGGGGGGTAGGAGATGACGGAAGTTGCGAGGAGCCAGAAGCCGGATTGCAGGACTGGCGCGCAATATTCTGCTGTGCTCATGGAATACATATTATGACATCATCGCCTGGGAGCGGAGCCCCACAACCCCCACACAGCCTGGATAGCCCCCGAAGAGCCATTTCCGGTAATGTCGGAAGCCTCCATATGGTGAAATTATGGCATTCGCAATAACCCAGGGATTTACGCATTAAGCAACCCGGGATGCCCCCTTTTATAATTAAAGTCCCGGGAGTGGGAGGATTTTTAACCAATAAGACTAGCCAGGTATATCAGACCGGGCACACCGCAGCGCGGAAATCCCCGGACCTGTAGGAAAGAGACCACAATCAGCCCCCAGAAAAAAATATAACAAAAAGCCTGCTGCAAGCAAACATACACATACAGACACTATACATTAAATAGACAAGGTATACTGAAAAACACATATATATGAATATGTATATATACATATATATATATATATATCTGAAGATTTCTAGAAAGTAACATGCAGCCCTTTATACCCCAAAGGCATTATAAACAGTGCACTATCACAGTGATGAGCCAGTGCAACCATATGAGCCACAACATAGGAACATATAAACTCCATGAAAAAATGTCCAAGACTGCATGACAACAGACAAGAGTCAAAGTGTATACTTGCGTAAGCCTAAGAGCCCTCCTCAGCAGCCCGCCTCAGCCGGGGGAAACAGCAGCAACTCCGGAGGAGGGGAGACGCAGGGCGGGACGGACAAAGAGCACGAAGCGCTCCGGCCCCGCCCCCCGTCACGTCAGCACAGCGTCAACGCGGCCTCGCCCCCTAGAGACGAGCACCACGACTTCGCCATAATGGCGACGCCGTATGAGCGAGGCGGGTGCCCGTAAACAAAAAACAAGGCACCCGCCGCCCCAGAGAAAAACATACAAACCACTAGACCACCAGGGACACCCGGAAAAGGAGCCCCCGCAGAGGAACACCTGCGGCTAGACCGCAGCGCCGGCCTCACAAACTGTCAGCAGTGTTTAACATATACAGCCAAAGATGTTCACACACATGCATGCCAGGCACACTCTAGTCAAAAACAAGGCCAGTAAAGACACCCCCAAGGGCCACCACCCCCCCTCACGCTAAGGGAGAAGGGACCAGGCGAGGGAAGGCTAGGCTAAAAAGGGGGGACCGGGACGGGGCATCCCAAATCCGGATCACCGGCCGGATAACCGCGTTGCCCCGCGCGTGGGGACGAGCGGAGGAGCTAAGCTCCTAGGCACCATGAGGTGCCGTCAACCATTGCCCAGGCAGCAGCCTAGGCTGGGAGGCTTCCAGTATCTTTAACAGAGTATACAAAAACAACAAGCAGCTGGGCAGAAATAGACCATAAGAGGATGCCGGAGTCTGACCCCGGCTACCTGCAAGCAGGAGACTTCTTTCTTCTGTCTTGTCGCATCTTGCAGAGAGAAAACACTGGGTGTTAAGTGGGAGGTCCCAGGTATATGTAGGCCAGGAGGGGCTCGTTTTCAAGACTTCTCTCTGCAACGTCGCCACCTGCCGGTGGAGTAACCCTATCGTAAGAATTAAAGGGGAAGCGGGGTGTGTGACACACTGAGAATATATAAGAAGACACCCACAGATTTGAAAATGACGATCAATAGTATAAGTAATAATAACACAAACTGCAAAAGATAGGGGTACATATGACACCAAATCAAGGTCACATAGTCATAAAGATCTCAAACACCCGTCGCCAAGAGAAACGTCAGTAGTAATGATTATATTTGGTGGGGCACAAAAATGTAGTCAATTTTGGCTGCTAGATTATTGCAAGATAATGTTATCAGAAAATATTAGGGTGCAACTTGGTTTAATCAGAATGAAATCTGTGCATGGGACAAACTGAGACATCTCAAAAAATACAATTCTGTGAAATACTCACCTGTAGAATTGATATTATTTGTATACAGTATGTCCTGCTCCAGATATAGTACTTACACTTGGGTTATCCCCCGCCAGATGGCGCTGCACTGCAGAGACATGCAAAACAGGCTCCTCCCGGCCCCTCAAATACCCAGGGACCTCCCACAAATCCCCAACATTGAAAAGCAGTGAACAAGAAGCCGGGAGAATTTAACCACCAACTGGAACTATAAAAATGATGACAATCACCATACAGGGGATCCAGAATAATGCAAAAAACCAGGGTGGGGTGGAGCAGGACATACTGTATACAAATAGTATTATTTCACAGAATTGTATTATTCTTAGTATACAGTACGTCCTGCTCCAGATATAGTACTTACACTTGGGACATCCAATAGCAGTGTCCATAAAGTAGGGTGGGATCCCCAACAAAAAAGGCAACAGCAGACAGTTTAAACCACTGTCACCTGCAAAACCTTGTGGCCAAGGACAGCATGAGCTGAGGCCTTAACAACAACCTTGTAAACCTTGAAAGGTATGAATAGAAGACCAAATAGCGACCTAGCAAACTTGTTCAACAGAAGCCTGGTGCTGGAAGGCCAAAGAGGCACCAATAGCACAAGTAGAATGAACAGTAAGGCGGAAGAGAGGACTCTTCCCCTTAGCAGAATAGGCCTGAATCACGGCCTGACAGATCCATTTGCTAATAGTAGACTTGGCAGGAGCCAAACCCTTCCTGGGCCCAGAAGGGACCACCAAAAGACCATCAGTTTTCCTGAAGGAAGCAGTGACTACCAGGTAACACTTCAGACACCTGGCCATATCCAAGGAAAGCAGAACCCTTTCCTTGGCATTGCTAGGATTGGGGCACAAAGAAGGAAGAACAATATCTTGATTCAAATGAAAAGCAGACACCACCTTATTCAGAAAGTCCAGCTTAAAGCAGAACACCACCTTATCCTGGTGTCTCTCAAAGTATGGGGGCTGGATAGACAGAGCAGACAGCTCAGACACACGCCTAACCGAAGTAAAAGCCACCAGAAAGACAACCTTGAGGGTAAGTACAGCTAGACCAGCCAAAGGGAGCACCCTGCAAGGCAGACAAAACCGAGTTCCTATCCCAACAGGGACATAGGTTTACGTGGGGGGACGCACCTGAGTAACCCCCTGAAAGAAAGTCTTAACCAAAGAATGCAGAGCAAAAGACTTCTGAAAGAAGACAGACAGGGCAGAAACCTGACCCTTCCGAATACTGAGTTGGAGTCCCGACTCCAACCATGCAGTAAGAACTCCAGAACCCTGGTGACTGAAAACACCCGACAGGGAAGAGACCTAGACTCACACCAAAGTAGTTACGCTATACCCTGTAATAGATGGAAGAAGCTTTCTTCCTAGCCTTCACCATGGTATCAACCACCGAAGCGGACAAGCCCTTTTTCCATCAAGATGGAAGTTTCAGCAGCCAGGCCGTCAAGGCCAGAGTTTGTAAATTGGGATGGTGTAAGGGACCCTGAGTGAGCAGATCTGGCACCCTTGGCAGAACGTACTGGTCTACCGCCATCTGCACCACGTCTGCGAACCATACTCTTCATGGCCACCTGGGGCCACCAGAATTGCTGGCACCCCTTCCAGAGCAATCTTGCACATAACCCTGCCAGCAGGGGGAATGGAGGAAGGACATACAGGAGCTGAAAGTCCTGCCACGACATTGCTAGGGCATCCGTGGCCAAGGCCAGAGAATCCTGGGACAGGGAGACAAGGGCCAGAAGCTTGTGATTGTGATGGGACACAAACAGATTCACAACTGGTTGGACCCCATAGTGACACAGGGATTAGCACATCCTGTCGCAGAAGGACCCCCACCGGAGCGAATATCACTGATATGCAGGAAACATTGTCTCCACCAGGTTAGGTTCATAGACACTTCCTGGAGGGTCCTCCAGCTCCAGGCCCCTCCCAAATGATTAATGTAGGACACTGTCGTCAGACAGACCGAGCGCCCCCAAACTGGCAGGCCCAGAAGAGGAGTAGTCAAGCGAGATAGAACCAACTGAAAACGCTCACTGTTTCAAACATCAATAGGCGTAAGGACCTTCTAAGGGCCCCACCTCCCCCAGAATCGCAGGGAATTTCATAAGAAACCCCCCCCCCCTTCAACCTGATAGATTGGCATCCATGGTGACCGTTTCCAGGAAGGGGCAAGAAGGAACTGCCCCCAGACAGGTTCCTTGAGTTCATCCACTCCAAGAGGGACCTCCTTACCAGGTGGGAAGGCACACAGACCCTGCTCCAGGGATGCTGGATCCCTGTCCTGTATTAACAATAGAAGTCGCAGAAGGGCCCAAGGGGAACTGAGCATAAGGGACCTCTTCTGAGCAAGCCACCAACGGGCCCACCAGCTGCATCCCTGCCTGGTGAAGGGAGCGGCACAGCAATGAGGGACTGAGCCCATGCAACCAGATTGTCCACTTTATTGCTGAGAAGGAAGATTCTCGTTTGAACCGAAACCAGATTCATTCCTAGGAATGGAGTTACCGATTAAGGGGACAATGAGAACTTGGGGTGATTGATCACCCATCCAAATGACTCCCAATGGACACCACCAGCCGGGTATCCAACTTAGTCTGACGTAGAGACTGGGAAGTGAAAAAGGGCGTCCAGGTAGGTCATCGCGCGGACGCCCCTTGGTCTCATCAGAGACAGCACCCCCGTCAGCACCTGGGTGAGCACTCTGGGAGCTGAAGAGAGGCCAGATAACAAGGCCACAAATTAGCAGTGTTGGACTTCCAACACGAACCTGAAGAGCCTCGGTGTCCTGAAGGCACAGGGATGTGAACATAAGCATCTTAGAGCTCCACAGACGACAAGAAGCCCCTGGGCGCAAGGCGCTGATGGCCCATCCCAGAGTTTCCAAGCAGAAACTGCCTGTAATTGGAGAATCCCCTGGGACCCCTGGCAGTTTACTGGGGTACTCCCATTCCTTGAGCACAAGAGTATGGAAATGTGCCTTCTCCAGGAATTCCTGTGCTGTTGCTGTATGGAAATGCTCCCCTCTCTGCTTGGCAGCTTCACCAGGGAGAGAGATAGCCGGAACCTCAAAGACCTTTACCAACAGATCATCAGTGTCACTCTGGGCCCAGTATTCATGGCTAGAATCGTCATGACTCCCCGGCCCCTCAGATGAGCCTGAGTCAGAAAAGCTCTCCTTCCTCAAAAGGGGTATAACCACACCGAGTAGTAAACTCCTCAGTTCCCATAGGGAAACAGTAACATGAGGCGTCAAGTGCCGCTTCTTACCAGGGCCCTTGCGCTCTGACAACCTCGCCATAATCTGTTCAGCCGTAGGCAGTCTAGAAGACACAACAGGCTGCGAATCCCCACTTGTATGCGACTCAGCAGGAGTGAGATTTAAGCATGGGGAGCCACTGTCAGGCCTGATTGCAGAGCCAGTGCTTGCTAGGCACAGGGTACGCAGACCCGTGCCCTGTCAGCATCAGCATGGGGTTGTCCACACGCTATACACAGCCGGTCTTGTCCCAGGGGGACCCCTGTCACATAATTCTGAGATGCCTCCATATGGTGATTATTTAGGCTCAATATGCCAGTAGGGATTTACGCTATAAGCAACCCTGGATGCCCCAATGACCCACTAGGGAAGTGGGAGTAATTTTACAAGGCCCAACTTTCAATTACACCGGCCCGGGAGAAGTCAATGGCTACACCCGTCTGTTCTCATAACAGCGGCCATTGATCCTTATATATAGGATGACTAGGCTGCGCTCCTCGGTTACAAGTGCTGTCGTTAAGATGAACGCGCTCATAGCACATAGCTCTCGAAACAGACAGGGCGAAGGGGTGTCAGAACCAAACACACTACAATGAGCATAAAAACGCCCGCGAGGGCACTTAAGGACCGCGGTAAGTATAACCGCCACACGCGCGCGCTGACAAAATGGCGGCGAGAGTACCTCGAAGGGCGGGCCAGAGCGGGTCGCGACGCAGGGCGCGGCAAGTCAGGCCCGCTCCCCCGAAGCCCACAGACAAGCAGCCAATGATAACGCAGAAGCGTCTGAGGTAACGCAGCCGCCCAGCGCGGAACATCCAAATGGAGGAAAAGACGCGCGCGGCGGCGGCATCTGCGGTAGTAAAAAAGACAAGTCAGCGCGGCGGCAGACACCTACATATACTAGTCCAAAATCACGATACACGGACACCCACACCCCCCCCCTTTCTTTCCCCCCGAAGGCTACAGGGAGAATGAGGGAGGATGGCAGCCCTTTGTACAGGACCCACCGCTACACAGGGCATGGGCCAATAATGCGGGAGGGGCATCCATAAAGGCTCACCATCAGCCTATACCGCCTACCCTTTGGTGGGGGACTGCGGTGGAGCAGCGCTCCATAAGCACGCATGGTGCTGCCTACCTTCACCCGACCAGCGCAGCCCAGGCTGGGAGGCACATCACAAGACGACGGGTGGGAATAGTCCAACAGGGCCGCAGGCTTTAATAGCCCCGCTCACCTGCGAGAGAGTGATACTTCATGTCTTCGCAGTCAGCACTGCAGAGAAATCTGGGGATTTGTGGGAGGTCCCTGGGTATTTGAGGGGCCGGGAGGAGCCTGTTTTGCATGTCTCTGCAGTGCAGCGCCATCTGGCGGAGGATAACCCAAGTATAAGTACTATATCTGGAGCAAGACGTACTGTATACTAAGAATATAACAGGGATACAAAACAGAACGGTAATTTTAGCTTTTAATGGTTGCAGAAGAAAACAGTAAGCAATGGGTGGTCAGTCTTGAAACCTCTATATTTCTGAGTCACTTTGGAGTCATGCAAGTCTTGGAGAAGAATGGTCAGCACTGCATTCTTAGAAAATAAAGAGGCTTAACCCTTTCGCTGCCAGCCTACCTGCAGCTTTTGTCGCCCTCTGTTGCGCTACACATGTTCAACTGTGATTTTTGAAAGGATTTCCAGGGATTTCCCAGGAAAATGATATATTGTTTTTTTCAAGAGAGTCTGGGCTTCAACATGAAATGTCTTGTTTGGCCTTTCTTTTTTTTGTGTATTCTCAATACTTTTTGGTGAAATATGTGCAAAAAAAAATAAAAAAAAATCTATTTTTTGCGATTTGTAGTGTTTTTTTGTAATAAAAAATATGTTTGTCAATAAAATGTTATTGCGTGCAAAACCCTAATTCCTCCCAGTCACAGCGGTACCACATATGTATTGATAGACACCCTTTCCTGCCCAGGAGACTGCCCCCAAACTGAAACAGAGCTTTAGGAGATTTTCAGATAAAATACAACTGCACTATGCGCACCTTGTAGCTTTTCCAGAAAAATACCATTTTGTGAGTACTCACCTGTAAAATGGTTATTACGAGTATGTCACACACCCCACTTCCAAATATTCATGACACTTGGGAACCCGGCCTGTAGAGGGCGATCTTGCAGAGATGACATGGAAAAAGGAGCCCCTCCTGGTCCATAAGTACTGGGTTCCTCCCACTATTCCTCAGTCTTTTTAAAAAGCAGTGAAGAACCAGGAAGAGCAAATTATATTTGATGATTGAAAAATAGTTTGAAAATAATAATCACCATATAAAGGATCCCTTAGAACAAAAAAGGGCGGGGGAAGTGGTAACATAACCATTTTACAGGTGAGTACTCACAAAATGGTATTATTCCTAGTATGTCACACACCCCACTTCCAAATATTCATGACACTTGGGACATCCAATAGCAGTGTCTATAATGGGTGGGGATCCCCAAGGAATAATGCATAACTTAAATTACTGCAGCTTGCAGAATCTTGCGGCCAAAAGCAGCATCCGCTGAGGCCCGCACATCAACCTTGTAAAACTTAGAAAAAGTATGCACAGAAGACCAAGTCGCAGCCTTGCAAACCTGTTCAACAGAAGCCTGGTGCTGAAAAGCCCAGGAAGCTCCAATAGCACGAGTGGAATGAGCGGTGACACGAAAAGGGGGAACCTTCCCCTTAGCCAAATAGGCCCCAATGATGGCCTGACGTATCCACTTACTAAGGAAAGATTTGGCAGGAGCAAAACCCTTCTTAGGCCCAGAAGGCACAACAAAGAACCAGGAAGAGCAAATTATATTTGATGATTGAAAAATAGTTTGAAAATAATAATCACCATATAAAGGATCCCTTAGAACAAAAAAGGGCGGGGGAAGTGGTAACATAACCATTTTACAGGTGAGTACTCACAAAATGGTATTATTCCTAGTATGTCACACACCCCACTTCCAAATATTCATGACACTTGGGACATCCAATAGCAGTGTCTATAATGGGTGGGGATCCCCAAGGAATAATGCATAACTTAAATTACTGCAGCTTGCAGAATCTTGCGGCCAAAAGCAGCATCCGCTGAGGCCCGCACATCAACCTTGTAAAACTTAGAAAAAGTATGCACAGAAGACCAAGTCGCAGCCTTGCAAACCTGTTCAACAGAAGCCTGGTGCTGAAAAGCCCAGGAAGCTCCAATAGCACGAGTGGAATGAGCGGTGACACGAAAAGGGGGAACCTTCCCCTTAGCCAAATAGGCCCCAATGATGGCCTGACGTATCCACTTACTAAGGAAAGATTTGGCAGGAGCAAAACCCTTCTTAGGCCCAGAAGGCACAACAAAAAAGGCATCTGTCTTGCGGAAGGCCGAAGTAGTAACTAAATAATACTTAACACAACGAACTACATCCAAAGAATGTAAGACCCTTTCCTTGTCGTTACTAGGTTTAGGACACAAGGAAGGAATAACTATACCCTGATTTAGGTGGAAAGCAGACACCACCTTAGGAAGGAAATCCGGTTTAAAACGGTAAACAACCTTATCTTGATGCCTCTCAAAATAAGGGGCTAGAATAGACAAAGCCGCCAGTTCAGAAACTCGGCGGACAGAAGTAATAGCAACCAAAAAGGCAACCTTCTGAGTAAGAATAGGAAGAGGAATATCCTGCAAGGGCTCAAAGGGAGCGGCCTGCATAGCTGAAAGCACTAGGTTAAGGTCCCAAACAGGAAGCATAGGCTTTCTGGGAGGCCGCACATGCTCGACTCCTTGGAAAAAAGTCTTAACCAAAGGATGAAGAGCAAACGACCTTTGAAAGAAAATAGCCAAGGCAGAGACTTGCCCTTTCAAAGTACTAATCTGGAATCCCATATCCAGACCTCGTTGCAGATATTCCAGAATTCTAGGAATAGAAAATACTCTACAGGGCAAAGCCCTGGATTCACACCAATCAATATAGGACCTCCAAGTCCTGTAATAAATGACAGAGGAAGACTTCTTCCTAGCTCTAATAAGAATCTGAATAACCACATCAGAAAGACCTTCTTCTTTCAAGATGGAGACTTCAGCAGCCATGCCGTCAAAGCCAGCGTTTGTAAATTGGGGTAAACGCTCCACTGCCGGCCTTACGACGTCTGCGTACCACAGACGCCTTGGCCACCTTGGCGCAACCAGAATTGCTGGAGCCCCCTCCAGTGCTAACTTGCGCAACACCTTGCTGATCATGGAGAATGGGGGAAACAGATATAGGAACGCCGGATCCTTCCAGAGACATGGCATCCGTTGCCACTGCCAGAGGATCCTGGGATAGAGACACAAAAGCTGGAGCTTGTGATTGTGGCGAGAAGCAAACAGGTCCAACTGTGGAGTCCCCCACTTGTGACAGAGGAACTGAAAGACCCTTGGATTGAGAGACCATTCTCCCTGGCGAGAACATCCCCTGCTCAGGGAGTCTGCCTCCACATTCTCTATCCCCGGAATGTAAACTGCTGATATGCAGGGAACATTGATCTCTGCCCACCGAAGGATCAGAGACACTTCCCGGGGGGCACCCCAACTGCGAGTCCCTCCCTGGTGATTGATGTATGCAACAGCTGTTCGGTTGTCTGACCGAATCTGAACTGGCAGACCCTGTAAGAAATGGGTCAGTCGAAGTAGAACAAGACGTATGGCCCGAAGCTCTAATACATTGATTGGAGAATGAGCCTCCTGAGGACCCCACAATCCTTGGAACTGATGCTTCTTCCAGAAGCCCCCCCAGCCCACCAGGCTGGCATCCGTGGTAACCAGTTCCCAACACGGAGTCAGAAATTACTTGCCCTTCTGGATGTTGAGCAATATTAACCACCACTGAAGGGACTGCAAAACGTGGGGAGACAATAGACAAGTCTGATTCAATAATAGTGGGCACCTGTCCCACTTTGCCAAGAGGAAGAGCTGAAGCGTCCTTATGTGAAACTGGGCAAACGGGACTGCCTTGAATGCAGCTACCATCAATCCCACTAGTCTCATCCCTAGACGGATAGACTGACGAGGGTTGGACAAGAATAGACGAATCAAGTCCTGAATCAGAACCATTTTGGACTGAGGAAGAAAAACCCCGGCCTGAAATGTATCCAGAATCAGGCCCAGGAAGGGAATTTCCCTGGATGGACAGAGAGAGGATTTGGGGTAACTTATTACCCATCCGAACCTCTCTAGCGTAGAGACCACCATCCTGGTGTCCAACTCTGATTGTTCGAGGGAGGAGGCCGTGATAAGAAGATCGTCCAGAAAAGGCACAATGCGGATGCCCTGGACCCTGAATATAGCCATCACTCCTGCCAGCATCTTGGTAAAGACTCTTGGGGCCGAGGTAAGGCCGAATGGCAGGGCCACAAATTGATAATGCTGGTCTTCTATCGAGAACCTGAGAAATCTCTGGTGACCCGGAAAAATAGGAATGTGCAAATAAGCATCCTTGATGTCTATGGATGTCATGAAGTCCCCCTGACGGAGAGCATCGATCGTTGATCGCAGAGACTCCATGCGGAATTTTCTGAAATGGATAAATTGATTGAATCTCCTTAGGTCTAGGATAGGCCGACAGAGCCGTCCTTTTTGGGTACCGTGAATAGGTTGGAGTAAAACCCCAAACCCCTTTCCGCTGGAGGCACTAGGCAGATGACAGCCATGTTTAACAGATTCGCTACTGCAGCCCGCAGTCCCTGCGCAATTGCCGGATCTGACGGCATCCGGGACATGAAAAATCTGGGAGGAGGCCGGGACTCGAATTCCAGTTTGTAACCGGAAGAGACTACTTCCAGAAGCCAATTGTCTGATACCTCCTGACCCCAGACCTGGAAGAAGAACCGCAGCCGCCCCCCCACCCATAAGGGTGAGGGCGTCCCCTCATTGTTGAGTAGGCTTAGTGGCAGATTTGGTTTTGAACCCCCAATTCTGACTTGGACGGCCACGTCCCTTTCCTCTATTCCATGCATTCCCTCTAGGGGCAGAAAAGGCAGATCCTCAACCGGATCTAGACCCCCAAAAGGAAGGGTTAAAAGAGGCCACTCCACAAAAGGAACAACGTTGTTTCTTACGCTGAGGAAATTTACCTCCCTTAGTGACAGAATCCAATTTTTCTCCAAAGAGGCGCAATCCCACAAAAGGGAGCGCTGTAAGCGATTTCTTGGCTACAATATCAGCTGCCCACTGCCGCAACCATACTGACCGCTGAATGGCGATTAACAAGGCAGAGGTTCTGCTGCACATGAGCAGAGTATCATCTAAGGCAGAAAGTACAAAAGATGCAAACATCTCACATCGTTTAAGAGCGGCGTACTCATCAGAGGCCGGATCAAGCCCTGAGTAATTGATTAGGTCTCTCACAACAGACCTAATAGCCACTGTCATGAGTGCAGAAGCACCAACAGGCAGCAAGGCCGAGCCCACACTGGAAAAAGCGTGGCACGCCATTTGATCAATACGCTTATCCTCTCCATCTTTAAGTGTAGTGGAGTCAGGAGAATGCAACACAGAGGAATTGGATAAATAAAGAACAGGGGCATTCACCACAGGTGGTGATGACCAACGCTTAACAGTATCAGCTGGGAAGGGATATTTCTTGTCCCAGCCCAAGGGAATGCCAGGAAGCCGCGCAGGCTTCTCCCATTCTTTAAGAATAATTTCGGTTTAGAGACTCCAAAGAATTCCCCTTTTTGAGGAGGGACTACTTCAGGAGGAGTGATAACCAAAACCTCAAATAACTGAGCAAGAGCCTTAGGGGTATCCACAACACTAGCTTCACCCTGCTCAATCACAGTACCAACAAATTGCTGTTCATCAGAAACATCTGAATCCTCATATAATTCTCCTTCTTCTAACTGAGAAGGATCAGACCAATAAAGCATTTCACAATTATCCAACTCACTTACCGGAACGGCCTGAGTCAAATGTTTCCTTTTAGCTGAGGCCTTCTTGGCCACAGAGCTAGACATTAATTTTTCAAGATGAGCCAATCTGGCACATAAATCAGAATGCGACTCACCACCCATGACAATATCACTGGGGGTACGGACAAGACATGGCGGAGTAGGAGATAAGGCAGAAGCCGCAGATGCCGAAGCCTGGGCCCCAGTTTGCTGCATAATAGTTAATTGAGCACAAGAGACGCAAAGAATTGCGTTATCCCCAACAAGGGATGCCCCACATCCAAAACATTGCCGAGTCTGTGCAGAGGGAACTGCATGCCCGTTGTCCTGAGATGCCTCCATATGGTGTTTAGTATTATACTATAATTGATTATAGTCGCCAAGTATATATGGGATTTACGCAATTGCTACCCGGGATGCCCCTTTAAATAGTCCCAAGTGGGAGGATATTAACACAAATGGACCCCCAAATAAGGCTTTAAGGGCTAAAGACCAGGAGAAACCCCTTTAAAATAAAGAGTTTCCACCTAGAAGGAAAACAAACAGTCACCAATGCACACAATACAATAAATGACAAAGCATGAAAAAAATGGCAGAAACTCCCTTCAGCAAGCTGAGGGGTACTCGCAGCACCTTTAAATATGGAACGCTTCACGAATTTGCGTGTCATCCTTGTGCAGGGGCCATGCTAATCCTCTCTGTATTGTTCCAATCTTAGTATATGTGCTGCCAAAACAAGCACAATGAGGGAAGACCATAGGGAAGCAACAGGAGCCAGGCAGACAAAGAGAGCACCCAGGTGCTCTTGAGAATGAAATGATTGCTGTGTGCCTAAGCCCCGCCCACCCACAGAATCACATGACCAAGAATGGAGGGAAATTCAAATCTGAACATAGCCAGAAAACAAAGAGCTTTAAAAGGTAAGCAAAAGAATGCTGCCTAGACAGAAATAGGAAAATCTAAATAAACATATCATATTAAATAGTATAGTAAACATACATAATATATATGTAATAAAGATTTATTTTTTTATATATATATATATATATATATATATATATATATATATATATATATGTATTTTTTTTTATTATTTGTGTGCATGGTGACAAATAAGCCCAGATAACGTCCCCCCCCCCCTCCTTTTTACCCCAGCAGGGTAAAGGAGAACTAAAGGGGAGAGGATAGAAATGCACCCATAAGGCACAAGGGGATTATAAAGGGACAGGGGCATCCCATGCCGAGAACACCAACCCGGAAACCGCCTACCCACATTTGGGTCTCACGGAGGAGTAAAACTCCTGTATACACCAGAAGGTGTATGTATCTACCCTTGCCTGAACCATACAGCCAGGGCTGGGAGGCATACAATATAACCAAACAGGTTTAAAGAGTATCAGACAGAAATAGAGAAAAAAAGGAGCAAACCCGGCTACCTGCAGCTTGAAGGAGAGTCATCTTCTGAATGCTTCGCCGACTGTAGAGACGAAAAGACTGAGGAATAGTGGGAGGAACCCAGTACTTATGGACCAGGAGGGGCTCCTTTTTCCATGTCATCTCTGCAAGATCGCCCTCTACAGGCCGGGTTCCCAAGTGTCATGAATATTTGGAAGTGGTGTGTGTGACATACTAGGAATAACAAACATTTATATTTAAAATACCCACCACAAACTATATATTCTCTGGAAGTACATAACTCAAGCTTTCTAGGCGTACCAAACTTGTTTATGTGGGCTTAGTTTTCTGGAAGTAATCCCTCAATGTATTCTTTGGTTGCACAAAGTTTCCCTAAAAAAAGAATAAAAAGGAAGAATCAAGTCACATTTTCCTAAAAAAAACTATATGCAAACAAGAAAAAACAAGTAAAATCTCAAAAAGCAACATGTCCCGAACAGAACGATACCCAACATGCATAGGTACTGTCAAGGAAGAGTTGGAAAACACCCCAAAGTAAAGCATGTGCGTAACAGTAATTTTACTTGAAAATTTCAGCTCTGCAGACAAAATACACACCTTGCAATTTTTCAACCAGAACAACCCTTTACATTTGGAATATCCCCGATAAACCATATATTCCATGAAAGTACACATGTTAAGCTTACTAAGAGTACCCAGCTTGTTGTCGTAGGCTCACCTTTCTGGAAGTAATCCCTCAAAGAATTCTTAGGTTGCACAGGGTTTCCCTAAAAAAATGAATAAAAAAACTGAATAAATAACATGTTTTCCTAAAAATACCATTTTGTGAGTACTCACCTGAAAAATGGATATTGTTGGTGTGCCACACACCCCGCTTAACTTTTAAATATTCTTCACTTTTAAATATTCTTCACTTATTGGGTTAACTCACCGCCAGGTGACGTAGTGCAGAGAGGAAGTCTTGTAACGAGCCCCCTTCCGGCCTATATATACCCGGTACCTCCCTTCAATCACCAGTATATTAAAAAGCAGAAAGACAAGGTACCAGTATTCCACCGGTAACCTCAAAATCAATTTGATATAAATAAAAGCTTCACCATATAAAGGCTTCGGAAAACCGAAAAGGGTGGGAGTGAAGCGGGGTGTGTGGCACACCAACAATATCCATTTTTCAGGTGAGTACTCACAAAATGGTATTATTCTTGGTGTGCCACACACCCCGCTTCACTTCTAAATATTCTTCACTTAATGGGACATCCAAAAGCAGTGTCCACAAGGGATGGGCAACTCAAGGCCAGGTGAAGCATAACTTAAATGACTGCAGTCAGCAGAACCTTGCAGCCAAAAACAGCATCCGCTGAGGCCCGCACATCAACTTTGTAAAACTTAGAAAAAGTATGAACAGAAGACCAAGTGGCGGCCTTACAAACCTGTTCAACAGAAGCTTGGTGCTGAAATGCCCAAGACGCCCCAATGGCGCGAGTAGAATGAGCAGTGATACGAAAAGGGGGAACTTTCCCCTTAGCAGAATAGGCCGCAGTAACGGCCTGACGTATCCACTTGCTAATGGCAGATTTGGCTGGTGCCAAACCCTTCTTAGGCCCATGGGGCACAACAAAAAAGGAATCCGTCCTACGAAAAGGAGACGTGATAATCAAGTAGTACTTAACACAGCGTACTACATCCAAACAATGCAACACCCTCTCTTTGTCATTCTTAGGATTAGGACATAAGGAGGGAAGAACAATGTCTTGGTTCAAATGAAAAGCAGAAACAACCTTGGGAAGAAAGTCTGGCTTGAACCGAAAGACCACTTTATCCTGATGCCTCTCAAAGTAAGGCGCCTGGATAGTCAAGGCCGCCAACTCTGAGACACGCCGGACCGAAGTGATAGCTACCAAGAAGACAATCTTCTGAGTCAGGGTAGACAAAGCAATATCTTGCAAAGGCTCAAAAGGAGGAGCCTGAAGAGCAGAAAGAACCAAATTCAAATCCCAAACCGGGAGTAATGGTTTCCTGGGAGGCCGCACATGCGTAACCCCCTGGAAAAAAGTTTTAACTAAAGGCTTAAGCGCAACACGCTTCTGAAAAAAGATAGATAAGGCAGAAACTTGCCCTTTCAACGTACTAAGCTGAAGACCAGAGTCCAGCCCTGATTGTAAAAACTCCAGAATCCTGGAGACCGAAAAGACCCTACAAGGAAAAGATCTTATCTCGCACCAAGCGATATAGGCTTTCCAAGTCCTATAGTAGATGATAGAAGAAGACCTCTTCCGAGAACTGATCAGAGTCTTAACGACTGAATCAGAAAGACCCTCCTCCTTCAGGATGGAGGTCTCAGCAGCCAGGCCGTCAAACCTAGCGCTGGTAAATTGGGGTAACACAATCGACCCTGAGTGAGCAGATCGGGCCGAAGAGGCAGAACGACCTGGTCCACTGCCAGCCGAACGATGTCTGCGAACCACACTCGCCTTGGCCACCTTGGGGCCACGAGAACGGCGGACACCCTTTCCAGAGCCAACTTCCGAAGCACCCTGCCTAGCATGGGTATCGGAGGAAACAGGTATAGAAATCCCAGATCCCCCCAGCTCAGGGACATGGCGTCCACTGCCAGAGCCAGAGGATCCTGGGAGAGCGACACGAAGTTCGGGAGCCTGCGATTGTGACGAGAGGCAAACAGGTCCACCTCCGGTGTCCCCCATCGGGGACACAGTGAGCGAAACACCCGAGGATGGAGAGCCCATTCTCCCAGACGGGGAGAGCCCCTGCTCAACCGGTCCGCTTCCTGGTTCTCCACTGCTGGAATGTATACCGCCGAGAGACAAGGAACATGGGCCTCTGCCCAGGTCAGGATCAGGGACACCTCCCTGAGAGCACTCAGGCTGCGAGTCCCTCCCTGATGATTGATGTAAGCAACCGCTGTTCGATTGTCTGAACGCACCTGGACCGGAAGGCCCAGGACGTGCTGCGTCAGGAGAGCAAGCACCTGACGGATGGCTCTCAGTTCCAGAATATTGATGGGTAAGAGGGCCTCCTGAGGTCCCCACTGCCCCTGGAACTGCAGCTCCTTCCAGAATCCGCCCCATCCCGACAGACTGGCGTCCGTGGTGACAATTTCCCAAAGGGGGGTCAGGAAAGACCTGCCCTTCACGAGATTGGACGAGACCAACCACCACTGGAGGGACTGCCGGACCCGGGAGGACAACTGGAAGGGCTGATCCAGCGACCGAGGCTGCCGGTCCAAAGACGCCAACAGATAAAGCTGAAGCGTCCTCGTGTGGAATTGAGCAAAAGGAACTGCCTCGAAGGAGGCAACCATCAACCCTACCAGCCTCATCCCCAGACGGATGGACGGCCGAGGATTGGAGAGTAGGACCCGAGCCAACTCCTGAATCAGATGAATCTTGGACTGGGGAAGAAACACTCTGTGCTGATGAGAGTCCAACTGCATCCCCAGAAAAGACACCACCCTGGCCGGAGCGAGGGAGGACTTGGGGAAGTTGATCACCCAACCAAAGCTTTCCAGCGTGGAGACCACCATGCTGGTGTCTGTCTCCGATTGATTGAGCGACGGAGCCATGATGAGAAGGTCGTCCAAATAAGGTACGACACGAATGCCCCGAGATCTGAAAATGGCCATGACCTCTGCCAGCACCTTGGTGAACACTCTTGGAGCTGAGGTAAGGCCAAACGGAAGTGCCACGAACTGATAATGCTGATCCTTCATCACGAATCGAAGAAAACGTTGATGAGCGTGGCAGATGGGAACATGAAGGTAAGCATCCTTGATGTCTATGGACGTCATGAAGTCCCCTTGCCGAAGAGAGCCGACGGCAGTACGCAAGGTTTCCATGCGAAACTTCCGAAACCGGATGAACCTGTTGAGTAACTTCAGGTCCAAGACGGGACGAACTGACCCATCTTTCTTGGGGACTGCGAACAGATTGGAGTAGAAACCGAGGCCCATCTCTAAAGGCGGTACCGGCCGGATGACCGCCATCTCTAGCAGATTCTCTACCGACGCCAGTAGCCCCTGTGCGGCCAAAGGATCGATGGGCACCTGAGACCGAAAGAACCGTAAAGGAGGGCGAGACTCGAATTCCAGCTTGTAACCGGACGACACTATCTCCTGGATCCATCTGTCCGGAACTTCCCGGTTCCAAACCTGGGAGAAGTGTCGTAATCGTCCCCCCACCCGCACGGGTGAGGGCAGCCCCTCATTGCTGAGCGGGCTTACCAGCAGGTTTGGGCTTGGAGCCCCAGGACTGAGCGGGACGGCCACGGCCCCTCCCCCGAGTCCAACCTGTACGACTGGTAGAGGGAAAGGAAGCCCCCCTACCCGCTCTGTATCCTCGAAAGGAAGGCCTACCAGAACCTGCCCCCCTAAAGGGACGACGAGGCCTCTTGCGTTGTGGCATCTTACCACCCTTTGCGACTGAATCAATTCTCTCCCCAAACAGACGCAACCCCAAAAAGGGGAGAGCTGTGAGCACCTTTTTAGAAGCTGAGTCCGCCGACCACTGTCGCAGCCATACTGACCGACGAATAGCCACCAGCATTGCCGCTGTCTTGCTACTCATAGCCAGCGCATCGTCCTGAGCGGATAGAACATAGGACACAAAAGATTCACACTGCTTAAGCGCAGCAAACTCTTTACAAGCGGGATTGAGATCCTCGTATAGCCCCTGGATTACAGATCTAACCGCCAATAGAAGAAGGGCCGAAGCGCACACCGGGCGCATCGTTGACCCAGCATAAATAAAACCATGGCGAGCATACTGGTCAATCCGACGATCCTCCCCATCTTTAGGGACAGTGGTCTCAGCAGACTGTACCATAGCCGTGCTGGAAAGCCCTAGCACAGGGGTATCGACATCAGGAGGAACGGACCAAAGCTTCACCAATTCTGGCGGAAAGGGATAACGCTTTTCCCAACTGGAAGGGATTCCAGATAACCGCGTAGGATGTTCCCATTCTTTAAGAACCACCCTCTCAAAGTGGTGCTGTCTGGAAAAAACCCAACGCGGCTGAGGCTCTTTAAACAGCTGGCCCCTTGGCAGGGTGACAGCCTCAGGCGGATCTAAATTCAAAATTTCAAACATTTGAGCCAGAATGGAGGGGGTGTCAAGGGCAACCCCCGCCGACCAATCGCCAATCGCATCAGCCTCAAGCTGATCTGCCGGATCATCTGACTCCAAGAGGAATTCTTCCTCGTCCGGGGAGCCATCGGACCATTCCACAGGCTCACATAACTCGTCCTGTGGAGCCGAAGGTACCGGAGTCAGGCGCTTCCGTTTTGCAGAGGCCTTCAACCCTGCTTTAACGGGCAATACTTTCCGGAGGCTGGCCAACCTTGCCGCCACCTCGGATTGCGAATCCCCACTTTTGACAGTGTCATGTGGGGTCCGGAACAGGGAGGGAGAGGCAGGAGATGATGGAAGTTGCGACGGGCCAGCAGCCGGATCAACAGACTGACGCGCAATGCTCTGCTTTGCACAAGGAATGCAAATAAAGACATCAGCTGGGAGCGAAGCCCCACATCTTACGCACCCCCTGGACGGCTCAGAAGAGTCGTTTCCGGCAATAACGGAAGCCTCCATATGGTGATTTATGGTATCGCAATTATTTGGGCTTTAAGGCATAAGCCAACCCGGGATGCCCCCTTATAGTAAATGTCCCGGAAGGGAGGGTTTTTTTTTTTTTTTTTTAAAAAAGGAAGGTCCCCCTTAATAATCTAAATATATATATATAAGTATATATATATATTATATGTGTATATTTTATAATATAAAAATATCCCAATTTTCTTTTCTTTAAAAAGAAAGACTAGCCAGGCAACATAGAGCCGGAGGGCCGCTATAATCAGGGACCCAGGATCTGAAAGGAAAGGAAAACAAACCATCAGATCCCCATATGAGTGTAACACATCCAAACATATTTAATGCATGGCACAAAGGTGCCTTTAAAAGAGCACAATCATAATAATAATAATAATGCCTCCATATTTATAAAATATAGACATAAAATCCCACTCTCGGCCCCACCAGAGTGGGGCCGCTTACCTGACAAGGCAGAGCCGGAGGGACGATGCAGCAGCCAGCAGCCACAAGTAAACAAAACCATGTGCTGCAGCGCGCCCCCCCCACGTGACCGCCTTTTACCCAGAAAGGAAGGAAGTGAGGCTGGGGCCGCCGTACGACGCTAGCGGCGGCGCCACGCCCCCGTCACCGCGTCACAGGGAACCGCCCCCTTAAGCCCGGTCAGCGCGGCCAATTCATTCAGGGATTACAACCAGCTGAGCCACATCAATCACACAGGCAGGCGGCGGAGGAGGGGGGAGGAAAAGGCACAAGCGCAGCCACACCAGCTGCCGCACGGAGACCAACGGGGGAGGGGGCTGAGGAACTCAGGCGGCAAGCCAACCTGCCCAGCGCGGTCCGCCCCAACCGCCCCCCTAAAGCTGACCAAAACACTGGCCACACTGTAAATAAAAGGACCTGCCCGAGGAGCTCCAATATCAGACTGAGTGCACCCATGCTGTGCAGTCTGTTCTATGCATAAAGTTAACACACATATGTTTATGATAAGTAATACAGTGAAAACACATACATAATACACAACCCTCTACCCCCCCCCCCCCCATAGTGAAGGGAGAAGGGACCGTAACGGGAGAGTAAGGGGCTAAGGGGACCCTCGGGACAGGGGCATCCCATTTCCGGATCACCATGCCGGATAGCCGCATTGCCCCCAAAAGAGGGGGTCGAGCGGAGGAGATAAGCTCCTAGGCACCAATAGTGCCGTCTACCGATTGCCCAGCGAGCAGCCTAGGCTGGGAGGCTTCCATTTCACCTTAAGGTATAAACACTCAAACCGGGCAGAAATAGACCAAAAGGGGGGTGCCGGGGTAAAAACCCCGGCCTACCTGTAAGCAGGAGACTTCAATCTTCTGTCTTGTCAAGCAGAGAGAAAAATACTGGTGATTGAAGGAAGGTACCAGGTATATATAGGCCGGAAGGGGGCTCGTTACAAGACTTCCTCTCTGCACTACGTCACCTGGCGGTGAGTTAACCCAATAAGTGAAGAATATTTAAAAGTGAAGCGGGGTGTGTGGCACACCAAGAATATATAAATATGCAAACAAGAAAAAAACAAGCTAAATCTGAAAGAGCAAGGTTCCCCGAGCAGAACAATACCCAACATGCATAGGTACTATTAACTCTTTAAATTGCCAACCTACTTGAAGTTTTGTCACCCTTTGTTGAAAGGTCATTTTTCCCCATTCTGCGCCATGTTTAACCGTGATTTTTGGGAATTTTCAGGAAAATTATAGATATTTATTTTGCAGCAGAGTTTAGGCTTGAACATGAAATGCCTTGTTTGTAATTTTTCTACAGTTTTTTTTATATTTTTGTGTAAAAATAAATAAATAAATAAATATTTTTTAGACAATTGTCTCCTTTATTTTAAACATTTACTTTATTAGAGAAAAACATATTGCATGTGAAAGCCCAATTTCTCCCGATTACAACGGTACCACATACCGTATTTATCGCCCTATAAGACGCACTTATTTTTCCCCAAAAGTGTGGGAAAAATGTCCGTACGCCTTATCGGGCGAATGTAAAAAATAAATAAATAAATTTAAAAATTTCCCGGCGCTCCCGCGTTGCCTGTCACACTGCGAGAGGCCAGAGGAGCGGCCCGTTTCACAGAGCCAGCCGTAAGAAGCAGCGGCGGGCTGTGTCCGACCCCGCCGCTGCGATCGCTGTCTTTTACCGCCAGCGATGACAGCGGCCAGAGACAGCGCCCGCCGCTCCGCCACCTGCTGCCTCTTCCTGTCAGGTCACACGCGAGCACCCAGGTCAGTGCAGCAGGTGGGCGTGGCCTGCACTGACTCGGTGCAGGCCACGCCCACCAGCTGCCCTGACCTGGGGGGAGAGGGGGATGCCACACTGCCTATGGGGGGAGAGGGGGATGTCACACAGCCTACACTAATGGGGGGAGAGGGGGATGCCACACAGCCTACACTAATGGGGGGAGAGGGGGATGCCACACAGCCTATACTAATGGGGGGAGGGGGATGCCACACTGCCACTGGGAATGGGGGGAGGGGGATGCCACACTGCCAATGGGGGGAGGGGATGCCACACTGCCTTTGGGAATAGGGGGAGGGGGATGCCACAATGCCTTTGGGAATAGGGGGAGGGGGATGCCACAATGCCTATGGGAATAGGGGGATGCCACACTGGCAATGGGAATGGGGGGAGGGGGATGCCACAAAGCCAATGGGAATGGGGGGAGGGGGATGCCACACAGCCTATGATAATGGGGGGAGGGGATGCCACACTGCCTATGGGAATGGGGGGGCACACTGCCTATGGGAATGGGGGGGGCACACTGCCTATATGGGGAATGCCACACTGCTTATGATAATGGGGTGCATATTGCCTATATGGGAATGGGAAGGGGGATGCCACACTGGGTATATGGGGAATGGGAGGGGGGATGCCACATTGCCTATATGGGGAATGGGATGGGGGGATGCCACACTGGGTATACGGGGAATGGGAGGGGGGATGCCACACTTGGTATACGGGGAATGGGATGGGGGCATGCTACACTGTCTATGAAATGGGGGCATCCCACACGGCCTATGGGAATGGGATAGGGGAATGCCACACTGTCTGTAATGGTGTGTTCTTGGTTTAAAATATTTTTTTTCTTATTTTCCTCCCCCAAATCCTAGGTGCGTCTTATGTGTTCTCTGTGTCGGGTGCCGGCATTAAGGGGGCTGCTGGTGACATCACAACGATGTTACCCGCCCCCAGGGGGCGGGGCTAGCAGACGCGTTCCAGGAAGTGGGGGGGGGGGCAATTTCTGCCCTCTCCTCGCCACGGAAGAGGCTGGGGGGGCGGAGGTCCCCCCAGTGAAGAGGACACCCGTCGGGAGACAGTGCGGCCTCAGGTAAGTAAATGTCATTTTTTTTTTTTTACAGTTAGCAGCAGCTGCTGCTGCCGAAGCGGGGGGGGGGGGGCTATTCCAGGAGCTCCCCATGGGGGATCGGATGGCACCAAATTAAAGAGGAGACCCGGCCGGATCTAACGAGGGGTGAGGTGAGTATTTTATATTTTTATTTTTTTAACTAGCAGGGGGGAAAGTCAGCAGGGGAAAGTAGAAGCGAGCACGTAGAATCTACGTGCTTGGCACTGAAAGGGTTAAACCCAACACAAGACAAGGCCATGCAAAGTTTTCACCAAGAAATATCGCATTATTTTTTATTACTAGGTCTGTTTAAAAATTAACCATTTCTATGGTGCCTTATACTGTATTTTTAATATGAATGGAATAAAAAAAATTAAATGAGTTTTGTCTGGCCACTCATATTTTCTTTAAAAAATTACACTAAAGTTGTCAACGTATGCATATTTATGAGCACAATTGTATGTGTTGTGGAGGAAAATAATTTTGCTGCTATGAAGTAGCCCAGGAGGTAACTTTACTGCACTCCTGTGTATCCCTTCCCCACTGCGGACTCCCGGTGGTCACAGGCTCCTTTGAAATCAGGTCCATTTATACTTCTACCCCCAAGGCATCCCAATTTTAGATGCCCCTCTAGTTAACAATCCATGTCCACATTCCCACACACCCCTTGTGACCACTTGCATCCCTTTGATATTGTTGTTGGCTCTTACAATTAAGGGATGGATGCCAGAAGTCTGCAAGGTGTATGTGAACATTACACTGCCAGGGCTACAGGATGGCTGGGTGACCAGGACCGAGACCAGGATACGGAGGGATAAGAAGGGAAGGAAAGCTTTTTATTGTACCTAAGGGGTCATTGAAATAAGTGAATGTATTTTTTTCAACCTTTTATTAGAGGTGCAGTATAGAAGAGCCATTAGGCCCTTATAGTAAATTAAAGTTTTTTAATCATATGGATAAAAATGTAAAATTTCACTTTTTTGAAACAAGTACTCTTGTCATTAAAAGTATTTTCTTTTTTTAATACCGAAAATGCTTTACCGTTCTTGTAGCTCTGCATCAGAATGTTGCAGTTCTTCCTTTAGATACTGATAGCGATCGCCACGCAATAACCTGGTCCCGTCATATAATGTAAGCTCCCGGTCATGAATTAGCCTGTGAGGAAAGTGAAAAAAACAATGTTATGTATAAAAGTTAATTCACACAGGTCATGTTTTTTGCATTTTAATATGGAGAAAATTGCAAAGACCAAACAGTTGAGCAATGTAAACTGCCTGCTGGTGAAAGGTATTTGAAACACAAGTAGCGCCAATACGCACTAGTGGCTAAACAATAGGACCAAGTAGGACTGAGAATCCCACCCTTATATTGTTGACACAGCATGGTTCTGTTTTCGATTGGCTGCTATAAATTATAATTCTGTTATACAGAAGGGTTCTTCTGTTGCAACAAGAGTAAAATGACACTGCACACAGCCCACATCTTTATGTCTGTAGGATAATCAGAAGAAACTTACAGGACCTGCCAATCATACCTCCAATTGGACCTTACTGATGGATCATAGGATTATATGGCTCACAAAGGGGCGATGTCTTAGTGATTTGCTATGAAACTGCTAACACAAATGAAATTGTGATTGCAAAGTGATTTGCTATGAAACTGCTAACACAAATGAAATTGTGATTGCAAAGTGCTAGTGCTAAAGTGGTATTGCAAGCACAGTGCTGGAAAAGTCGCTGAAGCGAGAGCTTCTGTGGGGCGACTGTGATCGCTCTGCCATTACGATCGCCTCAGTGAGTGTGACTTGGTAGCCATTACTCAAATAATCGTTCTCTGCTTTCTCTTCAACAAAAAATGTTGTTCCCTTGTGACAAAAAAAAATGGTCCAATAATAAAAATTCACATAAATATTACAAATAGCAGGATGAGGGGTTACTTTTACATTCTTTCTTGAAACATAGCAGTCATACTGAAATACACTAAAAGACAGGGCCCCGCCATTGTGGCCTTATAATCTGAAGTGGTTTGTACTGTAGGTTTCTTAGGCCAGGTGAATAGGTGAGTTTTGAGGGCACTCAAAAGGTTTGAAATGTAGAGACTTGTATAGGGAAGGGCCTTCCAGAGCAATGGAGCGAGGTGTGAGAAATCTTGAAGGCAGGACTGGGAGGGGGCGATTAGGGTTGAGGACAAGAGGTGGTCCCGGTTGCATCTAGGTTGTTTTTTTTGTCGATAAGCTAAGAAATTAAGACAAGGGCCTAATTGCAGTGTGCTTTTTTTTAAGTTAAGTTTAGGAAGGATCTTAAATGTAATTCTTTCAAAAACTGGCAGCTAGTGGAGGGCCTAACAGAGTTACAGCAATGGAGAAATGGAAGGAGAGGTAAATGAGATGTGTGGTAGAGTTGAGAATAGATTGGAGGGACCAACTGTTTGTTGGGAGACCACAGAGGAGACCACAGAGAAGTGTTGCAGTAGTTTAATCAGGATATGATAAAGGCATGCACTATGAGTTTGGTGGTTTCAAGTGAGAGAAATGGGCAGATGCGGGAGATATTTTTGCGATGGAGATGACAAGGAATTAATCGTGATTAAATGTGCGCTGTGAATGAGAGAGAGGTGTCCGCTATAAACCCATGACACAGTGATTGGATTGTTGCAATATTGGTAGTGTGGAGGCTGTAGCTGTAGTTGGATAGTGGAAAACGCCAAACTCAGTTTAGTTTAGGGAGTGAGGTTACAATTTTATTTAAATTTGTGCATCGTTAGTATCGATATTTCTTTAAGCTAATTTATATGATACTGACAAGTTTTCACAAGATAGAAATGGCACTCAATCAGATTGTTTTGCTAATAGCCTAAGTAATGTAATATTTTAAGAATAATTGGTGGACAGTTATAGAACTTACCATTTTGCTTTCACAGGGGAAAGCAAACTCTGTTATCTACTCAGTCAGTCTGTGCTGGAATAACTGCTTACCGCTATTGCAATTCTTCTGATTTGCCCATCACGCATTGCTTTGGACAGATAGAGTGAGAAATAAGGATGCTCCCCACAGGTTATCTCAAGAGACAGGCACTGGAATGGAGCAGCTAACCCCTGTAAAAGTGGGATGTAATGCTCAAAAACCTGACATCCATGGATTCTTAACAGTAGAAGGACAGGATTTTTCCCATTTGTAAGTGTGTGTTTAGTATTTTCTCCTCTCACTATTTAACCAGTTTATATGAATTTTAATGTTAGGTGATTTTGCAATATAGTACATTTAAGCTTTTAGAACAAGACAACAGAAGAGAGAGTCTGCTTTTGCAGTCAGATCGGTGCTGGATGAACGGACCAGAAAGTTAAGGAGGTCAGGGTTTGAGTTCTATTTCGTACAGCCTGATAACTATCCACACTGCACTAAATAAAAAGATCAAACTTGTTTGTTGGACATATGCATAAACCTTAACCAGAAGTAGATGAGGAGACCATCTTCCTGACTAGAGCACTAAAAAAATTCTCTGTTTTTAAAAATTATGAACCATAATTCCAAGCATAACAAAAGGGAAGTTTTAAATTCCAGGTTGATAAAAATTTCAGTGCAGGGCTGTTAATATTGCATAAAGATGTAACAAATATATAAATATTGCAAAAGCAAAACTATCCAAAGTCTGATCTCCCAGCTACAATCCATATACATAATTAACATTTAAAGCACTACTGTGAACATTGACATATTTCAAATACCCATTCCATTACACCAGGGGTGCTCAACCTTTTGATGAGCATGAGCCACTTAAGCGATTTGGGACCTGGTCGTGGAGCAGAATTTTTTCAGTATTAAGAGGATGATGAAGATTTTCTACAACAATCTGGATACCCATTGTCTCCACAAACTCCACTAATATTTCCTTTCACCACACCCCTACATTCATATGTAACAATCTCCATATGCTAGCAATACACATGCCAATTGTCTTATCTCTCTATCAACATTTGGGTCCCTTATTTACCGTATATCCCCCCACCATCAATCCCACATCTTAACCATGATCCCAGTGCTCAACCCATCTAAGCTCCCACCAATGCTAAGTTTACAATTATTATAGAAAAACTATTTTATCAAATTTTTGTGCCAACGATTACACCCAGGAGTGGTGGTGTACAATCAATGTCACAGCATTCCTTCAAGGCTCCACGGTCACTTCTATTAGCCAACGCACTCCTCCTATATCACTCTCCCTGCAATCATCCCTACTGTAGCCCTCTTTTAACTACCATTACATGGTATTTCTAATTACCCCTTCCACTTTCCCCACAGAAGGTCAGGAGCCACATTAGATGGCTCTGAGGGACACATGCGGCCCCCGGGCCGCAGAATGAGCGTGTGTGCATTAGAAAGGAAACAATGTAAATGCTCTTCTGTATTGTGGATTGGATGCTCGACCCTGGGTAGTCTCAGTCCCATGCAGATTCAGAGAAGGTAGATGGTCCACACTCCATATTGTGAAACTATTACTTTTATTAAGTCAGGTTAAAAGCATCTCCTGTAAAGTAAGGCAAACTGGACTGCAGACTGGACGGATGTGTGCGTTACTCAGTTCTGCTGCTTAAACAGGGTGAATGCTGAAGCAGTGGAGCTTCTAAAGGTTGCCCCATTGGATTTCCAGTGTGGCCAAGTACCATTATTGCATTGCAAGAGGCGTAAGCCCACATGAGACCATGTGGAAGGATGGAGAAGAGCAAATGAAATTCCGCCCAGCCTTAGGGACAGGTATACATTTGGCCTGTAAGTTTGCCTGAGTTACAGTATGTTTTAATTTAGGATCAAGACTGGACTACTGGACTAGGTCAGTCTATTATATTTATCTTCTAAACCACACCAAATGTCTTATTTCAGTTTTGGTCCAGTATTCCGGACTCCTAGGGGGCATCCTGCATTGAAATCCCTGATGTACACACCCAGTGCAGGGAGAAAATCCACATCATGTCATAATCAACATGTCAGTGACTGTACTGTGTTTATTTTATTTTTAAATCATCAGTTCTGGTAACCACATAATTACATTTATAGCCATTATAATAGGTAAGGTTGTTTCCCTGTCTATAATGAGAAACTGTATATTTGTATCAAATTTATGATACTTTGTATATTATTGATTTCATGATGCTTTACAAATTAGTTACTACTAGCTAGTTACATAGTTAATCACACAAAAGGATGTACAGCACTACCCAGAGCCAGTCACATAAGTGTATAAAATGCATGATAACAGGTGTCCCAACCCAAACAACCAAGCGACAATTAGTAAACACCCTCCCTCTTTGGATATAAGGTGCGCTGGAACCGGAATGTACTTAAAAAACACATTTATTGAAGCACAAACCCATATATATACTGTTAAAAAGAACAACAAGCAAGCAAAGCTAATAAAACATAGCACAGGGCATCCCAAATGTGGGGTGAAGACACAGTAAGTAAAACCCAAAGCACATAGCGCAAATTACACTGTCATCATATAAATACATAGTAAAAAAAAATCACTAAAGCATATACCAAAGTGCAAATGTTGAAGTAAAATAAATCAACAGTATAACAATCAAATGCTCCAATACCCCTATGCAAATGCAGTGCTAAATATAAAAATCTTAAGCATAATAAAGTGCAAAGTGATAATTGGCACAAAAACAGAATCAAATAAAGAAATATATACTGCCCTTATATCTAATAAAGTTCTGCAGTGCTGACCAATAGTGTCACACTCCCGCGCATTCCGTTATCGATATAACAACTTCCTCAGGGAAGTTGTCACATCGAAATTGAAACGTGTAAAGAATACAACTTGTGCAATTGCATAAGGTGCCATCCCAATATCTATGTGGGGGGGTCAAGATATGCCATTGAGAAACCCCTTTAGAAAGAGAGCAATCAATCAGCTGGCACACCACTATTTCTCTCTCATTTTTGCAAGTTACCTTTGTCATTCTCCCTGTCTCTATTTCCAGAATATTCTTTTTTTCACTTCTTTCTTTCAAAATATTGCACATTAGCCTTTTCTATCCCAGTCTATCTTTCTCTCTCTTCTATATGATCATGCTCTCTCCATCTTTCCCTATTTTTATCTCTCTTTCAAATTTCAGTGATGTCATTTTCATGTCCACATTTCCTAATCCTTATTTTTTATACCTCGTCTCAATCTCCCTCTCCTTACTGTACGTCCGTTTCTTGGTTTTCTGCACTTCCTCCCCCCCCCCCCCCCATTTTTCCATGATCCATCCATCTCGGTCTTCCTCTTATTTTTATTTTTCCTCAGCCTTGCTTTAGTTTTCCATATTCCATGTGATTCTTTCTCTCTCCTGCCCTCCTCCATGCCTCTCTACCACATGTTCTCTATCTGTTTCTATCATTATGTGTGAATATATATGTATGTCTGTGTTTAGGGAACACCATCCTGAAATCTTGAACAGGGCGACATTACCCTGTGCCAGACCATGTAAGAGTTTGTGAGAGCACATAAAAGCAATTGGGAAAGAAAAATTGCATGCAGAAAAGAAATTCAGGGAACACCTGGATTGCAGACTCCCGCATCCAGGATGCCAGATTTGGCTAGTGTTCAAAGTAAGAAGCTTTACTTTGGTCTGGGTAAATGTTGAGCCAGACTTGGACTATCCGGTTCAGAAGCCCCCTGGCCCCGATAGTCCTCAGGACTCCAAACAGCCAGCCTCTGATCCTCCCGGAATACCAGAGCTTTGTTGGAATAGCATATATTTTAAATAAGACCCACGCTCTTTCAGGCCCCTGTCTGAAACAATCATGGACATTCCAGCAACTATTTATTTGAACATAAATGAGTGTTGTCAGGATGCAGTGAGCATGGTCAACATCATCTAGCAGCAGGTCTACTATATGGCTGCGGACCAAAAACACCATTAGCAGATACTGACCTCTGAAGAATGGCTAGAGTTCCTGGATTAACACGATGGATACCATCAAGAATAGCAAGTTTTCCTTCCAATGCAGCTGTCACCAAAGGAGACTGTCGCCAGGCAGTGTCACCATTTGGAAGTGTATATCTTTGCTGAAGCAAGTCTCTGGCAGTCATATCCTTTGAATAAAAATGTAACAATCAACAGGTTGCAGGGGACCAAAACCTAGGATTTTGACTAACCCGGGTTTTAGACCTTGCCCCCAGGGCACCCCGATCCGGGACACTCCACTCTGTGAAACCCCCCAGGTTGCCCAGTGTAACTCACCTTTCCCCAGTTCTACGTCCAATCAGCGTGCTCGGATCTGCTCACGTCCATTCGTCTAAGACTCTGCTCCAGCCAAGGCTGCATTCCTGCTACTCTCTAACAGGGAGCGTGCACAAGTTGGCGGTTCGAAAAATGTCTGCCGCGGGCCCTGCTAAATATATAGCAGGAGACGGCCACTGCTTGTGCATGCTGGGAGGAAAAGGTGAGTTTACTGGGCAACCTGGGGGGTTTAACATGAATCTGGATGCCTCAGGTTTTGGGAATCATATAGTGACTTTCTAAAAATAGCAAAATACACCTTTGTACATCACAAACTGCAGAAAATAATTAAAACACAATATTACTGTAAGAAGCAATGAATCTATACAAACATAATAGTAACTATGTACTGTAATGATCACTTGATGATCCAGATCTGGGCTGACAGCATAAGATGGTTTCTATTATCAGTTGGCGGCTTCTCCTGCCCAGTAAAGCTGTGACCATTCTGGGTGTTCTGGCCTGACTTGTCCGGAGAGGGGGGGGGGGGGGGGGTGTTTAGGTGAGCAATTTACTAACCTTTATTTTTGTTTAGAGGTCTGATTAAATGCATCACCTCTCACAGATGACTATGCTAGCAATGTCTGAATTAACACAAAAGGAATACACCTTCAATCTGTCCTTCTTTAACAAATTTATTGCTATAAATAGACGGCTTTAGACTGATTTTCATTACATGTTACAGGGCAAGTGTTAAAACCTATTATTGTTCTCTTAAAGCTGCTTGATTTGAAAGGCACGGTTTAAAATTAGAAATAGCAACAGCAAAAAATGTTATCCCTTTTCTTCATAACCTGGTTTTCCTCAGATTTTCTTTGCTAAACCAGCTAGACCCTGCATCTTAAAGCCCTCTGAGAGGAGGCAAATTATCCCGTTAATTGATTAAATGCACTTTCACAGTTCCTGCCACCCTTCTGTTATGCCCTTTGAATTGCAGATCTCAAAGCTTACCTATCTATTTTTGCCTCATTACAGCACATTATGGAGCCTATTTTAGAAGAATTCAGTGATGTAAACACTTTCCCACAGAGATGTGTAATGTTTCATTGTATTCTATATTAATAAGCTTGTTTTTCTGGGCTCTACAGTAGGATTTGGTGGCCTTTCCTTCTTCAAGTTGTAGTCATCATTGGATTCAAATAATGTTTCTCAAAAGTGTAAAACAGAAGTTTAATTTTGTTCCAGTGAATTATTGCATGTCCCCGTCACATAATTTGTATCTCAAGTGATAAGAGCAAGGAAAAGTGCAAATAATCAATAACGCAATTCTGTGAGTACTTACCTGTAGAATTGTTTTTTCTGGGAATCCATTCCAGACACTCCTTACACTTGGGATTACCTCCTTGCCGATTGGATGTGACTGTAAGACAAAAAAGGCGTGGCCCCTCCCGGCCCCCATAAGTAGCAGCTGCCTCCTAACCTAGATCAGTTGCTTAAAAAGCAGTAAAACATAAAATAGAGGTATGCCGGGAGGCCCAATATAGGAGTCCATGTTACTTCACACGAACTCCACCAGAATACTCTCAAAAAAATAAATAATAAACGAGTAAATAAAGCTCTCTTTTTTTCCATGCCAATGAAATAAATGGACTAAACACCATCAAAGAAACATCAAAAGATAGATCATGACCCAAAAACGGGTGGGCCGGAGTGTATGGAATGGATTCCCAGAAAAAACAATTCTACAGGTGAGAACTCACAGAATTGCGTTTTTTCTTCCAATCCATTCCAGACACTCCTTACACTTGGGATCTCCAAAAGCAGTGCCATCTATGGGCGGGATCCCCAGTGCAGAACAGTAGGTAGTTCGACTCACTACCGCCTGAAGAATCTTTCGACCAACAACAGCGTCAGCTGAGGCTCTAACATCCACCTTGTAAAACTTGAATGAGGTGAATGTATGAACCGAAGACCAGGTGGCAGCTTTGCAAACCTGTTCCACTGAAGCCTGATGCTGAAAAGCCCAGGAAGCACCAATGGCCCTAGTGGAATGGGCCGTGACCCGAAAAGGGGGTTCCTTCCAGTTGGCCGAGTAGGCTCTTTCTACTGCCTGCCTAATCCACTTACTGACAGTGGCTTTAACTGTCAGAAGCCCCTTTCTCGGCCCTTCCGATACAACAAAAAGAAAATCCGTCTTGCGGAAGGAATCTGTGGCTGCCATGCAATATCTTATGGCTCTGACTACATCTAAAGAATGAAGATCCCTTTCCTTTAAAGGGACAGGCCGATACATGCCCTTTTAAATTGTAGGCCCATTTCTAGGCCATCTTGCAGAAATTCTAAAATTCTAGAAATCGAATACTTCCTGCATGAAAATTTCCTAGCCCGACACCAGGATATGAACGCCCGCTAGACCATGTAATAAATCATGGAAGACGACTTCGGGCCTGAATCATGGTATGAATAACCTTAGCCGATAAACCTTTCTCTGCTAAGATCGAGGTCTCAATAGCCAGGCCGTCAAAACCAGCATCTGTAAATTCGGGTGCCGAAGCGCCCCCTGTGTGATAAGGTCTGGATCGTCTGGCAGACTCCAATGGTCTACCGATATCCTTGCTATGTCTGAAAACCAACTTCTCCTTGGCCAGCGAGGAGCCACCAGAATGGTTGGTACCCCCTCCTGCGCTATCATTCTTAGTACACAACCCAGGAGCGGAAGTGGGGCAAAAACGTACAGAAGCTTGAACCTTGCCAAAGAGATTGACAGGGCGTCCGTTGCTGTGGCCAGAGGGTCCCTTGACAGAGACATGAACCTCGGCCGCTTGTGATTGTGTCTGGATGCAAAAAGATCCACTTACGGACAGCGAAGGCAAAGGGCTTGAAAGACCTTCTGACTGAGGGACCATTCTCCCCGACGCAGTACCTTCCTGCTCAAAGCGTCGGCCTCCAGGTTTTCTACCCTCGGGAGGTAAACTGCCGAGATGCAGGGAACATTCTCCTCTGCCCAAGTCAGAATCCGGCTTACTACCTCTAGAGCACTCTTGCGCCAAGTACCCCCCTGATGATTGAAATAGGCTACCGCCGTCCAATTGTCTGACTGAACCTGGAGAGCCTGTCCCTTTAAACTGGGGGTCAGATACTAAAGCAATAGCCGGATTGCTCTTAATTCCAATATATTTATGGGAAGCGGATTCTCCTTCGGCCCCCACTGCCCTTGGATCTTCTGGGTTTGCCAGATACCCCCCCAGCCTGTGAGACTGGCATCTGTGGCAACGATCTGCCACTGCGGTGTCAGAAAGGAACTGCCCACTGACAGGTGCAGAGGATCCGACCACCACAGGAGAGATTGCCTGGCCAAGGGAGTCAAAACAAAGAATGCGCGACTGCGGGGCTCGATCCCAGCTTGGCAACAGATTCAACTGAAGAGGCCTCATGTGAAACTGGGCAAAAGGCACAGCCTCGAAGCAGGCCACCATAAGACCTACTAGTTTCATCCCTAGCCGAATGGTCGGCTGTCGGCAGGCCAGTAAGGACTCTATTTGATTCCAAATTAGCAGAGCCTTCTGCTCTGGTAGAAACACATTGACCTGAACTGTGTCCAGCGTCATTCCTAAGAAATTCCTTACTAGCGCCGGAATGATATGGAACTTCGGATAATTGATCACCCAGCCGAACTCTTCCAGAGTTGATAGGACCGTCTGCGTATCCTTCATGATCTGCTGAGGAGACCCGGCTGAAATTAAGAGATCGTCCAAATATGGGATGATGCATATCCCCTGGCTTCTGAAAATGGCCATGAGACCTGCCAGAACCTTGGTGAATACTCCTGGAGCCGAGGATATCCCAAATGGAAGTGCCACAAACTGGAAGTGCTGGCCTTCCAGGGCAAACCTCAAGAACTTCTGATGCCCTGGAAAAATTGGAACATGAAGATACGCGTCCCTTATGTCTATTGTAGTCATAAGATCCCCGGGCTGGATTGATCTTACCGCTGACCATAGGGTCTCCATGCGGAAATGCTTCACCCGGATATACTTGTTGAGACCCTTCAAGTCTAAAATGGGACGAATCGACCCGTCCTTTTTGGGAATTTGGGAAACAGGTTGGAATAAAACCCCTGACCTTCCTCCTGAAAGAGTACCTGACAAATTACCCCTTTTTGAAGTAGATGCTGAACAGAGGCTCTCAGGGCATCTGCTCTTAGCTGGTTCCGGGATGCCCCTGACCAAAGGAACCTTGCGGGCGGTCCAGCTGCAAACTTGATCTTGTAGCCTGATGACACCATCTCTTGCACCCAAAGATCCACCACGTGGCGTCTCCAGGTAGGAGCAAAATGCAAGAGCCGTCCCCCCACCCACTCGGTGAGGGCGCCCCCTCATGCTTTAGTGGCCTTGCCTGGAGGTTTGGGCCTACTTCTCCAGGCCCCTCCTGCCCTATTACGAGCTCTGCCTCTGCCCCAAAAATCTCTATGGGAGCAAGGACGGAAGGCACCTCTGCCACTCCGAAAGGGCAGATATGATGAAGGCCTCTGAAAAGGCCGAGTCGCCCTCTTCCTTTGAGGAAGTTTGCCATTCTTGACCATATGGTCCAGCTTTTCTCCAAAGAGTCTGTTCCCTAAAAAAGGTAGATCTGTAAGAGCTTTCTTAGCGGCGGCATCCGCGGACCACTGTCTTAGCCATAAGGAACTGCGCAAGGCAACAAGAACAGAAGTTCTAGCAGCTAGCCTGACCGCATCATCCATAGCAGTGATAGCGAAAGTCCAAACAAACCTTAAAATCCTTGCACTCTTGAATAAGCCTGCGAGACTTAGACCTGGCCATAATTTTCTTTATCTTCTTCCTTGAAGCCAAAGACACAATAGCCGTGGCACAAACTGGGCGAAGAAAGGAAACTACCATAGCAAGAGCATGGCGGGCCAACGAATCCATTCGTCTCTCTGTGGGATCTCTTAAGGATCCCATAGTAGCCGATGGCATGATAGAAGTATTAGACAAACCAGATACTGGAGAATCCACTTCGGGTGGAAAAGACCAAATTTTAACCATGTCCGCCGGAAAGGGATACCTAGCGTCTAGTATACTGGGAACAGCCAGTAGCTTGTTAGGAGTTTCCCACTCCTTTAACACCATGTTGGAAAAATGCGGCTGTTCCGGAAACACCTGCCTTTGCCTTACTGGCTTAAACAGGTCATCCTTCCCTCTTTTTGCCCCCTCAGGAGGGGTAATATTCAAGGTTTCAAAAACTGATGAAAGTAAACACTCTGTTTCGTCTGAGAGAAGGGGATCCTCATCAGAAGAGAATAAAATAGAATTACTATCTTCTTCACCAGAGCGTAACTCGCCCTCTGAGAGCTGCTCATCTAAATACTCTTCCTCCTCCTCAGACCCAAAAGAGGCAAATAATACAATTCTGTGATTGCTCACCTGTAGAATTGGTATTATGAGTATACAGTACATCCTGCTCCAAATCTAATACTTACAGTTAAGATATACTCCACCAGATGGCGCTGGACTGCAGAGACATCAAAAATAGGCTCCTCCCGGCCCCTCAAATACCCAGGGACCTCTCACAAATCCCCAGCATTGAAAAGCAGTTAAGGAGAAGCTGGGAGAATTAAACAATCCAAACTATCCAACTAGAACAATGATAACAATCACCATACAGGGGATCCAAGAAAATGCAAACCAAGGGTGGGTTGGAGTAGGACGTACTGTATACTCATAATACCAATTCTACAGGTGAGTAATCACAGAATTGTATTATTCTTAGTATACAGTACGTCCTTCTCCAAATCTAATACTTAACAGTTGGGACATCCAATAGCAGTGTCCATAAAGTAGGGTGGGATCCCCAAGAAAAATTAGCAGCAGGCAGTTTAAACCACTGCCGCCTGCAGAACCTTGCGGCCAAAAGCAGCATCAGCTGAGGCCCTAACATCAACCTTGTAAAACTTTGAAAAGGTATGAACCGAAGACCAAGTAGTGGCCTTGCAAACTTGTTCAACAGAAGCCTGGTGCTGAAAAGCGCAAAAGGCACCGATAGCACGAGTGGAATGAGCAGTAAGGCGGAAGGGAGGATCCTTCCCCTTAGCAGAGCAGGCCTGAATCACAGCCTGACGAATCCACTTGCTGATAGTAGACTTGGCAGGAGCCAAACCCTTCCTAAGATCAGAAGGGACCACAAAAAGAGCATCAGTTTTCCTGAAAGGTGCAGTAGCCACCAGATAGTACTTCAGACACCTAACCACATCCAAAGAGTGCAAAACTCTCTCCTTAGCATTGCTAGGATTAGGGCACAAAGAAGGAAGAACAATATCCTGATTCAAATGAAAGGCAGACACTACCTTAGGCAGAAAGTCAGGTTTGAAACGAAACACCACCTTGTCCTGGTGTCTCTCATAGTAGAGGGGGTGAATGGACAGCGCCTCCAACTCAGACACACGCCTGACAAAAGTGATAGCCACCAGAAACACAACCTTGAGCATAAGAATGGCCAAGGCAGCATCCTGCACAGGTTCAAAGGGAGCACCCTGCAAGGCTGAAAGAACCAAGTTCAAATCCCAACAGGCACCATAGGTTTACGTGGGGGACGCACATGAGTGACCCCCTGGAAAAAAGTCTTGATCAGAGGGTGCTGAGCAAAGGACTTCTGGAAAAAAATAGCCAGGGCAGAAACCTGACCCTTCAGAGTACTGAGTTGGAGCCCCATCTCCAACCCATGCTGCAGGAACTCCAGACAGGGAAGAGACTTAGACTCACACCAGTCAATGTAGGCACACCAAACCCTGCAATAAATGGAAGAGGAGGACTTCTTCCTAGCTTTAAGTATCCACGACTGAGGAAGACAGCCCCATCTCCATCAAGATGGAGGTTTCAGCAGCCAAGCCGTCAAAGCCAGAGTTTGTAAATTGAGATGGCGTAGTGAGCCCTGAGTGATCAGATCTAGCACCAAGGGCAGAGCGTATTGATCTACTGCCAGCTGTACCAGGTCTGCGAACCACACTCTTCTTGGCCACCTGGGGGCCACCAGAATTGCTGGCACCCCTTCCAGAGCAATCTTGCGCAGAACCCTGCTCAGCAGGGGAATTGGGGGGAAGACATACAGGAACTGAAAGTCCTTCCATGACATTGCTAGCGCATCCGAGGTCAGGGCCAGACGATCCCTGGACAGAGAGACAAAAGCTGGAAGCTTGTGATTGTGGCGGGACGCAAACAGATCCACATCTGGTTGGCCCCAACGGTGACACAGAGATTGAAATCCGTGCTGCATAGGGACCATTCTCCCTGGCGAGAGGTCCCCCTGCTCAGCGAGTCCGAACAGGTGACTTTCCACCCCCGGGATGTACACAGCTGAAATGCAGGGGACATTGGACTACGCCCAAGTCAGGATCCGAGACACTTCCTGGAGGGCCCCCTTGCTCCGGGTCCCTCCCTGATGATTGATGTAGGCAACTGCCGTCTGGTTGTCCGAGCGCACCTGAACAGGCAGGCCCTGAAGATGAGTAGTCAAGCGAGCCAGAACGAACCTGATCGCTCGCAGCTCCAAGACTGATAAGTGTGTGGGCCTCCTGAGGGCCCCACCTCCCCTGGAACTGCAGGGACTTCCAGAAACCTCCCCAACCTGACAGACTGGCACCCGTGGTGACCGTCTCCCAGGAAGGGGCAAGAAAAGATCTGCCCCCCCCCCCCCCCAACAGGTTCCTTGAGTCCATCCACCACAAGAGGGACCTCTTCCACCTTCTGCTGAGGAAGGAAGATCCTTGCCTGAACTGTATCCAGATTCATTCCTAGGAATGGAGTTACCAAGGAAGGGGACAGTGAGGACTTAGGGTGGTTGATCACCCATCCAAATGACTCCAGAGTGGACACCACCAGCTGAGTATCCAACTCTGCCTGATGTAGAGACTGGGAAGTGATGAGGATGTCGTCCAGATAGGGAAGCACGCGGACGCCCTGACATCTGAGCAGAGACATCACGCCAGCCAGCACCTTGGTGAACACCCTGGGAGCTGAAGTGAGGCCGAAGGGCAAGGCCACAAATTGGTAGTGTTGATCCATCAGAGCGAACCTGAGGAACCTTTGATGACCTGGGAACACAGGAATATGAAGGTAAGCATCTTTGATGTCCACAGAAGTCATGAAATCCCCTTGGCGCAGGGAACTGACGGCAGAGCGCAGAGTCTCCATGCGAAAGCGCCTGGCCCTGACAAACTTGTTGAGAATCTTTAAGTCCAGGATGGGCCTGACAGAACCATCCTTTTTGGGTACTGTGAATAGGTTGGAATAAAAGCCCTTGCCTTTTTCTCTAAAAGGGACCTGGCAGATGACCCCCAGCTCCAGGAGGCCTTGCACTGCTTGCACTAGCTCCTGAGCTGACACAGGGTCCTGAGGAATCCGGGATCTGATGAATCTTGGAGGGGGATCGGCAGCAAACTCCAACTTGTAACTGGAGGACACTACCTCCTGAATCCACCGGTCTGAGACATGAAGCCTCCAGACGTGAGCGAAGTGCTGCAGCCGTCTCCCCACCCGGATGGGTGAGGGCGCGCCATCCTGAGGGGGCTTGGGAGAGGATTTAGCTTTGGGACCCCAGGAGGAGCCAGGACGTCCACGTCCTCTGCCTCTACCCCAGAAATCTCCCTGGGCCCCAGGGAAAAACACCCCCCTCCCCTGTCTTGCACCGCGGTAAGCGGAGGAGAAGGAACCCTGACCCCGAAAGGGCCGATGTTGCCGCCTGCGCTGGGGTGACCTGCCTCCCTTAGCAAAAAGGTCCAGGCGGTCTCCAAACAGACACAGTTCTTTAAAGGGAAAACCAGTGAGGGCCTTCTTGGCAGCGTTGTCAGCAGCCCACTGGCGCAGCCAAACTGAGCGGCGTATAGCCACCACGAGGGCAGAAGTTCTGGCACACATTCTGATGGTGTCATCCAATGCTGAGAGGACAAAATTTACAAAAACATCACACAACTGGAGAGTGCATTAAACACCTCACAAGGCAAATCATCAGGGGCACTATCGAGCATATTTCTGATAAGGGTTCTAGTGGCCACAGCAGAAATGGCAGAGGCACAGACCGGGCGCAGCGCCGTCCCCACACATGCAAAGGCATGGGATGCCAGCTGATCAATACGCCGGTCTTCGGCATCCCGCAGGGTAGTAGAATCAGGGGAATGCATGACAGAGGTGTTAGATAGCCCTAGGATCGGGGCATCCACCTCGGGGGGGGGGGGGATGACCAACATTTAACCACCTCAGCAGGAAAGGGATACTTCCTATCCCAACTCTTTGGAACCCCGGGAAGTTTACTGGGGCGCTCCCATTCCTTGAGCACAAGGTTATGGAAATGTGCCTGCTCTGGAAATTCCAAACGTGATCTTGCTGTATGGAAAAGCTCCCCTCTTTGCCTGGGAGCCTCAGCAGGGAGAGAGATAGACAGAACCTCAAAGATCTGGGTCAATAATCTGTCAGTGTCATCCGGGGCCCAGGGGTCAGAGCCAGAATCGTCATGACCCCTTGGTCTCTCATCAGATGAGCCTGAATCAGAAAAGAGCTCCCCTTCATCAGACGGGGTATAACCACATAGATTCCAAAACTCCTCAGTTCCCATAGGGAAAACAGTAACATTAGGCGTCAAGTGCCGCTTCTTAGCAGGGGCCTTACGTGCTAAGGACTTTGCAATAATCTGTTCAACAGTAGCCAGTCTAGAAGATACATCAGGCTGAGAATCCCCACTAGTATGCAACTCAGCAGGAGTGAGATTTAAGCTTGGGGGAGTAGGTGAAGTGAAACGAGGTGCAGCCACTGGCAGGCCAGATTGCAATGCAAGCACCTGCTCAGCACAGGGTACACAGACCCACGCCTTGTCAGCGTCAGCATGAGGCTGCCCACACACTACACACAGCCGGTCTTGTCACGGACCCCGGTAACATTATCCTGGGATGCCTCCATATGGTGATTATAGCGGCGCTATAAGCCGATAGGGAATAACGCTATGTAGCAACCCTGGATGCCCCAATAACCCGCTAGGGACGTGGGAGTATAATTTTTACAAGGCCTACAAGTAATATACTAAAAATAGGGCCGGGAGAAGCCAAGAAGGGTTCTTCCCGCCTGAAAGACATAAGCAGACAAGACCTAAAGTAAGTGAAGCAGATAAAGCCGCCCGCAAGGGCACTTACGGGCCGCGGTAGGTAGGAGTCTGTCACGCATAGGCCAACCAAGTCAGAAAAGATGGCGTCGGTATACCTCGAGGGGCGGGCCAGTAATAGCGATGACGCGGAACGCGCCAAAGACGGGCCCCGCCCCACCCGAAGAGCACGAAGCCAGAAAGGCCAACAGCCAATGATGGCGCACCAGCGCCTCAGGTAATGCCGCCGCCAAGCGCGGAACCAAGTCCGCGGGCGGCGGCGGTAAGTTTAAAAGCAATAAAGACAAGTCAGCGCGGCGGCTGACACAAGAATAAAAACATGTGAAAAAGTGAAAGCACAGACTGCATAACATACATATCTATACACATACACCCCCCCTCTTTTACCCCGAAGACTACAAGGAGGATGAGGGAGGACGGCGGCCACTTAAATAGGGCCCACTGATAGGCAGGGGCAATAGTGCGGGAGGGGCATCCCATAGAGGCTCACCATAAGCCTGAACCGCCTACCCTTTGGTGGGGGATTGCGGTGGAGCAGCGCTCCTAAGCACCAACGGCGGTGCTGCCTACCTTCACCCGACCAGAGCAGCCAAGGCTGGGAGGCATATTACTAGTGGAACGGGTGGGAATAGTCCTACAGGGCCGCAGGTTAATAACCCCGCTCACCTGCGAGTAGAGAGCCAATTTCTCGTCCTTCGCAGCCAGACTGCAGAGAAATTCTGGGGATTTGTGGGAGGTCCCTGGGTATTTGAGGGGCCGGGAGGAGCCTATTTTCGATGTCTCTGCAGTCCAGCGCCATCTGGCGGAGTATATCCCAACTGTAAGTATTAGATTTGGAGCAGGACGTACTGTATACTAAGAATAAATCTTTTTCCTCAGAAACAGGCTCCAAATGCCTCTTCTTATAGGTGGCTTTCTTAGGAATGACCAAGGATAGCTGTTTCTCTAAGTTATCCAACCTGTGCGCCACATCCGCCTGTGCCTCACTGCCACTCCCCTCTCCGGGGGATGTAAGGGATGGGTGAGCCGTCGCGTTCCCACCAGCATTAGCTGGGCTAAAGACCTGAGCCGCCGCTCTATTATGGTCTAAACCAATTCTCATGGCGCAAGCGGAACAAACCGTGCAGAAACTACCCAGAAGATCCTGCTTACATAAGGGACAGAGCCCACCCTGCTCATGTGGGATGCCCGAATCACTATCCCCTGATGCCTCCCTCATGGTGTTTTTGTTTTTTTGTTTTTTTAAATTTGGCAAAAAGACCTAAGGCCTTAAGCCTGAACCAATCCCAAAGGGACTGGGAGGAACCACAACCCTTTTTTTTATCCTTCTTTCAATTCTAAAAAAAAAATAAAACAGGAGAAAAATCCATTAGATAAAAAACCTTTCCCAACTCATAAAAATCAATATAAAAATTTTTTTATTATTTTTTTTTTAAAAACTCTTGGGAGTATAATAAATATGATCAAAAAAACTTCTAAATACACATTATAATAATGATAATAATGATCATAATAATAATAATAAAAAAGCCAACGTCCACTCACCACTGCAGCTCTTCACTTTACAGCCTATACCAGAAAAAAGCATGACTAATACATAATGAATTGCGCTGCCTAAAAGAAGCCAAGAAGCTGCATATAAAAATAAAAGGGACCAGCCCGCAATCCATGAGCCCCTAAGCCTCTTAGAAGACCAGCGAACTGGACCACAATGGCTGCCGCCGCACTCTGCAAGGGCTGCACAAAAAGAGCCCCTAGGCTCATAGGACCTGAGGAGAACCAGCGGCCTGGCCCGAGATGGCTGCCGCGGCTGTTATCCCCCAGAGTGCTTAAGCTTATAATGGCCTGAATCCCTGAAACGGCCTGGCCAGCGATGGCCGCTGCCATCGCCGCCGCAGCGCATACACCATAGCAGCCTCATGTGAGCCAGGCTGCTGTACACTTACCTTGGAACTGTGCAGGGGAGTCTAACACAACCTCCCTCCAGCCGGAGAGAGACAAACTGAGGTAACACGGCCTCGTGTTTCTGTGTCTAAGCTCCGCCCCATGCGTGACGTCAGCCACGCCCCTTAAAGGCACAAACACAACCTGTAGAAAACCTAACTTGGAAGAAGGACGGGTTAAAATTAAAAAATAAAAAATGTTCCTCAGCAGGTACACCAGAGAGAAACCTGCGGCTGTCTTGCTTTTCAAAAAGCCTGCAGCCCAGAGCGTCAGAGCTCTGTAAGCGCCCCAAGACCCCGGGCGCTTCCACCTTACCTCACGAACCCCAAAACAGCCAGACGCTGTGGAAGGCGCAATTGGGTCTAGGGGATCCGTGGAAATAAGACTACGCAGGAAGCCTACAGGGTGCATTCCCCCGCTTGCTGCCAATTCTTAAGAGCAAATTTCCTGAACAACCTTCACAGTCACTTGCAACTGCAAGAAAGAAAACTGATCTAGGTTACGAGGCAGCTGCTCCTTTGGGGCTGGGAGGGGCCACGCCTTTTTTGTCTTGCAGTCACATCCAATCGGCAAGGAGGTAATCCCAAGTGTAAGGAGTGTCTGGAATGGATTGGAAGAAAAAAACTAATTTTTGAGGCCCCACAGGCGATAGCTTTCATTCATGATAATCTATACTTACTAATTCTAAAGATTCAGTCCCTGCAATGGAGGTGTCTCTGGAGGAGGAGCAATGGGTTGCTTTATCAGTAGATATGAAGGGCCACAGGGCAGCTAAACAAGTCCCTTATCACTGGCTCACATTTTGCAGAACACCAAAGTTCTTTTTGTAGGGGAGAATGGGATGAGGCCCCAGGCAACACAGTGCATGTCAGATGACAGTGCTAGCAGTCCTGTATCTGATATCTGGAGCCTGCCATGTCTGGTTCCATTTTGTAGCCCACAAGCATCGTCCCAGGATGCAGACTGGTATAAATACCTACTGTTGTTCGAAGTCTCCCATCCAGGGAACCCTTCATGAGTCCTGTTCAGCCTGTGTTGCTGCCTTTAACCCTTTAAAGCTGACCAAAACCCACATTTTTAACTAGCATCCCCTGAATTGCTCCTCTCATGAACCAAGGGGAACCAATGCTATGACTGATCACCTGCCATCTTACAGAGCGGGACAGCAAAAAAATACCATTTTGTGATTACTCACCTTTAAAATGGGTATTATAAGTATGTCTCACACCCTGCTTCGGAAGCATTAATTACACGTGGGTTATGGTCCAGTAGAGGGCGAACTTCTGCAGAGATGACTAGAAAAAGAAGCCCCTCCCGGTCCATAAATACCTGGGACCTCCCACACATTCCCCAGTATAAGAAAGCAGTAAGGGGACCAGGAAGAGCCAATAAAATCTATGAGAAAAAAGTTTCACCACATAGAGGATCCAAGATACAACTCAGGGTGGGACGAAGCAGGGTGTGAGACATACTTATAATACCCATTTTACAGGTGAGTAATCACAAAATGGTATTATTCCAAGTATGTCTTACACCCTGCTTCGGAAATATTAATTACACGTGGGACATCCAATAGCAGTGTCCATAAAGGGTGGGGATCCCAACAGGCAATAGTGCACAAATTAAACCACTGCAACTTGCAGAACTTTGCGGCCAAAAACAGCATCCGCTGAGGCCCGCACATCATACTTTTTCCAAGTTTTATAAGGTTGAACAGAAGACCAAGTAGCAGCCTTACAAACTTGTTCAACAGAGGCCTGGTGCTGAAAATCCCAGGAAGCCCCAACAGCACGAGTAGAATGAGCAGTGATCTGGAAAGGAGGATCCCTCCCCTTGGCAGCATAGCCCTAATAACGGCCTGACGAATCCATTTACTAATGGTAGACTTGACGGGCGCCAAACCCCTCTTAGGCCCAGAGGGCACCACAAATGAGGCGTCCGTCTTCCGGAATAGTGAAGAAGCCACCAGATAGTACTTAACACATCTAATGACATCCAGAGAGTGCAAGGCCCTCGCCTTGTCGTTGCTAGGCTTAGGACACAATGAAGGAAGCACAATGTCCTGATTGAGAAGAAAGGCAGAGACAACCTTTGTCAGGAAGTCTGGTTTAAAGCGGAAAACCACCTTGTCCTGGTGTCTCTCAAAATAGGGGACCTGAATAGACAGAGCCGCCAACTCAAAAACAAGTTGAACAGAGGTGATAGCCACCAAGAAGGCAACCTTTAAGGTGAAAATGGATAGAGCAGCATCCTGCACTGGTTCAAAAGGAGGACCCTGAAGGGCAGACAAAGAAAGGCCCTAGCCTCACACCAATCAATGTAGGTCCGCCAGGTCCTGTAGTAGATATTAGAGGATGAAGGTTTCAGCAGCCACGCCGTTAAAGCCAGCGTTTGTAAATTGGGGTAACAAAGCTGACCTTGTCTGTTCAGATCCGGAACCAGAGGCAGCCTGAATTGATCGACCGCCAGCCGCACAACATCTACGAACAACACCTGTCCTGGCCACCTTGGGGCCACCAGGATTGCTGGCACACGCTGGTGAACCAGCTTGCGTACCACCTGGCCCACCATGGGAAAGGGAGGAAACAGATACAGGAGACCGAGCTCCCGCCAGGACAGAGACATCGCATCCACTGCCAGAGCCAGAGGGTCCTGAGACAGAGACACAAATGCAGGAAGCTTGTGATTGTGACGAGAGGCAAACAGAACAGAGGATGACGAAATGAGAAGGTCGTTCAGATAAGGCAAAATGCGAATGCCCTGGACTCTTGAGAAGGGCCATCACGCCCGCCAATACCTTGGGGAACACCCTGGGTGCCGAAGTCAGCCCGAAGGGAAGAGCCACAAACTGGTAGTGCTGATCGCCTACCGCGAACCTGAGGAACCTTTGGTGTCCCGGGAAGACCAGCACATGAAGGTAAGCGTCCTTAATAGCTATTGAATTCATAAAGTCCCCCGGACGCAGGGAGTTGACGGCAGGGCGCAGAGTCTCCATGCAAAATTTTCTGGTTCTGATGAACCGGTTGAGAATTTTTAAGTCCAAAATGGGTCTCATGGAGCCATCCTTTTTGGGCACCGTAAAGAGGTTGGAGTAGTACCCCTGACCTCTCTCTATGGGGGGAACCGGACAAACGACCCCCAAATCCCGAAGGATTTGCACCGCCAGAAACAGTCCCTGAACTGCCCGTGGGTCCGAAGGAACCCGAGACCTGAGGAATCTGGGAAGAGGCCGGTCTGCAAACTCCAGCCTGTACCCGGAGGAAACTACCTCCAGTATCCAATTGTCTGTGATCTCTAGAGTCCAGACCTGAGCGAAGAGCCGCAGCCATCCCCCCACCCGCAAGGGTGAGTGCGCCCCCCTCATTGCTGAGCGGGCTTGGCAGCGGACTTGGGTTTAGCACCCCAATAAGCCCCGGGTCGTACACGTCCTCTGCCCCTGCCCCAGGAATCTCCTCTGAATGCAGTGAAAGACATTCCCCTGTTCGTCTGAGAGCCACGAAAAGGAGGGGTTGAATGAGCCTGAACCACGAAAGGACCGGCGCTGCTTCTTGCGTTGAGGTAACTTACCTCCTTTGGCAACAGAGTCTAAACGATCACCAAACAGGTGCAGACCCACGAAGAGAAATCCTGTGAGCGCCTTCTTAGCAGCATTATCGGCCGTCCACTGGCGCAACCAGACCGAACGGCGTATAACAACCTGCAATGCCGAGGTCCTGCTACACAGACAGATAGTATCATCCAAGGCTGATAAGACAAAGGCAATGAACATCTCACAATGAGTCAAGGCTGTAACTCCATCCAAACCATCCAAAAGGCACCTAATTAAAGCTCTAGCAGCCACGGTCGATAGAGCGGAAGCACAAACCGGGCGCAAGGCCGAACCCACACAAGCAAAGGCATGCGAAGCCATCTGGTCGAGACGTCGTTCCTCACTATCCTTCAAGGTAGTGGAATCCGGGGAATGCACGACCGACGTATTGGACAATCCCAGGACGGGAGCGTCGACCTGTGGGGGTGTAGACCAACGCTTAACCACATCAACAAGGAAGGGATACTTCCTATCCCACCCCTGAGGAATACCAGGGGGCCGGCTAGGCTTTTTCCATTCCTTAAGGATTAGATTGTTAAAGTGCTTCTGATCCGGGAACTCCAAATTAGGTTTGGCTGTCCCAAAACAATTCCCCCCGTTGCGGAGGGACCTCCGCTGGAGGGAAAATGGCAAGCACTTCAAGAACCTGGGTAAGGAGCCTGGGGGTATCCACGGTATCCCCGCGCTCCATACCAGCATCAGCCTCCAGGTACTGCTGATCATCAGAACCATCAGAGTCTGCAAACAATTCTCCTACCTCAAGTGGGGAATAATCAGACCAATCAAAAGGATCAAAATCATTATAGTCAAAGGCTGGCGCAGCGGGCGCCAAGTACCGTCTTTTAGCTGGGGCCTTCCTGGCCGCAAGGCTAGCAATCATTTTCTCAATGTTGGCCAGTCTGGCGCAGACATTGGATTGCGACTCCCCGCTAATGACAACGTCACTTGGGGCCAAAGCCAGGCGTGGGAGTGTAGGTGATGAGGCCAGCGGAGCCGACCCGGCCACACGGGGCCCGCATAGCCGCGCTGCTGTGCACATGGTACACAAATATGCACATTGTCCCCCACAGGGGATACCCCACATACTACACACTGCCGGGGATGCCCCGAAGGAAACCCGAGCCCGGTATCCTGGGAAGCCTCCATATAGTGATTTTAATGGTAGTCGCAATGACCAATGGGAATTACGCTATGAAGCTACCTGGGATGCCCCTTAGAATAAGTGGGAGGATTTTAGTAGACATAAGAGGGAACCCAAATTGACTGAGAGACCTAGGGAGGGAAGAAAAACCCCTAATAGCCTCGGTAGTCCCACCTGCCACACCCAATAGGTGGGGGCCCCATAAGCAACATGCATACTGCACATAAATACATAAGGGCCTAATATATATCACATAAAGATATATATACACAAGCTACATACACACATATATATATAAAAATATACACATATATATTCATAAACACATATCACCACAATGGCCATACAGTGGGAAAGTGCCCAAAAGTCCCCAAAGACTGTAAAAATGTGCAAGCTAATAATCTATATAATATATATATATATATATATATATATATATATATATATATATATATATATATATTATAAATACAAGGGGCCCGGAGGGGCACTCACAGAATCCCGCAGCCATGCGTGAGGGAAGATGGCGGCGTAGAGCCAGCAGAAGGAAGGAGGAGGAAGGCGGGCCGTCGCGGATCGCGCCCGCGTAAGGCCCGCCCCCTCCCTAAGCGGGAAGCACACAACCAGCCGCGCTCCCAGCCAGTAGGACTGGGAGCCGGCCGAGCGCCAACGGCCACCGGCCGTTTTCATGTATGCCGGCCCCTCAACCTTGCCACCCCACTTCCTAATCTCTCCCCCGTCCCAATGCCGGGAGAGAGAGCAGCACTTTGCCTCCTCTCTCCACCGATGCCTGCCATCCCACCTCCTTCTCTCTATCCACGCTTGGCTCCCCACCACCTCCTCTCTTCATCGGCGCCTGCTGTCCCACCTCCTCCTCTCTCCTCTGGCTTTTTGGCAGTGCGCACATGGACGTTGTGCACATGCTGGCGTTTGGAAGTGCACTTATGCACTTTGGGAGTGTGTCTGGGAGTGCTGGTCTAGGCTCCAATGTCACCTAGCAACAGGGAAAGACGGGAAAAACACAGCCAGGGTGTCTTATGCAAGTTCTGGGAATCTTACTGACCTTGCCCATTATACTTATTATTATGCAGCATCACAGAGCAAAGGGCAATGCCCACTTTTTCAGAACAGAAGTCATGAGGTGAAACTGGAAACCTTGATATCTCAGCCATTACTTCTTCAATTTAAAAACGGGAAACACTTTAGGACAGTGCCAAACATAGTCAGACACAATGGTGTAACAATTACCTTTACCAGTGATTTTGAGGAAGCAGGGAGTTCACGGAGATGCTTCTGGGAAGAATTCTGGTAAATGGAACTGTTCCCTTAACTTCTTAGACCAGGTTTGTCAGTTAACACCCCATGGCAAACTAGGCCGGGGTCTGTATGCTACAAAGATTATCAATGGCAATTCTTTTTCTGTTGATCCAGTGGTTTGGACTGTGGATGACACTCTCCGGGGCCAGGGAGTGGTGTTGGGGGGACTAGACTATTCAGGGTCTCTGGCTGCAGAATGAGATGTTTCTTCTCATCAATTTTTTGGGAACTGTGGAACAGAGGAACTTATAATTGTGCCATAGAAAATAACACAGGAAACAACACATGAAAAACAATTAGAAGCACTTAACAAAAACTATAAATGTATGGCTGGATAACTGACTGATTTGTAGAACTAGTGATAACCTTATTCAGTTTTTTTTTATTAAGACCAATTGGAGCCAGCCATACACAGGCCACGCCCATCTGCCAGCCAGGACCAGGAAGTGCAGCACTCAAGATCGGCTTTGCGAAAGAGGCAGTAAGAGGAAGCAAGCTAATCTTTGTATCCCCTCTTGGACTGCCACGCGCTGGAAAAAATACGGTTTTGTGAGTACTCACCTTTAAAACCGATATTATAAGTGTGACATACACTCCGCTTCAATTCTTCATGACATTTGGGTTATTCTCCAGTAGAGGGCGAACTTCTGCAGAGATGAATGCAAAAAAGGAGCTCCTCCCAGTCCATAAATACCTGGGACCTCCCACCAATTCCCCAGTGTAAAATAGCAGTAAGGGGACCAGGAAGAACCCAAAATAAAAATACTAACAACCAAGAAACAATGGTTCACCATATAAAGGATCCAGAATACCAAAAAGTGTGGGTGAAGCGGAGTGTATGTCACACTTATAATATCCGTTTTAAAGGTGAGTACTCACAAAACGGTATTATTCCAAGTGTGACATACACTCCGCTTCAATTCTTCATGACATTTGGGACATCCAATAGCAGTGTCCATCATGGGTGGGAACCATAAACAGTAAAGAATGCACCAACTCAAACCACTGCAGCTTGCAGAACCTTGCGGCCAAAAACGGCATCCGCTGAAGCCCGCACATCAACCTTGTAAAACTTGGAAAAAGTATGAACGGAAGACCAAGTAGCAGCCTTACAAACTTGTTCAACAGAAGCCTGGTGCTGAAAAGCCCAGGATGCACCAACAGCACGAGTAGAATGCGCAGTGACCCTAAAAGGGGGAGTCTTCCCCTTAGCAGAATAGGCCCCAACAATGGCCTGACGAATTCATTTGCTAATGGTAGACTTGGCGGGCGCCAAACCTTTCCTGGGCCCGCAGGGCACCAGGAAAAAGGCATCCGTCTTGCGGAAAGAAGAAGTAGTCACCAAATAGTACTTAACACAGCGAACCACATCCAAATTGTGCAAAACCCTCTCCTTGTCATTGCTAGGCTTAGGACACAAGGAAGGGAGAATATCCTGATTGAGATGGAAAGCCGACACCATCTTAGGAAGGAAATCTGGCTTAAAGCGAAAGACCACCTTGTCCTGGTATCTTTCAAAGTAAGGGGCCTGAATCGACAGAGCCGCCAACTCAAAGACACGCCGAACAGAGGTAATAGCCACCAAGAAGGCCACCTTTTGAGTGAAAACAGAAAGAGCAATATCCTGTAATGGCTCAAAAGGAGGACCCTGGAAAGCCGAAAGAACCAAATTCAAATCCCAAACAGGAACCATAGCCTTCCGAGGGGGTCGAACATGAGTGAACCCCTGGAAAAAAGTCTTAACCAGCGGGTGCAAGGCAAAAGATCTCTGGAAGAAAACAGACAAAGCAGAGACCTGCCCTTTCAAGGTACTAAGCTGGAACCCAAGATCCAGACCGTGCTGAAGAAACTCCAAAATCCTAGGGATCGAAAACACCCTGCAAGGCAAGGCCCTAGCCTCACACCAGTCAATATAGGACCGCCAAGCCCCATAGTAGATGCCAGAAGAGAACCGCTTGCTAGCTCTAATCAAGGTCTGAACCATAGCCTCAGACAAACCTTCCTCGTTCAGGATGAAGGTTTAAGCAGCCAAGCCGTCAAAGCCAGCATTTGTAAATTGGGGTAGTTGACCCTGAGATAACAGATCCGGAAACATGGGAAGCCGGTACTGATCTACCGCCAGCCTTACGTCGTCTGCGTACCAAACCCTTCTTGGCCACCTTGGAGCCACCAGAATTGCTGGTGCCCCCTCCAGAGCCAGTTTGTAAACCACCTTGCCCAGCATGGAGAAGGGAGGAAACAGGTCCAGAAACCCCAGATCCTTCCAAGCAAGGGACAAGGCATCCACTGCCAGAGCTAGAGGATCCTGAGATAGAGACACAAAAGCCCGGAGTTTGTGATTGTGCCGTGAGGCAAAGAGATCCACCTCCGGAGTCCCCCACTTGCGACAAAGAAACCGAAAAACCCCGGGGTTGAGAGACCACTGTCCTTGGATCGAGAACCCCCTGCTCAGGGAGTCCGCCTCTGTGTTTTCCACTCCCAGAATGTAGATTGCCGAAATGCAAGGAACATTGCTCTCCGCCCAATGCAGGATCAGAGAGACTTCCCTGCTGCGAGTCCCTCCTTGGTGATTGATGTAGGCTACCGCCGTCCGATTGTCTAAACGAATCTGAACCGGAAGACCCTGCAAGTGCAACTTCAGCCGTGACAGGACAAGCCGGATGGCTCTGAGCTCTAAGACATTGATGGGGGTGTGAGCCTTCTGAGGACTCCACACCCCGCAGAACTGATGACTTTTCCAGAAACCTCATGAGCCCGACAGGCTGGCATCCGTGGTAACCGTCTCCCAGCGAGGAACCAGAAAGGATCTGCCCCTCAACAGGTTGCTCGACTCCAGCCACCACCGAAGGGACTGCCGAACCCTGGGAGACATCCTGAACGGTTGATCCAACGACAGCGGACACCTGTCCCAATGCGTCAATAGGTGAAGTTGAAGAGATCTCATGTGAAAATGCGCAAACGGGACCGCCTCGAAGGAGGTCACCATCAATCCCACCAGTTTCATCCCCTGTCGGATAGAAGGGCAAGGATTGGCCAGAAGAAGGCGGATCAGATCCTGAATCCCCTGCCCCTTGGTCTGGGGTAGAAACACTCTGGCCTGAATGGTATCCAGATTCATGCCCAGGAATGAAATCACCCGTGATGGCGAGAGAGAGGACTTGGGGCGGTTGATCACCCACCCGAACCTCTCCAGGGTCGACACCACCTGGTGGGTGTCCAGCTCCGCCTGACGGAGGGAAGAAGCTGAAATCAATAGGTCGTCCAGATACGGCACAATGCGAATTCCCTGAGTTTTGAATAGGGCCATTATGCCCGCCAGAACCTTGGTGAAGACCCTCGGCGCTGAGGTCAACCCGAAGGGAAGGGCTACAAACTGAAAATGTAGATCGTCCACCTCGAACCTGAGGAATCTCTGATGCGCTGGAAAAAATTGGAACATGCAAATATGCATCCTTGATGTCTATGGATGTCATGAAATCCCCTTGACGAAGGGAATTGATGGCCGAGTGCAGAGTCTCCATGCAGAACTTCTTGGTTCTGATGAATCTGTTGAGGACCTTGAGGTCCAGAATGGGTCTTACAGAACCTTCTTTCTTGGGAACCGTGAAAAGATTGGAGTAGAAACCCCTGCCTCTCTCCGACGGAAGCACCGAGCATACAACTCCCATGTCCAGAAGATTTTTTACTGCTAACCGGAGCCCCTGAGCCGCCTGAGGGTCCAAGGGCACCCGAGACCTTAAAAATCATGGAGGAGGCCAGTACTCGAACTTCAGTTTGTACCCGGAGGAGACCACTTCCAAAATCCAATTGTCTGTGACCTCCCGAGCCCAGACTTGGAAGAAGAGCCACAGCCGTCCCCCCACCTGAGCGGGTGAGGGCGCCCCTTCATTGCTGAGCTGGTTTACCCACAGGCCCGACCTCTGCCCCTGTTCCAGGAAGAGCCTCTGACACCCGAGAAGACCAAACCTCTACCAGCTCTGGCACCTCGAAAGGAAGGATTGAAAGACCCTGCCCCCGAAAGGGACGGCGCTGTTTTTTCCGCTGAGGTAACTTACCTCCCTTTGCCACAGCATCCAACTTATCTCCAAACAGCCGCGTACCCAAGAAGGGAAGAGCTGTGAGCGATTTCTTGGCGCAAAGTCCGCCGTCCACTGACGGAGCCGTACCGATCGGCGCATGGCCACCAATAAGGCTGAAGTCCTACTACACATAACAATAGTGTCTTCCATAGCGGCCAAGACAAAATTCATGAACAATTCAAACCTTTTAAGCGTAGTGAACTCCGCGCTGGCCAGATCAAGGTGAGTGTCATTTAACCAGTCCCTAATCAGAGACCTAGCACCCACCGACACAAGCGCAGATGCACAAACAGGCCGCAAGGCCGACCCAACACTGGCAAAGGCATGGCATGCCATCTGATCAAGGCGCCTATCCTCACCATCCTTTAGTGAAGTGGCCTCTGGGGTGTGAAGCACGGAGGAGTTGGTCAACCCCAAAACTGGTGCATCGACCTCGGGAGGAGAAGCCCAGCGCTTAACCGCTTCCACCGGCCAAGGATACTTCTTATCCCATGCCTGAGGAACGCCCGGAAGCCGACTAGGTTTCTCCCACTCCCTAAGGATCAGTGCATCAAAATGACCCTGGGTAGGGAACTCCAAACGAAGCATGTGGGCCCCAAAAAATTCCCCCTTCTTGAGAGGGGGCGCCTCAGGCGGCGCAATATCCAAAACCTCCATGAGATGTGACAAAACCGTGGCCGTGTCAACAGCATCCCCCAGCGCCTGCCCAACATCAGCCTTGCCAAACCGTACATTGTCATCCTCTGACTCCTCATACAATTCCCCCTCCTCTAACGGGGAATAATCTGACATATCAAATGAATCACCATCAATATCCCAAGTCGCCTGGACAAATGTCTCTTTTTAGCCTGGGCATTCTTGCCCACCGCGCTAACCATAAATTTCTCGATGCTGGCCAACCTAGCACAAACATCGGAATGCGACTCCCCACCAACACCAATGTCACTTGGGGTACGGATAAGGTGGGGAGGGGAAGGCGATGAAGCGGGGGGCGCCGACCCAGAAGGCTGGGCACCCGACTGCCGCCATATGGCCTTTTGTGCACATGGTATACAAATAAGCACCTTCTCACCCGTAAGGGATGCCCCACAACCCACACATGGCCGAGACTGTCCCAGAGGGAGCCCGAGCCCGGTATACTGCAGAGCCTCCATATGGTGATTTTTGTGGTCAGTTGCAAGACCTTAGGGGATTTAAGCAAAAGCAACTCGGGATGCCCCTTAAAAGTCCCAGTGGGAGGATTTGAAGTGATCAATTTAAAGACTAGGGACCCCAGGACCAGGAGGAACCCCTTAACATGCACATGTATGATGCAATCTGTAACACACAACAAGGCATAATCAGTCACTATACAGCAGTGCATAAATAAATATATATATATATATATATATATACACAAACATCAGAAAAACAAACATGCCCAGCAAAATCACTCATACCCGCAACCAAGGGGGAGCCCCCCCATAGCAAAGGAAGTGGCCACCAGACCCTTACCGTCCCCACGGATCAGCAAGCAGCAGCACAAGATGGCCCCCGAGAGCCTTGTGAGGAGAAGCAGGAAGAGAAGGAGGGCGGGCCAGCGCCGAAAGAGCGCTCTCCAGGCCACGCCCCCCCTTCCCAGCAGCGCGGATCCAACCGAGGCAGGCCCCAAAATCGCGCCAAACGAGGGGGCGGGGCTACCGTGGCCACGCCGAGAGCCCGGCCCCTTCCTGAACACAGCCTGAGGGAAGCTGAGAAGCTCCCCAGGCTGAGAGAAAAAAATACAATTCTGTGAAATAGTCACCTGTAGAATTTGTATTATACGCATACAGTACGTCCTGCTCCAATAAAATACTTACACGTGGGTAATCCTCCGCCAGAGGGCGCTGTTCACTGCACACATGCAAAAACAGGCTCCTCCCGGCCCTTCCTATACCCAGGGACCTCCCACAAATCCCCAGTATTGAAAAGCAGTGAGAAAAGAAGCCGGGAGAAACCAACCACCAAACTGGTAACAATAGTAATGATAACAATTACCATACAGGGGATCCAGAAAAATGTAAAACCAGGGTGGGGTGGAGCAGGACGTACTGTATGCGTATAATACCAATTCTACATGTGAGTATTTCACAGACTTGTATTATTCTAAGCATACAGTACGTCCTGCTCCAATATAATACTTACACGTGGGACATCCAATAGCAGTGTCCATAAAGTAGGGTGGGATCCCCAACAAAAAAGGCACAGCAGACAGTAAAGGCGCTGTCACCTGCAAAACTTTGCTACCAAGTACAACATGAGCAAAGGCTCGAACGTCAATCTCATAACAAAACCTTTGAAGAAGTATGAACAGACACAAGCAGCGGTCTAGCAACTTATTCAACAGAAAACCTAGTGCTGAAGGGCCAAAGGTACCCAAACACCAATGGAACAGAATAAAAAGAGAGTGAGATTCTTCCCCCTTAAAGTGGACCAACACCCAGGATTTTGACTATCCTGGGTCTTGGTCCACTTCGGTGGGGCACCCCCGATCGGGGTGCCCCGCTGTGTGAAACCCCCCCTAACCCCCCGAAAAACTCACCTCTACACGCTCCCAGCGCCGACGTACAAGGTAAGATCTTGAACGTCTAAGCGGCGGCGGCCGCCGCCGCCTCCCTCGCGTCACTTTGAACGCGCGCGCCCCCGCGCCGGCCATTCGCAGACGGCCGGCGCGGAGGCGCGCACGCCTACAGGGGCGCGAGGGAGGCGGCGGCGGCCGGCCGCCGCCGAAGATAAGGTAGGTGAGTTGGGGTGTTTGGGGGGGGTTTCACCCCGCGGGACATCCCGATCTCGGATGTCCCGCGGGGTGGGGGGTGATCGGCCCGGGAATCTTATAGATTCCCGGGCCGATCACCCGTGGGTGTTGGTCCACTTTAAAGGAATAGGCCAGTGTAACGGCCTAACCAGCCCAAGGGCAACAGAAGCCTCGGTTAAACTTAGAACTTTCCCCAACGGGGAATTGAAACTGGTCACCGGCAAGACAGGCGGGGATACTGACCCCTTCACTAACAAGAATCAGCAAGTAGCCGAAAACTTTACTCAGGACCAGGAAAGCAAGCCATCAAAATAAGATCAGTCCAAAAGGGTGCATAGGCCCTGGAAGCAAACGAGACCAGGTGCATACATATGGAGGCGCCCGCAGACCCCAAAGGGCATCAGTCCCCCTAAGGGACAAGAAACAACCAGGAAAATGTCAAGACCTGTTGAGGGAATGTAGACTATTTACTTCAGCATTACTAAGAATAAGGCCCATGGGCAGACTAAAGGGTCTTAAAGAATGATCATAAAACACCACCTTGGACAAAAGGGTCCGGCGTAAGGCGGAATACCACCACATCACGGTGTGTATATATACATATATAATGAACAAGGGCTAAGTAATCAGAGCCACCATCTCAGGCACCCGTCTGACTGAAGCAACAGCTCCCGGAGGGGCGAGTTGAACTACAAAACAGCTCAGACAGCATCCAGAATAAGTCCCAAGGGAACAATCCGCAAGGCAAACAGAATGAAAATTGATCCCAACCATAGAACTACTTGGGAGATGCCCCTGAGCAATCCCCAAGAGAACTCCTAACAAGGAAGACTGAACCAGACTTCTACAGGAAGGCAGACAGGACAGAACCTGAACCTTCAGAGTACCTAGATGGGGAGCCAACCCCAACCTATGCGGTAACAACTCTAGAACCCTGGGAACCGAGAACGTTCAACAGGGGAAAGACCAAGACTCATGCCAATCAATATGGGTACACCATAACCCACAATAGACGGAGGAAGAAGAAGCCAAAGAAGCTTGCTCCTAGCCCCCCATAGACCAAGTCACACAGAAGATAAACCAGTCTCCAAAGGGGTGAATGAATCAGCTGTCAAGCCCTCAGACTAGAGTCTGTAGATTGGGACGACATAAGAAGGAGCCTGACAAGGGCAGAACCGCACTCCTGAGAGAGCGTACAGGTCCGCTGACCTCAGCAGAAGCATCTGCGAACCACAGTTCACTAGGCCACCCAGGGGCCATCAATCTCACGGGTCTCTTTATCAGCACGACCGTGCGCAGAACCCCACATAGCAGGGTGAATGAAGAGAAGACATATAAAATAGAACGTCTATACATAAATTTACTAAGCCCCCATGACCAGAGTCAGAATATTCTGGGGCAGTAAAAACAAGGGCAGAGCCCCTGTGATATTAGCGAGACCCAACAGAGCCACCCTAGTTGGCTCTCAGAGGGACACCAGGATAGCACAACCTGCCACTGAAAGACATCCATTGGAGCGAATACCACTGAGGAGCAGGGGACGTAGACCCCAACCCAGATCAGGATCAGGAACCTTCCAGGAGAATCATCCTGCTTCAAGCTCCAGACCAATAATAAAACAGGCCATTGTCTTCAAACAGGCCAAGAGTCCCCAAATAGACAGGTCCTGAAGAGGAGAAGTCCAGCCGTACAGAGTCAACTAAAAGCTCAATGTTTTAACAAGCCAGTAGGTAAGATGGACCCTCTAAGGGAACCTATCTAGGAGCCACGGGGGGGGTTTGGAAGAAATTCCCCCCCCCCCCCGCCAACCTGCGAGACTTGGTATCCAAGGTGACCATTCACAGGAAGATGCAAGCAAAGAAGGGGGTGCCCCCTGACAGGGTCCTTGAATATAACCAGCTCAAGAGGAACCACCGTACCAAAGGGGAATGAGCACAGACCTAGCTCCCGGGGTGCTGGAACCCCATCTAGGATCAATAACCTACTGTGCTGAAGAGCCCAAGGCTCTGTATATAAGGGACATCATCTGATACGCCACCAACGGGCCCACCAGCTGCAATCCTGCCTGGTGAAAGTAAGATGCCAGCAAAGAGGGACAGAGCCGGCCGTATAACCTACGCGGCCTGACGTAGAGATTGGGAAGTAAGGAAGGACGATCCGGTAGGTCCTAGTGCGGACGCCCCATAGGCATGTCAGAGACATAACCCCCATCCACACCTTGGCGAGTAGCTTGGGAGCAGAAGAGAGGCCAAAAATAGGGCCCCAATCCGCAGGGTTGGTCCTTCAACACTGACTAGTAAAGGTCTTGGTGTCCAGAAGACACAGGGGGAACTAAAAGGATCTAGAACTCCACAGGAGGCCGGAAGCCCCCCTTGCATGGGGCGCCTGTGTCCCAAGACAGAGATATCATACAGGGGCTACCTGTGAGTGTAGAATTGCCAAGCCTACCATAGGCTAGTATGGCCCAGACCGCCTCATCAATTTGAGGGAAAGAGAAAGGTTAACATAGAGGCCATCGCCCCATTCTGTTAAGGGCAACCTGCAAGTAAGCCCAGACCCTGCAGGCCGAGTACGGCCTGCACCAACTCCTGAGGGGAAAAAACAGGGGCTAGAAGCACCCTGACAACCTCTGAGAGGGACTGCCCAGCAAATTCTAGAGTGTGTCCAGGGGAACTACCTCCTGGAACCACCAGAATGAGAAGATACGCTCCCAGATAGGAGTCAGGTGCTGTGGCAGTCCCCTCGCCCAGAAGGGCGAGGGCGTCCCTTCATGCTTGGGAAGTCTTGGCAGATTTGGACTTAGCCCTGCCAAAAGGCCCAGGGCGTTGCTTGCCCACCCCGTGGTGGAAATCCACTCCGAAAAGTTGGAAGCACACCTCAGGTTCGTGTTTGACACTAACGTAGGGAGGGGGAGGGGTGTCCTTGCCCCGAGGAGGCCTAGACGGCCTTCTGCGTAGGGGTGCCTTACCCTTTTTTCCAAAAAGGTCCAAACGGGCCCCAAATAGACGCCGTCCTCTGAAAGGAAGGCCAGTGAGAGCCTTTTTCGTATCATCGTCAGCACCCCACTGTCGCAGCCAGACCAGGCGGCGAATAGCTACCACAAGGGCCGAGGTTCTAGCACACATCTTAATGGTGTCATCCAGCGCTGAGAGGATAAACCTCACAAACACATCACAGTCTGAGAGTGCATTAAATACCTCCCAGGGGAGGTCCTCAGGTCGGTGATCAAGTAGTTTCCTAATGAGAGTCCTGGCGGCCACCGCAGTGATGGCCGCGGCGCAGACCGGGCGAAGAGCCGCCCCTGCACACAAAAAGGCGTGGGAAGCCAATCTGTCAATGCGCCGGTCCTCAGCATCCTGAAGGGTACGGTAATAAGGAGCAGTCATGAAGGGGGGGTTAGTAACCCCTATAATCGGTGCATCCACCACAGGAGGTGCTGACCAAAAATTAACCACATCAGGAGGGAAAGGGTACTTCCCATCCCAGACCCCTGGGACCCCTTTAAGTTTACAAGGCGATTCCCATTCTTGGGATATAAGACTCTGGAAATGCTCCTGTTCCAGGAATTCCAAATGCGGCGGCGCTGTGTGGAAACTCTCTTTCTTAGGCTTGGGAGCCTCTCCAAGAGGGGAAATAGACAAAACCTCAAAGATCTTAATAAGTAGTTCATCTGTGTCACACAGGCCCCAAGAACCGGGCCCAGAATCATCACGGCTCCAGGGCATCTCATCCGAGGAGCCCGAATCGGAGAATAGCTCACCTTCATCAGAAGGGTCAAGGTCCTGCATAGCAGCAGATTCATCAGTGTCATTAGGAACCGGAGAACCAGGAGGCGTCAGGGACCACTTCTTTCCAGGGCCCAAGCGCTCCGCCAAACTAGACAGCACCTGCTCAGCCGTAGGCAGCCTGCGCGGCACGACTTGCTGGTCATCCCCGCTCGAGTGAGACTCATCCAGAGTGAGATTTAGGTCCGGGGGAGACAGGTGTATTGAAGAGAGGTGCAGCCACTGGCAAACCTGATTGCAGGGTCAGTGCCTGTTCAGCACACGGTCCGCAGACCCGTGCTCTGTCAGCGTCAGCATGGGGCTGACCACACACTGTACACAGCCGGTCTTGTCCCCGAGGGACCCCGGGTACATAATTCTGAGATGCCTCCATATGGTGATTATCTGAGCAGTATGCCCGCAGGGATTTACACAATAGGCAACCCTGGATGCCCCAAGACCCGCTAGGAATGTGGGAGAATTTTTTATGTGAACCCGCTATAATATATGTTAGGCCGGGAGAAGCCACCGAAATCTGAAAGACAAGAGGGGGGTGTCAGTGCCATGCGCAGCCGTAATAAAAAATCATAGGAACAAAAACCGCCCGGGAGGGCACTTGCATGACCAAGGGAGGAGGCGGGCAACCACGTGCGCGTGCGAAGACCGTCAAAATGGTGCCAAGCAAACCTCGAGGGGCGGGCCTGATCTGGCCGTGACTCGGGGCGCGTCATGCCAAGTTCCCGCCTCCCCCAAAGAACGCGAAGCTCTAACCAGCGCAACGTCAAAGACAGTAGTGGATAGGACACACATACAGAGTGTAATCACGCAGATTGCTCTCACACTAGAGAATGATGCTGCCGCCCGGGCTGCACACTTATGTAATGAACTGACACACACGCGCGTAACCAGACAAGGTTTATGCGGAGCAAGGAGCGCGGCACTGACACCCAAGTTTAAATAAAAGGTCAACAGCCATAAACGTGATAACATTACGCTGGGACCGCCACACACATACCCCCCCCCCCTTTCTTTGCCCCCGAGCTACAGGAGGAAGCGAGGGGGAAGCGGACCTGCACCCAGGGTTCATCGCAATGAGGGGCACGGGCAACAATGCGGTAGGGGCATCTATTAGAGGCTCACCATCGGCCTAAACTGCCTACCCTATGGTGGGGGATTGCGGTGAAGCGCAGCTCCGTGAGCACACGAGGTGCTGCCTACCTTCAACCGACCAGCGCAGCCCAGGCTGGGAGGCACATCTTTATCGAAAAGGACGGGTGGAAATAGTCCCGCAGGGCCGCAGGCTGTAATAGCCCCGCTCACCTGCGAGAGAGTTGATACTTCATGTCTTCGCAGTCAGCACTGCAGAGAAATCTGGGGATTTGTGGGAGGTCCCTGGGTATATGAAGGGCCGGGAGGAGCCTGTTTTTGCATGTCTGCAGTGAACAGCGCCCTTTGGTGGAGGATTACCCACGTGTAAGTATTATATTGGAGCAGGACGTACTGTATGCTTAGAATAACACCAGCAGGCTAGGCAAATTATGTAACAATGCACTGTAATCAAATCATCAAGGGATTACTTCCAGATGAGTCACTGCCATCACACACACACTAACCGTGAAACACACCACACACACAGTCACTGAATATACTAAAAACCGAGTATGACGGCCAGCCAGCCCCCCCCCCAAGGAGGGAAGTAAGGGACCCGGAAAGGGGGGGGGGGGGACCCGGCCATAGGTATGAAGGGACAGGGCATCCCACACCAGGATCACCAAAACCTGGATAACCGCCTACCCCTTATAATGACGTCTCACGGTGGAGCAATTCTCCTTCCGCACCCATAGGGTGCTACCTACCCTCACCAGGACCCGCAGCCAAAGCTGGGAGGCTCAAATAGGGACAATTTAGAAGAGCGAGTCCTGGCAGCAATATGGGCCATAAACGGTCGGGCGCGGGCCCGGCTTACCTGCAAGTAAGAGAAGTCTTCATCTTCTATCTTGTCGCCTTCCCTGCAGAGAAGGAACTGGGGAATTGGTGGGAGGTCCCAGGTATTTATGGACTGGGAGGAGCTCCTATTTTTGCATTCATCTCTGCAGAAGTTCGCTCTCTACTGGAGAATAACCCAAATGTCATGAAGAATTGAAGCGGAGTGTATGTCACACTTGGAATATAGGTCCTTTAAAAAAAGTATCCAATAAAACAAATGTAGGCCAATTTCCTGGTTTAGAGAACACATAAAATGCCAAGATTAGTTTCGTATAGCAATGAGGCATGAAGCTTCATTTTTACAAAGAACCTTACTCTGAAACCCCTGTTACAAGATACAGAACATGTGGATTTTTGTGGACACTTTGTGAAACAAAACCAACAATTACAAATTTTTACTCAAAAAATGTATAACATATCTTAATATATTTTTACTGGGAAAATGTATCTTACTGTTAATGATTACCTGGTATAACATGATAGGTTCCACTTCATACCCAAGCAAATCAGCAAATTCTTTAGCAATCACACTTTTGCCACATCCCTAAGAAGAGGAGTAACACTATATTAACACGGTACACTCATTTAAATAGACATATAGGAGAATCTTTAATACTAACACTGTTATTATGTTAGAAATGGATTTGTTTTATTTTAATGACAGGAGTCAGGAATAAAATTCCATGGGTGCCACCAAAACTCAAATCTAATGAATGGAATTACATATCAGCATAATGTACCAGTTACAAAAATCAAATCAAAATATGCTGCCTGTAACAAGAACCTTATTCTTTTGCCATAGATGTTGGACATTTAAAGCAAATTGACACGTCGCATTGTATTGATGCAGAATGCCATATACCCCATAGACACCAATCATCATGCATGGGTGAATGTTATCTGCATGGATGGATTCCTAGCCAAATCGGATGAGTGTGAGCAGCTTATGCACCTACCAAACCATCTCACAATGCGTGACTTCTTTTATGAGCTGCCCAGATTATTTAGTGGGCAATGGATTATCACAAATTCTATAGATATGTATGTGGAATAAAATGTGCATGAGTAATGTAATGCAGTGTAAATGCCACCGATTTTACAAAATTAAAAAGGAAAGTGTTCCTAAAATAAAGTTTTTTTTTTACTCCTAATTTAAAAAAATACCTTTCCTCCAATGAGACACATGTCGTTAACCATGTGAGTCTGCATCATTTCAGCCAGCAGCTGTTCGTGGGTACTGGTTCTGATAAACTTTGATGGTCCAGAATGTAATCCCAAGGGTTGGGTTCCTGATGCCACCTGTGGAGAAAACAAAAAGATGAAAAGATAAGACAGAATTACTACCAGCTATGGATAGCCTTGTGAAAAAAATACAAAAACAGTACAGTATTTGTATACATTTGCTAGTGAACCTGAGGTTTTGAAAACAGATCGATCTTTATTAAAAAGAAAATCAATATTTAAAAGAACCCCCCCCCCTCAAGTCTATAAGACTCCTAGAGGGGTTTTTCTACCTCTTTATGGGGCAAACTGGGATGCCCTGCTGTGTGAAACCCCCAAGATTGTCGATTGACTCACTGCTTTGACATGTCCACGCCACAAAAATACCATTTTGTGAGTACTCACCTGTAAAATGGTTATTAAGAGTATGTCACACACCCCACTTCCAAATATTCATGACACTTGGGAACCCGGCCTGTAGAGGGCGATCTTGCAGAGATGACATGGAAAAAGGAGCCCCTCCTGGTCCATAAGTACTGGGTTCCTTCCACTATTCCTCAGTCTTTTTAAAAAGCAGTGAAGAACCAGGAAGAGCAAATTATATTCGATAATTGAAAAATAGTTTGAAAATAATAATCACCATATAAATCACCGAAAAAGGGCGGGGGAAGTGAGGTGTGTGACATACTCGTAATAACCATTTTACAGGTGAGTACTCCCAAAATGGTATTATTCCTAGTATGTCACACACCCCACTTCCAAATATTCATGACACTTGGGACATCCAATAGCAGTGTATATAATGGGTGGGGATCCCCAAGGAATAATGCATAACTTAAATTACTGCAGCTTGCAGAATTTTGCGGCCAAAAGCAGCATCCGCTGAGGCCCGCACATCAACCTTGTAAAACTTAGAAAAAGTATGCACAGAAGACCAAGTCGCAGCCTTGCAAACCTGTTCAACAGAAGCCTGGTGCTGAAAAGCCCAGGAAGCTCCAATAGCACGAGTAGAATGAGCGGTGACACGAAAAGGGGGAACCTTCCCCTTAGCCATATAGGCCCCAATGATGGCCTGACGTAAAACCCTTCTTGGGCCCAGAAGGCACAACAAAAAAGGCATCCGTCTTGCGGAAGGCCGAAGTAGTAACTAAATAATACTTAACACAACGAACTACATCCAAAGAATGTAAGACCCTTTCCTTGTCGTTACTAGGTTTAGGACACAAGGAAGGAAGAACTATATCCTGATTTAGGTGGAAAGCAGACACCACCTTAGGAAGGAAATCCGGTTTAAAATGGAAAACAACCTTATCTTGATGCCTCTCAAAATAAGGGGCTAGAATAGACAAAGCCGCCAGTTCAGAAACTCGGCGGACAGAAGTAATAGCAACCAAAAAGGCAACCTTCTGAGTAAGAATAAAAAGAGGAATATCCTGCAAGGGCTCAAAGGGAGTGGCCTGCATAGCTGAAAGCACTAGGTTAAGGTCCCAAACAGGAACTATAGGCTTTCTGGGAGGCCGCACATGCGCGACTCCTTGGAAAAAAGTCTTAACCAAAGGATGAAGAGCAAACGACCTTTGAAAGAAAATAGCCAAGGCAGAGACTTGCCCTTTCAAAGTACTAATCTGGAATCCCATATCCAGACCTCGTTGCAGATATTCCAGAATTCTAGGAATAGAAAAATACCATTTTGTGAATACTCACCTGTAAAATGGGTATTATAAGTATGTCACACACCCCACTTCAATCATTAATTATTACACTTGGGTAACTCCACCAGCAGGTGGCGACGTGCAGAGAAGTCATGAAAAACAAGCCCCTCCTGGTCTATACATACCTGGTACCTCTCACTCATTCCCCAGTATTCAAACAGCAGTAAAGACAAGGTACCAGGAAAAAAACCCTCAAACTGTAAACAAAACTTCACCCTATAAAGAATCCGGGATACCAAAAGGGCGGGTGAAGTGGGGTGTGTGACATACTTATAATACCCATTTTACAGGTGAGTATTCACGAAATGGTATTATTCTAAGTATGTCACACACCCCACTTCAATCATTAATTATTACACTTGGGACATCCAACAGCAGTGTCCAGAAAAGGGCGGGTATCCAAAAAGGCCATAAAGCAAAACACAAACCACTGCAGCCTGCCGAGCCTTGCGGCCAAACACAGCATCCACTGAGGCCCGCACATCAACCTTGGAAAAACTTAGAAAAAGTGTGAACAGAAGACCAAGTAGCAGCCTTACAAACTTGTTCAACAGATGCCTGGTGCTGAAAAACCTAAGGCACTCACGAATAGAATGAGTAGTGATACGAAAAAGGGAGAAAACCTTCCCCTTGGTAGAATAGGCCCCAACAACAGCCTGACGAATCCATTTGCTAATGGAAAACTTAGCGGGAGCCAAACCCTGACTAGGCCCAACAGGGCACCACAAAAAATACATCAGTCTGACGAAAAAGAGAAGAAGTAAACAAACCCTCTCCTTGTCATTCCTAGGCCTAGGACACAAGGAAGGAAGAACAATGTCCTGGTCAAAATGAAAACAGAGACCACCCTAGAAAGAAAGTCCGGATTGGAGCGGAAAACCACCTTGACCTGATGTCTCTCAAAGTGAAGAGCCTGAACCAACAAGGCTGCCAACTTCGAGACAAGTAGAACAGAAGTGAAGGCCACCAACAAGCAACCTTCTGAGTCAGAGTAGGAAGAACAATAACCTGCAAAGGCTCAAGGAGAAGCCGGAAGAGCAGAGAGAACCAAATTCAAATCCCAAATAGGGAGCAAAGGCTTCCTAGGAGGCCGCAGATGCAAACCCCCTGGAAAAAAGTCCTGACCAAAGGACGGAGTGCAAATAACCTAAAAAGATAGACAAGGCAAAACCTGCCCCTTCAAAGTACTCAGCTGAAGACCAGAATCCAGCCCCGATTGAAGAAATTCCAAAATCCAAGAAATAGAAAAGACCCGGCAGGGCAAAGATCTAGCCTCACACCAATCAATATAAGATCTCCAGACCCTATAATAGATGGAAGAGGAAGACCTCTTCCTAGCACTAACAAGAGTCCGAATGACCGAATCCAAAAGACCCTCCTCCCTCAAGAAGGAGGTTTCAGCAGCCAAGCCGTCAAAGCCAGCGTTGGTAAACTGGGGTAACACAGTTGACCCTGAGTGAGAAGATCTGGCCGAAGAAGCAGATCGAACTCAACCACTGCCAGACGAACGATGTCTGCGAACCACACCCGCCCTGGCCACCTTAGAGCCACGAGAATGGCGGGAACTCCTTCCAGAACCAACTTTCGCAGCACCCTGCCTAGCATGGGAATCGGAGGAAACAGATAAAGAAAACCCCAGGTCCCTCCAGCTCAGGGCCATGGCATCCGCCGCCAGAGCCAGAAGATCCTGAGAAAGCGACACGAATGTCAGAAGCTCGTGATTGTGACGAGAGGCAAACAGATCCACCTCCGGCGTCCCCCACCGGAGACAAAACGACCGAAACACCTGGGGATGGAGAGACCATTCCCCCCGGCGGGAAGAACACCGGCTCAGAAAGTCCGCCTCTGAGTTTTCCACTCCTGGAATGTACACTGCCGAGATGCAAGGAACATGAGTCTCCGCCCAAACTAGGATCAGAGACACCTCTCTGAAGGCACTCAGACTCCTTGGTGATTGATGTAAGCAACCGCCGTCCGATTGTTCGATCGAACCTGAACCGGCAAGCCATGTAAATGCTGCGGCAAGGGAGACAGAACCAACCTGATGGCTCCCAACTCCAAAACATTGATGGGCAAGTGGGCTTCCAAAGGACCCCACCGCCTCCTGACAAACTGGCGTCCGTGGTGACAGTATCCCAAAGCAGGGTCAGAAAGGACCTGCCCTTCAAGAGATTGTCCGAGACCAACCACCACAGTAGAGACTGCCAAACCCGGGGGGACATCCAGAAAGACCGATCCAACGACCGCGGTCGCCGGTCCCAAGATGCCAACAGAAAAAGCCGAAGCGTCCGCGTGTGAAACTGCACGAAGGGAACTGCCTCGAAAGAAACTACCATCAGCCCCACCAGCCATATCTCTAGACGGATGATCACCCAACCGAACCTCTCCAGAGTGGACACCACCGTGCTGGTGTCCCCATCCACTTGACTGAAGGAAGGAGCCAGGATGAGACAAAAACGTCCAGATAAGGCACAATGCGAATCCCCTGAGCTCTGAGCAGGGCCAACACGCCCGCCAACACCTTGGTGAAAACTCTCGGAACCGAGGTGAGGCCGAATGGAAGAATCCCAAACTGAAAATGCCGATCCTCCACCACAAAGCGAAGAAAACCTCTGGTGAGCTGGAAAGATCGGAATGTAAAGGTATGCATCCGTGATGTCCATGGACATCATAAATTCCCCCTGCCGAAGCGAATTAATCGCAAACCGCAGAGTTTCCATGCGAAACTTCCTGGGACAAACAAACAGGTTGAGAAAATCCAAATCCAGGATGGGACGGAATGACCCATCCGTTCGGGGCACAGCGAAGAGATTGGAATAATACCCGTGCCCCACCTCGGAAGGAGGGACCGGGCAGATAACTGCCATTCCCAGAAGATTCCTTACCGCTGCCAGGAGCCCCTGCGCGGCCAAAGGATCTGAAGGGACACGAGACCTGATAACCCTGGAGGAGGGCGGGACTCGAACTCCAGCTGGTAACCGACCGACACTCCCTCCCAGATCCATCTGTCCGAGACCACCTGGTCCCATACCCGGGAGACGAGTCGCAGCCGTCCCCCCACCCGTAAGGGTGAGGGCGCCCCCACATTGCCGAGCGGGCGTAGCAGCTGGCTTGGGCTTAACGCCCCAGACGTGAACGGGACGGCCGCGGCCAATACCCCTGTTCCAGCTGGCACCCCTGGAAAGCCAAGAAACCCGCACCCCTGCCGGCTCTGGCTCCCCGAAAGGAAGATGGAAGGAGGGCCGCCCCCCAAAAGGAGCGACGAAATATCTTGCGCTGAGGTAACTTACCTCCCTTGGCAACAGAATCAAGCTTCTCACCGAAAAGTCTCAAACCCCGAAAGGGAAGAGCCGTGAGCGATCTCTTAGAATTAAAATCAGCAGTCCACTGCCACACCGAGCGGCGGATAGCCACCAACAGAGCCGTAGCCCTGCCACACAATAACATGGCATCATCCTGAACGGCAAGAAGAAATGAAACCTATCACGAGTAGGATCAAGATCCACACATAAATCCCTGACAAAAGACCTAACCGCCAATGATAAAAGTGCCGAAGCACAAACAGGCCTCAAGACCGAACCCGCACAGACAAAACCATGGCGGGCCAGCCGACCAATCCGGCGATCCTCGCCGTCCTTAAGAGCAGTCGTGTCAGGAGAATGTACAACCGCCGTACTAATAGTCCCAAAACCGGAGCCTCGGGAGGGACAGACCAACGCTTAACCAAGTCCTCCGGAAAGGGATACTTCCTATCCCAGCTAGGCGGCACCCCAACAAGATGCGTAGGTTACTCCCATCGCTTAAGGGCAATGCCCTCAAAATGCTGATAACTGGGAAACTCCAAGCGTGGCTTGGACACCCCAAAAGGCTGAGGAGCAGCTTCAGGAGGGTCCAAATCCAAACCTCAAACATTTGGGCCAGAAAGGAAGGCGTATCCAGGACAGGCCCATCAGACCGTCCACTCCTCAGCACCCAGCTGCTGGCCCTCGGGATTCTTATTTTCTTTTTTTTTTTTTTTTTTTTTTAAACCTCAGCGAGCTCGCCCCCCTCAAGGGGCCGGCCCGGCCCATCCAGGTCCTCAATAACCTCCTCATCTGAGTCCGGCAGAGGCGGGGACAGGAGTCTCCGCTTAGCCAGAGCCTTCTGAGCGACCACAACGGAAAACATCTTCTCGAGGCTGGCCAATCAGGTGCAAACCTCGGACTGCGAATCACCCCCAACGACAGCGTCACACGGGGTCCGGAACAGGCGGGGAGGGGAGGGAGATGGTGTGGCCGAGGACGTACCGGGCACCGGGGTGCCGGACTGATGCTCAATGTTCAAAGTTTCCCGTAGTCGGCAGGATCTGAACCTGCGCGGGGAGACCCCAATGGATTTCTAGTCCATCGCCTTAACCACTCGGCCACGACTACAGCTGGTCGTCGTGCACAAGGAATACATAAAATGACATCATCCCCTGGGAGCGGAGACCCACACCCCCCACAGAGCCTGGACTGCCCCGAAGAGCCATTTCCGGTATCTTTGGTAGCCTCCATTATGGTGAAATTATGGTATTCGCAGAAACCAGGGATTTACGCCTAAAGCGACCCGGGATGCCCCTTCAGTACTGACTAAATAGCTATCCACAAAAAAATTGGGATTTTGACACAACAAAACCCTAATTCAAACAATGGCCCCCCCGACTAACCAGGTATCTAAGACCGGGAGAGCCCTGTAGGATGGGATCCCGAGAAACTGAAAAACAAAGCACACCATAACACCTGGCTAAATTTATAAGAAAGATGAGACATAAGCAGTCTGCATAAAACATAAATATATACACATATCTACATGGGAAGTATATAAGGGTATAGATATAGATATATATATATATATATATATATATATATATATGTAAAAATATATAAATCCATGCTGACAAGCTGGTGTGGATTCCTGGGCAGCAATAGCCCCCTGCCAGCTGGCCTAGAACCGGGACAAAGGGAAGGCCGCCCCCCCACCCGATCGGCGAGGAAGGGGGCCAAAACCAAGGCTGCCCCCCCCCCCCGGTCCAGCAGTACCCCAACAAGGGAAAGAATAAACCGCCTACCTGCATCCAGACAGAAAACGGCGGCTGCGCCACGGAGGAGCGAGAGGAGAAGAGGGGCGGGCCAGCAAGAAGCGGGAGACGCTGTGGCCCCGCCCCTCACCAAGCCAGAAGGACACGGCGCGGGCCGCGCAGCACGCGGCCCTGCCCACCCCTCCAGAATCGCGCCTTAACAGCGGGCGCCACGGAAATGGCGCCCGCAAGTGCCGTCAGGCGGGCCGGCGGCACTCATGCCTCCCGGACCCGCCTGCAACGATGAACTCCGTCAGCGGGCGCCGAACAGTGACACTCGGCGCCCCAACAGTCAGGCGGGCCGAGGGTCTGCGTACCACAGATGTCTTGGCAACCTTGGCGCCACCAGAATTGCTGGCGCCTCCTCCAGTGCTAACTTGTGCACCACCTTGCTGATCATGGAGAATGGGGGAAACAGATATAGGAACCCCAGATCCTTCCAAGCCAGAGACATGGCATCCGCTGCCACTGCCAGAGGATCCTGGGATAGAGACACAAAAGCTGGCAGCTTGTGATTGTGGCGAGAAGCAAACAGGTCCAACTGTGGAGTCCCCCACTTGTGACAGAGGAACTGAAAGACCCTTGGATTGAGAGACCATTCTCCCTGGCGAGAACATCCCCTGCTCAGGGAGTCTGCCTCCACATTCTCTATCCCCCGAATGTAAACTGCTGATATGCAGGGAACATTGATCTCTGCCCACTGAAGGATCAGAGACACTTCCCGGAGGGCACCCCAACTGCGAGTCCCTCCCTGGTGATTGATGTATGCAACAGCTGTTCGGTTGTCTGACCGAATCTGAACTGGCAGACCCTGTAAGAAATGGGTCAGTCGAAGTAGAAAAAGACGTATGGCCCGAAGCTCTAATACATTGATTGGAGAATGAGCCTCCTGAGGCCCCCACAATCCTTGGAACTGATGCTTCTTCCAGAAGTCCCCCCAGCCCACCAGGCTGGCATCCGTGGTAACCAGTTCCCAACGCGGAGTCAGAAATGACTTGCCTTTCTGGAGGTTGAGCGATATTAACCACCACTGAAGGGACTGCAAAACGTGGGGAGACAATAGACAAGTCTGATTCAGTGATAGTGGGCACCTGTCCCCCTTTGCCAAGAGGAAGAGCTGAAGCGTCCTTATGTGAAACTGGGCAAACGGGACTGCCTTGAATGCAGCTGCCATCAATCCCACTAGTCTCATCCCTAAACGGATAGACCGACGAGGGTTGGACAAGAATAGACAAATCAAGTGCTGAATCAGAACCATTTTGGACTGAGGAAGAAAAACCTTGGCCTGAAATGTATCCAGAATCAGGCCCAGGAAGGGAATTTCCCTGGACGGACAGAGAGAGGATTTGGGGTAACCTATTACCCATCCGAACCTCTCTAGCGTAGAGACCACCATCCTGGTGTCCAACTCTGATTGTTCGAGGGAGGAGGCCGTGATAAGAAGATCGTCCAGAAAAGGCACAATGCGGATGCCCTGGACCCTGAATATAGCCATCACCCCTGCCAGCATCTTGGTAAAGACTCTTGGGGCCGAGGTAAGGCCGAATGGCAGGGCCACAAATTGATAATGCTGGTCTTCTATGAGGACCTGAGAAATCTCTGGTGACCTGGAAAAATAGGAATGTGCAAATAAGCATCCTTGATGTCTATGGATGTCATGAAGTCCCCCTGATGGGGAGCATCGATCGTTGATCGCAGAGACTCCATGCGGAATTTTCTGAAACTGATAAATTGATTGAGTCTCCTTAGGTCTAGGATAGGCCGAACAGAGCCGTCCTTTTTGGGTACCGTGAATAGGTTGGAGTAAAACCCCAAACCCCTTTCCGCTGGAGGCACTAGGCAGATGACAGCCACGTTTAACAGATTTGCTACTGCTGCCCGCAGTCCCTGCGCAATTGCCGGATCTGACGGCATCCGGGACATGAAAAATCTGGGAGGAGGCCGGGACTCGAATTCCAGTTTGTAACCGGAAGAGACTACTTCCAGAAGCCAATTGTCTGATACCTCCTGACCCCAGACCTGAAAGAAGAACCGCAGCCTTCCCCCCACCCATAAGGGTGAGGGCGTCCCCTCATTGTTGAGCAGGCTTAGTGGCAGATTTGGTTTTGGACCCCCAATTCTGACTTGGACGGCCACGTCCCTTTCCTCTATTCCATGCATTCCCTCTAGGGGCTGAAAAGGCCGATCCTCTACCGGATCTAGACCCCCGAAAGGAAGGGTTAAAAGAGGCCACTCCACGAAAGGAACGACATTGTTTCTTACGCTGAGGTAATTTACCTCCCTTAGTGACAGAATCCAATTTTTCTCCAAAGAGGCGCAATCCCACAAAAGGGAGTGCTGTAAGCAATTTCTTGGCTACAATATCAGCTGCCCACTGCTGCAACCATACTGACTGCCGAATGGCGATTAACAAGGCAGAGGTTCTGCTGCACATGAGCAGAGTATCATCTAAGGCAGAAAGTACAAAAGATGCAAACATCTCACATCGCTTAAAGTGGACCAACACCCAGGATTTTGACTATCCTGGGTCTTGGTCCACTTCGATGGGGCACCCCCGATCGGGGTGCCCCGCTGTGTGAAACCCCCCCCAACCCCCCGAAAAACTCACCTCTCCGCGCTCCCAGCGCCAACGTACAAGGACGTCTAAGCGGCTGCCGCCGCCGCCGCCTCCCGCGCGTCCCTTTTGACGCGCGCGCGCGCCGGCCATTCGCAGACGGCCGGCGCGGGGCGCGCGCACGCCTGCAGGGGCGCGAGGGAGGCGGCGGCGGCCGGCCGCCGCCGAAGATCAGGTAGGGTTTTTCGGGGGTTTTGGGGGGGTTACACCCCGCGGGACATCCCGATCTCGGATGTCCCGCGGGGTGGGGGGTGATCGGCCCGGGAATCTTATAGATTCCCGGGCCGATCACCCGTGGGTGTTGGTCCACTTTAAGAGCGGCATACTCATCAGAGGCCGGATCAAGCCCTGAGTAATTGATTAGGTCTCTCACAACAGACCTAATAGCCACTGTCATGAGTGCAGAAGCACCAACAGGCAGCAAGGCCGAGCCCACACTGGCACGTGGCACGCCATTTGATCAATACACTTATCCTCTCCATCTTTAAGTGTAGTGGAGTCAGGAGAATGCAACACAGAAGAATTGGATAAATTAAGCACAGGGGCATCCACCACAGGTGGTGATGACCAACGCTTAACAGTATCAGCTGGGAAGGGATATTTCTTGTCCCAGCCCAAAGGAATGCCAGGAAGCCGTGCAGGCTTCTCCCATTCTTTAAGAATCATTTTATCAAAATGCTTTTGATTTGGAAATTCTAAACGAGTTTTAGAGACTCCAAAGAATTCCCCTTTTTGAGGAGGGACTACTTCAGGAGGAGTGATAACCAAAACCTCAAATAACTGAGCAAGAACCTTAGGGTTATCCACAACACTAGCTTCACCCTGCTCAATCACAGTACCAACAAATTGCTGTTCATCAGAATCCTCATATAATTCTCCTTCTTCTAACTGAGAAGGATCAGACCAATAAAGCATTTCACAATTATCCAATTCACTTACCGGAACGGCCTGAGTCAAATGTTTCCTATTGGCTGAGGCCTTCTTGGCCACAGAGCTAGACATTAATTTTTCAAGATGAGCCAATCTGGCACATAAATCAGAATGCGACTCACCACCCATGACAATATCACTGGGGGTACGGACAAGACATGGCGGAGTAGGAGATAAGGCAGAAGCCGCAGATGCCGAAGCCTGGGCCCCAATTTGCTGCATAATAGTTAATTGAGCACAAGGGACGCAAAGAATTGTGTTATCCCCAACAAGGGATGCCCCACATCCAAAACATTGCCGAGTCTGTGCAGAGGGAACTGCATGCCCGTTGTCCTGAGATGCCTCCATATGGTGTTTAGTATTATACTATAATTGATTATAGTCGCCAAGTATATATGGGATTTACGCAATTGCTACCCGGGATGCCCCTTTAAATAGTCCCAAGTGGGAGGATATTAACACAAATGGACCCCCAAATAAGGCTTTAAGGGCTAAAGACCAGGAGAAACCCCTTTAAAATAAAGAGTTTCCACCTACAAAGAAAACAAACAGTCACCAATGCACACAATACAATAAATGACAAAGCATGAAAAATATGGCAGAAACTCCCTTCAGCAAGCTGAGGGGTACTCACAGCACCTAAATATGGAACGCTTCACGAATTTGCGTGACATCCTTGCGCAGGGGCCATGCTAATCTTCTCAGTATTGTTCCAATTTTAGTATATGTGCTGCCAAAGCAAGCACAATGAGGGAAGCAGCAGGAGCCAGGCAGACAAAGAGAGCACCCAGGTGCTCTTGAGAATAAAATGATTGCTGTGTGCCTAAGCCCCGCCCACCCCCAGAATCACATGACCAAGAATGGAGGGAAATTCAAATCTGAACATAGCCAGAAAACAAAGAGCTTTAAAAGGTAAGCTAAAGAATGCTGCATAGACAGAAATAGGAAAATCTAAATAAAACATATCCTATTATATAGTATAGTAAACATACATAATAATATAATAAAGATTTATTTTACATATCTTTTTTTTTTTTATTATTTGTGTGCATGGTGACAAATAAGCCCAGATAACGCCCCCCCCCCCTCCTTTTTACCCCAGCAGGGTAAAGGAGAACTAAAGGGGAGAGGATAGAAATACACCCATAAGGCACAAGGGGATTATAAAGGGACAGGGGCATCCCATGCCGAGAACACCAACCCGGAAACCGCCTACCCACATTTGGGTCTCACGGAGGAGTAAAACTCCTGTATACACCAGAAGGTGTATGTATCTACCTTTGCCTGAACCATACAGCCAGGGCTGGGAGGCATACAATATAACCAAACAGGTTTAAAGAGTATCAGACAGAAATAGAGAAAAAAAAAGGGGCCGGGAGCAAACCCGGCTACCTGCAGCTTGAAGGAGGGTCATCTTCTGAATGCTTCGCCGACTGCAGAGACGAAAAGACTGAGGAATAGTGGGAGGAACCCAGTACTTATGGACCAGGAGAGGCTCCTTTTTCCATGTCATCTCTGCAAGATCGCCCTCTACAGGCCGGGTTCCCAAGTGTCATGAATATTTGGAAGTGGGGTGTGTGACATACTAGGAATAGGATCCCAGACATACATCTATTGGTGGGCCTGTTCCTTTATAAAACCCTTACTTTTTCAAGAACTGTCCAGGATTTACAGTGGCACAAAAGGGTTTTGTGCGGATTTTAAGCAATGCCTGAAAGGTTTTCTCCCTAGCTAGTGTCTGTGTGAGTCACAGCCAGCATGAAAGAAAGGGTGCTCAAGTCTTCTCCTCTCTTCCTGTCTGCTTTTTCAGTTTCTACTCAGCATATAGCCAACAAAAGCCAAATGTCTGCAACAGATATTTAATCCAAACACCGGCAGAGAAGTCATTTTGACTATTTCTGGGTGAGCGCTGGATGAAGACAGTGGAAGTGAGTAGATCAATTAATTACTTTTGTGTGGCGTTTTAATGTACTTTTTATACCTTGAACTAACAAGGGGTCAAAGGGTAGGTGAGGGGGAAGCAAGTTACCTGCCACCGTAGAAGGGGATGACTTGCCGTTACCCCCGCCGCATACCCCAAACAGCCAGGTGGGTACAAAAAAGCCCGGTGCCCATCGGCATGGGCCTGGTGTTGACCACTGGAGGGGAACCAGACACACGCCAAAGGGCATAGATCATAGGGTGAAGGTGCTGCTGTTCACACATGGCCAGAGGTCTCAAAGCAATGAGGACCCCAGCCTCTATGCCTGGTGATCCTGGCTGGTAGCCTTGGAGCAGGGATTATTTTTCTTTTGTAATGAAAAATGCACAACGTAGATGCAAATTCGTGTAAAATCTGTATTTGTACTTTTGTAGCCTTTGCACACATCAGACTTCGATGGGACTGGGTGTGTGATTCTTTGGCTGCGGCCTTGACGCAGCAAACAGGGCTCCTTGTGCCCATGTTTTCGTTTACCCTACCACACCAAAGAGGTGTGAAATGGGCCAAAGAAGAGCAACCATGGGATTTTTTTTTTTTTTTTTGCTTTTGCTGCTGCTTCTGACGCAATTGCAAGGACGAATGCAGTAAAGAACTGATGAAAACGTAGCCTAAGAGGGGAGTATTGGCAAGGGCATTAAAACAATAAAAAAAAAAAACATTTGCAAGTGTAAAATCAAAGCATATATTATAGCCCCTTTTGTCTCCAACTTTAGACTTTAAGTTTGCAAGGGCAAGGTTCTCCTTGCTATCTTGTTATCACATTTGGTTTGAACTTTGTAACATCTAGTTTATAATGATCCCTGTACAGTATGTTTTACCGTTTACAGTGCTATGGAAGAAGATGGTGCTATAAAAATAAATAATAATAATAATAGCTTCGCCATGCAGCTTAGCCCTAAATGTCTGCACTCTCAGAAGGGTGTGTAGTTTCCAAATTCTAGCCACTGTTCTATGGTTGCATCCCTAACTTTTTCAATAGCCTATTCCTGCATCACATTATATGTGCAGTTACATTCAAATGTGTGCAGGGGGTGTCTTCTCCATCTGCCTGCCAAATGCCTAACAAAACATCAATTATCACCTGTAATTTATTACACATATTATATGTATCACAAACAATAGAATTAGTGTTTTAAGTTATGGTACAGGCATTTATTTTATATTTGGGGTTTAATCTCAAAATGTAATGTAATGTTACCTCTAAAGAGATTTTCTTGTCAGCTGCTTGTATTGTGACTGCTGCTTGACTGCTATCAGAATTTGGCATCGGCACCACATTGGCAATCCTTAGGGAAACTGGGTGTTTTTCTGAGTCAGTTAGCTCAAACCTCTGAAAAGTAAAGTATTTAAAAAATGAAAATCAGACAAACAGAAAAAACAAACAAACAAAAGAGCAAAGCAAATTAAAAATGTATTGAATGCATAGAATGCCTGAAAGCATGTGGACATTAATCCTTGAGCATTTCACTCACTGTCATTGAACCTTTCTTGAAGAACCTAATTTCTTTACAAACATGCTTTAATCTTTACAAATAACCCTTTACAAAGTGAAGGGTAACATACTGGACTGTGTTGGTGGCGTGGCCCTTGGAACCGTGATGTGGCATGATAATCAGCGTAATGGCTTAAGGAGCCCGAGATTTTGCTGCAGACACTCCCAAACTGTGCGCACCGTCCCAAAGCATATGCGCGATCTCCCAAAGCATATGCGCACACCCAGACACACTGGACTGTGTTGGGGTGTGGCCCTCGGAACTGTGATGTGGCATAATGGACAGGGTCTTAAGGAGCCTGAGAGCTTGCTGCAGACACTTCCACCATGTGCGCAGTCCCAAAGCATATGCACGACTTGCCAAAGTGCATTCGCGCATTCCCAAAGCCCATGCGAGCGCACGCACACCCGATCAACCACACACACAAACAATCTCACACACCGACAAATACAACCGCACACACCCGATCTCACACACTCACCTGATTGCACACACACTTCACATCACCTGCCAGCTGCTGCTGGGGGACTGCCGCATCTCCCACATGGCCGGGAGCAGGGGGGGAACCGGAGTGTAGAGAGAGGGGGACATAGCACCACAGTGAGACGGGGAGGCCCGCTGCACCTCTGGCTCCAGCATGGGAGGGGGACCAGAGTGTAGAGAGAGGGAGAGGGGAAAAGGGGGATGGAGCACCACCCTGAGACGGGGAGACCCGCCGCATCTCTGACTCCCGCACGGCCGAGAGCACAGGGGGACCGGAGTGTAGAGTGAGAAAGAGGAAGAAGGGGGGTGGGCACAGCAATGCACTGAGATGGGGTGAACCACCGCATCTCTGGCTCCCACGTGCTCTGGAGCAGGGGGGCGTAGCACCACACTAAGGTGGGGGAGCCACCGCATCTTCGGCTCCTGCACGGTCAGGGGCAGTGGGGGGGGACCAGGGACCGAAGCAGAGAGAGGAGTAAGAGGGGATGCAGCACAGCACTGGGGGGCACTTATCCCACTGTGTGCACCCTGCTGCCTGTTTGTCCCCACACTTTGATGCCTCCTCAGCACATGTCACGGAGGCACTGAGGAGGCATCAGAAAGAGGGGACAGCGGGGACAAAAGGCAGCAGAGCTAGACGTCTCCATGCAGTATAATGGCAGGAATGAATGGAACCGGGGAGAGGGGGTGGCTACAAACAGGTAGGGGCCAGGTTTAGGCTAAGGGGGCGTACACACATGGTAAAATCATGACTTGTGATTGCCCGTGTGTCTGGGAGTAGTTCGGGCGGCCGAGGACTGCAGCATGTTTCTCCTTCCGTCTGGGCCACACGCAGCTGACACACTATGGAGAGGAAGCATCAAAAGGCATGCAGCCTTCCCATCTGTTTTACCTTTTGAGTAAAAAATCCCTTTAAAAGGGACTATTCAGCTAATATGTAAAAAAACATTATTCAGCAGATAACCTCGTCCTATCTGCCCTCTCCTTTCTGTGACCTCGCAACAGCACCTAGAAGCAGAAACTTGGCACGCCCCCCGATTCCCCTAGACCACCAATCACAGTGCTTGAATGGTGTTTATATAACTCTGCCCAGTGGCTGCCTGTATATTACAGCATTGTGATAAGTTGTCAAAGAGATGCTGATATAAACACACTGCCCACTATTGTACTGGAGAGCAGCCACGCTGGGTGGCTGGAAATTTAAAAAATAGTTGAAACCTTCAAAATAAGTTTCCTCTGCTTAGGGTAGTTTAAAAAAACAGGTAACATTGGGCGCATTAAACCTATGTGATTATATGGTCTACGTAGTTGCCCGGACAATCTCTTTAATAAGAAACTTACCTTCAATGCATCCTCTACAGCTGTTCTGCCTTCTTTCCCCAGTAAAATACTGTAAGGATACAGCCTATGAATGACATCTTGGGGGGACATCATAGGAAATGCATTCTTTGAAGAGACAAGGGAAAAATATGGTACATCACATCATATGGCAAATGAAGATGCATTGGAAACCGCAATGAAAAGAGAAAAAGACAGACGGGTGCAGAGGTTATGGCATTACTTTTTGGTAACCCCCCCAGGGTCCCCATCCCTATCAGTCAACCAACCCCCAACAGGAAAACTGGCTACTGACTAAAGATTGCGTGTGCATAGTCAATACAGGGTGCACAGATTTGGCTGAACAGAGGGAGACAGTCAAATAAGATGCTTGGTAATTTCTTGTTAAAGGAACACTATCGCGAAATTGTGTAATGTTAAAAATCCATATAAACACATTGGTTAATGAGAGGACAAGTCACTTCTATACCTGAACTGAATAAGATTACCACTAAGCTTGTGGTTTATTCTCACATGGTAGGGCGTGACAAGTTTAGTCTATGAGTCTGTCTAATCTAGTTTAGTCTGTCCTTTTCCTTCCATTAAAATAAAAGAAACAAGCCTGGCTTGATATTTCTTCATGTCTGGTCTATAAGTGACCTGTCCTCCCTCTGTCCAGCATATTTATATGGATTTTTATCATTGGTCCATTTTTTCGCAATAGTGCTCCTTTGAGAATGTTTTCAATCCTATTCTTAAACTCGATAAAGGAGATGAGTAGTAATGAACCCTTTTAAAATCTAAATTTGTGAACAAATTTCATTAAAAAAATGAAAAAAATGAAAATGTCTCCCATGCTGTTATATGAGCCCACAATTTCATTTGGTCCCTGGCAGTGAGGTCCTGCCATGAAACCCTGCTGTTCACCCAGTAAACTTCTCCTCAGTCCAACTGCGCACATTAAATATGCACAGCAAACTGCTCTGAGCTCAAGAGCCAGTGCATGTGCCATAGGACCGGGGGAAAGGTGAGCTTGTATGGGCAATCTGAGGGGGTTTCACACAGTAGGGCATTTCAAAAAAACCCAGGAAAGTCAAAATCCCAGGGTTTGTTCCGCTTTGAATTAGCCTTTTATTTATGCATTATACCTTAACAAGGCAAATGTATCCTAACACTACAATGGAATTACAAGCCACAAACAGACCATCCACTCAGATGTCCAAGAAGTACAATTAACGTTCTGTATGGAGAGCTGCCCAAAGATTTTCACTTTACATCAAAGTAGGACCTGGTTTAAATAATTACCCTTGATTCTAAAAATACCTACCAAAATACCAATGGCTGAAGTTAAATTATCTGCTGGGAAGTCAGGAAGCCCAAGGCTGGCAGATTCTTGAGAGCACAAAGTTGTAGCGAATGACAAAAGCTGAGAAATTCTGAGGAGAAAGAATATATGTCAATATCTCCAAATTCATATTTTTACAAGACTGTTTTTTCAACATGTATGCAAAACTAAATTTAAAGGGCATGTTTAGTTAAATTAAAATAAATATTTTGATACCCAAGCTTTAGATCACTTTCTACTGCTTTTTAAAAAAAAAAAATATTTATGCCATCAGTGATACATACAGAAGAAAATTCATACAAAATAGGTACAGTAACAGCACAATCCGCAATGCGCTTGGTGAAAGTTTGAAGACCTATACTTGGATATCAGATACTGTTTTTCATAGGAATACTAAAGAGACCCCCAGGGGGAGGGGATTATATGGAGGGGGAAATAATAGGGACGGGGAGAGCGGAGAGAGTAAAGACCCAGAAGAGAATGAAGAAAAAGGGGAGGGGAGGGGAGGGCAGGGAGGGGAGGGGAAGGGGAGGGCAGGGAGGGGAGGGCAGGGAGGGGAGGGGAGGGCAGGGAGGGGAGGGGAGGGCAGGGAGGGGAGGGGAGGGGAGGGGAGGGGAGGGCAGGGAAGGGCAGGGAGGGGAGGGGAGGGCAGGGAGGGGAGGGCAGGGCAGGGAGGGGAGGGCAGGGGAGGGAGGGCAGGGAGGGGAGGGGAGGGCAGGGAGGGGAGGGGAGGACAGGGCAGGGAGGGGGGGGGAGGGCAGGGAGGGCAGGGAGGGGAGGGCAGGGGAGGGAGGGAGGGGAGGGGAGGGGAGGGGAGGGGAGGGCAGGGAGGGAGGGGAGGGGAGGGGAGGGCAGGGCGGGGAGGGGAGGGGAGGGGAGGGCAGGGCAGGGAGGGGAGGGGAGGGCAGGGAGGGGAGGGCAGGGAGGGGCACAGAGCTTCTACCAAAGGTGGACTTTCTACTGCTTTCAATGGCTAACACAGTACAGCACCTTTTTCTTCGGAGCAGAGGTAATCACCGACTGGAAGGTTAATGGTGCTGATAAGAAGTAGAATAAGGGAAACAAACTCAGCAGCTAGAGGCAAAGTAGTAGCACAAGAGACGTTTTATAGGAAGCATAACCCAGACTACATACTAGGCGCGGAAAGGATGGGAAATCCCCCACATAGCTCCTAAGTGTACACGATGGCTGAAGAAGGTACATAATCACCATATATATATATATATATATATATATATATATATATATATATATATATATAGCAATCATCACTTCATGCATTTATTTAGGTTTCTTTTGTAAGGAATTGATTAATGGAACAAAGCTCCAAATCCCTCACTCTCTTTGTAGATTCACAACATGCATGCGCAAATGCACAGTCAAGCTCAGCTCTAACACTGACAGGGCAAACTGGGGTAGATAAACTACAACTATAGTCTGGGGTCACTAGTCACTGTAATTTACCCTACATGCATCTGAACAAGATTCAAAAGCAAGTGACACAGTCAAGGTCCATCTTGAATGCTAGTGATCCACTCCGGTCAATAGCAATCATGATTCATTTTAAGGTATTGACTCCCAGGCTTGGGAAAAAGGCTATACTTACCTGACCATCAGCAGACAATGGAATGTGGAGCTCCAGCCTGGCACCAGGCACATTTGTACTATCCAACATTGAGTTTAGGATCTTTTTTTGCATAACCATGTGGTGAGCCCTCACTAGCTACTCAACAAGGGAGCCAGCCTAGTGACTGGAGGCTTGGGCATGTACAAAAGATGGTAGCAGAAAAATGAAGAGAATCAGCCTGCAGAGATACATGGGGCAAGCTTGCTGGAGGCCAGGTAAGCATAGTTTTCATTTTTCCATGACATGGACTTCAACCAAAGAAAAAGAGTCATTACCTTTCTGCAGGAACATTTGATCCAGCTGAATAAAGTATTTGAAGTTGATCCTATGTAGATGAAAAACATTTAGCAGATTAAATCTTCCAAAATAAGGACACATAGGGCTTGATTCAACAAACATAGAAAAGAAAATGTTTTGTTTGGAAATTTGGATCACATGCGAAAAACATAAGTAACTTTAAGCTGGCTAATTAAATGTGTCCAGTTGAATAGGCTTGAAAAAGCCAGCAAATATCTTTGGAAAATTGGCTCAAATTTTCCAGCTGAAAATCGAAAATCACTGAAAGCATCCTAGTGCCGAGACCCCAAAATGGTGCATTTGTTCGTCCACATGTAATATATTATTGTGAATTTGTGGCAATTCTTTTTTAATGCACTTGTGCAACTAGGTACTTCGGTTATAAAAGGATCACATTCATCCATTTAATGCTAGATATGTATTTAGTAATAGATCAAGGCAACTGGACTTGCTATTTTCTTTTGCTTTCCATGTTTTGTTATTCATCCTACTATTAGGAAAGGCACCTGGATGACTAGACTTACTTATTTGTTGTATTTACTAAAATGATGGATGACTAGACTTACTTATTTGTTGTATTTACTAAAATGAAAAAAGAATCATGGCCCTTCCTCCAGATTATCAGACTGATGCACCAGGCATAGTAAGACCAGTCTGGTCCTGGCAACTCACGAGCCCCTTTAGCCTGTGGCCCAGGTTTACTGCTCTGCCTGGGGTCTCTGCACAATCACAGTAATTTTTATAATTGTAAATTTTATCTTTTTCACTTTAGACATTTTTTTTTCACTTTATGAAAGCATGTTTTTTTCATTCCAAAATTTAAAAATGTATTCTTTTTTTCTCAAAGAAACAGACATTGTTGAATTGAGGCTATAGTAATGCACATGATCTTTACAGTGATAAAAATAAGCTAGCTAAAATGTAGTGCAAAAAAAACAAGATGCATGAAAACATAGCATACTTCAATGGATTCATCATAGTATCTTGAAATCTAAAGGTGATCGATCATGTAAAAAACGTAATCCTATAAATCCTCATAGACATGCTCCACAGCAACCTAAAAGAGGTACTTATGCACCTTACAGGGGTGATACGGTAGGTTTCCAATAACCTCTGTGTTTGTGAGCTTTAGGTAGGTAGAGGTGCTCTTATTAAGGGCTAACTTCTACTTAATAGTAATGATAATATTTATTTATATAGCACCAACATATTCCGCAGTGCTTTACAATCAGTATTCAGCAGGGCTTTATAGTCACTAGTTCTTGATTGACAGTTTCATTAGATGAAAGCAGTACAAAATGACAGTGCATGGAAATCCGCAAAGAAGGTCTTACCCTAAATGGCAGATAATAAACATCTCTGGCTTGGAACCTGGATCGGAGTGGTGGGTCAAGGGGATTGCCAGTATATTTTGGAACTGGTAGTCCCAGTGCAATTACTCGAAAATCTTCACTAACACGAACAATCTTCCAGGCATCCAGCTCATCCTTGCTATGTTCCTGGAAAAAACGGAAACAAGCAGAAAATGAGTGCAAACATATCATATCGGTAAGAAGCTTTAAGAGATTTGAAAGTATATAAATAATGTTGACATCACTAAGACCTTATATGTCTTACCGACAACATTAAATTCAAATGCCAGTGAATAAATTACATTAAAGTCATTTAGCGGGCACATAAAAAATGAGTACTTACCTTTTCTCCAGTCCAGCTGATGAGGAATCCAGTACTAAATAGAAGCATAGAGCCTGTCAGAGGAAAACTACCATATTACCTCCAGCCTGTAGCACTGTTGCCCTTAAACCGGACCTTCAGCGTGATTTAATGAAAAGCCCAAACTCTTAAAAAACGGTTCCCCAGCATCTAAAATTAATATATTTTACGTTTTTAGACACTTACTTATTATTCTTTCCCCCACTGGGCTGCAACTCTGTTCAGGAATTTAGGATATGGGCGCCACCATCTTGACTCAGAAGCATCACACTCACTGAGGAGAAGAGAGAGGGATAAGGTACAGGGGGGCGGTTTATAGCTGTGCTTTGCTCAGACAGAGCAGAGCTGGGGTCAGGTAAAGGTCAGCAGTCCCAGAATGCAGAGCAGCACAGTCAGGAGGCACTTCCTGTTTGCAGGCTGCCTGATAAGATGGCGGCTTCCATAAGCCGCCATCTTGGATGTTTAAAGGCTCATAACATGCAGTAGATGCAGGTAGGATGATTTTTAATGTGGACAGTCTGTATGTACAGGGTGTGGGAAACATATAAGATAGACTCTTATTCAGAGTGAAGGACCGCTTTAAGGGAATATAAGGTAACATATTGCCTACCTCTATACCATACTCTACAGCTAAAGCATTTTGCATTGAGTAAGGCTGTATGAGAAAAGCTAGTACTACAATTAACGCATTTTCTCCACTCCCCTATTAGAGAAATGCGTTTCAATGGAACAGGGAAATTTACTTTCAGAATGGCTTTATTGTTTTTATGATTTAAATAAAGTGTCAGCAAATCAAAAGTCATTGTGTTACAGAAATCTTATCTCTTTTAAACTTCTGGCTGTACTAGATCTTTTTGAAATATCCAGAATTTAAATAACAGGCTACTGCCTGTCTGGCAAAAGGATAGATAAAATAAAGCTATTAATCGGCGACATATTTTAATTGCAGGAGCTGATCTAATTTATGAGACTCATCTAAGCCAGAAAATTAATGTAGGTCTAATTTTGATACCACATTAAATGCCTGTTACCATGGAAACCAGCAAAGGCTATCAATATATGCCTGCAACCATGACAATTAAGATTTAAAATAATGATTTTATTATTAAATAAAACAAATACAATTATCTAAATTGATTTAAAACAGTCATGTAACTACAAAAACTAAGAAAGGAGAGACTAAGATAGCTCATTCAATATGATAAAACCCAGACACAAAGTGGCGTAAAAACAAAGTATTAAAGCCACATTTTTGGTACAATGATACAACAAGCTTAAATATATTTTATTGATAAGCAGCACAAAGGCATGCAGATTTGTAAAGAAAATGATACATTATTTTCCATTTTTAAATAAAGTATTCAAGTCCCTTGTACTAGGATACCTCTAAGTAAGATCCAGAATGACCTATAGGCAATAGGATAGGGGTATCCTAGTACAAGGGTGCAGTATGCACCTTAAATACAGTCAACCTGTATGTAATTGATTCTCAGTATAACTACAGATACCTCAGAGGTTTGTTAAGAGAACATTAGCAAACAAACAGCATCATGAAAACCATCACGTTTGAAACAAGGTTGTTTACCCACAATTTTGAAAGGGTGCCACAAATTTTGGCACATTTTTTGAGTTTTGTGTTAAATCATCATTTTTAATCATTAATCATTTTTGTTTTTCTTCATGCTCCAATACATACTAGGGAAAAAACATGTGCATAACAAAACACTAGTAACTGCAAAAAATATTTTTAAGAAATACTTAAACCGCACCAACACCCGTTTTTACTTTAACAGGTGTTGGTTCTACTGCCTGCTGATCACAATAAGCTCTGGGGGGGGGGGGGGGCATCCAGAATGCTGGAGCCGCCCTTGCAGCTAACAGCACAGAATGCTCGTAATACTCACCTTCATTACAAGCCAGCGCCGAGAAAGGAGTCCCACGATTGGCCTCCCGGCGGTCACGTGGGCTGTAGTCGCATCCTCTGTCCGACAGGACCTGCCCGGTGGCCAATCGCGGGGCTCCTTTCCGGGCACTCGCTCATAATGAAGGTGAGTATTACAAGCATTTTGTGCGGTTAGCTGCGAGGGAGGCTCCAGCATTCTGGATTCCCCCGAGCTTCTTGTGATCAGCAGAGATATGGATCAACCCCGTTTAAGTAAAGAATACAATTCTGTAAAACTCACCTGTAGAATTGTTTTTTCTGGGGATCCATTCCAGACCCTTCTTACACTTGGGATTACTTCCTTGCCCGAAGGGTGTGACTGCAAGAAAAAGGTGTGACCCCTCCCGGCCCATAAGTAGCAGCTGTCTCCTAATCAAAACCAGTACTTAAAAAGCATCATAAAACCAGAGGCAGGCCGGGAGGCCCCCTTATAGGAGACAAGGTTACCTAACACTGAACTCCGCTTGAATTCTCTCAAAATATACTTTTTTTTTTTTTTTAATGCCCATGAAATAATAAATGTACTAAACATCATAAAAAAAGCCATCAAAAGATAGATCATGACCCAAAAAGGGTGGGCCGGAGGGTCTGGAATGTATCCCCAGAAAATCAATTCTACAGGTGAGTTTCACAGAATTGTGTTTTTTCTTTCGATCCATTCCAGACCTTCCTTACACTTGGGATCTCCAAAAGCAGTGCCATCTAAGGGCGGGATCCCCAGCGTAGAACAGCAGGCAGTTTATTTGACTACTGCCTGAAGAACCTTTCGACCTACCACAGCGTCAGCTGAGGCCCTTACATCTACCCTGTAAAATTTGGTAAATGTATGAACCGAAGACCAGGTGGCAGCTTTACAAACCTGTTCTACCGAGGCCTGATGCTGAAAGGCCCAGGAAGCACCAATGGCCCTATTGGAAAAAGCTGTGACACAAACAAGGGGTTCCTCCCCCTTGGCAGAATAGACTCTTACCACTGTCTGTCTAATCCATCGACTGATGGCAGACTTAGCTGGTGGAAGACCTTTCCGTGGACCCTCAGGTATGAGGAGTCCAAACTATGGAAAGATTGTGTACCTTAGAGCTCTCACTACACCCAAACAGTGAAGAACACCCCTTCCTTATTAGACACTGGAACAGGACATAAGGAAGGCAAAACCATCTCTTCATTAAAATGAAAAGATACCTTTAGGAAGAAATCCTAAAACACTCAAATAACGAGGCTTACTGATAAGCTGCTAATTCAGAAAACCGCCTGCTGAGGTTATTGCCACTAAGAGATAGCTATAAGCGCCCTTAGACTTAATGACGCATCTACCATGGTTCAAAAAGGAGGACCCTGAAAACAAGTTCAGGCCCCAAGCCGGCATAAGTGGATTATGAGGAGGCCGCACATGAGCGACTCCTTGTAAAACAAGTTCTGATAAAATCATTCTCATCTATGGGTTTCTGAAAAAAGATAGATTAGCAGATATTTGTCCTCAATTGAAGACCTTCATAAAGACTTCTGCAAAAAATCTATATATTCTACAAGCGAACCCCTGGATTCGCACCAAGAGGTAAATGCTTGCCAGACTCTATAGTAGATCACTTGATAAAGATTTCTTCCTGGCCTGAAACATAGTCTGGATGACTCTGGCAGAAAAACCCCTTTCTTCCAAGATAAAGGATTCAATAGCCAGGCCTTCCAAGCCGGAACTTGTGATTTGGGATGCCTTAGAGGCCTGTGTGAGAAGATCTGGATCGTCGCCTCCACAAGTTGCCCTGTGACATCCTTACTATGTCTGAGAACCAGCTTCTTCTTGTCACAGCGGAGCCACCAAAATGGTTGGGACTTCCTTGTGAGCTAAAGCTTTTTTAGTACTCGACACAGGAGTGAAATCGTAGGGAAATGCATAAAGAAGCTTGAATGCTGACCACTGAAGAGTCAGGACATCTGTTCCTATTGTTAGAGGATCCCTGGGCTGAGACAAACTTCGGACCTTCCGACTGAGCCGTGATGCAAGAGATCTATGTCTGGGATCCCCCAGCACATGCATAGGGATTAAAAAACCCACTGGCTAAGAGACCATTACCTCTGATGCAGGACCATTCTGCTGAGATGATCGGCCTACAAGTTGTCCACTCCAGGTATGTGTACCACCAGAAGACATGGAACCGGGGTAAAAACCCTGCTCACTTTCATCGGGGCTTTACTGCTTCTGATGACCTCATGGTGGTGGATATATACGACCGCCGTCCAATTGTCTGTTGAATCCGGACGAGATGCCCCATCAGATGGGATGTCCAATGTCTGAATACAATAGAATAGCTTTCAGATTCAGGATCTTTATGGAGATTCTGCTCTCCTTCGGACTCCACTGTCCCTGGATCGCTTGTGACTCCATGACACTCCCCCAACCAGATAGACTGGCATCCATGGTGATGATCTTCCACTGTACTAGAAGAAAGGATTTGCGGATCTGAAGAGGCTGAGGACCAGGCTAGAGACTGCCTTGCTGACGGTGTCATGCAAAAAGAGTGATCCAGAGTGTGTGGGTCTCGATCTCAGATTGTGAGCAATTCCATCTGCAGGGGTCTTGTGAAAACAGTGCAAAAGGTACTGACTCAAGCAATATACCATCAGGCCCAACAGACACATTTCTTGATGAATCGTCAGGTGAGGGCAAGACAAGAGACCCTGTACCCTGGCCTGAAGTAAGAGTCACTTCTGTGCTGGAAAGGCACTTTTGCTCGAGACATGTCATGACATTCCCAGAAAAGAATAATTCTTGAAGCTATGAAATGCTATGCTTCTTGGCCCCCTGACATGATGGGGCCCATATCAACCGATAGACTCAGTATGAGATTACATGTACATGAGACCTGCCAACACCTTAGTAAACGCCCCTGGTACTGATGATAGACCGAAGGGTAGCGCCACAAACTGAAGTAGGCCACCTACTATAATGTAGTATGCATCCTTATATATACACTGTGGTTATAAAAACTCCAATCTCTAAAAGGGTGAGATACAGCAGATCTCAATGCTTCTGCTTTCTGCTGAATTCGGGATGCCCCTGACCAGAGATCTCTGATGGGGTCTGGTTCCTAATTTGATTTTGTAACCTGAGGATACAACTTCCTGTATCCAAATATCTGTTACATGAAGCCTGCAAATATGAGCCAAATGCAGAAGCTTTCCCCCCACACCTCAAGGGCGGGGGCATCCCTTCATGCCTGTGCCAGCTTCGAAGGGGGTCTGGCTTTATTTGCCAGACACCTGTTGCCTTAGTTTGAACTTTGTCTTATTCCCAAAAAATTCTCTTCAGTATGCCGAAGAGGCCGAACCTCTAGCCGGAACCCCGGAGTATTAGAATCCCTGCGGAAGCAGTATTAGACCACGGCTTCTGTGGCAAATTAAATGACTTACCCCTAGTAGCATGCTTTACCAAGTCAACCAAGCACTCCCCAAACAGACGCCCCATCTTAAAAGGGGAGTCCCGTCATATTCCTTTTTAGAGGCTATGTCAGCTGGCCATTGCTTAAGCCATAAAGCACACCTTAAGGTGACCACCAGAGCTAGGCCTCTGGCCCACAACCAGATCAAACCTCCATAGCCTGGATCACATACCTGTTAGAGCCAACTGGCTTTGATCAACTGGGAGCATGGCTTCCGTGAACAAGCCATACAAGTCTTAGAGTCCAGTTGTTTTAACAACCTCCTGCTCACAAAAAAATGCTATGGATGTAGCACAGGCCGGCCGCAAGGTCGACCCCATAAAAGCACGACATGCCACCTGATCCACACGCTTATCCGCTGGATCCTTTGGAGAAGCACTATCAGAGGATGGCATAACTAAAATGTTAAAGAGACCTGGCCCCACAGCGTCCACCACAGGAAGGTGAGACCATAATTTAATCTGATCTGTGGGAAAAGGATACATAGTATCTAGTACTTTAGGAATGGTCGGAAGACAACCTGACTTCTGCCATTCCCTATTGATCAGATTATAATAATGCATATGCCCCGCAACATCCTCCAGAATGGAGGAAAACAACAATCCATCCATCTTCTCCATAACCGGACACCCCCTTGTGTATGAATAGATGAATTCTCCCAATGGATAACTTCCTGATAGACTATGGCAGCCACAATATCCCCCTTCCTCAGAGGAAAAAATCCCATTTTTTTTTATTACCTTTTTAGTAACCAATACACCATAATGACTGAGGGCTGCCGACAGAGTTTAAAGACTCAGAAGGAGACCCTTTTTCATAGCCAATACTCCATTATGACAGTCTAGAAGAAGGAGACCTCAGAAGGAGACTATGACAGCCACCATATTCTCTTCAACTCAGAGGAAAAATTATTTTCTTTAAAACCTCTTTAGTAGCCAATACTCCATTATGACACTCTATAGGTTTAGGACCACTTGAGGGCTGCTGACAGAGTTTAAAGATTCAGAAAGAGACTATGGCAGCCACAATATCCTCTTTAATACACTCATAGAATTTTTTTATTTTTTTAATAAACCTTCTTAGTAGCCTCACTAAAGGTTTAGGTCCGCATGCAGGCTGCAAAGGGGGTTTTTAAATCTCAGAAAGCACTGGCGACAGGGGCAGAGCCCCCTTCAGGGAGGAGACATCTGCCTCCCTAACCACTACAACCGTAGTATAATCCCTGCACACAGTGCTATCCTTGTCCAGTGCCACTGCATACATACTGCACATGGGGTAAATCTGTTAAGACCAGATCTGCTACCCCAGATGCCTCCACCATGGTGAATTTAATAATACTAGTCTATGACCCTGGGGTTCTGAGATCAAGTATATATAGGTTCTCGACAGTCACAAGACTACTGTGAGACCTCTGGGGGGTACCACCATATATATAAATTATTTAGTAATATTATATTTGCCCTTTCCCAATCCATAATAGTATAGATTTAAACATAAAACAATAAAAAACAGTATTAAAAAACAAACAAAATGACCTGCCAAAAGGTTTAGGTCCACTTGAGGGTGGCCGCACAGTGGCTCAGAGCAGCCCCTTTTTGCTGGCCAACAACCTCAGCTTAAACACATGGGAAAGAGCAATAAGAAAGGGAAAATGCCTTGGTTCCCCCAGCAGGCTCACCAGACAAAGACCTGCAGCTGACTTGCTTGTTAATGAAGCCTGCAGCTCTGAGGGTTTAACACTCAGCAAGCGCCCCAGACCCCGGCGCTTCACCTTACCTTCAAGGACCCCAATTTAAACAGCAACAAAGCTGGGGAGGCATAGAGTTGGGTCAGAGGAATCTGTGGGAAATAAGGCTGCGCAGGAAGCCGACAGGGTGCATTCCCCCCCCCTTGCTGCTAATCCTTCAATAACCTTCAAAGTCACTTCAACTGCAAGAAAAAAACTGGTTTTGATTAGGAGGCAGCTGCTACTTATGGGCCGGGAGGGGCCACACCTTTTTTGTCTTGCAGTCACACCCTTCGGGCAAGGAAGTAATCCCAAGTGTAAGGAGGGTCTGGAATGAATCGGAAGAAAAACGGGTGTTGGTCCGATTTAAAGGGTAATTCCACTTTCAATGGCATTTTAAAGTTTCCATTATTGTGTGCTAAAATGATGTCTTCAATGTGCTAAGCACATCTGTTATTTTTTCTTTTTTATCTGTTTGAAAATAAAAGAAAAAAGTTTTCCCTAGCAACAATGGGGTCAATCCAGAGCCAGGTAAGCATTCTCAATCTTTTTCTAAGAGAGAAAATTGCCTTTCAATTTCATTGTCTATCTTGGGGCTGATTCAGAGCTAAGTAAATATTTACACCCACTGGGCAATGAAAGTGAATGGCAATTTTCTCTCCTAAGAAAAGAAGTGAGAATTCTCACCTGGCTCTTAATCGACCCCAATGTATTTACTCTAGGAATGTACATAAACTGGTGCATTTGAGGTACAGATCAGACTTCCTCGATCTGGCTTGCTAATCATCTGATTGGCTAAGGCACAGACAACAGGGTTAATCCATTCTGCTGAAATTCTACTTTTTCAGATAGGCGGGAACACAATGTTGTGTTAAAGTAAAAGGGTTACTGGCAGCATCCTCACCTAGAGAGGTAATGCCTGCTACTTAGACTTAGTCAAAGCTGCTAATACATTGGAAAAATTCTGGGACTTGTAGTCAGTAGTTTTTACTCAAGGCCATAAAAACCATTCCACTGTAGCAAAACAGAGCTCCAGGAATATGACAAATTTGGAATCAGCATGCCGATAAGTAAATTACAGGTATGGGGGCACAATCCTAACACAAATGTTTATTTTACATTCCAAAGGAGGAAAACAATAAGGCAAGACACCAAAAACCTGACAAAAAGGGAGTTTTCTTGAATTTTCTGGAAAAATATCAGGGGTCCCAACACTTATGGTCATGGCTATATGCCTTGGAGGGTAAATCCAATGCACATATCAAAAGGTAAGCTACAACATTTTTGACTGGGATCACCAGGCCAAAAGGCATTATTAGAAACTGGTGATGGGGTAGTATTAGAATATAAAATCATACATGCACATGTTTTGTTTGCTATGGCTATATAAGGAGTAGCTTTATGTGTATTGGGCTACATGACTAAGGGGTTAAATCCCGAAACGTGTCAGGTTGCCAACGTGCCATGTTGCCATTCCGAGAATGATTGAAATGATGTGATTTTATATGCACTTTGATGGATTACAAAACCTTTTAACTTTTGACTTTTAAACACAATGGAGCTGGAATCTACTGGATTGTAGATGACTCTCCAAATGTAAGATTAACATAAATAAGCATGTACAATACCAAAACCCACCCTTAATACCCTGAAGACCCTGAGACACCAGGGCAGGCATGGGGGGGTGCCACACTGTGTGAAATCCCCAAGGTCGCCCGAAAACTCACCTTCATTCCCGGTCCAACAGCGTATGTTTGAGAAGCGACCGCATCCCTACTTTCCCTTTAGCAGGGCGTGTGCTCGCGCCAGGCATTTGTGAATGGCCGGCATGGACACGCTCCCTGACGGAGAGTAGCGGGGGATGCAGTCACCAGCACGTTCAGATTAGACAAGCTCCTGTACGAAGGGGCTCAAGCGGGTCCGATTGGACAAGCGGCCACTCATGCACCGTAGGACCAGGGAGAGGTGAGTTTGTTCGGACGACCTGGGGGGTTTCACACAACTCACCCGGGGGCAAGGACCAAAACCCAGAATAGTCAAAATCCTGGGTTTTGGTCCACTTTAGAAAAATACCATTTTGTGAATACTCACCTGTAAAATGGGTATTATAAGTATATCACACACCCCGCTTCAAACATTAATAATTACACTTGGGTTAACCCACCTGTAGGTGGCGACATTGCAGAGAAGTCTTGAAAAACGAGCCCCTCCCGGTCTATACATCCCACTTATCTCCCAGTTTTCAAACAGCAGTAAAGACAAGGTACCAGAAAAAAACCATAGGCAACCCTCAAACTGTAAACAAGGCTTCACCATATAAAGATCCAGGATACCAAAAAGGGCGGGTGAAGCGAGGTTTGTGACATACTTATAATACCCATTTTACAGGTGAGTATTCAAAAAATGGTATTATTCTAAGTATGTCACACACCCCGCTTCAAACATTAATAATTACACTTGGGACATCCAAAAGCAGTGTCCAGAAAGGGCGGGTATCCAACAAGGCAATAATGCAAAACTCAAACCACTGCAGCCTGCAGAACCTTGCGGCCAAACACAGCATCCGCTGAAGCCCGCACGTCAACCTTATAAAACTTGGAAAAAGTGTGAACAGAAGACCAAGTAGCAGCCTTACAAACCTGTTCAACAGAAGCCTGGTGCTGAAAGGCCCAAGACGCCCCAACAGCACGAGTAGAATGAGCAGTGATACGAAAAGGGGGAACCTTCCCCTTAGCAGAATAGGCCCCAACAACAGTCTGACGAATCCATTTGCTAATGGAAGACTTAGCGGGAGCCAAACCCTTCCTAGGCCCACAGGGCACCACGAAAAAAGCATCAGTCTTACGAAAAGGAGACGTAGTAAGCAAATAGTACTTCACACAGTGTACCACGTCCAAACAGTGCAAAACCCTCTCCTTGTCATTCCTAGGCTTAGGACACAAGGAAGGAAGAACAATGTCCTGGTTAAGATGAAAAGCAGAGACCACCTTAGGAAGAAAGTCCGGTTTGAAGCGGAAAACCACTTTGTCCTGATGCCTCTCAAAGTAAGGAGCCTGAATCGACAAGGCCGCCAACTCCGAAACGCGCCAAACCGAAGTGATGGCCACCAAAAAGGCAACCTTCTAAGTCAAAGTAGAAAGAGCAATATCCTGCAAAGGCTCAAAAGGAGGAGCCTGAAGAGCAGAGAGAACCAAATTCAAATCCCAAACAGGGAGCAAAAGCTACCTAGGAGGCCGCAAATGCAAGACCCCCTGGAAAAAAGTCTTGACCAAAGGATGAAGCGCAAAAGACTTTTGAAAAAAGACAGACAAGGCAGAAACCTGCCCCTTCAAAGTACTCAACTGAAGACCAGAGTCCAGCCCCGACTGAAGAAATTTCCAAAATCCTGGAAACAGAAAAGACCCGACAGGGCAAAGATCTAGCCTCACACCAATCAATATAAGATCTCCAAGTTCTATAGTAGATGGTAGAAGTGGACCTCTTCCTGGCGCTAATAAGAGTCTGAATAACAGAATCCGAAAGACCTTCCTCCCTTAAGATGGAGGTTTCAGCAGCCAGGCCGTCAAAGCCAGCATTGGTAAATTGGGGTAACGCAGTAGACTGTGTGAGAAGATCCGGCCGAAGAGGCAGATCGAACTGATCCACCGCCAGACGAACGATGTCTGCGAACCACACCCGCCTTGGCCACCTTGGAGCCAAGAGAATGGTGAGAAACCCTTCCAGGGCCAGCTTTCGCAACACCCTGCCTAGCATGGGGATTGGAGGAAACAGATAAAGGAACCCCAGGTCCCCCCAGCTCAGAGACATGACATCCACCCCCAGAGCCAGAGGATCCTGAGAGAGCGACACGAATGTCGGAAGCTTGTAATTGTGACGAGAGGCAAACAGATTCACCCCCGGCGTCCCCCACCGGAGACAAAGAGACCGAAACACCTGAGGATGGAGAGACCATTCCCCCGGCGGGAAGAGCACCTGCTCAGAAAGTCCGCCTCCGTATTTTCCAATCCCGGAATGTACACTGCCGAGATGCAAGGGACATGAGTCTCCGCCCAGGCTAGGATCAGAGACACCTCTCTGAGGGCACTCAGACTGCGAGTCCCTCCCTGGTGATTGATGTAAGCAACCGCCGTCCGATTGTCCGACCGAACCTGAACCGGCAAGCCCTGTAAATGCTGTGTCAAGTGAGACAATACCAACCTGATGGCTCTCAACTCCAGAACGTTGATGGGCAAGTGGGCCTCCTGAGGACCCCACCGCCCCCAGAACTGAAGATCCTTCCAGAAACCTCCCCATCCCGACAAACTGGCGTCCGTGGTGACAGTTTCCCAAAGAGGCGTCAGAAAAGACCTGCCCCTCAAGAGATTGTCAAAGACCATCCACCACCGGAGAGACTGCCAAACCCGGGAGGACATCCGGAAGGGCCGATCCAACGACCGCGGTCGCCGGACCCAAGACGCCAGCAGATGAAGCTGAAGCGTCCTCATGTGAAACTGAGCAAGGGAACTGCCTCGAAGGAAGCTACCATCAACCCCACCAGTCTCATCCCTAGCCGGATGGACGGACAAGGATTGGAAAGAAGAAGCTGCGCCAATTCCTCAATCAAGAGAACTTTGGCCTGAGGCAGAAACACTCTGTGTTGACAAGAATCCAAGGACATTCCCAGGAAGGACACCACCCTGGCCGGAGCGAGAGAGGACTTGGGATAGATGATTACCCAGCCGAAACTCTCCAGAGTGGATACCACCGTCCTGGTGTCCATCTCCGCTTGACTGAAGGAAGAAGCCATGATGAGAAGATCGTCCAGATAAGGCACAATGCGAATCCCCTGAGCTCTGAGAAGGGCCATCACGCCCGCCAACACCTTGGTGAACACTCTTGGAGCCGAGGTAAGGCCGAACGGAAGAGCCACAAATTGAAAATGCCGATCTTCCACCACGGAGCGAAGAAACCTTTGGTGAGCCGGAAATATAGGAATATGAAGGTAGGCATCCTTGATGTCTATGGACGTCATGAAATCCCCCTGCCGAAGAGAATTGATGGCAGAGCGCAGAGTTTCCATGCGAAACTTCCGGGGACGAATAAACACGTTGAGAAACTTCAGATCCAGGATGGGACGAACCGACCCGTCCTTCTTGGGCACTGTGAAAAGATTGGAATAATACCTGCGGCCCACCTCCGAGGGAGGGACCTGACAGATGACTGCCATTTCCAGAAGATTCCTCACCGCCGCCAGGAGCCCCTGTGCGGCCAAAGCATCTGAAGGAACACAAGACCTGAAAAATCTTAGAGGAGGTCGGGACTCGAACTCCAGCTTGTTACCGGCCGACACCACCTCCCGGATCCACCTGTCCGAGACCGCCTGGTCCCACACCCTGGAGAAGTGTTGCAACCGTCCCCCCACCCACAAGGGTGAGGGCGCCCCCTCATTGCTGAGCGGGCTTGGGTTTGGAACCCCAGGAGTGACCGGGACGGCCACGGCCTCTACCCCTGTTCCAGCTTGCACCACTGGAGGCCGAAAAGACCGCATCTCTGCCAGCTCTGGCTCCCCGAAAGGAGGGATTAAAAGAGGCCGCCCCCGAAAGGAACGACTAAGTTTCTTGCGCTGAGGTAACTTACCTCCCTTGGCAACCAAATCCAATTTCTCACCAAACAGGCGCAAACCCAAAAAGGGAAGAGCCGTAAGCGACTTCTTAGAATTAAAGTCAGCAGTCCATTGCCGCAACCACACCGACCGTCGGATAGCCACCAACAAAGCCGTGGTCCTGCCACACATCACCATGGCGTCATCCTGAGCGGCTAGGACAAACCAAACAAAGGACTCACAACGTTTGAGAGCAACAAACTCATCACAAGTAGGATCAAGGTCCGCAAATAAATCCCTGACAATGGACCTAACCACCAACAACAAAAGTGCCGAAGCACAAACAGGCCTCAAAGCCGAACCCGCACAGGCAATACCGTGGCGAGCCAGCTGGTCAATCCGGCGATCTTCGCCATCCTTAAGGGTAGTAGTGTCAGGAGAATGCAACACAGCCGTGTTAGATAGCCCCAAAACCGGGGCATCAACCTCGGGAGGAAAAGACCAACGCTTCACCAAGTCCGCCGGAAAAGGATACTTCTTATCCCAACTAGGCGGAACACCAACGAGACGCGTAGGTTGCTCCCATTCTTTAAGGACGACATTCTCAAAATGTCGTTGACTGGGAAACTCCAAACGCGGCTTGGCCACATCAAACAACTCACCCTTAGGCGGAGGAGCCGCCACAGGAGGGTCTAAATCCAAATTGAGCCAATATTGAAGGGGTGTCAAATACCATCCCCGCCGCCTGGTCACCCTCAGCACCAAACAACTGCTAGACCTCAGGGTCGTCCAATTCCTCGAGAATCTCCCCCTCTTCAGCCGGGGGACAATCTGACCAGTCCAATACCTCAATAACATCCACATCTGGGTCCGGCGGAGTCGGGGACAAGTGTTCCCGCTTAGCCGGAGCCTTCTGAGCAACCACAGCAGAAAACATTTTCTCAAGACTGGCCAACCGGGGGCGCACACCTCGGATTGCGAATCCCCACCCATGACAACGTCACACGGGTCCGGAACAGGCGGGGAGGAGTAGGAGATGACAGGGGCGGCGAGGGGCCAGAAACCGGAGTGCCGGACTGGCGGTCAATGTTCCGCTGCACACATGGAATGCATATAATGACATCATCCCCCGAGAGCAGAGCCCCACAACCCCCACACAGCCTAGATTGCCCCGAAGGGCCGTTTCCGGTATCCTTGGAAGCATCCATATGGTGAAATTGTGGTATTCGCAATTACCCAGGGATTTACGCCGTATGCGACCCGGGATGCCCCTTTAATGTCCCAGTAGTGGGAGGATTTGCAATTTAAAATATATATATAATCTTTGTAATGGACAAAACCCCATTAGCCAGGTATCTAAGACCGGGAGACCCCTTCAGCACGGGATCCTAGGATCTGCAACGGAAAGGACAACAGTCACTCCAAGCAAATAACAAAATAACAAACAAGCATGCATCAGTACGTGAATAAATTGCAAACACAAGCACAGGCAAGTACACAGTAAAATATAAGGAAATAGATTATATATATATAGCACACAAGGGCAAGGGACCCAGCTGCAGTACAGCTGATAAGTAAAGATGACACGGACGGCACCCAGAAAAAAAACACAATCCTTGAGGGGTTAGTGTCAGCCGCGCCCTGACATAAGAAGCCAGCTCTAATGTCCCAGTAAAAAGGCAGAATTACCCGCAATAAAACATACCACCGTAAATAAACAACACAGACTACCTTAAAAAGCCGATCTGTAAAATGGTGGCGCAGAGGACAGCCGCAGCAGCAACCGACCATCCTGAAACGAGGAGGAAGGAAGAGGAAGAAGGGCGGGCCCACCCAAGCGCGCCAAGCGCTCCGGCCGCCCCTCCAAGCATCATCACGCGGCCCGCCCCCCTCCTCCTCCGGAGTACAAGCCTTACTCAGCGGGCGCCTAAAGACATGGCGCCCGCTCCTCACAAACCAGGGAACCTGTCAGACAGGCGGGCCGGCGACACGCACGCCACCCGGCCCCCGCCCCCCACCGGCCGCGCCAGCCGCAGAAAAAGAATCAGTCAGACACATGAAGTGAAGACAAACATGTACCAAGCATACAGACACCGCCCCCCCCATACTAGCGCAGGGAGAAGGGAACCAAGCGGGACACAGGGCAAATACCCATAGGGGGCAACAGCACGGGGCATCCCAAATCCGGATCACCAGGCCGGATAACCGTGTTGCCCCATAGTATGGGGTCTAGCGGAGGAGCAAGTTCCTAGGCACCTTAGGGTGCCTTCTACCCTTGCCCGGCCGGCAGCCTAAGCTGGGAGGCTACACAATGAATTAAGGGGCAAATAAAATAAAACAAGCCGGGCAGAAATAGACCAGAAGGGGGGCCGGGGTGTTACCCCGGCTACCTGCAAGCAGGAGACTTCATTCTTCTGTCTTGTCGCCATCTTGCAGAGAAGAACACTGGGGGATAAGTGGGAGGTCCCAGGTATGTATAGACCGGGAGAGGCTCGTTTTTCAAGACTTCTCTGCAACGTCGCCACCTACAGGTGGGTTAACCCAAGTGTAATTATTAATGTTTGAAGTGGGGTGTGTGACATACTTAGAATAACAATGTGCTTACCTTTCAGTTTTTACATTTCTTTTAACCATGCTTTTCTGAAAGTTTATTCACACGTTGCACTGCACTGCCAGGCTGTTTGTTCTCAATTTCTACTGTGTTTTGCTACTTTCTCTTTGCTCGTAACTTGCTTCTATGGGCCGTGCTAACACATGATACAATACATAAAATACTAAACTGGTTCGGACATTCCCAACTGATCTAAAACAAAATTAAATATTTTGATTGTGCTTGGGTTTTAGTAAAGTAAATCGTAGCCACAACCGGATGTACCTAAATAAAAATCACTCAGAGTAAATGATACAGCATCAATGTAGTTTATAATCTGACACAAAGGTAATGTTAAATGTCAAGCATGGTTCTTGTTTCAGATTAACAATGATAATTGAAAACGTATTGTTTTTCGCTAATGAATGAGTTAAATCAAGACAAATGGTCTGCATAAGGTAGCAGCTAATAACCCATTCTTAATTTGATTTACTGAGCATGTGCGTGTTAGAAAAGTAATTTCTTCCCTATAATAAAATTATTCCCATGTTCCAGAAGGCCAACTCTACATAAAATGATGTTTAATGAAGGAAGTGTTGGCCTTCTTTCTACTTCAAAGAACAATTAACAATTTACTCTTCACAGTAATATTCTGCAGATTTTAATATGAATTAAAACAGCCTAAATATTTTCTATTAAAGCTGCTGTGGATGGCATGGGGGGGGGGTTAATTATTGATGACTGCTTAGATCGTAGGAGGTCATTCAAGCTTCTGAGCTCTACATAAGCGATTTACCTGGAGCAGTTTATCATATCGCTCTGCAGACATTAGAAAGCGCCCATCTTCCAGCTGCATCTCTCGATTCTCCAGCAGATTATTCAGAACCGGAAGGACGTTCCTCTCAGCTTTTTCTAAACCCTCCAGCACCAGAATGCGTCCCTCAGTGGCTGCGCGCACTGCACACTTTACAACACAGACACAAAACATCAAGAAAATATAGGCATTTTTAGAGAAAATATTAATGTTAACTATTGGATGCAAATAAAAGACATCCCAACAAGCACTGGGTACTGCAGCTACATACGTCAAAAATAGATTAAAACATTGCAAACAGATAAGCCATTTTACAAAACTCACTTGTGGCAGCAGACTAATCCACATATATCAGGCATTGTGGAGAGACCCTGCTTCTCAAAATAACAGTGCCCCCCCCTAACAATGTGTAACACTAAACATGTTTGACCCATCTATTTCTCCAATAAGATATTGATACTGGAGGGAATATGGGTTATCTTCTAAAGGCGGTAATGATGAGCAAGAGGGACAGGAACAGGTGAAAAAAAATTCGAAATGCCCTTGTTAAAATATGCCAGACCAAGAAATACACTTCCGAAGGGATCCTTTAATGTTACCTATAATCTGTACAAATAATATCCATTTAAAAAACAAAAAACTTAGGGTGGAAAAGTTCTTTTGTTGACGTGGAGCAATGCTAAGAGCCGTTGTTATGTTGAAAGGTGAAACTCATCTTCAGCTTTTTATCAGAGGATCGGAGTGAAGGTAAGGATTTCAGGGGTCATTGCGCCGGGGGCTCCAGCATATCGGCCAAACTTGTCAAAGCGCTGCCCCACACCCGTTCGTTAAAAACAGGTGTGGGACCACTTTAAATGTGACTGGCACAACCACATTATTTGAGTTTTGTTATTAGTTCACTCTATAAATGACAAATTGCATTTGTTTTCCAACACCAATTCTTATTCTCATTATAGTGCTTGGGACAAGCACATATATTGTAATCCATTGATCTGCCATCTTATTATAGTGCTTGGGACAAGCACATATATTGTAATCCATTGATCTGCCATCTTATTATAGTGCTTGGGACAAGCACATATATTGTAATCCATTGTTCTGCCATCTTATTATAGTGCTTGGGAACAAGCACATATATTGTAATCCAACACCAATTCATATTCTTAATAGAGTGCTTGGGACGAACACATATATTGTAATCCATTGATCTGCCATCTTATTATAGTGCTTGGGACAAGCACATATATTGTAATCCATTGTTCTGCCATCTTATTATAGTGCTTGGGAACAAGCACATATATTGTAATCCATTGTTCTGCCATCTTATTATAGTGCTTGGGAACAAGCACATATATTGTAATCCAACACCAATTCATATTCTTAATAGAGTGCTTGGGACGAACACATATATTGTAATCCATTGATCTGCCATCTTATTATAGTGCTTGGGACAAGCACATATATTGTAATCCATTGATCTGCCATCTTATTATAGTGCTTGGGACAAGCACATATATTGTAATCCATTGTTCTGCCATCTTATTATATATGCTTGGGAACAAGCACATATATTGTAATCCAACACCAATTCTTATTCTTAATAGAGTGCTTGGGACGAACACATATATTGTAATCCATTGATCTGCCATCTTATTATAGTGCTTGGGAACAAACACATATATTGTAATCCATTGATCTGCCATCTTATTATAGTGCTTGGGACAAGCACATATATTGTAACCCAACACCAATTCTTATTCTTAATAGAGTGCTTGGGACAAACACATATATTGTAATCCATTGATCTGTCATCTTATTATAGTGCTTGGGACAAGCACATATATTGTAATCCATTGATCTGCCATTTTATTATAGTGCTTGGGACAAGTATATATATTGTAATCCATTGATCTGCCATCTTATTATAGTGCTTGGGACAAGCACATATATTGTAACCCAACACCAATTCTTATTCTTAATAGAGTGCTTGGGACAAGCACATATATTGTAATCCATTGATCTGTCATCTTATTATAGTGCTTGGGACAAGCACATATATTGTAACCCAACACCAATTCTTATTCTTAATAGAGTGCTTGGGACAAACACATATATTGTAATCCATTGATCTGCCATCTTATTATAGTGCTTGGGACAAGTATATATATTGTAATCCATTGATCTGCCATCTTATTATAGTGCTTGGGACAAGCACATACAGGTCCTTCTCAAAAAATTAGCATATAGTGCTAAAGTTCATTATTTTCCATAATGAAATGATAAAAATTAAACTTTCATATATTTGAGATTCATTGCACACCAACTGAAATTTTTCAGGTCTTTTTTTGTTTTAATACTGATGATTTTGCCATACAGCTCATGAAAACCCAAAAATCCTATCTAAAAAAATTAGCATATCATGAAAAGGTTCTCTAAACGAGCTATTAACCTAATCATCTGAATCAACTAATTAACTCTAAACACCTGCAAAAGATTCCTGAGGCTTTTAAAAAAGGCCAGCCTGGTTCACTACTCCAAACCGCCATCAGGGGTAAGATTGCCGACCTAACTGCTGTCCAGAAGGCCATCATTGACACCCTCAAGCAAGAGGGTAAGACCCAGAAAGAAATTTCTGAACAAATAGGCTGTTCCCAGAGTGCTGTATCAAGGCACCTCAATGGTAAGTCTGTGGGACGGAAAAAATGTGGCAGAAAATGCTGCACAACGAGAAGAGGTGACCAGACCCTGAGGAAGATTGTGGAGAAGGACCGATTCCAGACCTTGGGGGACCTGCGGAAGCAGTGGACTGAGTCTGGAGTAGAAACATCCAGAGCCACCGTGCACAGGCATGTGCAGGAAATGGGCTACAGGTGCCGCATTCCCCAGGTCAAGCCACTTTTGAACCAGAAACAGCGGCAGAAGCTCCTGACCTGGGCTACAGAGAAGCAGCACTGGACTGTTGCTCAGTGGTCCCAAGTACTTTTTTCTGATGAAAGCAAATTTTGCATGTCATTCGGAAATCAAGGTGCCAGAGTCTGGAGGAAGACTGGGGAGAAGGAAATGCCAAAATGCCTGAAGTCCAGTGTCAAGTACCCACAGTCAGTGATGGTCTGGGGTGCCATGTCAGCTGCTGGTGTTGGTCGACTGTGTTTTATAAAGGGCAGGGTCAATGCAGCTAGCTATCAGGAGATTTTGGAGCACTTCATGCTTCCATCGGCTGAAAAGCTTTATGGAGATGAAGTTTGCATTTTTCAGCACAACCTGGCACCTGCTCACAGTGCCAAAACCACTGGTAAATGGTTTACTGACCATGGTATTACTGTGCTCAATTGGCCTGCCAACTCTCCTGACCTGAACCCCATAGAGAATCTGTGGAATATTGTGAAGAGAAAGTTGAGAGACGCAAGACCCAACACTCTGGATGAGCTTAAGGCCGCTATCGAAGCATCATGGGCCTCCATAACACCTCAGCAGTGCCACAGGCTGATTGCCTCCATGCCACGCCGCATTGAAGCAGTCATTTCTGCAAAAGGATTCCCGACCAAGTATTGAGTGCATAACTGAACATAATTATTTGAAGGTTGACATTTTTTTTAATTAAAAACACTTTTCTTTTATTGGTCGGATGAAATATGCTAATTTTTTGAGATAGGATTTTCATGAGCTGCAGGGCAAAATCATCAGTATTAAAACAAAAAAAGGCCTGAAAAATTTCAGTTGGTGTGCAATGAATCTCAAATATATGAAAGTTTAATTTTTATCATTTCATTATGGAAAATAATGAACTTTAGCACTATATGCTAATTTTTTGAGAAGGACCTGTATATTGTAATCCATTGATCTGCCATCTTATTATAGTGCTTGGGACAAGCACATATATTGTAATCCATTGATCTGCCATCTTATTATAGTGCTTGGGACAAGCACATATATTGTAATCCATTGATCTGCCATCTTATTATAGTGCTTGGGACAAACACATATATTGTAATCCAACACCAATTCTTATTCTTAATAGAGTGCTTGGGACAAACACATATATTGTAATCCATTGATCTGTCATCTTATTATAGTGCTTGGGACAAGCACATATATTGTAATCCATTGATCTGCCATCTTATTATAGTGCTTGGGACAAGCACATATATTGTAATCCATTGATCTGCCATCTTATTATAGTGCTTGGGACAAGTATATATATTGTAATCCATTGATCTGCCATCTTATTATAGTGCTTGGGACAAGCACATATATTGTAATCCATTGATCTGCCATCTTATTATAGTGCTTGGGAACAAACACATATATTGTAATCCAACACCAATTTGTATTCTTATTATAGTGCTTGGGACAAGCACATATTTTGTAATCCGATGCCAATTTTTATTATTATTCTATTCCCTTTCATTTTTCAAAAATTTACAAAAAAACATAGAAATTACTGGCGCAAAATTTCAAACAGTCATGATTTTTATTTGGTCAATGATTTCAGGGTCCAACAACCAATCGTCTTACAGAGCCCACAAGCACAGCCCAACACAAACATTTCTTCCGACCACTTTAAAGGGGATTGTAAACTCCCAAAATAATTTTTCAACCAGTCATAATTTAACTTCCTACAAGGCTTTTAGAGTCTAACACCCACCCAGTCTCACAGACAAAGCCCACAAGCACAGCCCCTGTCATAAAGTCACTTTAGGTCCACTTTACGGTAAACTATAAACCCCGTTTTAGGGATATATCATACTGCCATTGATGAAACCAACTATCTCCCAGACTCACAGACGCACCACACATGCACACTCCCTCTCCTCTAATGCACTCCCACTAATTTCAGTTCTACTTTAATGTATAACCTAAGCACTATGTATTTCCTCCTGGAAATGCAAATGTAGTTATTATTATTCTTCGCCACATTTTCCACAATTAATGCGGGCCTAATCGCAAAACATATAGACGCGGTTGATACTAGGTTTGAAAGGCCTTGGCTCCGAGTGGTGTGCTATGTATTTTTGGAGTGCACCGGATTTGTCTTATTTCAAAAACGTACATCTCTGGAAAATAAAAACTCTCATAGCAATGAATGGTGAACTTTACTTCCATCAATGATTTCAGAGTCTGACAACCATCCAGTTTCACATGGATTGAAATTCGTTTTTTTCAAAGATTATATATCATAATACAACTGCCATTGGCTCCGAGACAACACACATGCACATTCCCTCTCATCTAATGCACTTCTGGTCACTTCAGTTCCACTTTAATGTATATCCTAAGCACTATGTATTTCCTCTTCAGAACGAAAATGTAGTTATTACTAATATTTATTTATAAAGCAACATTATCTTCCATAGCTCTGTACAAAGTAGTAATTACAGACAGGGTAGAAACACACAGTACATAGACTATTACACATTACAGAGTTCACAATGAATATTCTGAAAATAAGATACAATAGGAGACAGTGCCCTGTCCTTGCGATCTTACAGGCTAAAGAATAAGGGGTGGAGATGAAGGGGAAGGACACCAACAGTCAGTATTGTGCTTTATGGCATTTGCCCTTTAGAGAATTGCTTAAGCAAGATTTTATGCTTGTCTGAATAGGTGGATTTTAAGCTTTGAGGGTTGGGGAGTGGCGGTGGACATTCCAGAAGATTGGAGCGACACGTGAAAAGTCCTGGAGACGGGCATGAGGAGGACAGGAGAAATCCGGCGGCAGTGAGGAGGCTGCATCTAGGTTAATATTGTTGCATTAGCGATGAGGTGTAGGGAGGGGTCTGGCTGGAGAGAGCTTTGTAGGTGAGAGTTAGCGTTTTGAACAGGATTCGTTGTGGGACTGGCAGCCAGTGTAGGGAGTGTAGAAGCAGAGCCAGATGAGCGGGAGGAGAGATGGATGAGGCGAGCAGCAGAGTTCAGGATAGACTGGAGGGGTGCCAGTCTGTTAGCTGTTATGCCACAAGGAAGGATGTAGCAGTAGGCCAGTCGGGAAATGACCGGTGCATGCACTAGCATTTTAGTGGTGTCAGGTGAATGGAAGAGACAGATGGGCGAGTCCAAAATGACTCCCAGGCACCGAGCTTGGAGAGTTACAGTCATTGTATAGTTGTTAACAGATAGACATGTTAGAGAAGGGAGGGGAGTTAGATGGTGGGAAACCAGTTCTGTCTTGTCCACCTTTAGCTTGAGGTAACAAGATGACATGTATGAAGAAATATCTGAAAGGCAGTTGGGGAGGCAAGAAAGGAGAGGTGGGGGCCAGAGAGGTATTTTCAGTGTCATCAGCATAGAAGTGGTATTGAAAGCCTAGTTAGTTATAAGTTTGCCAAGACCATAGGTGTAGACTGAGAAAAATAGTGGGCCTAGTGTTCGAGTTGGATAGTCAAAAACCCGGAATTTGCTATTTTGCCATTTTTTGGGACTAGGTTAAAGGTGTTGTGGGTTTTTATAAAGCTTTGGCATTTGCATCACCTGGCCTTTCCTAATCATAATTGTGAACATGCCTTCACTCTAACAAGCTAATTAAGGTCTGAGGCCTCAGTCAACATTATCCAAGCTCACTAATCTCCATTGGTCCCCACAATTTTGACAGGTCCTCGCCTTTTTTTTGCACTCTAAAAATTGTACCACACCAACAAAACATGGATGTTGCTATCAATGTGGGAATGTTTGGGTGCCATCTTTAGGACCTAATTTAATCTTTAACTTGCTTAACTGTTCACAGTAACATCAATTTTGCATACAACTGTAAACTGATGTTAGCGCCTAATTAAAGGAGATGTATTGCAAAATTGTGCAATAATGAGATGAGGGGTCACTATATATATATATATATATATATATATGTTCAAACTGAATAAAACCTCTTCCAGGCTTGCTTTCTCCTCTTGGGAGAACTAAAATCCATGGGTGCATGATTTATTTTCCCTTCCTTCCATTAAAAGAAAGGAACAAGCCTGGCTGGATATTTCTTGATGTCGGGCGCATAAGTGATCCCTCCTCTCACCGTCCAGTATTTTTATATGGATTTTTATCATTGGGACATTTTTTCGCAATAGTCCTTCTTTAAAGTGGACCAAACCCCAGGATTTTGACTATCCTGGGTTTTGGTCCTTTTCCAGGGGCACCCCCGCTGCGCGAAAGCCCCCAGATCGCCAAAGGTAACTCACCTCTTCCTGGTCCTACAGTGCATGTGAGGCTGCTCGTCCAATCGGCGCACTTGGAGCTGCTGACGTCACGTCGTCTAAGCCTTTGTCTAAGCCAGCGGCTCCAAGCATGCTGGCGGCCCCATCCCCCACTTCCCTCTAACTGGGAGCGTGCCATTCACAAATGGCTGGCATAGGCACGCGCCCTGCTAGAGGGATAGCAGGGATGCGGCCGCGGCACGCTGCATGCGCCGTTGGACCGGGAAGCAAGGTAAGTGTATAGGGCGACCTGGGGGGGGTTTCACACAGCGGGGCACCCCGGTTTTGGATGCCCTGGGGGGAGGGAATCAATCGGCCCGGGAATTTTATAGATTTCTGGGCCCATTGCACTGGGTTTTGGTCCACTTTACATTGTCCACATTGCATGCTTCTGTTTAAACAACAGAAACTAATGTCAATGCCTCTATGTACTCTAAAAATGGCTGCAACACTATATAAATGTCCAAGACAAAAAAAAAAAAAATTGACGTGTTTACAATTGTATTTATAGTTTATCAGAAAATTTATGGGAAGCTAAGAAAACAGAACAGCACTTCATTCAGGAGCTAAAAACGCCCTTTATTTCCGGATATGGATACCTAATATAGTTTTATTTATTTACATTCCAAGCGATGGGCCGTCATTTTATTGAGTTATGCAACAGGCTATGCACAATGAGAACAAATATAAATGATGGCGCAGGCTTTAGTGGCTGCAATCTGCACAATCTTGAAGGAAAATACAGTTTCCAATTTACAGCCATAACACAAACCTCCATTAAATACAAAAATCAAAGTGGCAGCAAGGACAGTGGAAAACTGAAAGGTTAATGGTCATTAAACGTCTTTATGATCAAACAGCTTGGCGTGAGCTTTCCAGTGAGTCACTCCGAGCACACTGAAGCCGCACACAACATGATTTGCATTACGCTAATTAGAAAATATTTACATAGCCATATCCCAATACACCTACTTACCATCTGTACATTCAAAACTCATTTAGCATGTTGAAATGGAAAGGAGAATGTTTCCCCCAAGGCCTAATCATATACAACACAGACTGAGAGGAGAAGCATTTGCATTTCCAAAAATCATTTCACTTAGAACACATTGTCAAAAATAAACATATCTCAATTCTAAATACTTTTAAAAAATTATATTAATAGGATCAACTACATAATCTGACCAACTTCTCTTAGATTTTAAAGCAGACCACCAGCCTTGCACATTTGGAAAAAACCTCCCCAAAACTCCTTTGCCCCATCTGCATGTATGATCCCCAATCATTGTCAGCACTTACATTTTCACCTGCATCTATTTAAAGCTGAAAAGCATCCTTACAAATTTTCCCCTGGTAGTGGCTATTTTGGAGCTTTCTTTCCCAATGTCCCAGCTGTGCTGCTGCCTGAATTTAACTGACATAACCCCACAATGCACAGCAGCAGGACTCTTCCTCTTTGCAGGCGGCTTGAAGCTCCGTTAGATGTCATTTTGTTTTTAAAATTGTTTTTAAAATTTTAAAACAGCAAGAGTTACAAAAAGGTAAATTAATTTTTATGTGCAGCAATCTGAATTCCCTAGGGAGGGATGCATGAGGACTGTTTCTTGGAAGGGTTTTGGTCCAGTATGCTAAAGTGGACCAAAACCCATGATTTTGACTATCCTGGGTTATGGTCCTTGGGGCACCCCCCAGGTTGCAGAAACAAACTCACCTCTCTTACCGGTCCTACGGCGCATGAGCGGCCGCTCATCCAATCAGCATGCTCAGATCCGCATCACCCGCTTCCCTCTAACAAGGAGCGTGCCCACACTGGCCATTCACAAATGCCTGGCATAGGCACGCACCCTGCTTGAGCGATAGTGGGGATGTGGCCGAGGCTCGCGAATGCACCATTGGGACTGAAAAAGAAGGTAAGTGTATGGGCGACCTGGGGTTTCATACAGCGGTGTAACCCGATTTTGGATGCCACGGGGGGAGGGAATCAATCGGCCCGGGAATCTTATATAAGTAAGCAAGGTGACAGAGGTGATGTGGTCAGAGTTGTGACAGGTGAGATGTGAAAAGCTAAGGGGAGAGGTAACACGAAGTAAACAGTGGTGAGGTAGGCAGAGATGAGGCAGGAAGTAAGTAGAAGTGAGGGGAGCAGAGGAAGAGCAGTTGCGGGCCCTGTTTCAGGAATTAGCTCTACACAGTCTCTAGTGGCCACATACACTGAAGGCAATACAATCTCAGCTTCACAAATATTCTGAAATATACGGGTGGGGAGCCAGGGGCCACAACTGAGGACACTGCGGGCCACAGGTTGTGCATCTCTGTTCTACATTATACATTATTGGTGAAACAACAGGCTAGCACTAATAGCGATAGAATTTAGAATCAGTTCCAATGTATACTTCTCTGCAGGTCCATGCCAGAGCTATCAATATAATACACCCCCTGGCAGAAATTATGGAATCACAAGTCTCCGAGGATGTTCCTTCAGTTCTTGAATTTTGTAGAAAAAAAGCAAATCACAGACATGACAAAAAACTAAAGGCATTTCAAGTGGCAACTTCCTGGCTTTAAGAAATACTAAAAGAAATCAGGAAATATAATTGTGGTAGCCAGTAACAGTTACATTTTTAGAACAAGCACAGGGAATAAATTATAGAATCACTCAATTTTGAGGAAAAAAATATGGAATCACCCTGCAAATTTTCATTACAAACGATAACACCTGCATCAGATTAAATCTGCTCATTAGTGTCCGGGTAAAAAGGAGTGATCACACCTTGGAGAGCTGCTGCAACAAGAGGACCGACATGAATCATGGCTCAAACACCAGAGATGTCACTTGAAAAAAAGGAGAGGATTATCAAACTCCTTAAAGAGGGTAAATCATCATGCAGTGTTGCACAAGATGTTGGTTGTTCACAGTCAGCTGTGTCTAAAACCTGGACCAAGTACAAACAACATGGGAAGGTGGTTAAGGGCAAGCATACTGGTAGACCAAGGAAGACATCAAAGAGTCAAGACAAAAATACAATTCTGTGATTACTCACCTGTAGAATTGGTATTATGAGTATACAGTACATCCTGCTACAAATCTAATACTTACACGTGGGATATACTCCGCCAGATGGCACTGGACTGCAGAGACATCGAAAATAGGCTCCTCCCGGCCCCTCAAATACCCGGGGACCTCCCACAAATCCCCAGCATTGAAAAGCAGTTAAGGAGAAGCATTAAACAATTCAAATTATCAACTATAACAATGATAACAATCACCATACAGGGGATCCTGGAAAATACAAAACCAAGGGTGGGGTGGAGCAGGACGTACTGTATACTCATAATACCAATTCTACAGGTGAGTAATGACAGAATTGTATTATTCTTAGTATACAGTACGTCCTGCTCCAAATCTAATACTTACAGTTGGGACATCCAATAGCAGTGTCCATAAAGTAGGGTGGGATCCCCAAGAAAAATTAGCAGCAGGCAGTTTAACCCTTTCGCTGCCAGCCTACCTGGAGTTTTTGTCACGCTTGGTGCCAGACTATTTTGCACTATTTTGCGCTCCCCATGTTCAAATGTGATTTTTGAAGGGATTTCCAGGGATTTCCCAGGAAAATGATATATTGTTTTTTTCAGCATAGTCTGGGCTTTAACATGAAATATCTTGTTTGTAATTTTTTAGGTGTATTCTCAATACTTTTGGGTGAAATATGTGCAAAAAAATAAAAAAAAATCTATTTTTTGCAATTTGTAGTGTTTTTTTGTAATAAAAAATGTAAGTTTGTCAATAAAATCTTATTGCATAAGAAACCCCAATTAATCCCGGTCACAGCGTTACCACATATGTATAAGTAGACACCCTTTCCTGCCCAGGAGACTCCCCCAAACTGAAACAGCGCTTTAGGAGATTTTCAGATAAAATACAACTATGCACTGCGCTAAGCGCACCTTGCGGTCTTTCCAGAAAAAGAACCCTTTAAATTTGAAATACCCCCCAAAAACTATATATTCTCTGGAAGTATACACCTCAGTCTTTCTAGGCATACCAGGTTTGTTGACATGGGCGCAATTTTCTGGAAGTAATCCCCCAATCAATTCTTTGGTTGCACAGAGTTTCCCTAAAAAAGAATAAAAAAGAAGAATCAAAGCCACATTTTCCTAAAAAAAAACTATATGCAAACAGAAAAAAACAAGTAAAATCTGAAAAAGCAACAACCCCCGAACAGAACAATACCCAGCATGCATAGGTACTGTCAAGGGAAGAGTTGCCAAACAATACAAAGTAAAGCATGCGCATAACGGTAATTTTGCTTAAAAATTTCAGCTCTGCAGACAAAGTGCGCACCTTGCGATTTTGCAACCAAAACAACCCTGTAAATTTAGAATATCCCCACAAACCATATATTCCCTGAAAGTACATATGTTAAGCTTTCTAAGAGTACTGAGCTTGTTGTAGTGGGCTCATCTTTCTGGAAGTAATCCATTGAAAAATTCTTAGGTTGCACAGGGTTTCCCTAAAAACAATGATAAAAAAGCAGAATAAAAACCATGTTTTCCTAAAATATCAATATGCAAACAAGAAAAAACAAGCTAAATCTGAAAGCGCAAGGTCCCCCGAGCAGAACAATACCCAACATGCATAGGTACTATTAACCCTTTTAATTGTCAGCCTACTTGAAGTTTTGTCACCCTCTGTTGACAGGTCATTTTTCCCCATTTTGCGGCATGATTAACCGTGATTTTTGCTGGAATTTCCAGAAAAATTATATACATTACATATACATTTTTTGCAGCAGAGTTTAGGCTTTAACATGAAATGTCTTGTTTGTAATTTTTCTACTGTTTTTTGAATATTTCTGCTTAAAAAAACAAAAAACAAAAAAATATATATTTTTTAAACAATTGTTTCCTTTATTTTAAATAAAACCTTTTTTTTTAAATGAAAACCATATTGCATGTGATAGCCCCATTTCTCCCGATTACAACGGTACCACATATGTATCGGTAGCCCCCCCATTCTTGCCCTGGAGACCCCCCAAACTGAAAAGAGCACTATTACATTTACAAATAAAATACAACTACTATCCACACTATAAACATAAGGGGTTAATTAAAAAAAATGACATAGGGTCCCCCCCTTTTTTGGGGGAATTTTAAGGGTTAGGGTTAGGCTAACCCTTAAAAATAAAAAAATATACAAAAATAAAAATTTCCCCCCAAAAAATGGGGACCCGCCCCCATGTCATTTTTTTTTTTTTTTAAGGGTTAGGGCTAGCCTAACCCTAACCCTCACCCTTAAAAAAAATGTTTTCATTTTTTTTTTGAATTTTAAGGGTTAGGCTAACCCTAACCCGTAAAAATAAAAAAAAAATACTTTTTTTTTTTTTTTTTCTTTTAAAGGTTAGGGTAAGCCTAACCCTAACAAAAATTTTTTTTTAATTTTTTTTGGAATTTTAAGGGTTAGGGTTAGCCTAACCCTAACCCTTAAAATAAAAAAAAAAATGACGTAGGGTCCCCCTTACCCGTCATAACCAGCCCGGGACCAGCTATGGGGGCTTGTAGGCACAGAGTGGGGGGGCCAGCTTTTGTGGCCCCCCACCCTGCAGCCTACGAGCCCACATACCCTGTGTGGGCCCGGGCTCTTCTGCCCCCCCCCCCTGGGCTTTGGGGAGGCAGGTAATTGGGGGTGCGGGGGTTAATGGCAAGCCACCCGCTAGTTGCAGGTGGCTTGCCAGACCCCAGCCTTGTGAACTGGTATAAGGGGTCTCATGGACCCCTTACCAGTTCACAAAGGGTTAACATAAAAAAAAAACACACACACAAAAATGTCATTTATTAAAAAAAAAAAAAAAAAAGTTTTTTTTTACTTTACTCACCTTACCCGATTGTCAGCTCCTGTGGTGATCAGCTGCCAAATGCCTTGGTGATCGCTGGCCAGAGGAGGGGGGGGGCAGGGGATCAGAGCATCTGACAGCTGAGCCGAGGAGAGATAGCAAGAGGCCCGGGAGTGACGTCATAATCCCCGTCCCCAAAGGGGCGGGGCTTAAAAACAAGATGGCGGCGGCCATCGGGAGAGGAGGGGGAGAGCCCTTTCAGGCTCTCCCCTGAAGCTGAAGAGGCTGGGGGGGGGGGGGCGATCGGAGGCCCCCCCAGTGAAGAGGAGACCCGGAGGGAGGCAGCGCGACTGCAGGTAAGTAAATGTCATTTTTATTTTTATTTTTTTTACAGTTAGCAGCTGCTGCTGCCAAAACGGGGGGGGCTATTCCGTGGCCTCTCCTGGAGCCATCCGACCCCCCACGGGGGATCGGATGGCACCAAATTAAAGAGGAGACCCAGCCGGATCCAACGAGGGGTCAGGTGAGTATTTGTGATTTTGATTTTTTTTACTAGCAGGGGGGAAAGTCAAGCACGTAGATTCTACGTGCTTGGCACTTAAGTGGAGTAGAAGCAAGCACGTAGAAACTACGTGCTTGGCACTGAAAGGGTTAAACCACTGCCGCCTGCAGAACCTTGCGGCCAAAAGCAGCATCAGCTGAGGCCCTAACATCAACCTTGTAAAACTTTGAAAAGGTATGAACAGAAGACCAAGTAGCGGCCTTGCAAACTTGTTCAACAGAAGCCTGGTGCTGAAAAGCCCAAGAGGCACCAATAGCACGAGTGGAATGAGCAGTAAGGCGGAAGGGAGAATTCTTCTCCTTAGCAGAATAGGCCTGAATCACAGCCTGCCGAATCCACTTGCTGATAGTAGACTTGCCAGGAGCCAAACCCTTCCTAGAACCAGAAGGGACCACAAAAAGAGCATCAGTTTTCCTGAAAGGTGCAGTAGCCACCAGATAGTACTTCAGACACCTAACCACATCCAAAGAGTGCAAAACCCTCTCCTTAGCATTGCTAGGATTAGGGCACAAAGAAGGAAGAACAATATCCTGATTTAAATGAAAAGCAGACACTACCTTAGGCAGAAAGTCAGGTTTGAAAAGAAACACCACCTTGTCCTGGTGCCTCTCATAGTAGGGGGGCTGAATGGACAGCGCCGCCAACTCAGACACACGCCTGACAGAAGTGATAGCTACCAGAAACACAACCTTGAGCCTAAGAATGGCCAAGGCAGAATCCTGCACAGGTTCAAAGGGAGCACCCTGCAAGGCTGACAGAACCAAGTTCAAATCCCAAACAGGCACCATAGGTTTACGTGGGGGACGCACATGAGTGACCCCCTGGAAAAAAGTCCTGATCAGAGGGTGCTGAGCAAAGGACTTCTGGAAAAAAATAGCCAGGGCAGAAACCTAACCCTTCAGAGTACTGAGTTGGAGCCCCATCTCCAAGCCATGCTGCAGGAACTCCAGAATCCTGGGAATAGAGAGGACACGACAGGGAAGAGACTTAGACTCACACCAGTCAATGTAGGCACACCAAACCCTATAGTAAATGGAAGAGGAAGACTTCTTCCTAGCTTTAATCAAAGTATCCACAACTGAGGAAGACAGCCCCTTCTCCATCAAGATGGAGGTTTCAGCAGCCAAGCCGTCAAAGCCAGAGTTTGTAAATTGGGATGGCGTAGTGAGCCCTGAGTGATCAGATCTGGCACCAAGGGCAGAGCGTACTGATCTACTGCCAGCTGTACCACGTCTGCGAACCACACTCTTCTTGGCCACCTGGGGGCCACCAGAATTGCTGGCACCCCTTCCAGAGCAATCTTGCGCAGAACCCTGCCCAGCAGGGGAATTGGGGGGAAGACATACAGGAACTGAAAGTCCTTCCATGACATTGCTAGCGCATCCGAGGTCAGGGCCAGAGGATCCCTGGACAGAGAGACAAAAGCTGGAAGCTTGTGATTGTGGCAAGACGCAAACAGATCCACATCTGGTTGGCTCCAACGGTGACACAGAGATTGAAACACCCTGCTGTATAGGGACCATTCTCCCTGGCGAGAGGTCCCCCTGCTCAGAGAGTCCGCCAGGTGATTTTCCACCCCCGGGATGTACACAGCTGAAATGCAGGGGACATTGGCCTCCGCCCAAGTCAGGATCAGAGATGCTTCCTGGAGGGCCCCCTTGCTCCGGGTCCCTCCCTGATGATTGATGTAGGCAACTGCCGTCTGGTTGTCCGAGTGCACCTGAACAGACAGGCCCTGAAGATGAGTAGTCAAGCGAGACAGAACTAACCTGATCGCTCGCAGCTCCAAGACATTGATAGGAGTGTGGGCCTCCTGAGGGCCCCGCCTCCCCTGGAACTGCAGGGACTTCCAGAAACCCCCCCCTCTGAAGTTGCAGAGGCCTCAAGTGGAACTGAGCATAAGGGACCGCTTCGAAGCACGCCACCATCAGGCCCACCGGCTGCATCCCCTGCCTGATGGAGGGATGGGGACAAGCTAGGAGGGACTGAGCCTGTGCAATCAGATTGTCTACCTTCTGCTGAGGAAGGAAGATCCTTGCCTGAACTGTATCCAGATTCATTCCTAGGAATGGAGTTACCAAGGAAGGGGACAGTGAGGACTTGGGGTGGTTGATCACCCATCCAAATGACTCCAGAGTGGACACCACCAGCTGAGTATCCAACTCTGCCTGATGTAGAGACTGGGAAGTGATGAGGATGTGGTCCAGATAGGGAAGCACACGGACGCCCTGACATCTGAGTAGAGACATCACGCCAGCCAGCACCTTGGTGAACACCCTGGGAGCTGAAGTGAGGCCGAAGGGCAAGGCCACAAATTGGTAGTGTTGATCCATCAGAGCGAACCTGAGGAACCTTTGATGACCTGGGAACACAGGAATATGAAGGTAAGCATCTTTGATGTCCACAGAAGTCATGAAATCCCCTTGGCACAGGGAACTGATGGCAGAGCGCAGAGTCTCCATGCGAAAGCGCCTGCCCCTGACAAACTTGTTGAGAATCTTTAAGTCCAGGATGGGCCTGACAGAACCATCCTTTTTGGGTACTGTGAATAGGTTGGAATAAAAGCCCTTGCCTTTTTCTCTTAAGGTGACCTGGCAGATGACCCCCAGTTCCAGGAGGCCTTGCACCGCTTGCACTAGCTCCTGAGCTCACATTCCTGAGGAATCCGGGATCTGATGAATCTTGGAGGGGGATCTGCAGCAAACTCCAACTTGTAACCGGAGGACACTACCTCCTGAATCCACCGGTCTGAGACATGAAGCCTCCAGACGTGAGCGAAGTGCTGCAGCTGTCCCCCCACTGGGATGGGTGAGGGCGCCCCATCATGCCTGAGGGGGCTTGGGAGAGGATTTCGCTTTGGGACCCCAGGAGGAGCCAGGACGTCCACGTCCTCTGCCTCTACCCCAGAAATCTCCCCGGGCCCCAGGGAAAGATACCCCCCTTCCCTGTCTTGCACAACGGTAAGGGGAGGAGAAGGAACCCTGACCCCGAAAGGGCCGAGGTTGCCGCCTGTGCTGGGGTAACCTGCCTCCCTTAGCAAAAAGGTCCAGGCGGTCTCCAAACAGACGCAGTCCTTTAAAGGGAAAACCAGTGAGGGTCTTCTTGGCAGCGTTGTCAGAAGCCCACTGGCGCAGCCAAACTGAGCGGCGTATAGCCACCACGAGGGTAGAAGTTCTGGCACACATTCTGATGGTGTCATCCAAAATTTACAAAAAACATCACAACTGGAGAGTGCATTAAACACCTCACAAGGCAAATCATCAGGGGCACTATCAAGCATATTTCTGATAAGGGTTCTAGTGGCCACAGCAGTGATAGCAGAGGCACAGACCGGGCGCAGCGCCGTCCCCGCACATGCAAAGCCGTGGGAGGTCAGCTGGTCAATGCGCCGGTCCTCAGCCTCCCGCAGGGTAGTAGAATCAGGGGAATGCATGACAGAGGTGTTAGATAGCCCTAGGATCGGGGCATCCACCTCGGGGGGGGATGACCAACATTTAACCACCTCAGCAGGAAAGGGATACTTCCTATCCCAACTCTTTGGAACCCCGGGAAGTTTACTGGGGCGCTCCCATTCCTTGAGCACAAGGTTATGGAAATGTGCCTGCTCTGGAAATTCCAAACGTGATTTTGCTGTATGGAAAAGCTCCCCTCTTTGCCTGGGAGCCTCAACAGGGAGAGAGATAGACAGAACCTCAAAAATCTGGGTAGTAATCTGTCAGTGTCATCCGGGGCCCAGGGGTCAGAGCCAGAATCGTCATGACCCCTTGGTCTCTCATCAGATGAGCCTGAATCAGAAAAGAGCTCCCCTTCAACAGACGGGGTATAGCCACACAGATTCATAAACTCCTCAGTTCCCATAGGGAAAACAGTGACATTAGGCCTCAAGTGCCGCTTCTTAGCAGGGGCCTTACGCGCTAAGGACTTAGCAATTAATATTATTAATAATATTAATAATAATAACAGTAGCCAGTCTAGAAGACACATCAGGCTGAGTATCCCCACTAGTATGCAACTCAGTAGGAGTGAGATTTAAGCTTGGGGGAGTAGGCGAAGTGAAACAAGGTGCAGCCACTGGCAGGCCAGATTGCAATGCAAGCACCTGCTCAGCACATGGTACACAAACCCGTGCCTTGTCAGCGTCAGCATGAGGCTGCCCACACACTACACACAGCCGGTCTTGTCCCGAAGGGACCCGGTAACATTATCCTGAGATGCCTCCATATGGTGATTATAGCGGCGCTATATGCCGATAGGGAATAACGCTATATAGCAACCCTGGATGCCCCAATAACCCGCTAGGGACGTGGGAGTATAATTTTTACAAGGCCTACAAGTAATATACTAAAAACAGGGCCGGGAGAAGCCAAGAAGGTTCGTCCCGCCTGAAAGACATAAGCAGACAAGACCTTAAGTACATCGTAACAAAAGTAGTAAAAAGCAGATAAAGCCGCCCGCGAGGGCACTTACGGACCGCGGTAGGTAGTAGTCCGTCACGCATAGGCCAACCAAGTCAGAAAAGATGGCGTCGGTATACCTCGAAGAGCGTGAAGCCCGAAGGCCAACAGCCAATGATGGCGCGCCAGAGGTAATGCCGCCGCCAAGCGCGGAACCAAGTCAGCGCGCGGCGGTGGTAAATTTAAAAGCAATGAAGACAAATCAGAGCGGCGGCTGGCACAAGAATAAAGACATGTGAAAGGTGAAAGCACAGACTTCATATCCTACATATCTATACACATACACCCCCCCCCCTCTTTTCCCCTGAAGACTATAAGGAGGATGAGGGAGGACAGCGGCCAATTAAATAGGGCCCACCGATAGACAGGGGCAAGGGGCAATAGTGCGGGAGCGGCATCCATAGAGGCTCACCATAAGCCTGAACCGCCTACCCTTTGGTGGGGGATTGCGGTGGAGCAGCGCTCCTAAGCACCTGACAGCGGTGCTGCCTGCCTTCACCCGACCAGTGCAGCCAAGGCTGGGAGGCATATTACTAGTGAAACGGGTGGGAATAGTCCTACAGGGCCGCAGGTTAATAACCCCGCTCACCTGCGAGTAGAGAGCCAATTTCTCGTCCTTCGTAGCCAGACTGCAGAGAAATTCTGGGGATTTGTGGGAGGTCCCTGGGTATTTGAGGGGCCAGGAGGAGCCTATTTTCGTTGTCTCTGCAGTCCAGCGCCATCTGGCGGAGTATATCCCACGTTTAAGTATTAGGTTTGGAGCAGGACGTACTGTATACTAAGAATAAACTTAAAGCAATATGCCTTGAAAACAGAAAATGTACAACCAAACAAATGAGGAACAAATGGGAGGAAACTGCAGTCAGCGTCGGTGACCGAACTGTAAGAAACCGCCTACAGGAAATGGGATTTACATACAGAAAAGCTAAAGGAAAGCCATCACTAACACCTAAACAGAAAAAACAAGGTTACAATGGGCTAAGGAAAGGCAATCGTGGACTGTGGATGACTGGATGAAAGTCATATTCAGTGATGAATCTCGAATCTGCATTGGGCAAGGTGATGATGCTGGAACTTTTGTTTGGTGCCGTCCCAAGAGATTTATGCAGACGACTGTCTGAAGAGAACATGCAAATTTCCACAGTCGATGATATGGGGCTGCATGTCAGGTAAAAGCACTGGGGAGATGGCTGTCATTACATCTTCAATAAATGCACAGGTTTACATTGACATTTTGGACACTTTTCTTATCCTATCTATCGAAAGGATGTTTGAGGATGATGACATTTTTCAAGGTGATAATGCATCTTGCCATAGAGCAAAAACTGTGAAAACATTCCTTGAAGAAAGACACATAAGGTCAATGCCATGGCCTGCAAACAGTCCGCATCTCAATCCAATTGAAAATCTATGGTGGAAGTTAAAGAAAATGGTCCATGACAAGGCTCCAACCTGCAAAGCTGATCTGGCAACAGAGAAAGCTGGAGCCAGATTGGTGAAGAGTACTGTTTGTCACTCAAGTCAATGCCTCAGAGACTGCAACAAAGTACTAGTGATGTGTTGGAGTGTTATTTTGTTTGTTTGTTTTTCATGATTCCATATTTTTTTCCTCAAAATTGAGTGATTCCATAATTTATTCCCTGTGTTTGTTCTAAAAATGTAACTGTTACTGGCTACCACAATTATTTTTCATGATTTCTTTTAGTATTTCTTAAAGCCAGAAAGTTGCCATTTGAAATGCCTTTAGTTTTTTGTCATGTCTGTGATTTGCTTTTTTTCTACAAAATTCAACAACTGAAGGAACATCCTCAGAGACTGGTGATTCCATAATTTTTGATTAATATTAAAAGGCCTAGTTTAAGTGGGCCAAAATCCAGGATTTTGACTAATCTAGGTTTTGGTCCTTGCACCCAGGGCACCCTGCTTTTGTGAAGCCCTCCAGGTTGCCTAAACGAACTCACCTCTTCCTGGTCCTACGGCACATACACGGCCGCTCGTCCAATCAACATGCTCAGATTCGCTGGAACTCCAGCATCCAGGAGCTCATCTAATGAGAGCGGTTCCGAGCGCACTGGTGGCCGCATCCCCCACTACCCTTAACAGGGAGGGTGTCTGGCGCGGTCACGCGTCCTGATAGAGGGAAAGCAGGGATGCGGCCGCTGCTTGCACATGAGCTGTTGGACCTGGAACGAAGGTGAGTTTCGGGTGACCTGGGGGTTTCACACAGTGGTGTACCCCCGATTGAGGTGCCCCAGGGGGAGCAACTAGGCCTGCCCTGCAGTCTCATAGACTCCAGGGTGGGTTTTGGTCTGTCTGTTTTTTTCTTCCATATCAAGCCCCATCCCCAGGTTAATTTGCATAAATCTGACTTTTTCCTATGCTGCATGCACCTGTCATGCTGAGCCCTCCTAGTGACACATTTACTAATATAACTGTCATAATCCAAGTAACGTGTTGGCGTAAATAATAAAACCCAGACCAGAAGACACCAGCAGGGCTTTGGATGAGTTAATCGTGCCGCATGAGATCCGCTTGTCATTCACTTGTACATAAATTAAAATCCACTTTTAAATGATTCATTATAATTAGCCATCTCCAGTTCCATTTTAGCAATTAGCTTTTTGGCCCCTGGTGCGGATATACAGCAGCATTATGAAGCAATTTATTTTTAAATAGGTTCTTCTCAAGCTTTTGCACTCCAAATCCAATTTTAAGAAGCTAAAAATGTATTAAAAATGGAAATTCTAAAATAAAAAAGTCCTCTGGTAAGCTTTCTGCTCTGCTTAAAAACCTATGCAAAACCACTATATTATCATCACAATGATGACAGAACATATTACAATATGGATGTTATAAACATGCAAATTTAGAATATTATCATTTTAACTTTCTAACCTAAAACGGTTGTCATTTAAAAAACTAAAACTAATGGAAAGGGAATCTTCACTTTGATAAAAAATGAATATATGAAAACTATGCAGGTTATTTTGTCTGTCCACCATGTTCTTAAACCGGAACTTTACCCTAAAAATCTTGTATGTTTCCTCCACCCTGTACATACATATTGCTCAGGCTGCCTGTAAACAGGAAGTTATGCTGCTGGAAATGGAGGAAAGGCACGTGTGACAGGCAACAGGTGAGCTGCTTGCTGGCTAGTTCTTGTCATTGGGTTTAGAGTCCCTTTAATTCTTTCGCTGCCAGCGTACCTGGAGATTTTGTCACCCTTTGTTGACAGATCATGTATCACTGTTTTTCGCTACACATGTTCAACTGTGATTTTTGAAGGGATTTCCAGGGATTTCCCAGGAAAATTATATATATATTTAGCATCAGTCTGGGCTTTAACGTGAAATGTCTTTAGGTGAAATATGTGCAAGAAAATAATAAAATCGTATTGTGCGTGAATTTCCAATTTTTTCCCGATTACAATAGTATCACATAAAAATTGGTAGACACCCCTTCCTGCCGAGGAGACTCCCCCAATCTGAAACAGCGCTTTAAGAGATTTTCAGATTAAATACAACTATGCTATGGGCACCTTGCAGTTTTTCAAGAATAACAACCCTTTGCTTTTTAAATATCCCCCCAAATTATATATTCTCTGGAAGTACAGCCCTCAAGCTTTCTAGAAGTACCAGGCTTGTTGACTTGGGTGCAGTTTTCTGGAAGTAATCCCTAAAGTAAATATTTGGTTGCACAGAGCTTCCCTAAAAAATAATAAAAAAGCAAAATCAAAGCCACATTTTCCTAAAAAAAATATGCAACAAATAAAAAACCCACAAGCCATATATTCCCTGAAAGTACACACGTTAAGCTTTCTAGGCATCCAGCACCCAGCTTATTGTAGTAGCTTCATCTTTCGGGAACTAATCTCCCGAAGAATTCTTAGGTTGCAAAAAAAATGTATAAAAAAGCAGGAAAGAAAAACATGTTCTCCTAGAATAACAAACAAGAAAAAACAAGCTAAATCTGAAAGCGCATGGTCCCCCAAACAGAACAATACCCAACATGCATGTCAAATTTTAACCCTTTTAACTGCCAGCATACTTTTTTTGCCTATTTTTTTGCGTGTTATGCTTTAACACGAGATGTCTTGTTAGTAATTTTTCTGTTTCTTAAAAATATTTGAGTAAAAAACAAAATAAAACTGTCTCCTTTATTTTAAATAAAACATTTTTAATCATATTTTATTCAAGAAAACCATGTGAAAGCCCCATTTCTCCCGATTACAGCAGTAACCCATATGCATCGGTAGCCCCCATTCCTGCCCAGGAGACCCCCCCAAACTGAAAAGAGCACTTTATAACATAAATAAAATACAACTACTATCCACACTATAAAGGGTAAAACAAAAAAAATGTAACCAACCCGGGGACCAGCTATGTAGGGATTGTACAACAGGGTGCAGAGGCCAGCCTTCTACCCCCCCGGGCTTTGGGGAGGCAGGTAATGGGGGTAATGGCCGGGAGTTAATGGCAAATCACCCACTAGCCGCAGGTGACTAGCCACCGCCCTAAAAACCTTTTGAACTGGTATAGGGGTCTCATGGATCCGTACAGTAAAAAAATAGACACACACACCAGAAAAAAATACTTTTTTTCACCTTTGATCTTCAGCTGTCCCTCGGCTCAGATGAGAGTTGCTGGGTGATTGGTGGAGGGGGAGCTGAGGGGGCAAGGGATCACAGCCCCTCGCTCCTCCAACCCACCCACCTCTGATCACTTGGAGCTACTGATCGTCTTGGGTCGAGTGAGAGATGACGTCATGGGTGATGTCATAGATGACCACAAAGGGCAGGGCTCACGGCAGGCAACCCAGGAAGTGGAGAAGAGGGCTATTCCGGACCACCTCCTCACCACGGAAGAGCCCGGGGGGGGGGCGATCGGTGTCAGGAGGGATCGTTGCCGGTGAGTAAATTTTGTCCTTTTTTTTTTTTTAAGTTAGCAGCGGCAGAAGCGGGGGGGGGGGGGGGGCTATTCCGAGCCCACTCCTGAAGCCAGAAAAGGGTGAAGAGAAGACCCGGCCGAATTGATTGAGTAGTCAGGTGAGTTTTTAATTTTTACACTTTTTTGTTTTATAGCCTAAAGTCAGCTACGTGAGTCTCAAGTAGCTGCCACTTAAAGGTAGGAGAGGCTGCTACGTGAGAGTCACATAACTGGCACTTAACAGGGTTAAAGAGGGACAAAAATAATTGTGATGTTCCTCTAAAATCAGCAGTGGCAGAGACATCCAATTGTTAGATGCTCCACACCACATACTGAATTCTTCTGGCCCCTGTTACCAGGGTCCTGTAGTTTGAGTTGAGCAGATTGAGAAACAGTTTCTCTCAGATTTCAACACTTCCCACCTGTGTCATGGGACACTTGTACCACACTCCTGTGAATTAAGTAGGATTTAAACTGGGACATAGATTGTAGTAGGCCAGCATGCTTTTTAGTCTGCCATTTCACCACTTGGGGGGTAGAAGATCAGTATTATATGGGGTGGTGAGGAATAGTGTGCATTTTTGGGGTTTAGGGAGTAATATGCTCCCTGAAATGAGGCTTTCAAGTATTTTGTTGTATTGTCATTTGCAATTGTTTCTTGATTTATATGGCTTCTACTATCTGTTCATGGCCAGTTGTAGCTTGTTGCCATCCTCTGTCCTGAATGTGGCTCTCATGGTAAGAAAGGCTAGGGATTTTTTTTATTTTAACCAAGCTTGTTGCCATCCTCTGTCCTGAATGTGGCTCTCATGGTAAGAAAGGCTGGGGATTTTTTTTATTTTAACCAAAACAAGAACTTTACAACTATTTCACTCTCTTTCCTGTTGTCATGCTTTGTCCCTTGTGCAGGTGTGAAATACAGAAATTAATAAATAGAGGGTTTTATTTTTCTTTCATTGACAGATCTAGGCTTCGATTCAATAAGAGTTGAAAAAAATTATCATGGTAGTAAAAAATTCACTTCATGAGAAAAAAGCCTGAGTTTCACTGTTGCTGAATCACCAGCTAGGAAAACAATGAAAGTCAATGGTACTTTGTTACTACTAAGAAAAGTAGAGAACGGTTTACTCCTTTCTACACTGTAGTAAAAGCTGCCATTGACTTTCATTGTCTTTTTATCTAGTGATTCAGTAACAGTGACATTCTCAGGCTTTTTTCTCATGAATTGAAATTTTTACTACCGTGAGAATATTTTTCAACTCTTATTGAATCGAGGCCCTAGGCTCTAAATAACAGACTTCATCACATTGAAATCATAATATAAAGTTAAAGTAACTGCTGTTGAATAAAACAAAAAATAATCTGTTGTAAGATGTAAAAATAATTTACTACCAAATATGATGAAAGATTTTCACAGTTCAGTGTGTGGTAATAAAATATGTGTATGCACAAGCAAACGCCCTATCTTCTACACTTAAAGTGGTTGTCCAATCAGAAACCAAAAAAAAAAAAAAAGACCCAATACCAAAAATACAATTCTGTGATTACTCACCTGTAGAATTGGTATTATAAGTATACAGCATGTCCTGTTCCAGAAGATTCCTTACACATAGGTAATACATCCACATGATGGCGCTGGACTGCAGAAAACAGCTTGTGGCTCCTCCCAGCCCTATATAAGCCAGGGACCTCCCACAAATTACCCCAGTATTGACAAGCAGTTAACAAGAAGCCGGGAGAACTATAAGAACCATAATTCAAAATGAACATATGAACAATCACCATAAAGAGGTAACTAAGAATAATGATAACAAGGGTGGGATGGAACAGGACGTGCTGTATACATATAATACCAATTCTACAGGTGAGTAATAGTATACAGCACGTCCTGTTCCAGAAGATTCCTTACACATGGGACATCCAATAGCAGTGTCCGTAAGGTAGGGTGGGATCCCCAAAAGCAACTGCGGGCAGTTCAAACCACTGCCGCCTGCAGAACTTTGCGGCCAAAATCAGCATCAGCTGAGGCCCTAACATCAACCTTGTAAAACTTTGAAAAGGTATGAACAGAAGACCAAGTAGCGGCCTTGCAAACTTGTTCAACAGAAGCCTGGTGCTGAAAAGCCGAAGAGGCACCAACAGCACGAGTAGAATGAGTAGTAAGGCGGAAAGGAGGTTCCTTCCTATTAGCAGAATAGGCTTGAATCACAGCCTGACGGATCCACTTGCTGATGGTGGACTTAGCTGGAGCTAAACCCTTCTTAGGCCCAGAAGGGAGAACAAAAAGAGCATCAGTCTTTCTGAAAGGTTCAGTAGCCACCAAATAGAACTTCGGGGTTCTAACCACATCCAGAGAGTGTAAAACCTGCTCCTTAGAATTACTAGGATTAGGGCACAGAGAAGGCAAGACAATGTCCTGATTGAGATAAAAGGCAGACACAACCTTAGGCAGAAAATCTGGCTTAAAACGAAACACCACCTTGTCCTGGTGTCTCTCAAAATAAGGAGGATTGATTGAAAGCGCCGCCAACTCAGAAACACGCCTAACAGAAGTGATAGCCACCAAAAAGGCTACCTTAAGCGTCAAAATAGACAAAGGGGCTCAAAGGGAGACCCCTGCAAGGCCGATAATACCAAGTTCAAATCCCAGACTGGTAACATAGGCTTACAAGGAGGACGCACGTGAGTAACCCCCTGAAAAAAGGTCTTAACCAGACGATGGTTGGCAAAAGATCTTTGAAAGAAAAAAGCCAAGGCTGAGACATGACCTTTGAGGGTACTAAGTTGAGGACCCAAATCCAAACCATGTTGCAGGAATTCCAGAATCCTGGGGATAGAAAACACACGACAGAGAAGCGACCTAGACTCACACCAGTCAATGTAAGTGCGCCATACCCTATAGTAGATAGATGACGAGGACTTCTTCCTAGCCTGAATCGTGGTACTAACAACAGAGGCAGGCAGCCCCTTTTCCAGCAAGATGGAGGTTTCAGCAGCCAGGTCGTTAAAGTCAGCGTTTGTAAATTGGGATGGCGTAGCTCTCCTTGAGTGAGCAGATCTGGAACCTTGGGCAGGACATACTGATCTACTGCCAACTGCACGATGTCTGCGAACCACACTCTTCTTGGCCAACGGGGGGCCACCAGAATGTTTGGCACCCCTTCCTGGGAGATCTTGCGCAGCACCCTGCTCAGCAGAGGGAACGGAGGAGACACATAAAGGAGCTGAAAGCTCTTCCAAGACATTGCTAGCGCATCCATGGCCAAGGCCAGAGGGTCCTGGGACAGAGAAACAAAGACTGGAAGCTTGTGATTGTGACGGGACACAAACAGATCCACATCTGGCCAACCCCAACGGTGGCACCGGGAGTGAAACACCCTGCTGCTGAGGGACCACTCCCCCAGACGAGACATCCCCCTGCTGAGGGAATCTGCCTCCAGATTCTCCACCCCCGGGATGTACACAGCTGAGAGACAGGGGACATTCTCCTCCACCCAGGACAGAATCAGGGACACTTCCTTGAGGGCCCTCTTGCCCCGGGTCCCTCCCCGATGATTGATGTAGGCAACCGCTGTCTGGTTGTCCGAGCGGACCTGAACAGCCCAACCCCGAAGGTGTGGAGTCAACTGAGCGAGAACCAACCTTATCGCCCTTAGTTCCAGAATGTTGATAGGAGTGTGGGCCTCCTGAGGACCCCACTGACCCTAGAATTGCAGGGACTTCCAGAAGCCCCCCCAACCGGTCAGACTGGCATCCGTGGTGACTGTCTCCCAGCAAGGGGTCAGAAAGGATCTGCCCACCAACAGGTTCTTTGAGTCCAGCCACCACGAGAGAGACCGCCTGGCCAGAGGGGACAGAACAAACACCTGATCCAGGGACACAGGGTCCCGATCCCATTCTATAGCCCTGTATTGGCTGCCGCAGCACACATACATACACACCCCCCAACTAAGGGCCCAACTAAGGGGACATGGAGTAAAGGAGGACCCCAGAGATCGGAAGGGGCATCCCATAAGACTCACCACGGGCATATACCGCCTACCCTTTAAGACAGGGACTGCGGTTGGAGCAGCGCTCCTTAGCACCTAAACCCCGGTGCTGCCTACCTTCACCCAAACCAGTTCAGCCTAAGCTGGGAGGCAGTGGGTTCGGAACGGGTGGGAATAGTCCTACTGGGCCGCAGGCTAATAAACCCGCTCACCTGTGCAGCATAAAGAGCCATCTTCTATTCGTCACTGCCCAGACTGCAGATAAGAACTGGGGAATTTGTGGGAGGTCCCTGGCTTATATAGGGCCGGGAGGAGCCACAAGCTGTTTTCTGCAGTCCAGCGCCATCTTGTGGATGTATTACCCATGTGTAAGGAATCTTTTGGAACAGGACGTGCTGTATACTTGGAATAGCAGTGCAGCTACACTGGGATCTGGCGAATGGCTTGTCACTCAATTCCAACTGTCAAGTACAAGGCTGCAGAGCATAGACCCACACCCCCGAAGGATGGCAGTGGTCAGTTGAGTTGATTTAATTGCTTGAATAGAGATTAGCAAAGATGGAGGGACTTTAATGTCCTTCCTAAGTAAGTAAAAGACAGATGTTCTTCACACTGTTTTAGATAACAGCGTCTATATGGTAACATGTCATTTTCACAGTGGCTGTAATCCTTTTCACCATACAATGATTTATTCTAATCTTAAATCAGACCTACATCCTGAATATGCATCATAAAATTAATTCAGCGCCATTATCCCATTGCTATGGTAAATGCAAATTAGGACACTAAACTCCTTTCATCCCACATTTATAATACATCCAAGATAGACTTACATCAGGGGTCACCTGATCAACCTTTTTCATCTGGAGAGCTCCATTCCACATTCCAATGAAAGATGCTACTCACTCTGACCAAGACTACATTTAACCCCAGGCAACCTGCGAGCCACACAAGAAACAAATGTGGCTACTGAGCTGCAGGTTGAGGGCCCCTGCATTACAACATCCATTAAATAGATATATGTGATAAAATATTAGGAGATAACATCTTGCCTGATCAATGTAGAATGCAGTCCCGGCTCGAATCTCTCTTCGTTGCTTTAAGTCTGACTCGGTGGTATCTCTGGAAAGGGCAATATATTCCACCTCTCGTTTAGTTAGCTCCTGCAATAACACAGTGGAAAGAGGAAAGTTATCTTTCTTACCAGAAAAGACCTCATTTAATTTAGTGCCCAGGTGTAGAATGTCTACACAATTATACCCTTTGTTGAAGGAGCAACCACTGGCCTAGAGTCTACAAGACTCTGGGGCCGGTGGTCTCACTTTTTGTGGGGCATCCTGATTGGAGAAGCCACATTGTGAGAAACACCCAGGATGAGCCAAAAATATCACTATTCTAAGTATGTCACACACCCCACTTCAGTCATTAATTATTACAATAGGGTAATACCTACCGCTAGGTGGCAGCGTTGCAGAGAATCTCCAAAAAAGCAACAGGCCCCTCCCGGTCTATACATACCTGGTACCTCCCAATAATCCCCCAGTGTTATTCTCTGCAAGGTGGCGACAAGACAGAAGAAAGAAGTCTCCTGCTTGCAGGTAGCCGGGCTTTCACCCCGGCCCCCCCCCTTACGGTCTATTTCTGCCCAGCTTCTTTTGGTTTCTTGGGCTGTAGGCTGGGCAAGGGTAGATGGCACCTTGAGTGCCTAGGAGATTAGCTCCTCCGTTCGACCCCATATTATGGGGCATAACGGGATTCCGGAGTGGTGATCCGGACGTGGGATGCCCCTAATTACATGGCAGTTAGGTACTGGCTCATCTAGCGAGCCTGTCAGTCTGCACGTTAGGTATGCCCTTTCCTCCCAGCTTACTGCCCCTTTAGTGTGGCTGTGTGTGTGTAGTGTGTGCTGGGACGGGTGGCAGGGGCTGCTATTCTTTATTTCTTTTCACTGGGCCTCGGTTTCTTATTGCGGGCGGGCCGGGCGTTTACTGCCGGCCCGTCGCTTGTGTGGCTCCCTGGGTGTCATGCTGCACCGTGGCGCGGTTTCCCCTGTCAGCTCGTTCGTCCCGCCGGGGGCGGTGGGCGGGGCCGGGCGGCGCTCTGCCGGGGAGCTCGCTGCGGCGTGTCTTCCGGCTGCGTCGGGGGGACCGGGCGGTTGCTCCGCCGGTCCGGTCATGGGGAAGCGGGCGCCATCTTTTTTTTTTTTCCGGCGCCCGCGGCTCGGCAGCACAGTTGGGGGCGGGTCCGCGTCTTGCGCGGCCCGCTCTGTGATTGGCGCTTGGGGAGGGGCGGGGTTTTCGCGGCTCCCGCGCTTCCAGGGACCGCCTTTCTTCTCCCCTCTCCTGGACGGCGCTGGCTGTTCTTATTGGCTGGGGCCGCCATCTTGATCTGAAGTGGTCCCGCGGGCAGTAGGAAATCTGAGGTACCCTCCTTCTTGGTTCTGACATTAGGGCCTGCGGCAGCACCGCCGCGTTTATTATTATATCCGTTTTTGCACATATATTTTAACTGTCTGTACTTTTTGGCTGCTCTCTCTCTCTTTCTCTCTTTTCCCCCATCCCCTCCCCCTCGCCCCGATCCCGCTGTTTGGCTGACTGTTTATCCAGCAGCCCAGGGCTTGTGGTTAAAGGGGGGGGGAGACGGCCTTATTGTTTATAGCACTGTATTTTTACATGGGCGCTGTTGTGCTGAAATGATTGTGTTCTTGTTTTGTTTTTCAGATCCTGGGACCCCCCATCTTTCAGGGCTCTCCCGGTCTTATATACCTGGCTAGTGGGGGTTGTTTCTAGGCCATTGTTCCAATTATTGGGTTATTTTTTATGCTAAATTCCCATGGTCAGGATTTTTAAAGAATTTTAAAAATATTAAAGGGGCATCCCGGGTCGCTTATTGCGTAAATCCCTGGGTTCTGCGAATACCATAAATTTCACCATATGGAGGCTGCCAAAGATACCGGAAACGGTCGTTCGGGACAATCCAAGGTGTGTGGGGGTTGTGGGGCTCCGCTCCAGGGGGATGATGTCATTTTATGTATTCCATGTGCACAGCGGAACATTGAGCGGCAGTCCAGCACTCCGGTGCCTAGCACTTCATAGGCCGCGCCATCTCCCTCTCCCCCTCGCTTGTTCCGGACCCCGTGTGACGTTGTCATGGGTGGGGATTCGCAATCTGAGGTGTGCGCCCGTTTGGCCAGCCTAGAGAAAATGTTTTCCGCAGTGGTCGCTCAGAAGGCTCCAGCTAAGCGGAAGCATCTGTCTCCGCCTCCGCCGGATTCAGATGAGGAAGTTATTGGGGACCTGGATTGGTCGGATCGTCCCCTTGAAGAGGGTGAGCTCGTTGAGGAAGAGGATTCCGAGGTTCAGCAGTTGCTGGGTGCTGAGGGGGACCAGGCTGAGGGCCCCCCTCCCGATTCGTCTACTATTCTGGCTCAAATGTTTGAGGTTTTGGAATTGGATCCTCCGGCAGTTGCTCCTAGGCCAAAGGGTCAGCTTTTTGGGGTGTCCAAGCAGCGCTTGGAGTTTCCCAGTCAACAGCATTTTGAAGAGGTTGTACTTAAGCAATGGGAGCAACCTACGCGTCTCGTCGGTGTTCCGCCTAGCTGGGATAGAAAGTATCCTTTTCCGGCGGACTTGATGAAGCGTTGGTCTGTGGTAGATACTCCGGTCTTGGGACTGTCCAACACGTCGCTTGTACATTTTCCTGACACGACTTCGCTCAGGGACGGCGAGGATCGCCGGATTGATCAGCTGGCCCGCCATGGTTTTGTATGTGCAGGTTCGGTGCTAAGGCCTGTCTGTGCTTCGGCTCTTTTGACTTTGGCGGTTAGGTCTATTGTCAGGGACTTAGGTGTGGATCTTGAGCCTACCAGTGATGAGTCTCTCGCGCTTAAGCGCTGTGATTCCTTCTTGTTGTTTATTCTGGCCGCTCAGGAGGATGCTATGTTGATGTGTGGCAGGGCTACTGCCCTGCTGGTAGCTATCCGTCGCTGTGTGTGGTTGAGTCAGTGGACGGCTGATTTTAATTCTAAAAGATCGCTCACGGCTCTTCCCTTTTTGGGTTTGAGGCTTTTTGGTGAGAGGCTGGATTCTGTTGCCAAGGGAGGTAAGTTACCTCAGCGCAAGAAATTTTGCCGTTCCTTTCGGGGGACGGTCTCCTTCAATCCGTCCTTTCGGGGAGCCAGAGCCGGCAGGGGTGCGGGCTTCTCGGCCTCCAGGGGCGCCAGTTGGAATAGGGGTATAGGCCGTGGCCGCCCCGTTCACGTCTGGGGCGCCAAGCCCAAGCCAGCTGCCAAGCCCGCTCAGCAATGAGGGGGCGCCCTCACCCGTACGGGTGGGGGGACGGTTGCGACTCTTCTCCCGGGTATGGGACCAGGAGGTCTCGGACAGGTGGATCCGGGAGGTGGTGTCGGCCGGTTACAAGTTGGAGTTCGAGTCCCGTCCTCCTCCAAGGTTTTTCAGGTCTCGGGTATCTTCAGATCCTTTGGCCGCGCAGGGGCTCCTGGCGGTGGTAAGGAAGCTTCTGGAATTAGCAGTCGTCTGCCCGGTTCCTCCTTTGGAGGTAGGGCGCGGGTTTTATTCCAATCTCTTCACTGTCCCCAAAAAGGACGGGTCCTTCCGTCCGATTCTGGATTTGAAGTTTCTCAACAGATTTATTCGTCCCCGGAAGTTCCGCATGGAAACCCTGCGGTCTGCGATCGGTTCGCTTCGGCAGGGAGACTTTATGACGTCCACAGACATCAAGGATGCGTACCTTCACATTCCGATCTTCCCAGCTCATCAGAGGTTCCTTCGTTTTGTGGTGGAGGATCGGCATTTTCAATTTGTGGCTCTTCCATTTGGCCTCACCTCTGCTCCGAGAGTGTTCACCAAGGTGTTGGCGGGGGTGATGGCCCTGCTCAGAGCTCAGGGGATTCGCATTGTGCCTTACCTGGACGATCTTCTCATCATGGCGCCTTCCTTCAGTCAAGCAGAGGGGGACACCAGCATGGTGGTGTCTATGCTGGAGAGGTTCGGCTGGGTGATCAATTACCCCAAGTCCTCTCTGGTTCCGGCCAGGGTGGTGACCTTTCTGGGGATGTCGTTGGACTCCTGCCAGCACAGAGTGTTTCTCCCTCAGGCCAAGGTTCTGTTGATTCAGGAGTTGGCTCAGCTTCTTCTCTCCCATCCTCGCCCGTCCATTCGGCTAGGGATGAGACTGGTGGGGTTGATGGTGGCCTCGTTCGAGGCAGTTCCCTTTGCGCAGTTTCATACGAGGACGCTTCAGCTTCATCTTTTGGCGTCTTGGGACCGGCGTCCGAGGTTGTTGGATCGGTCCTTCCAGATGTCCCCTCGGGTTCGGCAGTCCCTTCTGTGGTGGTTGGTCTCGGACAACCTTCTGAAGGGCAGGTCTTTTCTGACCCCGCTTTGGGAGACTGTCACCACGGATGCCAGTTTGTCAGGATGGGGAGGTTTCTGGAAGGATCTTCAGTTTCAGGGGCAGTGGGACCCTCTGGAGGCCCACTTGCCCATCAATGTTCTGGAGTTGCGAGCCATCAGGTTGGTTCTGTCTCGCTTGACGCATCAGTTACAGGGCCTGCCGGTTCAGGTTCGATCGGACAATCAGACGGCGGTTGCTTACATCAATCATCAAGGAGGGACTCGCAGTCTGGGTGCCCACAGGGAGGTGTCTCTGATTCTAGTTTGGGCAGAGACTCATGTCCCGTGCATCTCGGCAGTTTACATTCCAGAAGTGGAAAACACAGAGGCGGACTTTCTGAGCCGGTGTGCGTCTCGCCGGGGGGAATGGTCTCTCCATCCCCAGGTGTTTCGGTCGCTTTGTCTCCGGTGGGGGACGCCGGAGGTGGATCTGTTTGCCTCTCGTCACAATCACAAGCTTCCGACATTCGTGTCACTGTCCCGGGATCCGCTGGCGGTGGATGCCATGGCCCTGAGCTGGAGGGACCTGGGGTTTCTTTATCTGTTTCCTCCGATTCCCATGCTAGGCAGGGTGCTGCGAAAGTTGGTTCTGGAAGGAGTTTCCGCCATTCTCGTGGCTCCAAGGTGGCCAAGGCGGGTGTGGTTCGCAGACATTGTTCGTCTGGCAGTGGACCAGTTCGATCTGCCTCTTCGGCCGGATCTTCTCACTCAGGGCCAACTGTGTTACCCCAGTTTACAAACGCTGGCTTTGACGGCTTGGCTGCTGAAACCTCCATCTTAAAGGAGGAGGGTCTTTCGGATTCGGTCATTCGGACTCTTATTAGTGCCAGGAAGAGATCTTCTTCTTCCATCTATTATAGGTCTTGGAGATCTTATATTGATTGGTGTGAGGCTAGGTCTTTGCCTTGCCGGGTCTTTTCTATTTCTAGGATTTTGGAATTTCTTCAATCAGGGCTGGACTCAGGTCTTCAGCTGAGTACTTTGAAGGGGCAGGTTTCTGCTTTGTCTATCTTTTTTCAGAGGTCTTTTGCTAGTCATTCTTTGGTCAAGACTTTTTTCCAGGGGGTTTCGCATCTGCGGCCTCCTAGGAAGCCGTTGCTCCCTGTTTGGGATTTGAATTTGGTTCTCTCTGCTCTTCAGGCTCCTCCCTTTGAGCCTTTGCGGGATATTGCTCTGTCCACTTTGACTCAGAAGGTTGCCTTTCTGGTGGCCATCACTTCGGTTCGGCGTGTTTCGGAGTTGGCAGCCTTGTCGATTCAGGCTCCTTATTTTGAGGAACATCAGGACAAAGTGGTTTTTCGCTTCAAGTCAGACTTTCTTCCTAAAGTGGTCTCTGCTTTTCATCTTAACCAGGACATTGTTCTTCCTTCTTTGTGTCCTAAGCCTAAGAATGTCAAGGAGAGTGCTTTGCACTGCTTGGATGTTGTACGTTGTGTCAGGTACTATCTACGTGCTACGTCTTCTTTTCGTAAGACTGATGCCTTTTTCGTTGTGCCCTGTGGGCCTAGGAAGGGTTTGGCTCCGGCTAAGTCTTCCATTAGCAAATGGATTCATCAGGCGATTGTTGGGGCCTACTCTGCCAAGGGGAAGGATCCCCCTTTTCGGGTCACTGCTCATTCTACTCGTGCGGTTGGTGCGTCCTGGGCCTTTCAGCACCAGGCTTCTGTTGAACAAGTTTGTAAGGCTGCGACTTGGTCTTCGGTTCATACCTTTTCTAAGTTTTATAAGGTTGATGTGCGGGCCTCAGCGGATGCTGTTTTTGGCCGCAAGGTTCTGCAGGCTGCAGTGGTTTGAGTTTGTCTGCATTATTGCCTGGTGGATACCCGCCCTTTTCTGGACACTGCTTGTAATAATTAATGACTGAAGTGGGGTGTGTGACATACTTAGAATAATACCATTTTGTGAATACTCACCTGTAAAATGGGTATTGTAAGTATGTCACACACCCCACTTCACCCGCCCTTTTTGGTATCGTGGCTCTTTATATGGTGAAGTTTTGTTCTTTACGTTTGAGGGTTACATTTGTTTGTTCCTGGTACCTTGTCTTACTGCTGTTCTAATACTGGGGGATTATTGGGAGGTACCAGGTATGTATAGACCGGGAGGGGCCTGTTGCTTTTTTGGAGATTCTCTGCAATGCTGCCACCTAGCGGTAGGTATTACCCTATTGTAATAATTAATGACTGAAGTGGGGTGTGTGACATACTTACAATACCCATTTTACAGGTGAGTATTCACAAAATGGTATTTTTCAACAATCCCTCATCATTTTGGCCCATGCGCCCCCCCCCCCCACACACACACACACACACACACACACACACACACACACACACACACAGACAGCCCAGCTGTGTGAAAACCCCCAGCTCTAACTCACCTTTTTCCAGTCCAAGCAGTGTGATTGACAGAAACTCGTCTAAGCACTTGGCTCCAGCCGAATGTAGCGGAGTGGAGACAAGTGCAGCAGAGCACCCGGCAGCTAAAGGTATAGCAGGGAGCGGATGCTGCTCACGCATGCATCATTGGATTGGGGAGAAGGTAAGTTTACTGGGTGACCTGGGGTGTTTTCCACAGCGGGGCATCCCGAAACTGGAAGCCCTAGGGGAGGGGAGAATGCCTGCCCAGGAGACGCCAGGGTGGGGTTTGGTCCACTTTATCACAAAGATTTTGACTATTCTGTTGACAGGTCCTTGTCTCTGGGTCTTTCCGATTTGTGAAACCCCCAAAATTGCCCTCAAAACTTCCACTGGCCCCACAGCATATGTGCAAGCTCCCATCCAATCCGCGATGTATGCCATGCATAAAATGCACAGCATACAGCTCTGTTTACACACAGAACCTGACATAGAGTAAAGGAATTGGCTGCATTCCTGGTCTACCTGTGGTCTGCACGCCACGGAGGATGCCAGGGATGCAGCCATGGGTGTTGGGATCGTCAGAAAGGTGTTTGTGGATGATCGAGAGGGTTTCACACAGGGGGGCATACAAAATCAGAATCCCCTGAGGTGAGTTTGACGGCCAGTCCTGGAGACTTTATTGCCTAGGGATCATTAGTCATCACGGACGGTCCTGATGCTGCAGTCATTGAGCAACAATACCATGATTTCTAAATGACTGGCATACAGAGGTGACATATCTCATAGTGCTATATACTGCAATGATTTGAAAAGTAGGGATGCATTATTTCTCCTACCCGCGAAAATAATAAAACAAGAGGAGTCATTCTGAAATATCTGACAGCTCCCTGGTGAGAGTTACATTGTGTTACACTGGGTAGCTAGGCTGCAGCTGATGTATCATAATTGATTCTATTGTAATCAAATGTCAATAGCTCACAAATAGCTTACAGTTTTCTGTGATGTGTGCATCGCGCTGCTGTGATGGAGAACACTCTGAAGATTGGCAGCTCTGTACCTGGAGGCTGTTCAGCTCGTGGTGTGGGATTGAGCAAAAAGGTTAGACTTTTTTTATTTCTAAAAAAAGCTTTAAGGGGCACTAAAGTTAAGTCTTCACTTCCTTATTCCCATGTCTGTCGGCAAAATGCGAGGTGTGCAGTCACACAGGGATTTGTAAATGGATGATAAAATATCACAAATTCCTCACTGTATTTATAACTGAAATGAATTATTCTTTTCTTAGGTGGTAGTTTGGAAATAAATCACCACAACAAGAATACTGACTGCAATATACAGTAAGCCTGCCAGAGGATTCAACCCCTTTCCACTTAATCAATACCCCAACATATTAGATAAGGTTCCTTTTTGAACTGGCTTTAATTTAAATAAGGATTGAATAGAAAAACATGACTAAACTTACCAAATACTGCATAGCAATGGAGCGCCTTAAAGGGCCTGGAGGACCGATGAGGAAAATATCCTGTCCCAACAGGTCTTTCTGCATTATCCATCTTAGATGTTGTACAATAGCTTGGCACAGCGAATCGGGAACTTAATAAAAAAAATATATATATTTTATTTTCCACATTACATTCATTTCAAATACAACATAGGTTGAAAACTAGTCAGAATAGAAAGAGGAAGAACAAATCAGTGTTTGCTTACCTGCCATACAGATGATACATCCTGCTGTGCTGCTTTAAGTAGAACAAAACCTTAGATTTTGACTATGCCAGGTTTTGTTTCGTGCCCCGCTATGTAAAACACCCTAGATCGTCCAATAAAACTTACCTTTTCCTGGTCTAAAGGCGCACAAGGCTCCAATCAGAGCAGTTTGCTGTGACTATGTAATTCAGCAAATGGCTCTGATGGGCTTCAATGGGAGGCGAGAGCGCCGCATCTCCAGCAACGCGTGCACAGCCCGAGGACGCAGGGGATGTGGCCACTCTTGCTCCCCAGTGTAAGCAATCAGAGCCGTTTGCACGACAAATGGCTCTGACTGGACGAGAGCCCGGCATGCGCTGTCGGACCAGGGAAAGATGAGTGAATACTGGCGACCTGGGGGTTTCACACAGCGGGCATTCAAATTAAGATGGGGGTTTTGGTTCACTTTAATAAAGCTTTAAAATGAAGATCTGACCCAGTTTCCTTAGCCCAGCCCCCAGATTTTTTATGTAGGACCACCGTTTTGCACTCTGGAAAGAGGACCTCTCCTGCAACAGAATATGTGGGACCATATCCTGTGTCTGCAGGGAGAAATACCGTGGCTGCTCCTTCAACTGTCTGCCCTGTCTGCTCTTCTTTTTGCAATGCAAATTGATGAAGTTTAATAACTACACAGAAAGAAAAGTGGCATCCACCCCTTTCTCCACAGAAAGGCCAATATATATATATATATATATATATATATATATATATATATATATATTAAAAGGTTTCTTTTTTTTACATATTTCACCCCAAAAAAATACAAACAAGACATTTCATTCTAAAGCCCAAACACGCCCAAGAAAAAACAATATCTAATTTTCCTGGAAATCCATGGAAATTCCTGCAGAATTCACAGTTAAAACATATGTAGAGCAAAATAGGGAAAAATAGCCTGGCAACAACTCCCCTGATTGCACACAACCCTCTACCAATGCAGGCAGGGGTGTGGCGCTGCACAGCAGCCTTGACCAGACCTTGAGTGACGTCTCAGGCCCTCAATCCCAGCAGAAGCCACGGCCATAGTGCTTTAGGGGTTGGGTTACTGACTCCATGGTAAGGATCCAGCTCAGGTGAGACGAGCCAAAACCTTCAGTGGGGAAAGTATTAGGACCACTTTAACATTCTTTTGGTTATCTGTGACCTTACTGTCGAGATCATCCTGTAGCCTTTCTTCTTTTTTCCTCACCAGAGAATAAATACTCATTTATCAGGAAATCCATGGGGACCAAAGCTGGGGCCCAAAATATTTGTTCAAGAGGAAATTAATATAAAATAGTATCCAAAAACGTAAAAAATTATATGTCTGTAGTTCGGTTTATTTTGAATGGAAAGCAAAACCAGAAGCAAAGATTTAACTACAGCTTGCCATTGATGCCATTTCACTGTAAACAGCTTTCAAGGGGATAAATAAAGAGGTAATGTGGACAACCCAGGAATGTAAATAAATGAAAATGAGGTTAACTAATTAAGATATATTATAGGCCAAATGGAGTTTATTCACGCTTTGGGGAAAATGGAAAACAAAAAAAAAGGTTGATAGCTGAATCAGTCCATTAAGGAACATTTGCTTGAAGGGAAATTAAGTTTGGTATTTGTTATAGAATCAAAGGCGCCCGATTTTCTGTGACTTGTTTACCCTATAGCTAAATCTCTAATGATTGTATATTATGCAATAACAATAATCCTGAACAGCAAATCACACTGAAACTAAAAGAAAAACATGCAGTTACAGTAATTCTACTGAACTCAAAGACTAAAACCTGGTACTGAGATGAAACAAAAATCAGTTGGCATGTGGTCAATAACACATTATTCTCGTCCACTTGCTAGACCTGACAAAAAACATTACAAATATTAGCCTGTTTACACTTTAGCTCCAATTACCACCTCTATGGTATTGTAGCATTTTCCCAGATTCCCTATTTGTACAGTGGTGCCAATTTTGGATAAAATTTGCTACAAACATCACAGTACAACTGTTGAAACAATCCAACTTTCACAGTCAGCACATAGAGAGGTACTGATCAGAGGTAGTGGACACTCATCGGACTGATACCTAGGATAACAAGAACATACATTTCGTATGACTAAGTGGTTGTCAAATTTAGGAGGTTGTAATGTATTGTATTCTGTCAGTCTATTTTTGACACCCATGGCAAGGAGTATGAGGACTAGGTACGCTCAAAGTGCTTGGTGATTAGTAGGCATATGGTGGTGTCTATGATGCTAAGTATCATTTACCTGGACTGTTCTCTCATGCCTTTAAACTGTAACAAATGTTTAACTGCACAGCTTGTGTAAATAATAATCAGAAAATTACAAATAAAGGATGCAGCCAATGTACACTGCTCAAAAAAATAAAGGGAACACTTAAACTCCAATCACACGTCTGTGAAATCAACCGGTCTAGCTATGAAGCAACAGTAATTGTGAATCCATTTCTCCTACTTTTGTGGAAATGGAATAGACAATAGGTAAAATGTTTGGCAATTTGTAAGACAACCCCTATAAAGGATGGTTCTGCAGAGGGAGAACACAGACCATTTCTCTGTTCTCATACTTTGTGGCTGTTTTGGTCACATTTTGTCATTGCTCTCACCCCTAGAGGTAGCATGAGGCAGGTCTTATAGCTCAACACCATGCAGGGTCATTGCATTTGCAAGAGAGCACCAAGATTGACAGATTGGACATTGGCACCCTGTGCTCTTCACAGATGAGAGCAGGTTGACACTGAGCACATGTGACAGACGTGACAGAGTCTGCAAACACTATGGAGAACACTCTGCTGTCTGCAACATTCTCCAGCATGACATGTGGGGAGGCATTTCTTTGGAGGGACGCACAGCCCTCCATGTGCTAGACTGAGGTACCCAGACTACCATTAGGTACAGGGATGAGATCATCAGACCTATTGTGAGACCATAAGCAGGTGCAGGGGGGCTTAGGTATCTTATGATACATGACAATGCTAGGCCTTATGTGGCTGAAGTATGTCAACAGTTCCTGCTTAATGAAGGCATTGATGCCCATTCCCCAGACCTGAATCCAATCAAGACACCATGGTTTGCACCACAGACTGTCCAGGTATCCAAATGCTATAATACAGATCTGGGAGGAGATCCCTCAGGAGAACGTCCGTCACCTCATCAGGAGCATACCCAGGCATTGTAGGGAGGTCATACAGACACGTGGAGGCCATTTGATGCATTTCTACTGAAGTTGGATCAGCCTGTAATTTGATTTTCCACTTTGATTTTGAGTATTATTCCACACCCATGGAATATTAATTTTGACTTACAGAGATCATTTTTAGGTTTTATTGTTCCTGACCCATCCCACTGTGTAATGAATAAAGATTTGCAACTGGAATATTTAATTCATTGAGATCTGTGGTATTTTAGAGCTCACTTTATTTTTTGGAGCAGTGCCCCATTACTTTTGCAGTTGCAGTTGATTTGCTTAAATAGTTTGGCTGCAAAACCCAAGGCCAAGAAGAAGAAATGTACACTAGGCCTAAATGTGGGAGTTTATGCATAGCTGAATGAACCAAGCTTAGGTCCCCAGGGTTCCAGTGGGTACTTCTATAGTGGTGACATGGAAGTCATGCCTCAAACAAAGGCTCTGACTTCTTAGCAAATGGCCTATAGAAACGCACCACCCAGGCTAAAATATACCACCTAGAGCACATGAGACAAGCTTCAGGTGAGCTCCTTACTGTCTTATTATTGCCATTGCCTGAACTGTCCCTTTGATAGATTACCTCACTGATGAAAATATAACCATTGTTGTCGCTAGTCTTCTGGTGAGAAAGGGTAGATACAGTCTTAAAACAAACACATTTTAGTTCACTTTTCATCACAATCTATAAACCTAAACTAAGCTTCCATTCCTCAGTTTTAAAGTGAAGCTACACTCTCCCTTGCAACTTGCAAATATGTGCCAGGGTGAGTCCGGTTTCCCAAGAAACTAAACTAACTTAACCTGCCCACTTACACTATTAACTGTTACATAGTAGCTACACACATATATGGAATCCACAGCTCATCCAATAGGAGACTTGCTTCACTTTCTTCAAGTGCACATATACCCCCATCATAAAGGGCTTAATGCCCGGGTTTTGGCTTCCTAAGGCATCTCAAACTGTGATGACCCAGGGAAGAGCATTAAAAGGGAAATTCATGTTTGGCTGTTGGTCAGCTTTAATAAGGAACTATGACCAAAAATGTCCATAGTCCCTTTTTACTATACAACAGCAGGACAGCGCAACCCAGGCCGCCCCGCTTTGCATCTGCGCAAGTAAAACAAAGCAACGTCCTGGAACTCACCTCTTCCGGGTCCTCTTCTGCAGCTGCTGTGGAGCAGCCTATCAGCCTATATGAAGGACCATAGAAGAGGCAAGTTCCCGGGCAGCCGTTATTTTGATTTACCGAAGTCGATGCACAGCGGGGAAGCCTGGGTCGCGCTGTCCTGCTGTTGTACAGTAAAAAGGGACTATGGACATTTTTGACCATAGTTCCTCTTTAAAGCTGACCAACAGTCAAACATGAATTTCTCTTTTAACGCTCTTCCCTGGGTCATCCCAGTTTGAGATGCCTCTTCCTAAATCCTTAGGAAGCCAAAACCCGGACATTAAGCCCTTTATGATGGGGGGGGCAGGAAGTATCTGTGCACTTGAAGCAAGTGAAGCAAGTCTCCTATTGCAGCGGGGCAGCCGTTTTTTGTTTTACCGAAGTCGATGCACAGCGGGGCAGCCTGGGTCGCGCTGTCCTGCTGCTGTATAGTAAAGAGGGACTATGGACATTTTTGACCATATTTCCTCTTTAAAGTGGACTAAAACCAAAGATTTTTTACTATCCCGGGTTTTGTACTGTCCCCCCTGTGGCAGCCAGGTTTGGGATGCCCTGCTGTGTGAAACTCCCAAGTCGCCAAGCTCAAGCCGCCCTCGAGCCCACTCTGCGGCTAGAGCAGCCTGCTGGAATCCTATCTGCACTTGCAAGCGGCATTACTCAGCTCCCTTCGGCTGTGCACGGCCCCGCACAGGCATGCAGATGCAGAGTGTGCCGCACACAGCCCTGAAGGATAGTGATGCATGTGCTGTGGGCTCGTGGAAAAAGTAAGAATATTGGGTGACATCTGCGGGAGGGTGTAGCCTCATAGACTCCAGGTTGGGTTTTGGTCCACTTTAAGCCTGTGCAAATAGTACTCACGTGGTCACGTGGGCATACCAGATAGGATACATCTTACCAAACATACCAGCTTGTGGCTTACACAAGTCCATGGCATTGGCTACCAGCCAGGGGCTCAGCCCACCTCCAGGACACAAGAATGTAGCCGATGTGCTCCAAATAGAAACAGTAAAAATGTATCAGTGATTGAGGCATTCAAATGTTTACAATGGCAGTAGAGTTATCAGGGCACTATACACAAAGCACTCCTGTTCTGATCCAATGGTGGTCCCCTATTCCCAAGCTCTGCATCAAAGAGCCATGGACGACCTTAGTGTCAACATGCCTAAACTCTACACACAGAAAACTGTATGTGTAACTAAGCGGTATCTGAGCAGTGCTGGGCGCTTACCATGCTGACAGGAACATAAAGCGGTGATTTGCACAGCTCAATCGACGGGCTTGGAATCATGTCATCCTTGCTGCCATGCCATACTGCTGTAAGCCAGATCATTAAAAATGTGCCAAAGAAAACTTCCAACAGGCTTATGCCTTAAAGCTTTCTTTATATGGCTTAAAATTATTTTAATACTGCTGTTTATTTTCAACATTATCAAATGCAAAGAGTAAAAACTAGGTCAGAACTGCTTGATGTGTCATGGGGAAAAGCAGGAGCAATGCTACAGGCCAGTACTAATCAAGCTGACTTAAACTAGAATAAATGATTGAACGGTCTACGCTTTCAAAGCTAACGAATGAAAAAATAGGAAACTGAATATTTAGAGGAAAAGCAGAATTAACATCTGCATTATAGCACCAAGATTCCAACAAGGTCCCTTTATATTGATATGCAACATTTACTGTATAAAAGGCTCTACCAACTTAAAGGAGCTGTGTCGTGAAATGTTGTAATATTAAATTTCCATACAAAAACATCAGCTAATCAAAGGAGGCATCACTTATACACTCAAACTAAATATAACTCCCACCAAGCTTGTGGTAGGAAAAAAATCCAGGGGTGACAGGTTTCTGATTGTATCGTGGGGCAGAATCTATTACCCGATTCCTCTTTCTTCCATTAAAAGAAAGAAGTAAGCCTGACTGGATATTTCGTGATGCCAGGTGTATAAGTGACCCCTCTTACCGCCATCCAGCAGATTTATATGCCATTTTTTCACAGTGCTCCTTTAAGGCAAACATAAACTCTACAACAGTCCTCAGAGGCAGCGTACCCCACACTACTTGGGCATCCATATCTAGAATTCATGTCCTCCTTAAATTTCCGTCCAAAATTTTAACAGGAAACTGACCTCTTCATTTCCCAGCAAGTGCACACAAAATCACGTGCCTTCCAATGACCAATAGGGTACTTCCCATATAGATGTACCCACTGAGGAAACTGTATACCTGACAAAATTAGCAGGGCGCAAACCAGGGCTTAAGACTACAGGTGAGTGCTAGAGATAAAATCTGTGCCTCACCAAGGGGCGGATTCCATCACACCTTGGATCAGCGAATAACTTTTCGAAGTGTGGGATACCACCATTATCATCTAGGGCAGTGATTTTCAACCTTTTTTAAGCCGCGGCACACTTTTTATACTTAAAAAATCCCGCGGCACACCACCAACCAAAATGGCACAAAATGACACTAAAACAGTACATACTATACATATAGTTAATAATATAGATTCTAAATGTATTTCTTACCACTCAGTGTGAAACCTGGGCCTGTTTCGATGAACACAAAAGGGATATCCTGGCAGGAATGGTGGAAAGACACACACGAAGCTCTTCCTCAACAGTTCTCAGTCTCTCCCTGTTTTTAGTTTTTATCGCAGTCAAGCTTGAGAAGCTCAGCTCACATAGATATGTGGTTGAAAATGGCAGCAATATCAAAATAGCTTTGTTATGGGCGATTTTGCTTTTGGATTTCAGGGCCAGCCTCTCAGTGTTTTGTTCTGCTTTAAAGAAGAACAGCACGCCTGATTTTCCCTTCTCAGGGTGTTGTTTCTCTCAGTGGGGGCATCCAGAATTGGGATGCCCAGCTGTGTGTATCCCGCAACATTTACTCGCCTACCTGCCTACAAGGCTGGGCATGCACACGGCTAAAGGTGAGCCGGGATGCAGCCACAGTGCAAAGACACGGTGAGGGCTCCAGGACAAGGTGAGTGAAAAGGGCTTCTGGGGGGGTTTACACAGCGGGGGAATTCCAATTCAGGATGCCCCAAGGAGAGGCATTCCTCTTTAAAAATTAAGTCACATTTGGATCAGTGTTTCCCTCCCGCCCTGCTCCTCCAGTGTCAAGTACCGACCACCTATCAACATTCATGCACACAAATACAACACAATATGCCCCTCCCCCCAAAACGTTATCATCATCATCATCTAATTTTTATAAAAGCTGCAAAGTCCGGGAACTCTCTTCCCACTCCATTATGCCAAGTGACAGTCCCAGTTCCCTGAATCTCTGCCCACCCCTCCATTACCTTTACTTGCAGAACTGGAGTGAATAGAGAAAGCGAGCAAGTCTCTTCTCCCGCGCAGGAAAGACTATGACAACACAGCAGGTGGGCGGAGCCAGACGGCCTGCTGTCATGTGCTGTGAATCGGGCCGCGCTGGCAGTTTCACCAACGGGGTGGGCGGGCGAGCCGGCAGTTCAAAGCGGAGCCTGATGGGGGGGGACGTACAGAGACATATGTATCATCCGGCTGTGGGGCCGGGGGCACACTGCACCTCGCTGACTTAACCACGCCTCCAGCTCCACTCCTTACTGGGCAGTAACTGTCCCGCCCATTCTGCCAGACGCCCAGGCATTGGCTGAGACTTGTTTAGCCTGAGCGTTACTTCCTAGTGCGGAAGCCGCATCGCTGCGCATTGCCGGGGAACAGGGGGCACCTTAGTTTGGGGAACTTTCCCTGCGGCACACCTGACCATGTGTCGCGGCACACTAGTGTGCCGCGTCACACCGGTTGAAAATCACTGATCTAGGGCACCAACTGGTGGTAATCCATATCCTATTAGGTGGTACTCATTGAGGTTGCAGGATCACATGTACCCCGACCTGATATGCTGCTACCTAAACTTTACTCAATATGTACAAAACTGGCCCAAATTGTGATAAAAATAATTTACTTACTATTTAAATGGCTGTTTTGTGCATTTTTAAAACCATTTTTAGGTGGCTGACAACACACACATACTACCCGGATGGTACTTGAGATACTTACAAAATGACAAGTGGTCAAGCTTAATGAGAAAAGGCTGGGAACCCCTCTCTCTAGGTTTCAACCCAAGGAAGTCTCTTCTTCTGGCCCATGGGCCTGGTCACAAAACTGACACTAGCTATAGCTAATTGTTCTCTTGAACAGGTGGTATGGGCAGAAAGAAGAAGTAATGCAGAGTCACTTTTTGTGTAGCTCTGATCCTAAAAGGAGAACCTTTATCATTAAGGGGAACAACCTCAACCACCAACCACGCATGAGAAGATTAAAGTATTTCAGAGATACAGTGCTAAGGCACAAAAATACTGCTGCACTGCTTACTGCAACATTTACCACCAGAACCCAAGATGGCTCAATACAAATCAGCTGTTCATTTGTGTGTTGATCTATATAAAATTAACCTGGGAAATTAAACAGATGGGCAGGTTTAAAGCGGACCAAAACCCACTGGACTTGTAAAATACATTTCACAAAAACCCCTGCCGAAGTTCCCTTATTAGGATGTAGAACTAGAAAATGGATATTTTTCGAGTCGAGAATCGCTCTGGAACACTTTTTTTTGCTGATCTTCTCTGTAAAATGGCAGGCGATCAGTCATTTCAAAGGTATGGCAATGACATCATTGTCACACACAACAGTGGCAATAAATGGAGGAGGTGAAGCTTAACAACTAAAACAAGCTTCAATATCTGGGATTAGTGTGAAGCAGGGGCAGCGAAAATTAGCAAAATGTGCTCCTCATGAGGGGAGTAATTCAGGGGACGCTAGTTAAAAATGTGGGTTTTGCGTGAGATAGTTTTAAGTGAGATAGCTTCCATTTGCTAACCAACTGCTATACCTAGGTACCCACTACATCCATCAATGTCCTAGTTTCGCTGTGACCTCCCTACTGGGTCCCACACTTTCAGTCGCATAAGTACAAAGCCAGCACAAAGAACCTACAAAAAGTAATGGGAGTCTCGTTCTGCACTCACACTCCTCACATGCCCACCTACAGTCCAGAACCGTAGGACAGTGACAAACACAAAGAAAGCAGCGACAGGTAAGCCAGGAGTCCTTATGCTGGTCACTATATCTAAGTTGGGGTCTGATGGGAAGCGCCGCAAAAGTTTCCCTTTAGGGAAAACCATTTGTCTACGTGCTATATCAGCTTATCCCATTATAGTTTATGTAATAGGCTTGGTTTTTCTGGAGATTTTTGGCTGTACATTATGATGTTGCTTTACTGAAAGTCAATACAAATCCAAAGGGAAAATAGAGTAAACCCATAATAGCAGTATGAGGACATTGTACCATAATACTGAACATGACTGAACAAACTGAATAAATCAGAAATATGCGTTTGTGTTTTATATAATAAATACATAAGCAAGAAGAACATAACTTAACGAGCTCTGAAAAGCATAATTAAATCATGCAGAAATTCAATGTCACCAAAATAAATATGGAAGAAAAAAAAACTTACTGTAGCTCTGAGGTACCAGTTCTGGATTGTGTGGGACCTTAATTTTATAGGATATATCTCCAATGTTAACAGTGTCACCTTTAAAAAAAAATAGTAAATATTTTACATTAAGTTGCACTTAAATGAAACCAAAACATATACAGTAAGATTATAGTTCCCTTTATTCTGCATATAACTGCACAATAAATGACTGGCAACCTAAAGTGATTCAGCAGCCAAATAAAAAAAAAACCTTTAGTCTTGTGCAGCTGATCGGCGCTAGTCCAGTCCAGTTAGCAACTCACCTAATCAATGGATTTGAGCATCCCACAACGCCTGGGACTCAAACATGGGGTCGGAATTGATGGCAAGTCGGGTTCACGACCTGCCATGAATCACGGAGCACTGCCACGCCTTCACCATTCTTTGAAATAGAGGGAGACCTCACACCACCCTCTATTGCAGTGATTGGTGAGGGCATGGCCGCGGCCCTGTGATTGATGGCAGGGGGCGGCGCCCAGCCCGCAAGCGCTGGTGAATGGAGTTCAGGCCCTGGGGTGATGTGGGTAGCAAGGGCTGTGGCAGGGGGTTGGATACAGAAATCAGGTGAGTAACTGATTGCTGGACTAGCATCCAATTAGATGCACAAAAAAATACTAATTCTGTGATACTCACCTGTAGAATTGATTTCTCTTTCATTATCACTTCAGGGCATCAGGAGAATTCAGACACAACTGGGTTAACTCAACTCTCAAGGGCGTGGACTGCAAAACAAAGGTGTGGTTCCTCCCAGCCTATATACTTCCGGCTGTATTCCTACAATCCATTTTCATTCTTGCAATTGGAACTAGAGTGACAGGCGTGCTGTGGGCTCCTCTCAGGGTTGCCCGACGATCCAGATCTTCTCACACAGGGCCTCTAAGGCACCCCAATTCACAGGTTCTGACTTTGACGGCCTGGCTACTGAATCCATCTTGGCAGAAAGGGGGTTTTCTGGTCAGGAGTCATCCAGACCATAAAAGGACAGTAAAATGGAATAGAAAAACTAAGTACCCTTTTGTTTTTTTGTTTGCCTGTTGAATTTCACTTTCTTTGGTTTTGTTCCTCTCTCTCTCCCCGACTGCAACACTGTGTGTGTATCCCCGACATAAAAAAGTACCTCTTCTAGGTTCCCAGGTGGGTGTTCATCCAATCAGCAGCGCTTGTTTGATTACGATTTCCTAGGAGCGGAGTGTCGTTGGCCGCATCCTTGCTGAGGTTTGTGTCTGCACAGAAAGGCCTGGCACAGGTAGGCACCCCAGAAAGGAGTATGCTGGGAACGCATCTGCACGGTCGATATGCAGAAAGGGGTCAAGGAGGAGGTACGTGTATTAGGTGATCAGTGGGGGGGGGGGGGGGGGTCACGCAGCAGGGCATCCCAATTTAGGTTGCCCCATAAAGAAGTAGACCATTGCCCCTCGAGTCTTATAGACTCAAGGGGGGAGGTAGCATCTATACTAAGGGGGAAGTTTATGTCGTCACCATCCATCCCCAGCCCAGTGCCCCAAAACAGCCTATGTTTCTTTTTTTACTAAAGCATTTACCCAATATTCATAACAAAACTGGATGCCTTATTGATTCCTGGCCCGAGCAGCCCCATCCCCTGATCCTTTCCAGAGTTGATACATTCACATTTACAGTACACACGGCTCAGCAACGGGGAGCACTAAAACCTAATTGCCATTATGTGACAGTTTAGTTGTCACTGAACTAATTAGCATATGGCAGCTATTCACCATAATAATACTTCCTGTTAAGTGTTTTTATCAATATTGCGCAAAGGCGTTTGTAAAAGAAGAAACATGGGTTGTTTTGGGGCACTGGGCTGGAGATGGAAGTTGATGACATAAACTTTCCTCTGAGTATATTGCACTTTAATCCTGAAGATCTAGGCAAGATCCAGGGACTGAAGATTAATGTGTTTTTTTTCTTTTAAGCCTACATTTTAATTCAATAGATATAAAGCCGACAGCTCTAAGAAACCTGCTGATTTACTCACTTTGCCAAGGCAAAGAAGCCACGTCGTGCCAAAGTCTAGCAGAGCTGCTGGAAAGTCATTTGAACTAGCACCATGCCAAAACCACTGTTTAATCCAGATTAGAAATGTATCATTTCTAATAAGGCCCTAATTTTAAAGCAGATTAAAAATAAAAATGACTTTAGGTTCCTTTTAACAATCGATCCTGTTGTATCCTGATTTGTCATGCCCCTGTACAATCAGTGAGGGACAGGTAAGTGATGCTCACTGCAGTGCTGCATGCCTTCTATCGGAGAAGGTCTGGCTGCTGCATGTGTGTGCAGCAGTTGCCTTTCTCGTGTCAGATAGAGGGCTTACTTACAGAAGGGGTAGATTAGTACAGTATGCATGTGTACCAGGACCATCCATGGCACAATCTTTGGCTGTGTCAGTCTTAGCAACATGGTAACATCATCAACAGCCTTGAAAAGTCCGGGCAAACTAAAAAAATTAACCACATTCCAGTACCGGTCTGGTTGTAGAACCCCTAGCCCCCATGCTGAGAGTGCGCTTCCGCATGGCCTGGGACAGATATGAACATCCACCGCTAGAAAAAGATTCTATCAGCAGTGGATGCCACCTACTGCCAATGAACGAATAAGCTTACTAACATGTGACCAGCAGCAGGGATGACAGCACTGGAGCCAACAGCTCTGAAACCTTTCTATTTCCTGGGACTTGTATTAGGTAGATACAAGCCTTCTATACAAAAGATGGATCCCTTTATTTCAATATACTAATCATTATTAGACTCCTGTTTTCAACACTGAACAGCTTTGTGTTCCCTGCATTTATCTCTGTTTGCTCTGGTTTTCTCAGACAGCAGGAAAACACAGGTCTACATGTAAATGTGTGTGGAGGATTGTTTGAGTTTTCTGTTCTGTGTGATATGCTGCAGGGATACCATGATAAGCAAATAGTAAACATATAATTACCTGCATGTTTGGTTACATAACAGAGTGAAATAATAAATTATTTTAGGCATAAATTATTGCCTACTCCCAGGGAAGGAAAGAAAACATGTAAACATGTCAAAATCTGTTAGCTGAGTGACTGCCGTCCTAATAATCTGCTTCCAGAAAATGATAATGTAAGATATAGCTGAAGACACCCCGAGGCATCTAATATGCGCATACGATTACTAGCCTTCTAAAAATACCCAACTAATCACGTGAAGCGCTTTTGTAATTAGATGCATTGGCCTTCTCTCACCCACTTACCTAATGAAACCCTCATAGTATAGTTTCCTGCATTTCTTTTTACCTTCAAGTATTTTCTGTTGGACTTGTGAATCAACTTGTGAAAAGCACACATGGAAGGTTCACCAAAAGGGGCAATGTAGCATTGCCAAGTCCCTGATGCCCCAACTGCCCCTTTATGTAGGTGTCACAGCCCTTTCATCCTTCACATCTTCTTATTCTGCCTATAGTCCAAAGGGACCTGTGGAGGAATTGACAGCAATAAGCCATAGTTGTGAGCAGAGGTGGAGCCACATGGTCCCCCATCCCACATCCAAGCATGAGGATGTGGAAAGCAGAGGAAAAATTATGCGGTTGGAGATAGTGAACCTGGAAATAATCTCTTAATTAGATGCTGACGGGGACCACAAGGCGAAGAAGCCGTCTGTCAGTATCCACTTAACTGCGTCCCGTTCCTGCGGTGCTCCCCGTCCCGCCGCACGGCTGTCTGTGCGGCGGCCGCGGCAGGCGGCGGCCTCTCTTCCGCCCGGCGTGCACGCGCCTCTGCCTGCGTCGGCCGGCGGCCCCGGCTCTAGGGCTTCACTTATACCCTCCGGCGGCGCTGCTCTCAGCACGGCCGCCGGAGGAGAGTTAATTAGGTGCAGTTGTGGGTTAGGGGGGTGTTCTTATTATTACTGGCCAATCTCCTTCTGATTTCTGACGCTATCTGTGTGTTCCTATCAGCCTTTTCAGACTCCTGGGCGGGACGCCGTGTTATCCAATTAAATTTAAGATCCTAGTTGCACCAATCATCAGGCTCTCTTCCCTTGCCCAATCATACCTGCTTCCTATATAACCCCTCTTCAGCCAGTTGGTCATTGCCTGTTATAGCGCCTAGACCCTAGTATTTGTTTATCCCTGATATTGATCCTGATTCCTGTTGCCGACCCTCGCTTGTTTGACCATCCTCGATCTCCACTCCTGTTGCCGACCCTTGCTTGCCTTGACCATCCTCGATCTCCACTCCTGTTGCCGACCCTTGCTTGCCTTTGACCATCCTCGATCTCCATTCCTGTTGCCGACCCTCGCTTGTTTGACCATCCTCGATCTCCACTCCTGTTGCCGACCCTTGCTTGACTTTGACCATCCTCGATCTCCACTCCTGTTGCCGACCCTTGCCTGTCTGTTGAACTTCCACCTTACGCTCACATACCGGCTACCCGATTCCACTTCCAGCCGTGGGCTCTCCAGTTCTCTGTACCGTAAGATCTCATCCTTTGAGCCATAAAGTCCTGGGGGCAACCGATCCCGAGCAGGCATGTTCTGCGTCTCGGCAAGCGGGGGCTCCTATAGGTGAAGCTGGCTGCGGAGATTGGGGGTTGAGGTCCTTACCAAGAGAGCTGGAGTTGTCCAAGTGGTAAATTGTGGTTCTGGGAACGTGACACCGTCTTGCTTTGTGACCACCAAGTGGAATGGATGACCCCATCTGTAGGAGGCTCCAACTGATTTGATTTTTTCCAACAGTGGTTTGAGTGTCTTCCTCATCTGGAGGGTGCGTCTGGCCAAGTCCGGCAGTAGTGTAATCGTGGATCCGCAATAGGATATAGGACACCTCTCCCATGATTTCCGCATAATTTCCTCTTTATTATAAAAATGGATCCGGCAGACTATATCCCTGGGCCTAGTGGGGTCGGTCAGTCGCGGGCCAGGTGCTCTGTGGATTCTATCTATTTCGATATGCTCCTCACGTCGACGTCCCAGGAGGTCGTTGAATATGGAAGAAGCGGCAGTCTCCAGATTTCTGTGCTCGGGTGCCTCTGGTAGGCCCCGAATCCTGACGTTGTTCCGTCGTCCTCTGTTCTCTAGGTCGTCTAGGTGTAATAACTCCCTGGTTACATGTTGAGCTGAGTCAGTTTGTGCCGAATGTAGGCCTGTTTGCGCCCTTTCCAGAGCCTCCAGTCGTTGGGCTGTGGCCTCTTGAGCTTGTTCAAGAATGTGGACTATCAGCGACTTCCGACACTGATTTTGTCACTTCATCCAATTGATGGGGGCTGCAGTCTCGCCGTTTCGGGCATTCTTTGGGGTATGGACCCCGAGCTGTGTCGGGTTCTCCTCCGGCACCCTCCACAGCATGGGCTCCGAGGGGGTTCTCCTCCACCCAGCATGCTTCGGGAGAACTCAGCTGAGCCCGCTCCACAGCTCCAAGATCAGCAGGCATTGCAGAGAGGCCTGAATGAGCCAGGGCTAGCTCAGGAGGGTAGCCTATCATGTGAGTCGGAGGAGTTATAGAGGCCCTGGGCAGTGGAGGTGAGGAGCCATTTATTTCCCCTTCATGTTCCAGCCCGAGAGAGGGACCTGCAGAGAGTTTCGCCCCCCGAGAGTCCCCTTGTGTGCTTTCAACTGTTGTTCAGGGAGCCAGGGGGACGCCACCCGCAGCTGCCTGTCTATGCGGTGAGCGACGCTCCCCCGGCTCTCCCCTCCCGATGTGCACTGTCACCGCTGACAGCTCTTCTTCAGCGCGGCTCCGCTCCTCGCTCTCCTCCGCCTCCGGCCGCGTCACGTCCCCGCGCCCTCGCTCCTCGAACACCTTCAGAGCCGCAGAGCGAGGGGCCGGGGTCAGGCTCACCTCACTGATGCTCCCTTCGGCTCCCGGCGGCACTGCCCCCCTCAGCTCCGCCGCCTCTCCAGACTCTGCAGCATGGATGTCAGCCGGACTTCCTTCTCCCGTCGCCATTTTGGGACCTTTCCCCGTCCCGGCTCCGTGGCTCCCTGGATCGAAAAATTGCTTTATCTTTGTGGGCTGGACTCCCCCGGCTGTTCGGTTCTTTCTCCTCTTTGACATGGGGTTCACAGGTATGTGTCCTGGTGGTCGAGAGTGGGGTTTTCTTTAGATTCTGGCACAGAGCTCATCTCTAAGCGTCCTCACGCGGCCATAGCTAACCGTCCTCACGTGGCCAGTTAGCTGCCTTGCAAATCTCTTCAATGTATACCCCTGCTTTTTCTGCCCAGGAGGTGGCAATCGCTCTAGTGGTGTGAGCCCTAATGACAGGAGGGGGAAGCCCTATCCTCCTGGCAATAGCGGATTAGCGGATTTCAAGGCGTCCAACCATCTCTACTTTCCTGAGAAGGACACAAAAAAAGGTTATCGGCCTTGCGAAAATCATTGGTGTAGAGGAGAAGGGATTTTCAAACCTCAGGATCAAGCAACAGGGATGGAAGAATGATTTCCTAGGAGCGATGTAAGGATGATGCTATTTTAGGTAAATATTGCAGGGCGGGTTTTAAAATGATCCTGTCTGATAAAAAATGCAGGGATCTCTAACCAGGAGGGCTCCTAGTTCACTCACTCCTCTAGCAGAAACTACTGCATTTAAGAGGCTAGCTTTTAGGGAGAGAACCTTGGTAAATGCCTCTACCAGGGGCTTGAAAGGGCATTGACAGAGACCCTTAAGCACCAATACTAAATCCCAAGAAAGGCAGCCGATAGAGTAAACCGGTTTCCTACTTACTTTCTATTGACCAATTCATTTTTTCTTAGTTTCTTGTCTAGAAAGACTGTTAAACCTGAAGCCTGTCTTCTCAAAATACTTACGGCAAGGCCTAACTCAAACTCTTCTTGCAGGAATTCGAGGACTGTCTGGATAGAATTATTTTTCAGGCTGTTGACTCGACATTCAGAAGAAAAACGTTTCCACACCTTCAGGTAAATCTTCCTAGTTGTCATTTTCCTGCTATCCAGGAGCGTCTTGACAACTCTAGGTGACAGTCCTTTTCTTTTTAGTATCGTCACTTCAGTATCCAGGTCACTAGGTTGAAGTTCAGAAGGCCTGAATGTTGGACTAGTCCCTGAGTCAGTAGATCCAGAAGTAGAGGGAGCTTCCATGATTCTTCCAGAGACATCTTCTTCAGGGCAGCAAATCAGCTCCTTCTAGGCAAAATGACTGTTCTTGGTTCGATTTTTCTTACTACTCAGGGAAGAAGCTGCAGTGGAGGGAAGGCGTAAGCAAGATCGAAATGCCAGCTGTGTGCCAGAGCATCCACCCCCAGGGCCCTATCCCCTCGGCACAGAAAGAAGAACTTTTTGCATCATGCATTTTTCGATGCGGCTAAAAGGTCTATGCTTGCCACAATTACGCTGCTGAACTGAGAGACCATTCAGAGAGGGACAAGGGTGTTCTGCTCAAAAAGTCTGCCATCCTGTTCAGAGACCATTTTAGGTGGGCTGCTGAAGGGACTTGATTGAGGTTGAAGTGGTGTGAGGATCGAGAGGGTCAAGCTTTGAAGACTTTCAGATCTTGTGCCTCCCCGGTGGTTTAAATATGCCACCATCGTCACATTGTCTGATCTGATCTGGACATCTGTGTTGATTAACAAATCATGTCTCAAGGCTTCTTCTACTACCTCAAGCTCCCTGAAATTTGATGAAGTGTTCATCAATCCAGTCGACCAGCCCTCCTGAACATGATGGGCGCCTGGGTGGGCTCCCTAGCCCCATCCACTGGCATCTGTTGTGATGATGAAAGGATCTGATCGTCTTCAAGCTCTGCCTTCTATTAAGACCCAGCCTGCGGCCTGTCATGGCCGTAGATGAAGCAATAGCTCTGCAACGCATGGGCGCCAATCAGAAAGCACCCTGGCGTTGCGTCACATGTTGCCGAGCAGGTTAGCCCGGACATGTGATCTGCTGCCCCGTCCTTCCCCTATCAGGGGACACTTGCGGCGGGTCCCGACCTGCAGGGATTGCTTCCCCGCACATTCGGGAGCATCCAGCGAAGGGTGAGTATATGTATTTGATCTTTGTTATTTAATTAATGTTGTGTTCGATTCACGTCAATTAATGTCTTTTGTATGATTCCTGGCTATATTCATCTGCAATGTAATTGTATACAAGCGCCGATGACGTCATCAGTGACGTCAGGCGCGAATTTGGGCTTCCTGGGGCATGTTCTGCACCATAGTAATGTATTTAAAGGGACATATACACATGGTTCAAATGTTTGTTCTACTGCTAATTTGACATTTGGTTGGTCCTGAGGAAGGGGGCCGCAGCGCACCCCGAAACGTTGACCAATAACTTATGGATTTTTTTGCATATTTTACTTTTGTTCACCTTTGGATTTATAATTTCTTGACGCTAATCATGTCTGGAGTGCTGGTTCTTCACAGAAATTGCCCAGCGAACCGGGCACCCACATATGGAGGAATGGTAAGAGTGGGGCAGTCTCCCACCATTGCTCAAAAGTAGGATAATACAAATACCTTGAATGTTATTTGCCTCTGTCAGAAAGGAAGTCACCTGCTTGCATATCGTATGATCGCTCGCTCAACGATTGGTCAATTAATCTGCTTGTGGAAATGGACCATTAGTTGCAGAAAAGCCTGGAACTATCATCCTGAGCATATGCCAAAATCAGCAAGGTATCTGCCCAGAGCCATTCAAATCAAGGTTTATGGGAACAAAGGTGAACAGCAACATCAGGTCAGGACAACTAAAGCAAAGGGCACTCCGCTTTCACGGTAACCTGTTGTCACACAAATCCATTTAACAACAGTTACCTGACCGTCCCTGACTGCCCTTTAACACACGTCAAAGTTTTATGCTAATCTGGTGGTCAGATGTTCCATTCCAAGGGGCAGAGACATGATGTCTCATGTGTATGCTGCCCGGAGGACGTTTGAGAAAAGGTAATAGAGGGAAACAGATAAATGCTTACTATCAACAATACTTTTCTTTACTCCAAACATTAAATAACCATCTGCAATTTGGGTGTGCTCTTGGCCATACCTGTTGATGTTGTGTGGCTCTTTAATAGGACAGGCTGTGGAGTGATTCCCCGATAGTTCAGAATTTGGTTGAAGAGACATCTCACTCTTCGTAAGGATGAAGCCGGGAGAGACCCAGAAGGCAGGCGAAGTAGAGACTGCATGGGACACGAATCTGGGTACAATGGCAAATAAATACATCATGTCAGACTGATAGTTTGTATATACCATTGATACATTTCATAACACAGTTAAAGTGGACCAACACCGAGAGGTGATCGGCCCGGAAATCTATAAGATTCCCGGGCCGATCACCTCCCACCCCGCGGGACATCCGAGATCGGGATGTCCCGCGGGGTGAAACCCCCCAAAAAACCCCCAAACACCTTACCTGATTTTCGGCGGCGGCCGGCCGCCGCCGCCTCCCTCGCGCCCCTGTAGGCGTGCTCGCGCCCGCGCCGGCCGTCTGCGAATGGCCGGCGGGGGCGCGCGCGCGCCGAAAGTGACGCGAGGGAGGCGGCGGCGGCGGCAGCCGCTTGGACGTTCCTGATCCCCGCCTGGACGTTGGCGGGGATTGGACCGTCCAGTCACGTGGGAGCGGGGACAGGTAAGATTTGGGGGCTTTCTGGGGGGTTTCACACAGCGGGGCACCCCCGATTGGGGTGCCCCGCCGAAGTGGACCAAAACCCAGGATAGTCAAAATCCTGGGTGTTGGTCCACTTTAAATACAATTCCCTTTTAGATCAGGTACGTTTCTGGGATAATAGAACCCTCTTTAATTCAATAGCTGAGGAAAAGCAGATATCTCCCAGCTCCAACAATAGCTACCATTCGAAGATATAACTGCGTGGGCACCCAAAAAGTAGCCTCATGCTTCTAGGCCTGGAGTATGGTTCCATGGAAGGGTTTGTCGGTATCTGCACAAGTGTGTTCCGCCAGATTTGAGACATAGGAGAATGGAAAAAGGGTTATGAACTTCCCTTGCACCAAGTGCAAGGAAAGCTCATAACCATTTCCTATTTCCCCATTTCTCCCCCATCTTGCGGAACACAATACCTTGCACCTGCACTCTAATTCTGCGATAGGTCATCATACGTCAAACAGTGATAGCTTTTCCATTAAAGGAGAATTTAAGACAGTGTCTGTACATTGTCTGTACATGAAAGAGGCACCCATCATACCCACAATGCTAAAGTTCAGGCAGAGGAACGGTTAGCTGTAAAAAAGCTTGGGCAAGTATAGTTACATAGGTCTGACTGTGCAGGGGAGGGGGGTTCTGTGCTTACAGCTACAGGCTTCAGTGTTTGTGCCATCAGTAAGACCCCCATTAGACTCTCAGAAAAACTCTCAGGGACAGTCAGGATTTGTATGGAACATTTGGGGGGGATGTGGCCCCAAATAAGAAATAGAAAGCATAAATTGGAACCAACCATTAAAAAAAAAGTTTATGTATGTGCTGCTCTTTCAGAGAATAATCAAATGGGAGCTGCAATTTAAATGAACAGCACATCTTATGGCTACCTAGCCCCATGTAAAGACAGATACATGCTGGCAGGGCATTTCATACTACCTTGTACTAATGAAAAGTTTTGTCCACCTATATTAAAGTGGACCAATCCCCAGGATTTCACTAGCCTGGTGATCGAATATTGTCCCTAGGGCCTCACAAATTTCGGATGCCCGGCCGTTTGAAACTCCCGAGATCGCCCACTCAACTCACTATTCCGCCGTTCCCATGGCACATTTAGACAGCACCATGCTGTGGTTTTGGACAGCATGTCGCCATAGGGAATGGTGGTTCCCGGCCATCAGAATGACTCGCAGTGGGAGAACACGCAGTTGCTGGGATGCATACATGCCAGGACCGACCTGGCCCAGCCCGTGATTGATCCACTTTAAGGCTACAGCTATCCGACGTTATAGAGTTAACAGCTGTGGGAATCAGAAAAAAATAATAATGTGGATTTAAACCCTCTGGGCCGGGTTAAAGGCACTCTAAACACAATGACCTGATGCCGTCTCATAAGCCTCTTTTTCCATTTCCAGAGGCCTAGGATGGAAGCTATAACATGGCTCTAAAGTTGGTACTTTTTTAAAAAAAATTTTTCCCAGGAGCACACAAAAAAAGTGGTCCTACTCTGTCTCTAGGAGCTTTCAGCTTGAGCAAGCACAGCAAGCCGCAGTGGTCCAACAGCTGTCTCTGACCACAGCGGAGTATGTTTAAGGCTCATTAATCTGCTCCTTGTCACGTCATTCTCAGCTCAGTCATGAGCGAGAAATTAAAGCAAATAAATCTGTTTTGCCTAGAATACAAATACAATAAGATTTTCAGGTGCTTTGAAATGGCTTATTTTACATTGTTTCCAAGGGAGATAAGGTGGGAGAAAGTTAGCGTGTGGCTGGACAGGGACTTTAAGGCCACAGGGACCCTAATCCACCTACCCCAACTGTATTCCCAACAGCTGCGCACTACAGTGCCACAGGATTCCTATTAGATTAGGTGCGGCTGGTTCCTTCGAGATGGAGAAAAGGAGCATCATCTTAATCTAAAGCTCACTGATGTGAGGTGCTAAGCTAGCCTATTTTTTCCAATTTGTATTTACTAATGTATTACTAGTTCATGCCACAGACATAAGGGTCAATTCAGAGCCAGGTGAGAATTATCAACAACAGAATGAGAGCCCAAAAAAAACTGAATGAGAGCCCCAAAAAACTGAATGAGAGCTCAAAACAACAGAATGAGAGCCCAAAACAACAGAATGAGAGCCCCAAAAAACTGAATGAGAGCTCAAAACAACAGAATGAGAGCCCAAAACAACAGAATGAGAGCCCAAAACAACAGAATGAGAGCCCAAAACAACAGAATGAGAGCCCAAAACAACAGAATGAGAGCCCAAAACAACAGAATGAGAGCCCAAAACAACAGAATGAGAGCCCAAAACAACAGAATGAGAGCCCAAAACAACAGAATGAGAGCCCAAAACAACAGAATGAGAGCCCAAAACAACAGAATGAGAGCCCAAAACAACAGAATGAGAGCCCAAAACAACAGAATGAGAGCCCAAAACAACAGAATGAGAGCTCAAAACAACAGAATGAGAGCCCAAAACAACAGAATGAGAACCCAAAACAACAGAATGAGAGCCCAAAGCAACAGAATGAGAGCTCCAAACAACAGAATGAGAGCTCAAAGCAACAGAATGAGAGCCCAAAACAACAGAATGAGTGCCCAAAACAACAGAATGAGAGCCCAAAACAACAGAATGAGAGCCCAAAACAACAGAATGAGAGCCCAAAACAACAGAATGAGAGCCCAAAACAACAGAATGAGAGCCCAAAACAACAGAATGAGAGCCCAAAACAACAGAATGAGAGCCCAAAACAACAGAATGAGAGCCCAAAACAACAGAATGAGAGCCCAAAACAACAGAATGAGAGCCCAAAACAACAGAATGAGAGCCCAAAACAACAGAATGAGAGCCCAAAACAACAGAATGAGAGCTCAAAACAACAGAATGAGAGCCCAAAACAACAGAATGAGAGCCCAAAACAACAGAATGAGAGCCCAAAACAACAGAATGAGAGCCCAAAACAACAGAATGAGAGCCCAAAGCAACAGAATGAGAGCCCAAAACAACAGAATGAGAGCCCAAAGCAACAGAATGAGAGCTCCAAACAACAGAATGAGAGCTCAAAGCAACAGAATAAGTGCCCAAAACAACAGAATGAGAGCCCAAAACAACAGAATGAGTGCCCAAAACAACAGAATGAGAGCCCAAAACAACAGAATGAGAGCCCAAAACAACAGAATGAGAGCCCAAAACAACAGAATGAGTGCCCAAAACAACAGAATGAGAGCCCAAAACAACAGAATGAGAGCCCAAAACAACAGAATGAGAGCCCAAAACAACAGAATGAGAGCCCAAAACAACAGAATGAGAGCCCAAAACAACAGAATGAGAGCCCAAAACAACAGAATGAGAGCCCAAAACAACAGAATGAGAGCCCAAAACAACAGAATGAGAGCCCAAAACAACAGAATGAGAGCTCAAAACAACAGAATGAGAGCCCAAAACAACAGAATGAGAGCCCAAAACAACAGAATGAGAGCCCAAAACAACAGAATGAGAGCCCAAAACAACAGAATGAGAGCCCAAAACAACAGAATGAGAGCCCAAAACAACAGAATGAGAGCCCAAAACAACAGAATGAGAGCTCAAAACAACAGAATGAGAGCCCAAAACAACAGAATGAGAGCCCAAAACAACAGGATGAGAGCCCAAAACAACAGAATGAGTGCCCAAAACAACAGAATGAGAGCCCAAAACAACAGAATGAGAGCCCAAAACAACAGAATGAGAGCTCAAAACAACAGAATGAGAGCCCAAAACAACAGAATGAGAGCTCAAAACAACAGAATGAGAGCTCAAAACAACAGAATGAGAGCCCAAAACAACAGAATGAGAGCCCAAAACAACAGAATGAGAGCTCAAAACAACAGAATGAGAGCTCAAAACAACAGAATGAGAGCCCAAAACAACAGAATGAGAGCCCAAAACAACAGAATGAGAGCCCAAAACAACAGAATGAGAGCCCAAAACAACAGAATGAGAGCCCAAAACAACAGAATGAGAGCCCAAAACAACAGAATGAGAGCCCAAAACAACAGAATGAGAGCCCAAAACAACAGAATGAGAGCCCAAAACAACAGAATGAGAGCCCAAAACAACAGAATGAGAGCCCAAAAAAACTGAATGAGAGCTCAAAACAACAGAATGAGAGCCCAAAACAACAGAATGAGAGCCCAAAACAACAGAATGAGAGCCCAAAAAAACTGAATGAGAGCTCAAAACAACAGAATGAGAGCCCAAAACAACAGAATGAGAGCTCAAAACAACAGAATGAGAGCCCAAAACAACAGAATGAGAGCTCAAAACATGGGATTTTCACACCCCGGCTTTAGGTCCCCTTAACATGGACATGACTTGGGATGGTGTGCACTGACACACGGTTCGGCCATGTGCCTCCCACTGGCCACACCTGCTGCACATGTGCCATAGGATCACTGGTTCAAGCAAACCAGAGGGTTTCACGCAAATCGAGGTGACACTTGGGAGAGTTTAGAGTCTCTGTAATGGGTTTTGATCTGCTTTACCTGCCTGCAACCACTCAAAAGTACTTTTGTGGGATACTTCTACCCATATATTTAACCTTTAATGCTTTTATAATTTAGAGACTGTTTAGGCACTTCCAAAAAAAGCTTTTAACCGCAGGCTTAAATTCTTGGCAGTCATGCAGGCTGAGCCAGTTTGGTTGCAGTGCTTTCTGCTTCTAAGGAGAGCGTGTGCTCACAACTGGTTCCCACTGCTGATAGCATATATCATCAGTGACAGGCAGGCATGATAGTTCACTTGATGTGCGGGGGGGACAGAGGCGTAGCTAGGGGGGAGCAGGGGGGCACTTGCCCCAGGTGCTGCTGGTAAGGGGGGCACCAAAGGGGGGCCTGGGAACCGGAGAGGGGCGCAATTTCAAATCTTTACCCTGGGTGCCAGAAAGCCTAGCTACTCCTCTGCAGGGGGGAGGGGGGGGGGCATGTACCGAGGTTGGGTGTGGAGCTCTGGCACAAGAGACAAACTGCAGCAGAACACCATGAGATTGAGCCTGTGGGCTGGAAGCTAAGTGGAGTTTGTATTTTTTTGGTTGTCTGGGCGGGCAAATTCATTATAGCCCTTCAAGCAGTTGGGGAGGGACATGCTGGGTATTTCCAGTTCAAGCCCCACATTTTTAAATGGGCATCCCCTGATTTGCTCCCCCCATGAAGAGAACCTTTTGCCAATTTTTAGTGCTCCTGCATCACTCTAATCCCAGATAGTGACCCTTGTTTTTGCTGTAAAGCTCCGCCTCCTCCATTCATTGCTATTGTTGTGTGTGCAATGATGTCATTGCCATACCTATCTATGACTGATCTTCTGTCATCTCACACGGAGGGACAGCAAAAAAAAAAACAGTGTTCCAGGACTATTCGAAAAGCAAAAATAGCCATTTCTAGTTCTACACTCTAAGAAGAGAGTATAGGTAGGGGGGTTTGGCAAAATGTATTTCACAAGCTCAGTGAGTTTTGGTCCGCTTTAAGCAAAAGCCACTTCCTGACATAGAACATAAGTAATGAGAACAGGATTTGTACCCCCATTGAACTAGGAATTCAGAAGCGAGACCTACCACTTGATCTCCAAAAAATGTGCCAGGGTGGGCAAGTTTTAATGTCCTCGTGGACCAGGAGCCTCTGTAGCACAAAGATGCAATAGAGGTCCATGTTTAAAGTGAGAGCGTTCTCTTCATGTGTGGCTTAATTTCTAGTCAGAACAAACAAAACCAATGGAGAGGGGAATACACATTCAACATTTATTTTCTATGAAGGATACAGATTGGTTGGCATGTTACTGTATGCAATGAATAACATTTTAAAATGAGGAATGTGGCCAAATGTTCTCTCATGCGCACTCACCATACAGCCCGATTGGCCAATCTGTGAGCTGAGTTTGCCTGCCACTGGCCCCCATAGCAGCTGTTAGGGGCTGGTGGCACAGCCATAGCACGGGTGTGGCTAGCAGGTCACACACAGGCTGTTGGCATAGACGCCAACCTCACCCATTCCTGCAGGGTAATGTTTCTCCAGTCTTGCACTTCACAATGACTTTTTACCTCAACACACCTGTGCTCAGCCATTTACTTGGCTATAACTGAGCTGAATAGGAGTCCTTGTTATCTAAGCCCAGGTGTGTTAAGGTAAATGGTCAGTGTGAAGGGCAGGGCTGGAGAAATGTAGGAATGGGTCAGGTTGACATCCATGTGTTCGTCCACCAACACATTATGTATAGTCGCTGGATGGACTGTCAGTGTAAGGGCGGGTGGAGGGTCAGCTAGTGACTCCATGATCAATGCGCCCCCCTCCCCTTATGCAGTAAAGTGCTCACTCTGTCACTGCCTGTGTCCTTCGCGACCCCAGATAACCGGCTCCGGAGCTATGGGGGAAGAAAAAGACGGGAGCACAAAGTCCGCCCGGAAAGCCTTCCCCCCTGTCATGCGTTCCAGCGCTACTAGGAGACGGTTTAGCGCTTCCTGCTTGTCACGTGATCCGCGCTCGTCACATGACTAGTCTAGTGTTGAGCTGTCATTATACAGTCAGGCGGGTGCTGAGCTGAGGGGAATGTGTGAAGAGGAGGATACCGGGATAGCCGTATAGAACATGCATGTAGTCGCTTTTATACACGTGTCTTGTTAGATGTGATGCCAGTTACAGTGGGGAGATTTAGTGTTTCTTTCTGTCACAGGTGTGGCCAAGCAGGAATTAAAGTGGACCTAAATCATTCCTGGCATTTAAAGCGGACCAACACCCAGGGGGGATGGGGTGAAACCCCCCAGGAAGCCCACAATCCTACCTTTTCCACGTTCCAGCGGCGCATGCGCGTCTGCCGCCTCCCGCACGTCCCTCTAGCAGGGCGCGCTCCCCATTTGGGAATGCTCCCTGTAAGAGGGACGCGCGGGAGGCGGCGGCGGACGCGCTCTGCTTGTCGGCCGCTGCCTCTAGCTTGTCCGCCGGCGGGGATTGGCTGCAGCGGTCACGTGGGAGCGGGGAGAGGTGAGTTTTCGGGGGTTTCACACAGCGGGGCACCCCCGATCGGGGTGCCCCACCGAAGTGGACCAAAACCCAGGATAGTCAAAATCCTGGGTGTTGGTCCACTTTAAAGCAGACGAAAATCCACATTTTTAATTAGCATCCCCTAAATTGCCCCCCCCCCCCATGAACCGTACCTTTTGCCAAATTCCACTGCTCCTGCTTCACTTTAATCCCAGATAATGGTGCCTGTTTAGCTGTAAAGCTCCGCCTCCTCCATTCATTGTCATTGTTGTGTGTGGCAATGATGTCATTACCACTCCTATGCAATGACTGATCACCTGCCATGCTACAGAGAGGAGCAGCAAAAAAATCACCGTTCCAGAACAATTCGAAAAACGAAAATATATTTCTAGTTCTACGCCCTAATAAGAGATTATCAGCAGGGGCTTTTGCCAAATGTATTTCACAAGGTCTAAAACATACAAAAAGTGGAACATGGGACTACAGGCCCCACCGGCCACTAAAGAGGGAGCACAGCCATAAAGACGGTTAAACAATCATTTTATTCAAAGATACTACACAAAAACTATTAAAATTGTACTGCTAGCCCCACTCCACGGCTAATCCTCTAAATAACCCACAGATAAATTCATGTGCAATAAAAGTACATAAACCACCAACATGTATACAAGAAAATTAATAAATAAATTACCCCTCACCCTAGCAAGAAATGACTTGGATTGCTGCGAAGCGCAGGTGCCATGACCTTCTTCTGCCCCTGAGCCTCCTCCCCACATGTTACCATTATTGCTGACTCAGGTAACATCCTTTCAAGTTGTACTGTATGTTACACTTTGTTTCTTCTGTATCCACACACTGGTCACTTTAGTTTATGTAAATAGCTGACTTGTTCATGCATCTGTCTCACTTGGCTAAGTTCTAAAGGATATTTTGTGCAATATAATGACACTGTAGGATATTTTGTGTAATAGATTGACACTTTAGTATTGTGATTATAAAAAGTACAATTAAATGTATTTATTAATTAATATTCTTGTATACATGTTGGTGGTTTCTGTACTTTTATTGCACATTAATTTTTCTGTGTTTGCATAGATTTTTGTGTATAGTTTTCCTTTTTTGGGGTATTTTTTGTGCCAGCACAAAAATATTTGGGATTTTTTCTACAGATTTTATTGAGTACACATAAGTGTTGTTTGTATTAATTTTAACAATTCTATACGCTTGATTCATATTGTTGTACATTTTTCTGTGGGTTATTTAGAGGATTAGCCGTGGAGTGGGGCTAGCAGTACAATTTTAATTGTTTTTAATTGTTTTGTGTAGTGTCTTTGAATAAAATGATTGTTTAACCGTCTTTATGGTTGTGCTCTCTCTTTTGTGGCCAGTGGGGCCTGTAGTCCCATTTTCCACTTTTTGTATGTTTTAGTAGTTTAATATAAGAGCACGGCGGGATACTTTAGTTATTTTTAGCGATGCACCACAATTGTGTTTCTATTTCACAAGGTCGGTGGGTTTTGGTCTGCTTTAAGGTCCGGGTCCCACATGGACCCCAACCCACCTAATCCTGCTGTCTGTGACCCCAAACATTTATAAAGCACCTTTTCCCCTGCTACTACACATGTGTACCTGTGTTACCTGACCCCCATTGAATAGAAAGTGTGGTGATCAGCTCTGGTAGACAGCAGGATGTTTGCAGTATAGAGGCTCAGAGGCGAACGTTCAACTTAAAGTCTGTGTTTATTCACACAAAGTCCATAAAACAGAACGTCCTTTTGGGTTACATCACCTTTTCAGGAAAATGCAGCAGAAATGAACCAGACAGGCAACGGCCTTTTTAGTCCTCGTGCCAACTTGCAAAGTTGCAGCCGAATCCCCCTCTGGTCCACATGAAACAGCCTGCACAGGAGTTTTTCAGCCAGGCACACAGTCTCACTTCACAAGTGAGCTCCAGTCACAGACCCTGCACAGCTGACTCCCCAGGCTATTTATGCGGCCTGTAAAACCCGGACCTGGGTAGGGGATGGAGCCCCACCCTGCTCTACTCCATCCCAGTAAAACCGTCCCGGGTTAGCCTTTCGGCTATACTAAAACTTCAGCACCAGATGCTGCCATTAGCAGCTGATGCTGGCAAATAAACTACACGGCTTTACTGCACCAAGGCCAGGTACCTTGGTGCCACATACCTTCCGTCAATGACGGCACCTTGCACCTTACCACAAAAGGTAAGTGTCTAATGCGTGAGGGGGTGACCTAGGATATTTTATTGTTTCTGTGGACCAAGGCCCTCTGTGAAACAGTGCTGCAAGATAGGATTTAGGTGTGCTTTAAAGCAGAATAGGCACCTTAAAGTGGAACAAAACCTGGGAGTTTTACTTTCCTGGGTTTTGTCCTATTCCCTGGGGGGATCCCAAAGTTGCTGCATTTCCGGTGTTGGACGCAATCCCACCCCAGCCTATCTGAATGGGGATGCAGCAGTGTGCGCTCCCCATTGAAAACTATGAGATCCATTTCCCAAATGACAGCAGGCGGCTCTCATTGGACCTCCAGCTGTGCATGTGCCGGTGGGCCAGGGAAAGGTAGGTGAATACTTGCGGAAGTTCACACAGCAGGGCATCCTGATTGGGGGGAAAGCCAGTGCTGGGTTCCAGGACAGCCGCTGCTGGGTTTTGTTCCCATGTGGCCCCTTTTGCAGGGAACAGCCTGATTCCGGAAGTCTCTATGTGTGAAGCCCCCTGGGATCATTGATATTCTCGCTGGTGATAACATGATGTATGCATGGGCTCTTGTCCAGCCAGTGCTAAAGTCATATTTATGCATTGCATGGAAGTAGGGCCTGGTATATGGAACGGTTACATCCCCACTTTCCCTGTGGTCTGACATGTGCTTCAGTCTGTCTGAATGGCTGGGCGCTGGAGTACACATCCACGTAGGCACCATGAGAGAAGAGGTACATTTCAGGACAGTTCCTTTTAGGATTTGCCGGCGATAATCTTTTAGACTCCAGGGCAGACCACAAAGGGTTTTTTAAAGTTGTTTGTTCTGCCTCCCAATCCCGTTTTGGGATCCCTACCATTTGCAACCCCACCAATTCTCCCTAAACTCATATCAGGTGATGCAATGGCATACATGGGCCCCCAATGGCATGTCTGGTCTGCACGCTCACTGCTCCAGGCTACCTTGAAAGGCTGTCAGCGGGTGCGAGCAGGCAGGAGGAAGCAAACATGGCACTATGATGAGCGTGCATGAGGGGAGTGTGGTTTTGTTTGGCGGCAATCCATAACAGGGCTCTCAAGTCTTAAACCAGACCAAAAGCCTGGCACAGCTGGAAAACCAACAGCCTGGCACATCTGCATGCATGATACTGAAGCATTGTCAGCACTTATATTTGCTTCTGCACCCACTCAAAGCTGAAACGCTACCTCACAGTGGTAGCCATAGCTAGAAATGTTATTACATGCCAGGAAGGCATCCAGGCCACTTTTGAACATTTTTACTATATCCTTCATTACCACCTCCTCTGGCAGCGAGTTCCATAGTCTCACTGCTCTTACAGAGAAGAATTCCCTCCTATGTCGGTGGAGAAAGCACCTTTCCTCTAACCTTATTGGATGCCCTCGGGTTATAGTTACACTCCAAGGTATAAATAGATTGTGGAACTGATCTTTGTATTTACTCAGAATATGTTTATACATAGTTATTTGTTATTATAGTTATACATAGTTATTTTATTACATAGTTATTAGATCACCCCTCAGGCGTCTCTTTTCCAAACTAAATAAACCTAACTTTGACAATCTTTCCGGGTACTCTATTCCCTGAACTTCTTTTATTAACTTAGTTGCCCTCCTTTGAACACGCTCGAGTTCTGATATGTCCTTCTTAAGCACAGGTGCCCAGAACTGTACACAGTACTCCATATGACCAGTGACTTGTACAGGGGTAAAATGATGCTCTGGTCATGAGCACTTATGCCCCTCTTGATGCCCCCCATGATCCTGTTTGCTTTGGCAGCTGCTGCCTAACATCGATTTCTGCAGTTAAGCTTATTGTTACCTAAAAACCCCTAGGTCCTTTTCCATTGTTGTTATAGAAGTATTTCTTTAGTGTGTAATCATGGCACAAATGTTTCCTTCCCATGTGCATAACCTTACATTTCTGTGTTGAACTTTATTTGCCATTTAACTGCCCATGCTTCCAGTGTATCTAAATCTTTTTGTAGCCGCCTGCTGTCCTCTTTTATGTTAATTTTTTTACACAGATTAGTATCATCTGCAAAGATTGACTTTACTATTTAATCCCTACCCAATGTCATTAATATATATATTGAAGAGAATTTGCCCCAGAACTGACCCTTGTGGTACTCCGCTGGTAACGGTGACCCAACCTGAGTATGTACCATTGATAACCACCCTCTGCTTCCCATTATTAAGCCAATTTCTCACTCATGTGCACATGTTCCCCCCAGTCCAAGCATTCTCATCTTTTGGATCAGTCTTTTATGTGGCACAGTATCAAATGCTTTAGAAAAGTCAAGATATATGATATCCAATGACTCCCCCTGATCCAATCTTTAACTTACCTCCTCTCAAAAGCTGATTAGGTTTGTCTGGCAGGAGCGATTCCTCATAAATGTATGCTGGTATGGAGTAATAAGGTAATTTTTTCCAAGATATTCCAGAATAATATCCCTTAAGAAACCTTCAAACTTGCACACCATAGATGTTAAACTTACCAGTCTGTAGTTCCCAGGTTCCCCCCCAGACCCCTTTTTTAATATTGGCTAAGCTCCAATTACTCGGGAACAGCCCCTGTAATTAGAGAATCTACAACGGCTTGTCTATTACTGTACTTAACTCCCTTAAAACAAGGGGATGTATGCCATCTGGTCTCGGGGATTTATCGATTGTTATTTGCTTGAGACGGTGCTGCACTTCTTGGTTAGACCAGTGACATTTAATGGAGGATTCGAGTTATTGCCCTGCATTTCACCTGGCATGTCACATTCTTTTGTGAATATAGAAGCAAAGAAGATGTTTAGTAAATTTACTTTCTCCTCATTCCCCTCTATAGGTGTCTCCTCCTTGCTTTTCAGGGGGCCCACACCCTCAGGTTTGTATCTTTTACTGTTTATGTAGCTAAAGAATAATTTGGGGTTAGTTTTACTCTCTTTGGCGACCAGACTTTCTGTCTCCAGCTTTGCTGCCCATATCTGTCTATTTTCTTCTTTATAGTTTTTTAAAGCTTCCGCTATCCCTTCCTTCTTTAAACATTTAAATGACTTTTTTTGTTGTTGTTTATTGTTGCCCTAACCTTTTTGTTTAGCCACATCAGTTTACATGTGTTTCTCACAGTTTTATTCTTGTAAGGTATATATCTATCACAATGAAAATTGAGGATTTTTGAAAAAAAATGAGGATTTCTTTAAAACTATCCCTTTTACTGCCCATGCTTTTGTTTTAAGGACATTTTCCCAGTCAGTTTAGGGCATCTCTAAGCTGGTCAAACTTTGAGGTTCTGCATTTTTGTTGCTCCATGATAAGGCACCCTAGTGACTGCTAAGTTGAAATTAATGATATTATGATCACTGTTTCCGAAGTGTCCCCAACCTGTACCTTTGTTAATTTGTCTGGTACTTTAGTTAGTATTAAGTCCAATATGGCTTTCCCCCTTGTTGGAGCTTGTACTATTTGGGAAAGGTAGCCATCTTTTGTTTCAGATAAAACTTTTAATAAAACAATTACTTTTATGAGATCCACTGGTCTCTGCATCCCAGTCTAAACCTGGATAATTAAAGTCCCCCATAATAACTACCGCATTTAATTTAGCGGCTATATCTAGCATCAAGTTTTCTGTCAATTCCAATATATCTGGAGGCTTGTGGCAAACACCCATCGGTATTTTATTTTTGTTTTCCCTCCATGTATTTCTACCCATACAGACTCCACGTTTGTTTTCCTTGCGTATATCCTGCTGCAAAGTGGGCTGTAGAGAGGATTTTACAATTAAGCAAACTCTACCCCCTTAGCATTTTTTACAGTCCCTCCTAAACACACAGTAAACCTGTAGGTTTACTGCCCAGTCTTAGCTTTCATTCAGCCATGTCTCGGTTGCCCCCACTTTGTCATATTTTTCTTCTGTTATTATCAATTCTAGTTCATCCATTTTATTTGTCAAGCTTCTAGCATTTGTAAGCATGCATTTCAAATGCTTATGGTAATTTAGTATATTGCCCTTATTCCTGCTAGATGTGCTCACCCCTCACCCCTCTCCACCCCCAGTTTCATGTCTACACCCACTGTCACTATCTTTCCTAACTTCCCCTTTATAACTGCTTATACCCTCCCCCCAAAACTTAATTTAAACACTCCTCTAAAAATATTCTAAGTATACAGCACGTCCTGTTCCAGAAGATATTCCTTACACTTGGGTTATACCTCCAGTAGATGGCGCTGGACTGCTCCTCCCGCCCCATATACACCAGGGACCTCCCACAAAATCCCCAGTTCTTCTCTGCAGTCCTGGCTGCAATGACTAGAAGATGGCTCTTTCTACTCGTAGGTGAGCGGGGCTAATAGTCTGCGGCCCTGTAGGACTATTCCCACCCGTTTCCTTTTACTGCCTCCCAGCTCAGGCTGCTCTGGTTCGGGTGAAGGTAGGCAGCACCGCTGTCAGGTGCAAAGGAGCGCTGCTCCAACCGCAGTCCCCCACCAAAGGGTAGGAGGTATAGGCCCATGGTGAGCCTTATGGGATGCCCCTCCCGCGTCTTATGCCCCTCGCCCCCTGTCCCCGCAGTTGGCTCCCTTTAGGCTGGCCGTCGCTTCCCCTTCGCTCTCCCTGGTAGATCTCGGGGGGGGGGGGGGGGTGCATGTCTTTACTAAATGATGTGTTTGATCCCTTTTGATTTGGTTGCACTGTTTTCTTTTGCCGCCGCCGCACGCTGGTACTATGTTCCGCGGTCGGCGGCGACATCGCATCAGGCGCTGCTGCGCCATCATTGGCTGGCCTTGTCAGGTGGGCGCGTTTACATGCTCTTCGGGGGGCGGGCCCTGCGGCTGACGCGTTCTGCATCACTGTCTTCGCGGCCCGCCCCTCGAGGTATATGCGGGCGCCATTTTAGTTCTCTGCTGCGTGTGCCTGGCGTCTCCCTATCACGGTCCGTAAGTGCCCCTGCGGCTGATTTATTTCGTTTTTTCTCTGTATTGCATATTGCTTATGGGATCTTTTTGTTTATGTCTTGCAGGCGGGTCAAACTTTGTGGTTTCTTCCCGTCCTATCCCTCTATTTAGCGCTAACTCTTATTGGAGGGCTATTATATTCCCTTACTCCCACTTCCCTAGCGGGTTATTGGGGCATCCCGAGTTGCTATTACTTAGCATCAATCCCTATTGGCCTGTTGTGCCGTGATAATCACCATATGGAGGCTTCTCAGGATAATATGCTTGGGGTTCCTTCGGGACAAGCCCGGCTGTGTGTGGCGTGTGGGGTATCCCCTATAAGTGATGATGTCAGGGTGTGTGTACCCTGCTCCCAGCAGGTACTTGCGCTGCAGTCTGGGTTACCTGTGGCTGGGCCTAGTGCTGCGCCCCCTCTGGCTTCGCCTACGCCCCACGCTTACATCTGACTCCCAGTGAAGTGCATACCAGTGGGGAGTTGCAACCTGATTTGGCTGCCCGGGTAGCCAGCATTGAAAGGCATATTGCCAGGTCTGGTCCGCGTAAGGCTCCTGCCAAGCGGGCATCTGGCACTCTCTTTCCTGTGGAAGCTGAGGAGTTTTTTGACATTACTGGATATACCCCCTGGAAGAAGGGGAATTATTCTCTGATTCAGAATCATCTGAGGATCAGCCTAGGGGTTATGCTGAGTCTGGGTCTGACCCATGGGCTTCAGATGATACTGACAGACTTTTGGCTCACATTTTTGAAGTGCTCTGTATCTCTCCTCCTGCCGTGGCCCCGCGGCAGCAGGGGGAGCTGTTTCATACTGTTAAACCACGCTTGGAATTTCCTGAGCAAGCTCACTTTAATAATCTGGTGCTCAAAGAGTGGGAACGGCCTAGCCGGCTTCCTGGGGTACCAAAGAGTTGGGATAGGTGGTATCCCTTTCCTGCTGAAATGGTTAAAAGGTGGTCATGTCCTCCTGAGGTGGATGCTCCAGTTCTGGGGTTGTCTAACACATTCGTCGTGCATTCCCCTGACTCTACTACACTGAGGGATGGGGAGGACAGGCGCATTGATCAGCTGGCTTGCCATGCCTTTGCCTGTGTGGGGACCGCGCTCCGTCCGGTCTGTGCCTCTGCCATTATGGCTGTTGCTATTAAAAGCCTGCTCAGGGGTCTCTTAGATGGGGCCCCTGACGATGCTGGTAGTGAAGAGTATAGAGCTCTTCTGCGTTGTGAGGAATTTGTTGCATATGTTCCCCCTGCCTTGGATGATACCATTAGAATGTGTGGCAGGGCTTCTGCCTTGTTGGTGGCAATACGCCGCTCGGTCTGGCTGCGCCAGTGGGCAGCAGACAACGCTGCTAAGAAGGCTCTCACTGGGATTCCCTTCAAGGGGCTGCACCTCTTTGGGGAACATTTGGACTTGTTTGCTAAAGGAGGCAGGTTACCTCAGCGTAAAAGACAGCCCCGGTCCTTTCGGGGTTCAGGTGCCTTTTTTCCTTCCTTCAGGGGCTCCAGAATTGGACAGGGACCTTCATTTGCTGGAGCCCGTGGAGATTTTTGGCGCAGGGGCAGAGCACGTGGCCGCCCTGGCCCCACCTGGGGTCCCAAGACTAAGTCCTCCCCCAAGCCCCCTCAGGCATGAAGGGGCGCCCTCACCCATCCTGGTGGGGGGACGGCTTCGGCTCTTGGCTCATGTCTGGAGGCGTCATGTCTCAGAACTGTGGATTCAGGAGGTAGTATCCTCCGGTTACAAGATAGAGTTTGCAGCCTGGCCACCCCCAAGATTCATCAAATCTCAGTTAGCTCAAAACCCATTGTCAGCTCAGTGTCTCTCCCTGGCTGTCCAAGGCCTTCTAGATCTAGGTGTCATCTGCCGGGTGCCTTTGAAGGAAAGGGGCAAAGGCTATTATTCCAATCTTTTTATTGTGCCCAAAAAGGATGGGTCCATTAGACCTATCCTGGATTTAAAGCTTCTCAACAAATTTGTCAGATTCAGACACTTTCGCATGGTGACTTTCCTACGCCCAGGTCATCAGAGATTCCTCAGGTTCGCTCTGGAGGATCAGCACTACCCCAATTTGTGGCCTTGCCCTTCGGTCTCACCTCGGCTCCCAGGGTATTCACCAAGGTGCTGGCAGGAGTGATGGCCCTGCTGAGATCTCAGGGCATTCGCATTCTTCCCTACCTGGACGACATTCTTCCCTACCTTAGCTTATCGCTTCTCAGTCCTTCCATCAGGCAGAGCTGGACACTCAGCGGGTGGTGTCCACACTGGAATCATTTGGCTGGGTGATCAATCACCCCAAATCTTCCCTGTCTCCTTCCATGGTGAAGTCTTTTCTGGGCATGATTCCGGATTCAGCTCAAGTCAAGATCTTTCTTCCTCAGCAGAAGGTGGAGGTCCTTCAAGAGAAAGCTCAGCTCCTGCTGTCTTGTCCTCATCCATCCATCAGGCAGAGAATGCAGCTGGTGGGCCTGATGGTGTCCTGCTTCGAGGCGGTTCCATATGCTCAGTTCCACATGAGGCCTCTTCAGCTTCACCTCTTGTCAGTATGGGATCGGGACCCTGTGTCCCTGGATCAGGTGTTTGTCTTGTCCCCTCTGGTCAGGCGGTCTCTAGTGTGGTGGCTGGACTCATGGAACCTGCTGGGGGGCAGGTCCTTTCTGGCCCCCTGCTGGAAGACTGTCACCACGGGTGCCAGCCTGACAGCTTGGGGGGGATTCTGGAAGTCCCTGAAGTTCCAGGGTCAGTGGGGCCCTCAGGAGGCCCATGCCCCTATCAACATTCTGGAATTGAGGGCGATCAGGTTGGTTCTTAACCCCACACCTGAGGGGTCAGGCTGTTCAGGTCCGCTCGGACAACCAGACGGCGGTTGCCTACATCAATCATCAGGGAGGGACCCGGAGCAAGAGGGCCCTCAAGGAAGTGTCCCTGATACTGTCCTGGGTGGAGGAAAATGTTCCCTGCATCTCAGCTGTGTACATCCCGAGGTTGGAGAATCTGGAGGCAGAATCTCTGAGCAGGGGGACCTCTCGTCTGGGAGAATGGTCCCTCAGCAGCAGGGTATTTTGCTCCCTGTGCCACCGCTGGGGTCAGCCGGATGTGGATCTGTTTGTGTCCCATCACAATCACAAGCTTCCAGTCTTTGTCTCTCTGTCCCAGGATCCTCTGGCCTTGGCCACGGATGCCCTGGCAATGTCTTTGACGAGGTTCCAGCTCCTGTATGTGTTTCCCCCGTTTCCACTGCTGGGCAGGGTGCTGCGCAAGATAGTTCAGGAAGGGGTGCCAACCATCCTGGTGGCCCCCTGTTGGCCAAGAAGAGTGTGGTTCACAGTTGGCAGTAGATCAGTACGCCCTGCCACGGGTTCCAGATCTGCTCACTCAGGGACACCTACGGCACCCCAATTTACAAACGCTGGCTTTGACGGCCTGGCTGTTGAAACCTCCATCTTGATGGAAAAAGGGCTGCCTGCCTCGGTGGTGAATACCTTGATCAGGGCTAGGAAGAGGTCCTCTTCTTCCATCTATTACAGGGTTTGGCGTACTTACATTGACTGGTGCGAGTCCTACTCGCTTCCCTGTCGTGTGTTTTCCATTCCTAGGATTCTGGAGTTTCTCCAACATGGTTTGGATCTGGGTCTTCAGCTCAGTACTCTGATAGGCCATGTTTCTGCTTTAGCAAAAGGGGTGGGAGTAGCTCCATCACTATTATTTTTACAAAATCATCATCATTATTATTCAGGGCCTGGGAACCGATTTACCGCCCAGTTTAACCCTCTCATCATCCAAGTATTAAGCACTAAACATGTCTAGCTATGTGGAAAGACAGAGATTTGGTTGCACATATCTGCAGATACATGTGGAAGCCACACTGCCCCGGCAAGGCACTCTGTGTTTAGTGTGGTCCCTACTCTTATTTTTGAGTCCCCAAAGTTGGGACATGCAATGCAGCCAGGAATTCAGTTAATATGGATTTCTCCCTGTGAAGTGTTCTAAAGGGAGGCTGGCAGCTTCCCAGGTGAGTAGCTCTCAAATACTTGTCTGCATTGCATGTCCCAATGTTGGGGACTCAGAATTAAGAGTAGGGACCACACTAAACACAGAGTGCCTTCCCGGGGCAGTGTGGCTTCCACATGTATCTGCAGATATATGCAACCAAATCTCTGTCTTTCCACACAGCTAGACATGTTTGTTGCTTGATATTTAGTTGATGAGAGGGTTAAACTGGGCGGCAAATTAGTTCCCAGGCCCTGAATAATAATAATAATTTTGTATAAATAATAGTGATTGAGCTGCTCCCACCCCCCTTTATTCATTTGAATTGCCATGAGCACAAGCAGGGAGGAATTCAGTCAATATGGATTTCTCCCTGTGAAGTGTTCTAAAGGGAGGCTGGCAGCTTCCCAGGTGAGTATCTCTCAAATACTTGTCTGCATTGCATGTCCCAATGTTGGAGACTCAGAATTAAGAGTAGGGACCACACTAAACACAGAGTGCCTTGCCGGGGCAGTGTGGCTTCCACATGTATCTGCAGATATATGCAACCAAATCTCTGTCTTTCCACACAGCTAGACATGTTTGTTGCTTGATATTTAGTTGATGAGAGGGTTAAACTGGGCGGTAAATTAGTTCCCAGGCCCTGAATAATAATAATAATTTTGTATAAATAATAGTGATTCTGCCTTTCATCTCAATCAGGACATTGTTTTGCCTTCTCCCAGTAACCCTAAGGAGAGGGTTTTGCATTCTCTGGACGTAGTCAGAACTCTGAAGTTTTATTTGGTGGCTACTGAATCCTTCAGGAGGACTGATGCTGTTTTTGTGCTTCCGTCTGGACCTAAGAAAGGTCTGGCTCCAGCTAAGTCCACTATCAGCAAGTGGATACGTCAGGCTGTGATACAGGTCTACTCTGCTAAGGGGAAGGAGCCTCCCTTCCACCTCATTTTACTCGTGCTATTGGTGCTTCTGTTGAACAAGTTTGCAAGGCCGCTACTTGGTCTTCTGTTCATACTTTTTCTAAGTTTTTCAAGGTTGATGTTAGGGCCTCAGCTGATGCTGCTTTTGGCCGCAAGGTTCTGCAGGCGGCAGTGGTTTAAACTGTCTGCTGTTACTTTTGGGGATCCCACCCTACCTTACGGACACTGCTATTGGATGTCCCAAGTGTAAGGAATATCTTCTGGAAGAGGACGTGCTGTTTAACTAGAATAATACAACTCTGTGATTACTCACCTGTAGAATTGGTATTATATGTATACAGCACGTCCTGTTCCACCCCACCCTTGTTATCATTATCTTTAGTTACCTCTTTATGGTGATTGTTCTTATGTTCAAATTTTTTTCATATAATGGTTATAGTTCTCCCGGTCTCATTTTAACTGCTTTTCAATACTGGGGATTTTGTGGGAGTTCCCTGGTGTATATGGGGCTGGGAGGAGCCACTTTTCTGTCTCTGCAGTCCAGCGCCATCTACTAGAGGTATAACCCAAGTGTAAGGAATATCTTCTGGAACAGGACATGCTGTATACATATAATACCAATTCTACAGGTGAGTAATCACAGAATTGTATTTTTAGCCATCCCCTCACCCAGAACAGATCCCCATTGAGGTGCAGCCCATCCCTGCCAAAGAACCTGTAGCCCACTGTAAAGTTGGCCCAGTTCTCTAAGAACCCAAACCCCTCCTTTTTACTCCAGTTTTTGAGCCACCTGTTTACCCCCTTAATCTCCTGTTGCCTCTCTGGTGTGGCTATTGGTACTGGTAATATTTCTGAGAATTCTACAATTAAGGTCCTTGCCTTAAGCTTACGCCCTAAGTCCCTGAAATCATTTTTAAGGACTTTCCACATACTTCTTTTTATGTAATTTGTGCTAATATGCACCATGACCACTCTTTTTGTGCCAACCCCTGCTAATAATCTGTCAGCCCACTCCGCGGCATGCCGTACTCTTGCCCTAGGAAGGCAACAAACCGTTTGGCGATCCCGGTCTTTGTGACAGATTGCCCTGTCTGTTCCCCTAATAATAGAGTCACCTACTACCAGTGCCTGTCTTGCCTGCCCTGCCACTTCCATAACCTTCCTTACTGGAGCAGACAGTGGTGTTGTCTTGCGACAGCTATGCCACCCCTGAGCTAACATCCTCCGTATCTGCCAACCGGGCAAACTTGTTGGGGGGGTGCCTGCTCAGGGCTAGCCTCCCTGTAACTTTTAACCCCGTGTACTAACTGTTATCCATCTAGCTGCCTAATTATCCTGCTTTTCCTTCCCCCCATACTACCACACTCCCCATTCCCCTGACCCAGAGTGCGCAAACTCAGTGAGATCCTGACTCTTTTCCATGACAACAATGTCTTTTAGTGTTGCCAATTGCTTTTTTAGATTGTCAATGATGGCTTCCAAATCTGCAATTCGCACACATCCGGAACATAAGTATGCATCCTCGACCGATTGTTCAAGCAGTAGATATATAGCAGAAGATGTACACTGGACAGCATTGTTAGGCATGGATCACATTGTATCAATTTGTTGGAACACAAATCCCTTTATTAAGTGACGAATTTACAAACACTTAAATAACACTTCAAAGGTAGATACTTACAGCTTCAGCACTTCTGCTTGTAACATCTGCTTTAACTCACCACTTATCAAGCAGCACTTACACAGCCAGCCTTCAGAGCCCTCATGACTGACAAGGATCAGATGTTGCCAAGGCACTGTGATTGGTTGTTCACCAGCTGCACACGTGCTCTAGCATTACAATGTATGTCCAGGATGCTAACATCCACATCCCGGACATGTGTTCCAGCGTTCACATGTTTGCACATGTGTACCAGCGTTCGCATCCCAAACATGCGTTATAGCGTTCGCCCGCTGTACCAATGATCCCAGAGCTTAAAGTAAGCAGTGCATGACAGTAGATGATGATTGTTATTTTAATTGGTCGGTGCCCCTTTAAAAGCAGCTCATCACTCAGGAATGAACAATTTGCTACATTAGCAATGTAATAATTGAGCTAGTTACTGCAAACAGTTTGCTCTGTGGTAGAAGATGAAGAGCTACATGATGCTGCAAAGCCATAAAGGTGCTTTTATGTCATCGTGCCACAGTTCTGACCAGTAGGAGAAACAAGAGAGAGTATGTTGGTTTGTGGTCATGAGAATGTAAGCAATAGAACAAATAAAGACATTGACATGCATGAATGATCTCGGAGAAGAAGTGGCTGAAACAAGTGTCTGAAAAGATGGAAAATCAATGAGTATGTGGAGTTATTCTTCTTTAATCTCAAATTCAGAGCTCATTAGTGCTGGAAATGTGATGCATAATTCATATGCACAACTCTTAAATATGCTTAAATTGAGGGAAGAAAGCTTTGACTTTTTGCAAGAGCAGTTTCCACATTAGCATTTTGTGTCTCCTGAGCTGCTCGGGGAGCTGATGATTTATCTCACAAATGTGCATTTTAAATAGCAACTACCGTAAATGCCCCTACCTAGCCCTGACTCAGAAAGGGACATATGATTCTCATACCACACTAGACCACTTTGATTGTATTGCCTCTATGATCACACATCCATTACTCCTCAAATAATGTTAATGTATTTTACCCTAATAAATATTGATTGGCTATGTATTTCTGATCAGCATTTATATTATAAACTGTTTTGTAACAGCATGAGTATTAAGAGTGGCTACAAGCAGGACTCCGGCAAAAAATCAGCCAGGGGCATTAATGGCCCCAGCCAGCCCATGACCTGATAAGCCTCACCCCCACAGTGCTTTCAAGCTGGTCAAAGGGTGCATTCCTCAGCTGAGGCCAGAAGACTAAAGGGACAGATCATGAACAGGGGTGGAAATGTTGACGAAGTATGGAGGAATCCAGCTCCACTTGTAATGCTGTGTTGCTGAGTGGCCCTATGCCACTATGTATATATAAAGCGCATATGCGCATGCTGTGCAAAGGCTGGGAGTCTGACAGTGCGTTTCAGGTGGTTCCTGTTCCCCCTTAGTCATCTACCAATGCTAGTGCATCTAAGGTTTACAACGCGATCCATAATAGGCGGACTAGTGATAGCCCTCACCTCTCATACAAGGCGGACAATCACAGAGGAAGAAGTAGATCACCCTTCTGTGATACAGGAGTAGACTGTCCTGTGACATAGGAGGAGCCACCCTGCCTCAAGATGAGCAATAATAAATAGAGGGCTGGGTTATGTTATCCTCATATGAAGTGGTTGCGGGAGTCTGCGTCTCCTGCCACTCAGCAGCTTCCACCAATGAACAAGGTGGGTGTCTGCCAAGGCGAATGGACCCGAACATCCCCACATAACGGCCAAAAAACACCATCTGATACATGGCTAATATGACACAGCATGTCCAAATGTGGGTCCCAGTGGTGCTCATGTTGTCCTTTTGTTGCCATGGGCAACCAGATACTGGCTTTGCCAGTATTAAGAGATTAAGAGAATGTCTAAACAACTAGTTTACAAGTGTAACACCAAATCGGTAGTGTATGTGATCTCGTGTCTTGATTATTCTTAGTATACATCACGTCCCCTTCCGAAAGATATCCTTACACATGGGTTATTCATCTTCAGATGTCACGTGACTGCAGAGCAGAAAAAGTGGCCCCTCCCGGCCCATATATACTGAGGCACCTCCCACAGAACCCCAGATTTTCTCTGCAGTCTCGGACTGCCAGGACGAGAAAGTGGCTCTCTCTTTTTCAGGCAGGTGAGCGGGGTCTTATGGCCCTATGGACCTGTGGAGCTATTCCCACCCGTTCCGTCTTTATTATACTGCCTCCCAGCCTTGGCTGTAGCGTTCGGGTGAAGGTAGACGGCACCATATTTAGGTGTTAAGGAGCTGTGCTCCGCCGCAACTCCCCCACCAAAGGGTAGACGGTTCAGGCCATGGTGAGCCTTATGGGATGCCCTGCCCGCATTACGTGTGCCTTTCTCCCCTATCCCTCAGTGGGTTCCCTTATGGATGACTCCCCTAGTTCCTCTGAGTCCCTAGGGGAATGGGGGGTGGTTTTCTATATATATATTGTGTTTTCATGTATTTGAGTGGCACCATTTGTATCATGCTCCGGCGTATGCGGAGCGCATTATGCAGTGATCCCCGTTTAAATTGGTTGCACTGTTTTCCTTTTATCTGATACCGCGCTCTTGTACACCGCTTTGTATATGGCGGCGACATTTACCTCAGGCGCTACGGCGCAGCCATTGGCTGTTTAATTCACGTGGGCGCATCTTTTCGCGCTCTTCGGAGGGAGGCGGGCGGGGCGCCCCTCGAGGTATTTGTGGGCGCCATCTTGTCTCAGCGGTGCTGCATAGCTGGCGTCTCCATTTGCGGTCTGTAAGTGCCCTCGTGGGCTACCTTTTTTTCATACTCCTCCGTTATAAGTATCTATGCTTTACGTGATCCTCTCCTTATGTCTTTCAGGCCTATAGAACTAGTGGTTTCTCCCGGCCTATACAATGATTGAGGGAAATTTGTTTTAATACCTTAAATCCTCCCACTTGCCTTGCGGTGCATTGGGGCATCCCGGGTTTGCTTCGGCATTATTCCCAATTGGCCGTTTTGAGCCACACTAATCACCATATGGAGGCTTCTCAAGACAATGAATCTGGGGTTCCTTCGGGACAAGGCCGGTTCTGTACTGATTGTGGGGTTTCCCCTGTACCTTGTGACTTCAAGGTCTGTCTTTCCTGCGCCCAGCAGACTGTTGTGTGGTTGTCTGGGATGCCCCTGCTGAGGGCCACGTCCCCTGAGGCCTTGCCTACTCCCCCTCGCTTACATTCAGCTCCGGTTGTGGCGCATGCTAGCGGGGATGCCCAATCTGATTTTGCTACTAGATTGGCTGATCTGGAGAGGTGGATGGGCGGTTCTGAGCCACGCAAAGCCATTGGCAAGACACGGCATTTGATTGATAATGTGTATGTTTGCCCTATGACTTCTGAAGCTATGGATGACATTGTTAGGTTTTACCCTGAGGGGGAATTATTCTCTGATTCTGAGGATCAGAATAGGTACTTGGATGATCCCATGACGGGGTCCAAGCCTTGGGATGCAGCTGATACTGACAGGCTCCTAGCTCACTTATTTGAAGTGCTTGAAATTTCTCCCCCTGTTGCTCCTCCTCCGCAGCAGGGAGAATTATTTTATGCTGCTAAACCGCGCTGGGAGTTCCCCGCACAGGCACATTTCAACAATCTCGTTTTGCAGGAATGGGAGAAGCCTAGTAGGCTTCCTGGTGTACCTAAAAGCTGGGATAAGAGGTATCCCTTTCCCCTGGAAACAGCTAAATTGTGGTGTTCCCCACCCGAGGTTGAGGCGCCAATACTTGGACTATCTCATACCTCTGTGCTGCACTCACCTGACACTACCACTTTAAAAGATGTGTAAGACCAGCGCATTGATCAGCTGGTCTCTCATGGTTTTGCCTGTGTGGGGACCACACTACGCCCTGTGTGTGCATCTGCTATTACAACTGTTGCGATCAGAAGATTCATCAGAAGTGCCTTAGAGGGCGGTTCTGCGGCTTTGGGCAGAGATGTATTTAACTGGCTTATGTATTGTGAGGAATTTACTTCATATGTTCTTGCTGCCCTGGAGGATGCCATTAGAATGTGCGGCAGAACCTCTGCCCTGCTGGTTGCTATACGCCGTTCTGTTTGGCTGCGCCAATGGATGGCGGATATTGCTGCTAAGAAGGCTCTTACTTGGGCTCCCTTTAAAGGGCTGCGCCTTTTTGGGGAACGTCTGGATCTGTTTGCCAAGGAAGGCAAGCTGCCTCAGCGCAAGAAGCCTCTCAGGCCCTTTCGGGGTTCCAGAGTTGCTCTTTCCCCCGTTTATTCCCCCAGGAGAGGAAGGGGGGCTCCCCCCGCTGGGGGCCGTGGTGAGTCATGGGGCAGGGGCAGAGGACGTGGCAGGCCCAGTCCTTCCTGGGGTTCCAAGCCTAAATCCTCTCCCAAGCCACCTCAGTCATGAAGGGGCGCCCTCACCCATCCGGGTGGGGGGGTGGCTTCGGTTTTTTGCTCACGTCTGGAGACGCCTTGTCTCAGACCGATGGATTCAGGAGGTAGTCTCCTCCGGTTACAAGATAGAGTTTGCAGCCTGGCCGCCCCCAAGATTCATAAAATCCCGGATGGCTCAAGACCCCCTGTCAGCTCCGTGTTTGTTTCTTGCTGTCCAAAACCTACTGGAATTGGGGGTCATTTGCCCGGTTCCTTTGCAGGAAAGGGGAAAGGGCTATTTTTCCAATCTTTTCACTGTCCCCAAAAAGGACGGATCTGTCAGGCCTATCCTGGATTTAAAGCTCCTCAACAAATTTATCAGATTCAGGCACTTTCGCATGGAGACTCTGTGTTCTGCCATAAATTCTCTTCGCCCAGGGGACTTCTTCTCTATGGACATCAAGGATGCTTACCTTCATGTGCCTATTTTTGCAGGCCATCAAAAATTTCTCAGGTCCGCAGTGGAAGATCAGCATTACCAGTTTGTGGCTCTGCCATTTGGTCTTACCTCTGCTCCCAGGGTGTTCACCAAGGTGTTGGCAGGAGTAATGGCTCTGTTGAGATCTCAGGGCAATCGCATTCTTCCTTACCTGGACGACATTCTTGTAGCTTCTCAGACTTTGCAACAAGCACAGATGGACGTTCAGACAGTGGTATCCACTCTGGAAAAGTTTGGCTGGGTGATCAATCTTCCCAAATCTTCCCTGTCTCCTTCCAGGGTAAAGTCTTTTCTGGGCATGACTCTGGATACATCTCAGGTCAAGGTCTTTCTCCCTCAGCTGAAGGTAGAGAGTCTTCAGGGGCAAATACAGCTCCTGCTGTCTTGCCCTCATCCGTCCATCAGACAGGCAATGCAGCTGGTGGGTCTGATGGTGTTCAGCTTCGAGGCTGTCCCATACGCTCAGTTTCACAGGAGACCTCTCCAGGTTCATCTCTTGTCGGTATGGGATCGGGACCCAGGGTCCCTGGATCAGGAATTTGTGCTGTCCCCTCTGGCCAGGCAGTCTCTGTCATGGTGGCTGGATCCAAGGAATCTGCTAGTGGGCAGATCTTTTCTGACTCCCTGCTGGGAGGTGGTCACCACGGATGCCAGTCTAACTGGTTGGGGGGGCTTTTGGAAGTCCCTGAGAAAGTCAACATTCTGGAACTAAGGGCAATAAGGTTAGTGCTCTCCCAGCTGAACACGCGCATTCGGGGTCTGGCGGTACAGATCTGCTCAGGCAACCAGACGGCGGTTGCTTACATCAATCATCAGGGAGGAACCAGGAGCAGGAGGGCTCTCAAGGAAGTATCCCTGATTCTGTCATGGGCAGAGGACAATGTTCCCTGCATCTCGGCTGTGTACATTCCGGGGGTAGAGAATCTGGAAGCAGACTCTCTGAGCAGGGGGGCTTCTTGCTTGGGAGAATGGTCCCTCAGCAACAGGGTATTTCACTCTCTGTGCCTCCGTTGGGGCCAGCTGGATGTGGACCTGTTTGCGCCCCGTCACAACCACAAGCTTCCAGTCTTTGTGCCCCTGTCACAGGATGGCCCTGTCAGTGGATGCTCTGGCAATGTCTTGGAAGAGCTTTCAGCTCCTTTGTGTTTTTCCTCCATTTCCTCTGCTGGGCAGGGTGCTGCGCAAAATAGCCCAGGAGGGGGTGCCAGCCATTCTGGTGGCTCCATGTTGGCCAAGAAGAATTTGGTTCGCAGAAATCGTACAGTTGGCAGTAGATCGTTTCGTCCTGCCCCTGGTGCCAGACCTGCTCACTCAGGGGCGGCTGCGCCACCCCAATTTACAAACGCTGGCTTTGACGGCCAGGCTGCTGAAACCTCCATCTTGATGGATAAAGGGTTGCCAGCCTCTGTAGTTAATACCATGATCAGAGCTAGGAAGAAGTCTTCTTCTACCATTTACTACAGGGTTTGGCGTGCTTACATTGACTGGTGTGAGTCTAGGTCTCTTCCATGTCGGGTGTTCTCAATTCCCAGGATATTGGAATTTTTACAACATGGCTTGGATCTGGGTTTTCAGCTTAGTACTCTGAAGGGCCATGTTTCTGCTCTGGCTGTTTTTTTCCAAAGATATTTTGCTCAGAATCATCTGGTCAACATTCTTTCAAGGAGTTACTCATTTGCGTCCTCTACGCAAGCCCATGTTACCCGTTTGGGATTTGAACTTGGTTTTGTCTGCCATGCAAGGGTCTCCTTTTGAACCTTTGCAGGAGGCGGCTTTGTCCACTCTCACTGTCAAGGTAGCCTTTTTGGTGGCTATTACCTCAGTCAGGCGAGTTTCTGAATTGGCGGCACTTTCCATCAAGCCTCCTTATTTTGAAAGACACCAGGACAAGGTGGTGTTTCACTTTAAAACTGATTTTCTGCCTAAGGTTGTGTCTGCTTTTCATCTCAATCAGGACATTGTGTTGCCTTCCTTGTGCCCTAACCCTGGTAACCCCAAGGAAAGGGCGTTACATTCTCTTGATGTAGTTAGGGCTGTGAAGTTCTATTTGGTGGCTACTGAATCCTTTAGGAAGACTGATGCTTTCTTTGTGGTTCCGTCTGGTCCTAAGAAGGGCCAGGCTCCTGCTAAATCCACTATCAGCAAGTGGATCCGTCAGGCCGTGATTCAGGCCTATTCTGCTAAGGGAAAGAAACCTCCTTTCCGCCTTACTGCTCATTCTACTCGTGCTATTGGTGCCTCTTGGGCTTCTCAGCACCAGGCTTCTGTTGAACAAGTTTGCAAGGCCGCAACTTGGTCTTCTGTTCATACCTTTTCTAAGTTTTACAAGGTTGATGTTAAGGCCTCAGCTGATGCTGCTTTTGGCCGCAAAGTTCTGCAGGCGGCAGTGGTTTAGACTGCTTGTCTTTGCTTTTGGGGATCCCACCCTACCTTACGGACACTGCTATTGTATGTCCCATGTGTAAGGATATCTTTCGGAACGGGACGTGATGTATACTAAGAATAATACAATTCTGTGATTACTCACCTGTAGAATTGTTATTATGAGTATACATCACGTCCTGTTCCGCCCCACTCTTCTTGTTCTTGTTACCTTTTTATGGTGATTGTTGTTTATATTCTCCCGGCTTTGTTAACTGCTTTTTAAATACTGGGGTTCTGTGGGAGGTGCCTCGGTATATATGGGCCGGGAGGGGACACTTTTTCTGCTCTGCAGTCACGTGACATCTGAAGATGAATAACCCATGTGTAAGGATATCTTTCGGAACGGGACATGATGTATACTCATATTAACAATTCTACAGGTGAGTAATCACAGAATTGTATTTTTAGACTCTAATTCATTGGTCTTAGAATGCATGCGCAGCCCTCTCGTCCAATCAGCGCACTTGGATCTGCTCCAGCCCCTTCGTCCAGGTGCTCGTCTAATGCGTGTGGATCTGAGCACACTGGCGGACGCATCCGCCGCTACCTTTTAACAGAGGGCATTCCCGTGCTGGCCATTTACAAATGCCTGGTGCAGGCACACGTCCTGCTAAAGGATAGAGGTGATGCAGCCACTACTCGCGCATGTATCTTTGGACCAGGAATGAAGGTGCGTTTTCGACCTGGGGGTTTGACACAGTGGGGCATCCCAAATCTGGATGCCCTGGGGGGAGCGAGTATGTCTGCCCTGGAGTCTCATAGATAGAGTGGATTTGGGTTCACTTTAATACAGTAACTAATAATGATAGAACGTAAAATATAAGGGGAGAAGAACAATATAAAGAAAACACTGGTTAGGCAATTACAACACACCGATAGTTCTTAGTGTTAGGCAAGTATACTTAGCTTATCTTGACTTTCCAGCCTACATAGTTTCACAGATGGCGTCCCGACATCTGATGAGACTGACTGCTAAAGGCATTTTTTCTCAAAACATCTTTAGTGTAGCATATTAGATATTAACACTCCATCCCAATGTAGGAACACATGACCACCAGAATACACAAAAGCTTTAGCTCCTCCTTCAGATGCCATTTCTTTATGAGTTCCTGTCTGGGTCAGGAGTCAGACCACCAGTTCCTGAACCACGGGTTTACGTAAGTAGACCGGGTCCCTGTGGGTCTGATGGGGTTGACCCATTCCCTGGCTCCTGCCAGGGACCCAGGGTATAGGCCAGATTCCCTTATCCCTGACTTCTAGCCAGCAGGGGGGGTCAGCGCTAGCCTCAGACCAAGTATGCTAACATTCTGAGGCATTGTGGAAATCAGCAGGGGGAATTTCTGGGTCCCCTTCCCTTTCCACCGCACCTCCCTCCTCCAATACCATATGGCGGCCAAGCAACTTGTGAAGCTCTGGCGGGACTCGGCTGTACATAATTAGTTTATTGGGCATCCCCTAGACCCCCCCTTTTTTCTAGAGGGCAGGAGTCAGAGGTCTCTGATAACCTCCTTTCTGAGGGGGGTGAGTGCCCTTCCTCCTCCTCCAAGGGCCCTCACCCCCCTGATTCTGTTTCACCAGTGAAATTCCTTTTTCCTCCAGAGGATTTAACAACAATTGATTCAGCACACCAAAATTATTTCTCTCCTCCTCTAATGGTGTCATAGAAAGGTGCCGCAACCCTAAAATAAAGGTCTGTCCACTAAAATAACCTTCATTGTACAAGCCTCTGAATAAATGGTTTAAGGTGCGCACTCAAGATAATCAATAAAATTTCTTAGAAAAAATAATTCATTTATTAAATCAAATCACTCATTAAATCAAAAATATACACAAAAATCACATGAAAATAATCCAATTACATAAAAACATCATATTTATACATATTGTGCCATTTTAGGTGTGCATGAAAGTACATACAAATTCATATCATATAACCAATTTATGTCAATTTAATGTAATAAAAACTAGGGGCAATATGGATCTAAAGTGCACTGTGCAGAAGATATAGTTTGTAAACAGCAACTCAATAAATCAGCATAATAGCAGCATAATAGTGTATCAAATCGATATTGCACAGGCCTCAATAGTAGCATATTGCACTTGCCTTCTTTTGTATTGTACATCCCTTCATAGTCACAACAAAGCAATCATATAGACCAATACAATCCAGACATAAGTTACCATGTTGATATCCAGCAATCACGCATCCATCTCCTCATGTGAACCCACGTCTAACCTGACGGCCGTTTCGGGCCCTAACGACCCTTCTTCAAATGTATGCTACTTTCCCTACCTAGCTCGTGCTTTTATACTACCGGTGCCTCACTCCCCCGGCGCCACGTGACTCGGAGTGACGCGGCTGTACAGCCACATCACTACACGTTCACTCCCCGCCCAGCGTCAGTCCCGGCGTGAGCGTAAACCAAGCTAGAGCGCAGGCTGTAAATACAGTCAGCTCCAACGAGGGGACGCTCACGGGGCTGCAGCCGTTGGGGAACATCTTCTAATACCAAACATAGCAGATATATACTCGTATTATTAAAACAAGTAAGGCAGAGAAAAGATGTCCATTTCTTGGAGGGGCACAAATAGAGTTCTTCTATGAATTTCAGGAGCCAAGCACCGATTCTGAGCTTTCCATACCTAAGTATACAGTGATAAAGTAATCATTATAAATGCATGTAATAAGTTCACATCTATAGAATTCATAATTATTCCACGCTCATTCATATCAACCTCATCCATTCGTATATGCAGTGATTTCCCTCTCCACTACATTAAATGCAGACCTCCCACTATACTTTCAAGCGGACCTTAGATTACCCCAATATAGGACATAGCATATCCAGGCAGCTATACCAGCATTCCTGTTTAACATACATTATATTATACTGGCTAATCATACCCTTAACATCTCCTAATTGGTCTAACTATAAGAAGGTACCCTCTATACATAATTATTCATAATATTCCACATGTTCACAAAATCAGGTATTAGCCACAGTTAATCCTACAGAAATGATGAGTGATCACACTCCTCATTCATTCCATATGGAGTTAGGGCATTCAATTCACATATCCAAAAAACTTCCCTTTAGGAAAGCCTTCTCCTAATATCCCCTCCTCTCTTCAATGGTTTAATTGTTCAATTGCCATAAACCTCAATTGGGAAATATTGTGGCCTGCTGTTAAAAAATGTCTGGCTACCGGTGAAGCCGGATCACCTCTTCGAATCGTGCTTCGGTGTTCAGAAATCCGTTGTCGGACTTCCCTTGAGGTCTGTCCAATGTAGACCATACCGCAGGGACATTTCAGCATATATATATAACACATGTGGAGGAGCAGTTCACAAAGTCCCTTATCATATATTTCTTACCCGTTCGCGGGTGGGAAAATTCTTTTCCCTTTATGGCAAAGTTACATTGGGCACAATTCCCACAATTATGCATCCCTTGGGGTTTTGGTAAACCCAACATGGGGGGTCTCTCCTCTGGGGTTTTTGACTCTGAGTCAGCCCTAATGAGGTGACTTCTAATGTTTCTAGGGTTTCTAGGCCTATAAGTAACCCTAGGTGGTATTGAGAAAATCTCCCGATATGTAGGATCACTTGACAAAACTGGCCAATGTTTCTGTATTATTCGTTTAACCTGATTGCTATGTACATTATATGTCAGTACTATAGGGATACAATCCGACTTACCCTTTGGATTAAATTTTAATAATGACTCTCTCTGTACTGCTAAAGCCCTTTCTTTTGCCCTGTCCACTACTGATGTAGGGTAGCCCCTATCGTCGAAGTCTCTTGCCACTGAATTGGCTTGACTCTGAAAAGTGTGATCTTTATCAATAATCCTTCTCATTCTTAGGAATTGACCACACGGGATACCCTTCTTCTGTCTTGGGGGTGTTGATTTGATACACTATAATGCTGATTTATTGAGTTGCTGTTTACAAACTATATCTTCTGCACAGTGCACTTTAAATCCATATTGCCTGTAGTCTGTATTACATTAAATTGACATGAATTGGTTATATGATATGAATTTGTATGTACTTTCAAGCACACCTAAAATGTTTTTATGTAATTGGATTATTTTCATGTGATTTTTGTGTATATTTTTGATTTAATTAGTGATTTGATTTAATAAATGAATTATTTTTTCTAAGAAATTTTATTGATTATCTTGAGTGCGCACCTTAAACCATTTATTTAGAGGCTCCTCCAGAGGATTTACCACGTCTCCTGCATATGGGTCATCTTTCTATGGGCATTGAGGATATCCGATCGGAGATGCCCCGCTGCGTGAAACCACCTAGGACGCTGAGACCAACTCACCTCTTCCCGGTCCCACGGAGCATCTAAGAGCAGTGGCTTTGAGCGCCCTGGCGCCCGCATCCTCTGCTTCCCTCAAACAGGGCCATTCACAAATGCCTGGCGTGGGCATGCGCCCTGCTAGAGGGATAGCGGGAACCGTCCGCATGCGCCATTTGTCCGGGAAACGAGGTAAGTGAATGGGGCAATCTGGGGGGTTTCACAAAATGGGGCATCCCGATTTTGGATTCCCTGGGGAGGGGGGGGGTTGATCGGCCCGGGAATCTTATTTCCTCTCATTTTCTTCTAAGTACACTCATGATGTATGCTATACTGACAACAAAAGACTGAATACAATGACCGTAGCCTATTTAATTCCTCAGGGGGGCACCGGATCAGAAGCCCTACAGTCCCTTGTCTCTTTAAGACAAATAATCCGGTAGAATCCACACAAGCTATTGATGTTCCCAGATGCACACATGACTTCCGTAGGTTGGATAGATTTTCTTATATCCTTTTCAGGAAGGACTAGGGGCCTGGCAGCATCTAAGGCCTACATAGCCAGATGGATTAGACAGCTATCTCCCTAGCCTACTCATCATTTTATACCACCTCACCTTACATCAGTGCCCACCCTGCTAGAGCAGTCTCCAGATCATGGATGGAAAAGTCAGGGGCCTCCAATTCAGGAAATTTGCAAGGTGGCCCAACAGTCATCTCCCCACACCTTCATCAAACACTACAGGCTAGATTTCTTGTCTGACAAAGACCAGACCTTCGGTCAAATGGTCTTAGAGGCCTAGTTCTAAAGTACTTGTTTTTCCTCTCTGTGGCCGTCCTGAAGGACGAAGGGAGAAAATCCCAGTTAGTCTTACAGGTAACAGTATTTCTACTAGTCCAGGGAGGCCCTTACAACCTCCTATACATTAGGTCCTTCAGTTTACCACAAATTAATATTTGTTTAAAACTGAAGGCTAAGGCGAAGGGGTGGTTTCTCCAGCATTGGTGGTTCAGTGGATGGGTGGGAATCCAGGAAGGAACCTGGCAATGCCAGAGGGGGCAATCAGCATGGCTGCAGATGTAAGAGCGTGAGGTGGTGTCATCTATGATTGTGTGTCGTGTATGTGTGTGTATTTGTCATGTGTGTGATGGGATGCCCCTCATTGGCTGCAGTGGAGGGATGCCCCTGTCACTACAGCCCCTGGCTGTAATGTGTGTGCGGAGGGCTTGTCTGTATTATTAATAATATTATATACCTTTACAGTTTTCATAATTTGGGAGGTATGCCACTGTATTATGAAAGGTGAGTTGCTAACCGCTACCCGAGTGGCAATGCTAGAGCAAGTGAAATTTGTTTGGGGGAGTAAAGGTTTTTGTTGTTGTGTGTTGCGTGGTGCGTGGCTTCTGGGGGTCCATTACAGGTTGAGTGCTACCTTTTTTTTGGCACTCAGCTGTACTGGCAAGGGATCAGAGCAGTCACCTTTCCATATCAGAGGCACCAGAGTTTTGTACCTTAACAGATGGTGGTGCTACCTTAACAGATGGTGGTGCTGAGTGCCCATGTGCCAGGCGCCACTGGCTTCAGACGAGGGGCCCCTGTGCATCTGCTGCACTGCAGTCCTGCTGCACCTTACGCAGTTGGCAGCTTCCGTGTCTACACTGGACCACCCTGCTTCCCCCTCAGATTCCAGCTCGGACTCCTCTGACCAAGATACCCCTTTAGGGGGCCTGTCAGGTCAATTCTTGTCCCAGGGTCCGCCAACCAACGGGGTCTCGCCTAAGGTAGTGGCAGTGTGGCAGATTCAGAGAGTATGGTAGGTAGCCTTGGTCCCCTAGGGCAACACTACTGCTAAGCACATGCACTTTCAGGCAGTCCTCTGAGGATTCCAGCTTCGATGGCGGGAACCTCTTTAGCAAGGGGTGTCGTCCAGCAGAGGAGTCGGACTCCGCGCATGCGCCGGTCACCCCTTCGGATCATGCAACAGATCAGGTTGATGAACTCAGATGCAATTTTGGAGGTCCTGCACCTGGCTAACCCTCTGCCACAGCAGAAGTGGAAGGGTAAGCCTTACAAGCACCAAAAGGGCCAGGCATGTGTTTCCCAGACTTTGCCATTTTGATGGGCTGGTGGAAAAAGAGTGTGAGAAGTCAGATAAGGTTCCATCTCCTCCGCTTCCCAGAGGAGGCATTCAAAATCCGGTCTTCACCACCTGATGATCTGATATCGGAACTTCGGATAGTACTGCTTTGAGAGATCAAGTGGATAAGAGGTTGGACCAGCTTGCTTGACATGCGTTCTTCGTGGTGGGGTCGGCTTTGTATTCAGCTTGCGCCACATCCCTGGCTGGCAAGGTCTGGATGTGGTGGCAGTGGAGGTGTTTAAAGAATGGAGATTTTCAGGTACATCGTGCCAGCAATGGATGACATGGTGCGCCTGATGGCTAGGGGTCTGGCCTTGTTAGGCATCTTGCAACGCATGGTCTGGCTGAAACAGTGGCCGGCTGATGCTGCTTCCAAAAAGACGCTTACTGCCCTCTGTTTGGTGAACCTTTGGATGACCTGGTCAGGGAGGCTGCGGGAGGAAAATCACCTAGGCTTCCGCTGAAGCCGAAACAGAGGACCAATTTGTCGGCCAATTTTCAACAGTTCTGGAGGTTCAGAGGATCTTCTAACTCCAGACACTGCAAGGACAATTCGAGGAAGAGGAAGCCCAATTTCCCATAGGGCATGAGGCCCAAGCCGTCAGCCAAGCCTCCTCAGGGTTGACAGGCGCTCTGCACCACGCACCAGTGTGGAGGGATCATATATCTGATGGCAGGGTCTGGGAAGTTGCCTCTTTCGGGTACAAGATCAAGTTCTGGACGAGGCCTGCACAACGGTTTGTGGCGTCCAGGCCTTCCCCCATGGCGGAAAGGGCAGTGGCTTGCGAAAGCGTAATAAATCTCCTGCTGGACCAGGAGTTGTAGTAACTCTGTCCACATCAAAGTGGGGCTGCAGCTTCTACTTGATACTCTTCGTCATCCCCAAGAACAGATGCATTCAGCATGGAATCTCTAAGATCGGTAAGGACTTTGCTGGAACGGGGATTTGCTAGCCACGGTGGACATAAAGCATGCCTATCTACATATCACGATTTTCCCCAGTCACCAGCGGTATTTGCGTTTTGCGGCGGCACAAATCATTCCCAATTTGCGCCACTGCCGCTTGGCTTGGCCACGGTCACACGGGTGTTCACGGTGGTGATGGCCCTCTTGCGGAGTCAGGGGGTGCGCATCATCCCATATACAATGACTTGCTCATCAGGGCACCATCACTGCCAGAAGCACTTCAGGATGGTGCTGTCCACGCTGAGATTTTTCATGTGGATTATAAACTTCCCCACATTCCAGGTGGTCCCCTCCAGGATGGCAATTTACCTGGGAATGACGTTGGATACTCACCTGGCCCAGGTCCTCCTTCCAATGCAGAGGTACACAGCTCTGCAGGAGGGGGTGCGTTTTCTGTTGGCGGATGACCATCCCACAGTCCGACAGGGCATGGGTCTCCTGGGCGTAATGGCATCAAGGCGGTTCCGTATGCCCAGTTCCACGCTAGGCCACTACAGCTACTAGCTGCTCCTGTGGCAGTGGACTGTACAGACTTTGGACCGTCGCTTCACCTTGCAGTGGCGGTGGGTTGGTCCTTCCTGCCGGTTTGGGGGGTCAGTCTGGACAACCAGGCGGTCCAGGGTCTTTGGGACCAGTGGGAGCACCAACTCCCAATCAATGTGCTGGAACTGAAGTTGGTTCTGTTGGCCAACAGACAATGGACTTGCCAGCTCTGAGGCCTCTCCAGCAGGGTACAGTCGGACAATTCCACGGCTGTGGCCTACATAAACCATCAGGGGAGTACCAGGAGCTGGCAGGCATTCCGGGAGGCAAGTTACATTATGAGGTGGACGGAGCTTCACATTCCGTGCATCTCGATGATCCACATTCCTGGGGTGGAGAATCTGCAGGCTGATTATTTGAGCAGGCAGGCGACGGTGGACCAGAGGGAATGGCCCCTTCACCAGGACGTGTTCCAAGCCCTCTGCGACCGGTGGGGGAGGTGCTGGAAGTGCACCTCTTTGCATTTTGGCACAACCGGACGGTGCAGAGGTTTGTGTCCTCATGACTCATGCGAGTCAAAGGGCTACTCCTGTATGAGGTTCTCATTGCCCAGGATACTGGAATTTCTTCAGAAGTGCCTGGACGCTGGCCTGCGGCCCAAGGCCAGGTCTCAGCCTTGTCAATTTTTTTCCAGAGACCCATCGCGGACCACAGATTAGTCCGTACGTTCATGCAGGATGCTGCACATGTTCGTCTCAACCTGGTCCTATCGCCATTACAGGGCCCTCCCTTTGAGCCCATGGCGGAGGCCACGCTGGCGATGCTCACATTGAAGGCACCCTTCTTGGTGCTCCATGTTAAACAGGATTTTTTTCTGTGAATATTTTTTTATTATTTAAGAGAATAAAGATACAATTACAGGCAATCGGCAGGCAAAGCAGAAAAACAGAACCCATCCCGCGCAGGGGAGGCAATCGTTACAAAGCATGTAAGAATATGACACTCTATCAAGTATGAGAAAAACTCAACGCCTTTGGTCTACCTAGCGTTAAACAGCAAATCAATTGCATTAGAGTTGTAGCATAAATAAACTAATATTGTAACAATATCTGCTAGTGTCGATTCTTTACTCTCACAGCCTCCCAAGCCGGGAAGAGCAGTCACAGTAGCCACTCCCGCCTCTTCACCGCAACTCCCCCCCCCCCAGCCCCCCAGAGGCAGGCCACCCAGCAATCGCGGGGCGCACCCACAACCTAAACAGGACTTTTTGCCCAAGGTGGTCTCTCCCTTCCATTTAAATCAGGAGATCTTTGCAGATACTGCCCTCTTTGTGTCCGTGCCCCACTCATCACTCATCATAAGGAGCGACTTCCCTGAATGGAGTCTAGACATTAAAATATTACTTGCCTGCTATGTGGGAGGTACGTAAGGCAGACATTTTGTTTGTGATCCCAGAAGGGCCATAGAGGGGCCTGGAGGCTGCCAGGTCCACTCTCAGCAGATGGATCAGGCAGGCGGTCATACAAGCCTATGCCTGTAAGGGTAATGAAACGCACCTCCGCCTCACCGCTCACTCTACCAGGGCGATTGCCGCGTCTTGTGCCTTCCAGCACCTGGCATCGGTGGACCAGGTGTGCAAGGCGGCGACCTGGTCCTCCCTTTACAACTTTACCATGTTAAAGTGGACCCAAACCCAGTATTTTGACTATCCTCGGATTTGGTCCTTTCCCCCTAGGGCATGAAACCCCCCTGATCACCTAGCCCAACTCACCTCTTCCAGTCCTACGGCACATGCGTGGCCTATGTTGGGCGCATCCCTTGCTTTCCTGTAACAGGGAGCGTGCCCGAGGCAGGCATTTGTGAATCGCCAAATCCACAATGCCCTGCTGTTGTAGCACGGTCCCACCCTTAACGAGGTAACTGCTTTGGGATGCCCCATACATTGATGATTAGCGGTGTGAATTGGCAAGAATCTGGCAATATGATGCATGTCGCGATACACATATGACGATACGATATGTCCCGATATATCCCGATTCTGCCTCAAAGACCATATATTGCGATTTTTTTTTTTATTTAATTTAAATTTTAAAAAATGACATATGGTCCTCCCTTTCCAGGGGGGGGGGAGGGTTGTTTCCCCATTTTGTTTTTGGAATTTTAAGGGTTAAAACCCCCAGCATAACCAGCCCGTACCAGCTATGGGGGCTTGTAGAATAGGGCCCAGGGGACAGCAAAGCAGGCTACAAGCCGACGCGCTATTCTGTCCCCCCGGGCTTTGGGGAGGCAGGTAATTGGGGGCTCGGGGTTAATGGTAAGTCACCCGCTAGCCGCAGGTGACTTGCCAGACCCAGAGCCTTGTGAACTGGTATAGGGGTCACATAGATCCCACCCACGGGAGTGACACCCCCCCAAAGGGGCGGGGCTACTTGTGAAGATGGCGGCGCCCATCGGGGGGGTGGGGGGAGAGAGCCTGTCGGGCACTCTGCTGAAAACTGAAGAGCCCCGGGGAGGCAGGCCCCCTGGGTCAAGAGGAGAGACAGCCAGATCAAACGAGGGGTCAGGTGAGTGTTTGGTTTTTTTTTACTTTTCTTTTACTGTGGGGGGGAGTCGGAATCAATTCTAGAAAGAAAAAATAGATTCTAGTATCGACAAATGAAATATTGCAATACTTGAAAGAATCGATTTTTTCTGACACCCCTATTGCTGATGGTGGTGCACAGGATTGGAAGGGACGAGAAAAAGGACATTTATGTACTTACCGGTTGCTGTTGATGCCTTTTGTTAGGTTCGGAACAAGTTATGAACGATAAGCGAATTAGGACTGCTTTTTAATTAACTGGGGATGTCCAGTCACAGTCTGCTGGGAGGAGCTTAGTCGTTTTTTTGCAGTCCCCTCCAATGGCTGCAGTTAACCCACTCATTGCTGATGGTGGTGCCCTGGAATGGAAGATGACGAGAAAAGAACTTTACCAGTGAGTACACAAATGTCCTTTTATCATTCTATTTGTATGTAGTTCAGTTGCACCAGGGCCCGGGCACATTTAGTTATGCCTCTGTCCACAGCTATGTGGAGCAGATCTTTCCCCCAGCCACTGATTATTACAGCAGCTAAAATGATCGTACTCGCTCTCTTGGACAATACTGTCTGCTCTGATTACTCTTGAGACTAGTGCCTCTAAAGCCTCATTACCGCATCTATGGCCATTAACAGTCTTGCTCCTCTCTCAGATGAGAATAGCTGGGATGCATCTGATAAAACTACAGCTATTCCAACATTGAAAGCATTTTAGACAGTGTTCAGGGAATATAAGATGTTCAAAACGCTATTTGAGATTGCACTGTAACCCTCTTTAATGCCAATCTCTAGCTGGCATAACTCCAGTACCTGCATTATTCAGCAATTCAGCTTGATATTAACCACTTTATTGTACGCACTCCCAATTTATTTTAAGCATTATCTGCCTACGTTCCATGGCAAAGAAAGATTTAGTATTACATCTGCAGTGGCATTAACTCTTCTGTATATCAGCAAGGTAGCTATCATCAGGCTCGGACTGGCCCACTGGATTACCAGGAAATGCCCCAGTAGACACCTTCTCCCAGGGGTCCCTTTGAGGGCCTTCATTACAACCTTTACTATGTATAGCTTATTTGTGGCATCCCAAGTGCACACACAGAATCAATACAGTTTGGCATAATGTTTCTGTGCATGGAGCTAGAATGTAATCTGGTAATACTTACATCTAAATGTGGGGTGCCCCCCCCCCAGAGTCAGTTCTACTAATAGGCCCTAGGCATTCTAGTCCAACACTGGCCATCATGCCTCATTCAGTACTAGACAGTAGTTTACAAAAGGCTGGGGGTGTGCCCCCATGAGCCAAACACAGGAAGACGTTCAGCTGAAAAAGAATATAATGCTTGTGCTTTATTACTCTGTGCCCACAGATGGACTTGAACTCCTTCTGACACTGTCCCCCATAGATTCTTATTTGGGAAATTGAGATCTTAAGGATTAGAAAATACAGTTTGTAACTGGATTGAAAACTGGCTGAAGAATTGCGTGCAGAGTTGTGGTTAATGATACCTACTCTGAATGGTTACCGGTTGTAAGTGGTGTACCCCAGGGTTCAGTCCTGGGCCCACTTTTATTCAACTTGTTTATAAACGACATAGAAGATGGAATTAAATGCACTGTCTCTATTTTTGCAGATGACTCTAAGATATGTAGCACAGTGCAGTCTATGGAAGATGTTCACAAGCTTCAGGCTGACTTGGACACTTTGAGTGTCTGGGCATCCACTTGGCAAATGAAGTTCAGTGTGGAGAAATGTAAAGTAATGCACTTGGGGTCTAATAACCTGAAGGCCACATATATCCTCGGGGGAGTAAAACTGAGGGAAACACTTGTTGAGAAGAATCTGGGGGTACTGGTAGATCACAGGCTAAATAACAGCATGCAATGCCAAGCAGCTGCTTCCAAGGCCACCAAGATATTATCATGCATTAAAAGATGCATGGAATCACGGGATAGGGATGTCATTTTGCCTCTTACAATATGGAATATGCCGTCCAGTTCTGGGCACCCATTCATAGAATGGACACTCTGACTATGGAAAGGGTGCAGAGGAGAGCCACCAAACTAATGAGAGGAATGAACGATCTTAGTTATGAGGGAAGATTACGAAAATTAAATCTGTTGAGTCTTGAGAGGAGAAGACTGAGGGGGGACATGATTAACATGTATAAATATATTAATGGGCAATACAAAAAATATGAGAAATAAGGCATTTTCCACAACTCAGTGTAGGATAATAAAAAAAGGAGAGTTCTTAACATAAGGTGGACAGCAATTAACTCCTAGTGAAACCCTTTTTCTAAGGCCTAGAACCAAGTTTGCCTTACATTGGAAGTCACTCTATTCAAGACAGCAGGATGATGCCCACACACTGTGTGTCCTCCAATGAACCCCTGCCTGCTTCTAATGACCCCCCCCCAAAAAAAAAAAAATATTAGAGAGCCTGAGCTAAGCAGGTGGTACATACTTTCTCCTCCCACCACCCCCCCTTCACTATCCTGCTACAGATCCTCCTACAGATAATATGGCAGGGGTGGGTTTGTCTCCTATAGTCAATAACATCAAAGGCATGACATATAAATAGGGTAGTGATGGCACCTACAGAGGCCCAATAACATTCATGCAGTTTTCACATGCATTTGAAAATGTATCCAACTTCCTTTAAAGGCTAGCTAAGCCAGTCCGCTTATTAATTAAATTTGATTGCAGGACACCTCACTGCGCACCCCCAGTCCCTAGTTATTGGAGCATCTTTTCTTTTACCCTATTGAATACACCATGGGGGTTAATACTTTCTCATTTGTAATGAATGTCTCTTTAGGGGAGGGTCACACTGCTTTCACAGCTTTTTCTTTATCAATCTTTTTATTGTGCATATTCAGAACATTATTATATTGCCATAACACTGTTCATAAACAGAATTTAAACATTACAGACAACTTAAGTCACAATCAGAAGCTTATTCACTGCATACAAGAAAATCCTTTCAAGAGTTACTAAACAAGTTCAATTCAAATAAATTAAAAGAAAAATAACAACCCCTGTGAGGGGGGAGGAAAGGAGGTAAGGGGGGAGTAAAGGAAGGGTTTTGAGGAAGGATCAGATGCTCATTAGGTTTACATCAAAATCTGTAGGCAGAAATTTCCGAATCCCACCACACATGACGGTACGACCCCGGTGAGAGGCACCCCCGGGAAGCAGTTCCCCTGAAACTCAGTGGAAAAGTTTTTCATTCTCTCTGGGACCATATGCACTTTCACCTTAGTTAGTTAGAAATTTTGAACCTCACCTTAATAGCAGCCCCATCGTAACACTCAATAAGGTGGAGAACATCTTTAAAGAAGTTAAAAGAAAAAGTTTGGTGAGGCTTATAAAATTATATTACACTCAATGTAGTGTACACTAACTTTTTTCTACAGAAAAATACCATTTTGTGAGATACTCACCTGTAAAATGGGTATTGTAAGTATGTCACACACCCCGCTTCAGATAACCATAACAACTGGGTAATACCAACCTGAATAGGCGTTCCTGCAGAGATGATAGTAAAAACAGAAAGCCCCTCCCTGACCCATAAATACCTGGGACCTCCCACTCATCTCCCAGTGTACATAAGCAGTAAGATAGGGACCAGGAAGAGGCAATGTCAAAACAACCAGGTTCACAATATAAAGGATCCCACAACAAGAAAGGGCGGGTGAAGCGGGGTGTGTGACATACTTACAATACCCATTTTACAGGTGAGTATCTCACAAAATGGTATTATTCTAAGTATGTCACACACCCCGCTTCAGATAACCATAACAACTGGGACATCCAACAGCAGTGTCCATAAAAGGGCGGGGATCCAAAACAAGGCAACGGTGGACAACTTAAACCACAACAGTTTGCAGAACTGTACGGCCAAAAGCAGCATCCGCTGAGGCCCGAACATCAACCTTGTAAAACTTAGAAAAGGTGTGAACAGAAGACCACGTAGCGGCCTTACAAACTTGCTCAACAGTGGCCTGGTGCTGAAAGGCCCAGGACGCTCCAACCGCACGAGTAGAATGAGCAGTAACACGAAAAGGGGGACTCCTCCCCTTGGCAGAATAGGCCCCAATGATGGCCTGACGAATCCATCTACTAATGGAAGATTTGGCAGGAGCCAAACCCTTCCTAGGCCCACAGGGCACCACAAAAAAGGCATCCGTCTTACGAAAAGAAGACGTAACCACCAAATAATACTTCACCGCGCGAACCACATCTAAGGAGTGTAGCGCCCTCTCCTTGTCGCTGCTAGGATTGGGACATAGAGAAGGCAGAACAATATCCTGATTCAGATGGAAGGCTGAAACCACTTTAGAAAGAAAATCAGGCTTAAACCGAAAGACAACCTTGTCCTGATGCCGTTCGAAATATGGAGCTTTAATGGATAAAGCAGCCAACTCAGAAACACGCCTGACTGAAGTGATAGCCACCAAAAAGGCTACCTTTTGAGTAAGTGAAGACAAAGGCGCCTCATTCAGGGGCTCAAACGGAGGACCCTGAAGAGCAGAAAGAACCAAGTTCAAATCCCAAACAGGAATAAAAGGCTTCCTGGGAGGGCGTACATGCATAACTCCCTGGAAAAAGGTCTTGACTAAGGGATGAAGTGCAAAGGACCGTTGAAAGAACACTGCCAGGGCGGAAACCTGCCCCTTCAAAGTACTAATCTGGAGCCCAAGCTCCAAACCATGTTGAAGAAACTCCAAAATTCTAGGGATGGAGAACTCCCGGCAAGAGAGGGACCTACCTTCACACCAATCAATATAGGACCTCCAGGCCCTATAGTAAATAGTGGAAGAAGACCGCTTCCTGGCACTGATAAGGGTCTGGACCACCGCATCAGAAAGGCCCTCCTCCTTCAGGATTGCGGTTTCAGCAGCCAAGCCGTCAAAGCCAGCGATTGTAAATTTGGATGACACAGCCGGCCCTGCGTTAGCAGATCCGGCCTCAGAGGCAGGGCGAACTGATCTTTTGCCAGCCTTACCAGATCTGCGAACCAAACTCGCCTTGGCCACCTTGGAGCCACCAGGATCGCTGACACTCCCTCCAACGCCAGTTTGCGCACCACCCTGGCTAGCATCGGGAACGGAGGGAACAGGTAAAGCAGCCCCAGATCCCTCCAATCCAGAGACATGGCATCCACCGTCAAAGCCAGAGGGTCCTGAGAGAGAGACACAAAGACCGGAAGCTTGTGATTGTGACGAGAGGCAAAAAGATCCACCGCCGGGAGCCCCCACCTGCGACATATCAAGTGAAACACCTTGGGACTGAGAGACCACTCCCCCTGACGAGAGGAGGCCCTGCTCAGCAAGTCCGCCTCCGTATTTTCCACACCCGGAATGTAAACTGCTGAGATGCACGGGACGTTGGTCTCTGCCCACTCCAGAATCAAAGACACTTCCCTGAGGGCACTCCTGCTGCGAGTCCCTCCCTGGTGATTGATATAAGCAACCGCCGTCCTGTTGTCCGACCGGACCTGAACTGGCAATCCTCTTAGCTGACAAGTCAAGCGGAACAGAACCAGCCTGATGGCTCTCAACTCCAGAATATTGATAGGCTCGTGAGCCTCCTGCGGACTCCACAGACCCTGAAAATGAAAGTCCTTCCAAACACCCCCCCAGCCGGAGAGACTGGCATCCGTGGTCACCGTTTCCCAACGGGGGGACAGGAAGGATCTGCCCTTCGACAGATTGACCGACCCCAACCACCATAGTAGGGAGCGGCGAACTCGGGGGGTCACCCGAAATGATTTGTCCAGAGATGACTGCGACCTGTCCCAAACCTTCAGCAGGAGAAGCTGAAGCATCCTCGTATGGAACTGTGCAAAGGGAACCGCCTCAAAGGAGGCCACCATCAGCCCCACCAGCCTCATCCCCAGCCGGATGGACGGATGAGGGGCCGACAAGAGAAGCTGAACCAACTCCTGAATCAAAAGAATCTTGTCCTGGGGCAGGAACACCCTGGCCTGCAAGGTGTCCAGAGACATTCCCAGAAACAGCGCAAATCTGGATGGACGAAGAGAAGACTTGGGGAAGTTGATCACCCAACCGAACCTCTCCAGGGTGGACACCACCACTCCTGTGTCCGCCTGCGACTGGTTGAACGAAGATGCCATGATCAGTAAATCGTCCAGATAGGGCACAATTCGAATGCCCCTCACTCTGAGCAGGGCCATCACCCCCGCCAGCACCTTGGTGAAGACCCGGGGAGCCGACGTGAGACCGAAAGGCAGAGCCACAAACTGAAAATGCCGATTCTCCACCACAAACCTGAGAAACCTCTGGTGCGCTGGAAAAATCGGGACATGTAGATACGCGTCCTTGATGTCTATGGACGTCAGAAAATCCCCCTGACGCAGGGACTGAATGGCCGAGCGCAGCGTTTCCATGCGAAATTTGCGCGGCCGAATGAACCTGTTGAGAAACTTCAGATCCAGTATAGGACGGACTGACCCGTCCTTCTTGGGGACCGTGAACAGATTGGAATAGAAGCCCCTGCCCTGCTCCGCGGGGGGCACGGGGCAAATGACCGCCATGTCCAAAAGATTCTTTACTGCCAACAGGAGCCCCTGCGCCGCCAGGGGCTCCGAAGGCATCCGAGACCTGAAGAACCTGGAGGGGGGGCGGAGCTCGAACTCTAGCTTGTAACCGGAAGACACCACTTCCCGTATCCATCTGTCCGAGACTTCTAGATCCCAGACACGAGAGAAGTGACTCAGCCGTCCCCCCACCCGCAAGGGTGAGGGCGCCCCCTCATTGCTGTGCCGGCTTAATGGCCGGCTTGGGCTTAGAACCCCAATGGTATCCTGAACGGGCACGACCTCTGCCCCTGTTCCCGGCCTCTCCTCTGGAGGATTGGAACGCAGATCCTCTGCCGGATCTGGCCCCACGAAAGGAAGTAGTAAAGGCAGACGTCCCCCGAAAGGAACGGCGCTGCTTCTTCCGTTGAGGCAATCTACCCCCCTTAGCGACAGAATCTAAGGTTTCACCAAACAGCCTCAAACCCACAAAAGGTAAAGCAGTAAGGGACTTCTTTGACATAAAGTCAGCCGCCCACTGGCGGAGCCAAACCGACCGCCGAATAGTCACTAACAGGGCCGACGTCCTACTACACATCATTAAAGTGTCGTCCAAGGCGGCCAAGACAAAAGACAAAAACATCTCACACCGTTTGAGACTAGCAAACTCAGCACTGCTGGGGCGAAGCCCAGAAGAGGTCAGCAAGTCCTTGACCACTGATCTAGCGGCCAACACCATAAGCTCAGAAGCACATATCGGCCGCATGGCGGACCCAACACTAATAAAGCCATGACAAGCCATCTGGTCAATGCGTTTATCCTCTCCATCCTTAAGAGTGGAGCAATCAGGCCTATTTAAAACCGAGGAATTGGACAAGCCCAGAACCGGGGCGTCGACCGCGGGAGGAGAAGCCCAGCGCTTAACCACATCCAAAGGGAAAGGGTATTTCTTGTCCCACCCCGGAGGGATACCAGGGAGCCTAGCGGGCCTTTCCCATTCCTTATCAATGATCTTATGAAAATGCCGCTGTGAAGGAAACTCCAGGCGCGGCCTGGATTCCTCAAACAACTCACCGTCCTGCGGAGACTCCGCCTCAGGAGGGGCAATCTTCAGGACCTCCAACATCAACGTCAGGGCGTGAGGAGAATCAGACGCTTTTCCCAGCTCACTGAGCTCCTCATCCGCACCCACGGACTGCTCCCCCTCGGAAACTTCTGAGCCCTCAGAAACCTCACCATCCTCCAGCCCAGAATAATCAGACCAATCGAGGTTATTAAACTCATCTAGGTCAGCGGCCGGCAAGGCCGGGGACAAATGCTTCCTCTTGGCCGGGGCCTTCCGGGCGGCCGAACAGGAAACAATTTTCTCAAGTTTAGCCAATCTGGCGCACATCTCAGCCTGCAGGTCCCTGCCCATGCCGACCTCACCAGGATCGCGCGTCGGGGCGGGAGACTGAGATGATTCCGCCGGCGTCGCTGACCCAGAAGTCTGGGCTCCCGACTGCCGCGCAATAGTCTGCTGTGCACAAGGGATACAAAGCAATACATCGTCCCCAGAAATGGATGCGCCACACAATATGCACTTTTTGGGATGCCCCACAGGGGTCCCTGCCCCCGAGTCCTGGGATGCCTCCATAGGTGAACTTGTAAAATGCTCCAACCAGGGAATTACGCCAGTAAGCGACCCGGGATGCCCCTTAATGTCCCGAGTGGGAGGATTTACGCTAGGAGGGAACCCAGGGATCTAGGATCAGAGAGAGACCCCCTAATTACTAAGAATGGTCCCCCAACGCAAAACACCGCTCTAGAAGAGAAGAAAACAAGAGGAGAAACCAATAAATGCAAGGCAAACCTCTGAGAGAGAAAACCCCTTAAGGCCCAAGGGCCACTCACGTGTCCCGTTGATGGCCGTAATGGCGTCCGCACAGGCGAAGCAGATGGAGGAGGAAGAAGGGGGCGTGGCCGCGCGGTAGGCGCGAATTGTAAGAAGCCGCCCCGCTGTAATGACCGCAGGCTCCGCCACGGAGCCGCCGCCTGCATACCACGGGGAAGGGGGGCGGGGTCGCGCGAGGCGCGCGAAGGCCCGGCCCGCCCTCCCTTCTGACGCGGCCGGGACGAGACAGCCCCCGGCCGCGGAGCGTGTAGTGAGGAGGCAATAAGGCGGGCGGGTGTGACCGCCGAACCGGCGGAGCACCCGCCCCGTACCCCCCATAATGATGAAGACCGGCGGAGAGCCGGCCGCGGCAGCCGCCGCGGCCCGGCCCCCCCCACCGCAGCACGCGAGGGAAAAGATCCCCTCACAAGGACATACAGCCCGGCCGCGACGGCGGCCGCGGCGACAAAAAAACAAACGTGAAGCACCTCAACACCACATACACGATGGGAGAGACAGGGAAGAGGGAAAGAGAGAGAGAGAGAGAGAGAACCCCCCCCCCCCAGACTCGAAGGAATGGGGCATGGAAATAAAGGTGAGCCCCCCCCGGGGCACCAACCTAGGGACGGGGCATCCCAAACCGGGGTCACCAACCCGGTCGTCCCGCCTACCCTCTTGTTGTAGGGTCTCACGGGGAATTACCGCAAGGCACCGAGGTGCCAGCATACCCTCGCTCGGGCCCGCAGTCAAGACTGAGGAGGCAAGATGAGCACAAATGTGGAATAAAGAGCCCGACCGGGAATATACAATAGACAAAACAGGCCGGGAGTTACCCCGGCTACCTGACATCCCCCAGCAAGGAGGAGAGATCATCTTCTGACTTGCTCGCCGTCTTGCAGAGATGGAACACTGGGAGATGAGTGGGAGGTCCCAGGTATTTATGGGTCAGGGAGGGGCTTTCTGTTTTTACTATCATCTCTGCAGGAACGCCTATTCAGGTTGGTATTACCCAGTTGTTATGGTTATCTGAAGCGGGGTGTGTGACATACTTAGAATACATGCATGGCTTTTATGTTACTTTACTACCTGTTTGGACCCGAGGTAAGTCCAATATTTCCTAACAGGCTCCCAAACCTTAAATGATTTCTAAGTCTCCCCAACTCTATCATAAACGTAAAACTGGGATACTATTGTGCATTTGAACCCTCAAGGGTTTTATTTGTTTGAATGTATTTTTATGTATGAAGCCAAAAGCAGGAGCCAGGCAGAAGTTAAAGAAAGAAACATTCTCTGCTGAATTTAGAATGGCACAGTCATGAAGAAAGTCTTTCTATATTTTGCCTCAGGAAAAGAATGTGTGCAATATTCTAGCATCCTATTATCCCTTCCGCTTCTTGTATTTTTTATGAACTCTGTAAATTCGGTGTCAGTAATGCCCACTAAAATGAGTATTCTGCTATTAATAAATATACTAGGCTAAACTTAAAAAGAAAAAATGAAGTGAAGGATTAGGACAAGGGTTTGAATGACTAATTTAAGTCAAGGAGGTCTTAACGTTCCAGCAAGGCTTTCACTTTATACTGGTTATCCGCATTTTGAAATAGGATATCCTGGTTATGAGTCGAGTAAAGGTCCCAATTAGTCTAATTTTGACTTGCAGAAAGCATAGGGTCATCGGCCTGTGCTAATGCTATGTAATTTATAACATAGAAGCTTAACTCCCAGTAACAACCTGGTCAGTACTTTGACTTCACATCTGAAGCTGCCTAAAAAATGGCCTGTGTTGAACTTTGAACCTGTCTGCCTAAAGCCTGCCTGTAACGGCCAGAGGGTTCCTACACAGGAACTCTCCGCCGGGGGACGCAGGGGCAGAGAGTGGTCAGAGCCAACTACACAATGACACAATAATTTCAGAAAAGGGGTTTTATTAATAAAGGGAAACAGAAATCTCTTAATATCAGAATAAGCAAGGCATATGGACATAAGGTAAACTAGGATAAACTAAATAACTAAACACAGGGATTCCTCGAGGTGCAGATGCACTCACCACAGAACACATAGACAAAGATCCAGATCAAGGAGTAACCGGCAAGGATTGAGACATAGAATCAAAGATAATCCAGGCAAGGAAAACCCATAGGTCTGAGGACAGACAAAATACTGCTACCCCAGGTGGAGGGCAGGAAGCTTGATATAGCCATCCACCAGGTGCAGCCCATTATGGGGAAAGGAGTGCAACCATGGCTTGTCTGACCCCTGGTGGAGGAGACTGGAATATTCAGGGATCGTAACAGTACCCCCCTCCTTACCCTCCTCCTTAGGAATGTACTCCCAAACACTCTTCAGGGGGAAACAAAGGGCAAGAATCGGGACATTAATTCCCCCTCCAGGATCCACCGCGGAGCCAGAGTCTACTGGAGCTGGGATGGAGGTGGACCGCCAGATGCCACAGAGCGAGGGTACCAGACAGGACCCGGACACAGATTCGGGACGGGGCCCAGGTTCGGGTTCAGGGCATAGTCCAGGTTCAGGGCATAGTCCAGGTTCAGGGCATAGTCCAGGTTCAGGGCATAGTCCAGGTTCAGGGCATAGTCCAGGTTCAGGGCATAGTCCAGGTTCAGGGCATAGTCCAGGTTCAGGGCATAGTCCAGGTTCAGGGCATAGTCCAGGTTCAGGGCATAGTCCAGGTTCAGGGCATAGTCCAGGTTCAGGGCATAGTCCAGGTTCAGGTACAGAGCAAGGCCCGGGTGCAAGTCCTGGTGCAGGTACAGGGCAAGGCCCGGGTGCAGGTACAGAGCAAGGCCCGGGTGCAGGTCCTGGTGCAGGTACAGGGCAAGGCCCGGGTGCAGGTACAGAGCAAGGCCCGGGTGCAGGTACAGAGCCAGGGGGCCCGGGTGCCGGTACAGAGCCAGGGGGCCCGGGTGCCGGTACAGAGCCAGGGGGCCCGGGTGCCGGTACAGAGCCAGGGCCGAGGGCTCAAAGGCAGGGGGCCCGGCCGAGGGCTCAAGGGCAGGGGGCCCGGCCGAGGGCTCAAGGGCAGGGGGCCCGGCAGAGGGCTCAAGGGCAGGGGGCCCGGCAGAGGGCTCAAGGGCAGGGGGCCCGGCAGAGGGCTCAAGGGCAGGGGGCCCGGCCGAGGGCTCAAGGGCAGGGGGCCCGGCAGAGGGCTCAAGGGCAGGGGGCCCGGCAGAGGGCTCAAGGGCAGGGGGCCCGGCAGAGGGCTCAAGGGCAGGGGGCCCGGCAGAGGGCTCAAGGGCAGGGGGCCCGGCAGAGGGCTCAAGGGCAGGGGGCCCGGCAGAGGGCTCAAGGGCAGGGGGCCCGGGACGGACTGGGTTGGGCTGCTGCTACTAACTCCCCCATCCAGACACTGCCTCCCAACACCCCCCCCCCCTATTATTTTACTCTACAATACTAAAGCTGCAGTACCATCCCTTTATGAGTGGCTATATCCACCCCTGCCCATGATCTGGCCCTGCAGAGCAAAAGTCCCAACATTGCAGTGCAATCATTGACTAGCTGGGGGGTACACTGGAAAGCAGGGCCGGCGTCAGCACCTGGCAAGCCTGGTCAGCTCCCGAGGGCCCTCATGCCCCAGGGCGGGCCACTGACAGCTGGCACAATGTGGTTAAAGAAGTTAAACTTTTTGCCACTAACATTGCATCGGGCCCCTGCGCCGCCTCCCCCTAGAGAGCCGGTTGGTCACTAACCTTGTAACGAGGCTGAGCTGCACTCTCTTTCATTAGTGGTGCAGTTGCCCTGTTCACCCCTGTACTGGCTTGTGTGTTGATCTAGGACCAGTGCTGCCCCATAGAGCTGAGACTCCCTGCAAGCCCCGTCCCCAGAGACGTGTCATCTCCCTGCTCCCTGGCCCCAGCATTGCAACAGGAAGTACTGCACATGCTGGAAGAAGGTAATGCACATGCAATGTTACACAGTGCGCACACTTTCTTTCTCTGTCTGCCCTTATCCATCCATCTATGTCTCCTCAGCTCTGCCCCATATCCCTCCGTCCATCCATTCCCGCCCTTCCTGTTTTGTCCATCCTCAATACTCTCATGTGGGTCCAAACTAAAAAACAGCTCCAATAGGGGGTTGGAGGGCAAGCAGCGCTTCTTATTTTTGATAAACAAATGAGGGGTGGCAGCCGCTCAGACTATTTTATAACTAACCTGGCTAGCAGGGCAATTAGGATACAAAAGTCTTAAAGGAACCACAGCACTCAACCATGTTAGCTTGCAGACCAGCTTACAATCTGTCTCTAAATCTGGTTAAAAACAGAGGACTCGCTCACACACATCTGCAGAAGTATGCTTAAGCTGCACCACCAAGCACCAAGGTGCCTCTGTGGGGGGGCGTGGCCAAGATGGCGACCTGAGCGGACGTGCCTGACAGGGGCTCCTTCCTAGAATCCTGAAAATCCATTGACTTACCCTCATCTGCGAAGTCTGAGCGGCCGGAATCCCTCTTAAAGCTCTCCCCGACCCAGGGATCGAGCCTGGTGTAGAGCAGCGGCAGCGGAGGCAGCCATCGGGAGTGGCGGCGGGGCGCACGTGAGGCGCCGAGGCGGCTGAGCGCGAGGAGCGGAGATCGGGCGGTTTTATCCTGACCTGGGCTGCGGCGGTGTGGAGGAGGCTGGCACCCGGACTCACTGCGGTGTGAAGAGAGGCGTCGGGCAGCGATCGGCGTGGACGGCAGCCGGGAGGTGACCGGCGCCTGAAAGGAGGGAAGGCCGGCACTCCGGAGCTGTGGACGGCAGCTGAGGCCTGGTCCTAACGGCGGGCGGCGGTGACTGTGCTGAGAGAGGGCACCCGGAGAAAGGTAACTGCGGCGGTGAGGGGCGGGCGGCCGCGGGCCCTGGACCCGGGTGGAGGAGCGGGGACCGGAGGCGCCGCAGCCGACATCACGGGACCGCAGAGCGCCTAAGAAAAGGCGCGAAATACTAACAGCCACCATATTGAAGCGTGGGAGGGTGAGAGGACCCGGCCAGAACTAGCAGGAATTCCAGGGCCGACCTGTGACCTGGGCAGATGCTGGGAGATGAAGGGAGCAGCTGAATAAATTTCTGCGCATCCATACCTGCTGCTAGTTGCGAGCTCTCCCTGTCTCTCTATCCTCCTCCCCCATCCAGCTGGCCCCTGTTTGTCCGGATTGGAAATCATTCGCAGCCGCAGAAAGTGCAGATAAGCCTCCCCATACAAGCCCTGGGAGCTAAAAACAGCTGTATATATGAGCCTGGCACCACATACTCCGGAGGGGCCAAAGAAACATAACTGGGTCTGCCCGGGGACCAGAACCCTCATTTCTGTCTGCGGGGGTGGCTTTTTACCTGGACGCTTTGCTGATTGACGTGTCCTCCCCACAGGTGAACCCCTGGGAGCTCGGAGGGGCTGGTGGACCCCTGCCCTCAGATCCTACCCCGACGGGGCTGTCCTTGCCCGGGGGCCCTCCTACATATGAGAGGCAACAAGAAACGTAAAACCACCGTGGTCGCCTGTAGCACGCAAACCATGGAGACCCCGTGTGGAGCTGAGCTGGGAGCCTCCAACCCTGATACTGCAGCCATAATGGCAGCTATTGCATCCTGCCAGAGTGTCCTCACAGCTAAATTTGACACCCTCCAGGAACAATTTAACTACTTCCGTCATGACCTGGATAAAATTCGTGACCGCGCTGGGGAGGCGGAGAGGAGGATCGGAGAAGTAGAGGATCGACTATCCACCCATACAGGGGAGATCGCCACCCTGCGAAGACAGGTGTCCACTCTTATGGGGAGAGCCGAGGACGCTGAAAATAGAAACCGGAGGAATAACGTCCGGATTCTAGGGCTGCCCGAAAAAGCGGAGGGTACCTCTCCAGAGCAATTCATAGAAAATCTCATAAAAGAGACTCTGGCTCCGGTGAACCTGACCAAGTTTTTTACGGTGGAGAGAGCGCATAGGATCCCCATGAAACCCCTTCCGCCGGGGACACCGCCAAGGCCTTTTATATTCAAAGTCCTCCATTATAGAGATAGAGACGCTATTCTTGCTGCGGCTAGGATGAAGGGGGTGGTAACCTTCAATAACGCCCGGTTGTCCTTTTTCCCGGATTTCACGTCAGAGGTTCAAAAACGGAGGCGCTCTTTCAATGGCGTGAGGGAGAGGCTCAGGCGGAGAGGAATTAAATACGCCATGATGTTCCCAGCACGTCTGCGTGTGCAAGATGGAGAAACAACCAGATTTTTTACATCGGCTGAGGACGCTAATGCATGGTTGGACTCTCTTCCTGGAGCCTAACACCCTGGGCCCAGGGTGGAGACAGCACCCCTCCAAACTTAGCAAGAATGGAGTTGAGGGTGGCGCCCGTGCCAGGGGACCCTTCCCTCTGCCGCGATCCTTTTGATGCTGGGGGGTCTGGCGTCCCAAAGCCACCTGGTAGCAAAGTCGCCTTGTTTAGCTCATTTGTTGATGGCTGCTGAAACTGCCGCAAACGGTTGTAAATTGTTGAGAAATGTTCTGGCTGCTCTAGTCGCATTGTATCCTGTTATGACTGATACAGGAGAGTCGCGGCTCTGGATTCCCATGGAGTGATGTGCCCCCCCCCCATTGAACCCCCCCCCCCTTTACCCGCCTATTGTTCCTGTTAACCCCCCCGTCCGGACTGCCCCCCCCCCCCCCCCGCCCATACTTTTCCCCCCCTTCCTAGCCGCTCCTGCCGGTGGCTCCTAATTACCCTCAATTGCCCCCTGGGAACCCTTGGTGTCTGTATCACCAACCTGTACATGGTTTGGGTAATGTTATATTATGGGCCCACAGGTAGTGGGTTTCTGCACCCCGGTGCAACTAGTTACACCGTTGTTGTTATGTATTGTTGGGGGGGAATGAAGCTCGCCAAGGTTGGGATATGGTGGAGCGGGGTGGGGGTGGTTGGGAATGGTATTTGTATGTATAGTATAGAATTTAATTGTCTGTGTAAGATATGTTGTTATGTTGGTATGTATGGGATGAATGGTAAACGGACCCGAAAAGTAGGGCGACTGCGGAAAGAGGAGCGGAACATCTGCTGCAGTTTGCTAATTGATCACGAGCTCAGCATTCTGATTGTTGAGAATGGGTGATTGTAAGATTCTTTCCTGGAATGTCAGGGGGCTAAATGACAAAATCAAGCGGTCTACAGTTCTCCAATTTGTTAAGAAATATAGACCCAATGTGGCGATCCTCCAAGAGACCCATCTGATGGGACGGAGAGGACTCGCTCTTAGGAGACCCTGGGTCCAAGACTCCTATCACGCTCTCTTCTCATCATATTCTAGAGGGGTATCAGTACTGATCTCCAAGGGAACCCCATTCGTGCTGTATTCTGTGCAGACGGACCGGGAGGGTTGCTATGTAATCATCCACGCCAAGCTTCTGGATACAGATATAATTATAGTGGGTATCTATGTTCCCCCGCCTTTTAATATACATGTGTTGCATCGAATTATGGAGAAGATAGTGAACTATCCCCCGACCCCGATACTATGGATGGGAGATTTTAACATGGTGCTGGACCCTGCATTAGATAGACTGGACAGGAGACCAGGCCCTAGGACACAGTTGGCGTCCTGGGCAGAAGCAATGGGCCTGCAGGAGTTATGGCGGTGGAAACACCCGACTGATAAGGCTTACTCCTGTCATTCGGCCACACATAGGTCCCTGTCCAGGATAGACCTTGCGTTTTCATCGCCTGATCTGCTGGCGAGGGTGGCGTCCTGTGATTATCTCCCGAGGGGCATCTCAGACCATTCACCTATGCTGCTGGAAATTGGGATGCTGCGGTCGCGGACGAGCCGGGTGGGATGGACCCTAGACCCCCTGTGGATAGAGACTCCTGAAGTTAGGGATGGTCTAGCATCGGCTGCAGAGGTCTTCTGGGAATGTAATGCGGATGAAACGACGGCGGAGGTGAGATGGGATGCCTTCAAGGCGGTTACGAGGGGATGCGCAATTAGTGCTATAGCGGCGGTCAGGAGGAAGAGGGGAAGGGAAAGGGCAGACCTCGAAAGTAAGCTTGCGGAAGCAGAAGAGGAATTTATCACTTCAGCGGACGATAGGGCCCACTCGAACTTATTGTCTCTTACTCGGGAGTATAACTTGTTACTATCCGACTCAACCAGGAAACTATTACTACATAAACAGGCGACGATATTTGATAAAGGGGACAAAAATGGCAAGACTCTGGCCTACCTGGCGAGGGCTGAGAACAAATCCAACAGTATCGCTGGGATAGTGGGAGCAGGGGAGACGGTAACAGAGGGAGAGAAAATTGCACAGCAGTTCCTCAGATACTACTCGGCCTTGTACTCCTCTAGAATTAATTACGGGATGGAGGAGCTGGAGAGCTATCTTGATCAGATTGAATTCCCTGCACTGGCTCCGGCTGATCGGGATGCTCTTGACTCTCCCATCACTATTGATGAAGTCAGAAATGCAATGAGGGCGCTTCCCAGCAGGAAGGCACCGGGGCCCGATGGACTACCGGCCGAGTGGTATAAGCAGGGAGTGGACAGGATCGCCCCTAGACTCTGGGAGGTTCTGAAACAGGCAACAGATAATGGAGGTCTCCCGGCTTCCTTCCATGAAGCGCATGTGGTTCTTATCCATAAGGAAGGGAAACCCGCCGATATTTGTGCATCATATAGGCCCATTTCCCTCCTGAATCAAGATGCCAAAATATTGGCTAAAATCCTGGCTACAAGACTAAACGGGGTCATCTTACAATTGATCGGGCCTGATCAATCAGGCTTTATGCCGGGACGCACAACGGGGATAAACCTGCGTAGACTGATATCCAACCTGCAGTTAGTTCATGACAACAGTGGCAGCCGGGCGATAGCCTCATTGGACAATGAGAAGGCCTTTGACTCGATAGAGTGGGTCTACCTCTGGGCAGTGCTTGCCAGATTTGGACTCCCCGCAGGTTTTATATCTTATATCAGGCTGCTATACGATCGCCCAACAGCTAGAGTACGGGTTAACGGTTGCTATTCTGACCCTTTTGTACTGCAGAGGGGAACTAGGCAGGGATGCCCACTCTCACCATTGCTCTTCGCGTTGGCCATTGAGCCGTTAGCAATCTTGATCAGAAGCTCGACTGCCATTGTGGGCTGGAGGTTGGGGGAGATAGAGGAGAAGATCTCACTTTACGCGGATGATACCCTACTATACCTGGCGGATAGCTATGAGTCCCTGGAAGCCGCCCTAGATACCATCGGGGTGTTTGGGAGATTTTCCGGCCTGAAGGTTAACTGGGACAAGTCCAGCCTGATGCAGGTGGATGGGACTGACCCTCGGGATGTCTCCCCAAGGTCTCAATTAAAGAGAGTCCGACAATTTAAGTACCTGGGGATTGTGGTCAGTGGGCGGGCCGACGAGTTTGTCTCCCTTAATATCTCTCCAGTAGTGGCGAAATTAAAGCAAAGAGTCACCCAGTGGGCTAACCTTCCGCTATCGGTTATGGGCAGAATCAATATATTTAAAATGATCTTCCTCCCTAAATTCCTCTACATATACCAGGCCTCCCCGGTGATGCTTCCTATCTCCCACTTTAAAGCGCTGGAGTCGATCATCTTTGGCTTTATATGGGGTCATTCCCCCCCAAGGCTAAATCGACAAATAATGAAAATGCAGACAGATGCCGGGGGACTGGCGGTGCCACACATGCAAATATACTTCTATGCAACGCAGCTCTTGTTTGTCCACTGGTGGCTATGTCAACCGAAGGACAACCCTGTGGTGTGCTTAGAGGTGGCGCTGCTGGGCTCCCCGGAAAGGTTGACCTCCTTGGTATACAGGGGTACGAGAGGGATCAGAGAGGCAACCACGTGTATGAGGGCGGCGAGTAACATCTGGGAGAGGGCTGTTAAGCTGGGGATGAGGGCCGGGGAGGTACCGACGTGGTCCCCATATACCCCCCTATGGAATAATCCCAGGTTGCCAGAAATGGGTGCCATGCAAGACCCGCAGTTCTGGGCGAGGAAACGTGTTCAGCAGATTGGGCAACTATATAGAGGGGGGGTGCTGATGCCCTTCGATCAACTTAGAGCGGAGTTTCAATTGTCCAATCGAGACTTTTTTCGATATCTACAGCTCAGACACGCATTGCACGCCCAATTTCATAGGGAGGGCCCAAGGATCTCAGAGTCCAAGGTGGAATATATACTCAGAGATGGGAACCTCAAAAAGCCTGTTTCCGCATTGTATAAATGTCTGTTGGGGGAGCTGGAATCCCCTAGGGGCAAGATTGAGGCTAAATGGCAGGACTTGGACCCAAGTCTAGACCGGGACGACTGGGAGGAGATAATGGAGAACCTACATATATCGGTGGTAGAGGCTAGGGACAGGTTCATACAAACTAAATGGATCCATCAGGCTTACATCACCCCGGTTCGTCTGCACAGAATGGGCTTAACAGATACCGATGTATGTCCTAGATGTGGGAAGAGCAGTGGTTCATGGATACACATGATCTGGTCATGTGAGGTCCTGATGGCCTTCTGGGAGGGGGTAATGGACCTGATGAGCAGGGTGGTGGGTTTTCGAATGCAGAGGTCGATCTCGATGTGCCTTCTTGGGGTGGTGGAGTCGCTCTCGGAACTGAGTGCTCTGAAGGCGCTGGTCCGGTTGCTGCTCTTCTATGCCAGGAAGTGCATCCTGATGAATTGGAGGCATCCGGCTAGACCATCTGTACAATTCTGGAAAAGACTAGTTAACCAGAAACTTACCTTGTATAAATTGACATATGCCGCAAGAGGAGTGCCTGATAAGTTCGAAAAGGTCTGGGATCCATGGCTGCAAAGCCAAGAATCAGCATTCGACGCTGAGTGACACCGGGAGGGGGGCCTGGCGAGGAATATGTAGGATCAAGAATGCCATCCACCCGGTACTTGGAGAGATGGGAGCGGGTATGGGAACCCGATCAACGGCTAAAGCAGGGGAATTCTGTGTGGGTACGCCCTGACCAATAATTAAGGTGCATCAGCTCCCAGGTCCGTTATTGCACTGTGATCGCAGCAAGGATTAATAGAGGTCCGGTATGAAAGTTGTGTGAATGATTGTTAGTGTTGTCACCTGTATGCCAGTTATGAAGTTGGGTGCCTGCGGCACCTTAAAGACTTATAAATGACTTGTCTTGTTATGTCATGTTTGGTTGTTTATTGCAAAATAAAAACTTTTAAAAAAAAAAGGTGCCTCTGTGGGGTGCAGTCCTAACTCTGAAAGACCCATTTGGGACATATAATGCAATAGATAAATTGGGAGCAGGCTTACCTGAGGTTGCCCTAAACCTCAAGTGCAGCCCATGGGGTGGAAGGGTCGAAGACCTTTCAGTACAGCCTAGACCCCCCACCCCATGTGCTTGCACAAATTCAAAAGAAACAAAGGAGGGGTGGCAGCCGCTCAGACCATTTTATAACTAACCTGGGAGGTGCACGTTAGCAGAGCATTAAGGATACAAAAGTCTCAAAGGAGCCACAGCACTCAACCCTGTTAGCTTGCAGACCAACCTAAAATCTGTCTTTAAATCTGGTTAAAAACAGAGGACTCAGGCACACACATCTGCAGAAGTATGCTTAAGCTGCACTACCAAACGCCAAGGTGCCCCTGTGAGGTGCAGTCCTAACTCTAATCTCTGAGAGCCCCATTTGGGACATACAATGCAATAGATAAATTGGGAACAGGCTTACCTGAGGTTGCCCTAAAACCTTGTGTGCAGCCCATTGGGTGGAAGGGTCGAAGACCTTGCGGTCCAGCCCAGACCCCCACTCCATGTGCTTGCACAAATTCATGGGCTTTAAGATGTAACAAGGTGTCGAAATAGGTAGAGACAGCAAAAACCATAACTGAACTAAAAGTGAAGGATTCGAAGACGCTATAGATGACGGCAGAATTACTTACTACAATCACACCAGCGTATTTAGTGGCCTTTAACATTTCCTGGAAAAGGTTTCAGATATTAACTTGCTCAAGTTTCAGTCTAATGAGGTAATTTAATCAATCTGAGGCTGTTCAGATGGAGATTGGACAAAACCCCTGCCGATATAAGTGAGTGTTTCCGCTGATAAGCACCCATAAAGGCACTTTGGTCATTATTAAATTACCGCTTTAATATAAGTGATGCTGCTTTTTTCAGTTATTCTTAGCAGCACCAATTGGAATTATTCTCGAACGATGGGGCTAATGACAGCTTTATGTTATGTTTATTTCTGATGCAAATGAGTGCTCCTCATATACAAGGATAATACATTGTGTTACAAAGCTAAGCATTCTACCACTCGTATTTTGGTTCAGTGCACAGTAATTTCCTTGTCACATCCACATAGCTAGCTCGGCCCTCCTGATGGGTTTGGGCAATGAGCACACAATTTAGATGCCCCTTTAACCATGGCCTGTCAATTACCCCTTTAATTACAGTCAATGTTAAACAATTCTCACTACTAGACTAGATTGTTACTAGTTTTATTAAAGCATTTTACTTCAGCATTTTCACTTATCGTATTTGTTGCTTGGGGGGGGGGGGGGGGGAGAGGAGTACCAGTGATCTTTCCAGCTGTTCTTATGATCCTCTGGAGTCTGGCCTTGTCCCTCTTGTTTGTGCCTTTGAACCAGCAGGAAATGGAGAACCCCAGGACCAAGCGGATGACTGCATTGAAGAATGTAATCAGGATCCTTAGCGGGACATTGGAGATGATGTGGTTCCATTTGAGGTTATCTGATATGTGTCCTTGCCCATTGTATTTTGACCCCATTGATGGATAGTGGGGCAGTGATGGCCGGGGAGCACCTGAAGTCTTTGATTAGCTACACTGTTATTGCTGAGTTGATCACTAGGCCATTATGTGTGCACCACGCCTACAGTTCAATGATTCTAATGCCATCAGTGAATTTGGGGATTTTGTCTTCTCTGGAGAAACCGTTTTGATGTATAGGGAGAAGATGAGTGGAGAAAGGACACATGTCAGGAGGGATTTCTGAGCCATTTTCTCTACTAGCAGGTATGGCCTGATGGTATCAAAGGCCAAGCTGAAGTCCATGAATGGGATTTAGGCATAGGCATTTTCATTCTCTAGTTTCTTGGTATCCAGATGTTCATGGTGTCTTCTGAAGATCTGTTTGGTCTGTATGTGAACTGGAGGGGGTTAAGCTTGCTGTCAATGATGGTCTTCAGGTTGCGCAGACTATCAAATGTTTTCATGAACACAGAATTGAGAGCTACAGGTCTGTAGTCATTGAAGTCGAATGCAAATGCCTTTTTGGCCACCAGTATGATGGTGCTCCTTTTCACGCAGTGCGGGACCATGCCCAGCTCCAAGGAAGCATGGAAGATGTCAGTTAGGACAGTCAATAGTTATTGGGCGCATGATGCAAGGCAACACATGGATATACCATCTGGGCCAGACGGCTCCCTAGGATTCAGGTCTTTGAGGAGCCGAGCCACGTTTGCCGGGGTGAGAATAATTCGGTTTTGATGGGCCTGAGGGGCCTGTGAAAGGAGTGCCTGCTCAGGGTAATGTTCAGTGAAATGGGGAGAGCCGCAGTTAAAGGGGGACTGAAGATTCTGTGTTGTGTTCAAACTTGGAGTAAAAGGAGTTTAGGTCTTTAGCTAGATGCAAGCTAGGGGTGGTTGGTGTTTAGGCGAAGACTTTACCAAACAATCCTGGTGTTGTTTGAGACAAATTAATTCTCTAGTTTCACTACCTACCTTCTCTTAGAAGCCTTGATCTCCCTCCTGAGCATGTTCCTTTGCTCTTTGAACAGTGTCATGTTCCCTGCTCTGTGTGCCTCCTTCCTGGTCCAGATCTGTCTGATTCTGCTGTTGAACCAGGGCTTTTTCAGGCAATTGAAGTTGTTGTGGATTTTTGTTGAGATAATCATATCCTCGCAGAAGGATATGTATGAGTTTACTGAGCTGATCCATTCAAAGCAGGCCTGGAGGTAATCCGAAGCACCCTGGAACGAGCTCTACTAGCACCTTCTGTGACCCTAAGCCAAGTGGAAAAAAACCTAGGATTTTTACTGTTCCGGGCTTTGTTCCTTGGCCCAGACCAACTCTCCTCTTCCCCGTCCTATTACACATGCAAGGGCTCTTGTCCAATCAGAACCGTTTGCCATACATATGTAATGCTCGGCAAATGGCTCTGTTTACATGCAGGTCTTTTTGCAATCGGGAGCACAGCGGGCATATCTCTAGCAATGCACATGCTCCCGCTCCTAGCCTGTCTGGCTCAGAAGATGTGGGAATGTGGCCGCTAGAAGCAGGTGAGTGTTGATCCCCCCAGGGGGGGTTCACACAGTGGGGCCTCCTGATCAGGGATGCCCGGGGGGGGAAGGACAGTGTCTGGCCTTGGAATCTCTTCGAGTCCAGGGCTGTGCCACAAGCATTTGTTCTGCTTTAAGGAGGATAAACACATGATTTTGGATTACTTAGATTTTTAGGATGCGCTGAATAACTGAAAGAACTACCTATTTTGTTGCCTGCATATGCGGAATCTGCAGCATGACCAGCTTCCCCTGCTATCTCTGGTCTATGCGCATTTTCTAGGAGTGCGTAGGTTTTCTAGGAGCGTACTGACTAAAAAGAGCTGGACAAGCAGACCGCACTGCAGATTTCACATATGCAGAAGCCTCTGGGTCCCTGAAGTAAGATAAGAACACAGCTTAAAAAGGGCTGTTTTTTGAGTTTCCCTTAGCGCAGCATCCCAAACTGACATGCCAGAAAAAGTTTATAAAACATTTTGCTGCGTTAGTTTTTGCCTTTTGAGTTCTGAAAAGTCCTATATTTGGTAAATTCTTTTTTGATAAGCAATGTTTTGTTACTATTTACTCAACACCATTCATTATACCTTCATATCCAACAAAGGAGATGTTGGAGCAGAAGGCAGTGGATATTGTAAGCTTTCTCACATACACAGGGGTATATTTTTTGACAAAATAATATAAATAAATATTGCTTACAATAATGCTATGATTGAGGAAGTGCTTCTAAAAGCATTTGTGTTACGGCATTAAGGATATTATTTTAGGTCTGTACCACCAGGGGACATGCACTTGTGCTCACTACAGCTATAATTTCCTCTCTAATGTGGAATATTTTTATAACATTATAACCTTATGCGTGGCTGATCTTTGGGGATTTATCATATGGGTGTGTAATATAGCTCTGCGGGACCTAAGAGTATATAACTCTTTAAAACCAAATGGATACAATAGTCACCTGTTATATGATAATTTTTTTACGTACAGTAATGATGCATTGTTTTGCTTAAAGGTCCATTCTCTATATTCTCCAAACTAGAAACAACTTATGGTTCAGTAAGGCACAAAAACCTTTTTGCCCTACAAAGCAGTAAGCAGTATTGTGCCAAGTTAGCCATTGACAATGAAGAAATATAATCTATATAAAATATACCCAGCCTACAAAAGGTATCGCCTTATTTCTTTAATCCAAATATGCATATACATGAGAAAATAAAAAAAAACAAAGAAAACAAATACAAGCATAATTAAATATCCCTCCTAAATGGTATTCAAAATTATCGCGATCTAGATCTATAACCCCTATAACCTACTGTTAGGTAACCAAATCTATTGGCCTCCCCAGAGTCTTTTAGACCAATTTTGGATGCCCCACTCATGCATAGGCCGCATCCCTGACTTTGCTTGGCTGATGCACGTAACCATGCCAGGCATTTCTGAATGGCTGGTACTAGTATGTATGGAAGTGACCAGCAGCTTGTGCTTCATTTATCTTTAGGTGCTGCTCTGATGTCAAGGCATTTTAGCAAAGGTGTAGAGAGTGTGAGCCGTTGATTAGCTGGCATCCCGGGCATAGAATCGTCAGAAAGTTTTTATGCCAATTTTTTGTTTTTTTTTGTTTTTTTTATGCCAATTTTTTGCCAAGTTTTTATGCGGTATCACACTGTGAGACATCCCAAACTGTGACGCCCCACTGGAGAATTTGTTCCAATAAAAAAAATCTAAACATACTAGATAGATATTAGTTATGTAATTATAATGGCCAATAAATATGATTATCCATAATGAAATAAAATGTAAATACATACACTTAAAGCGGACCAAAATCATGCACCATGGGATTGATTCCCAAGGGATCTGGCCAACCCAGGGGCTTTCACAAAGTGGGGCATCCCAGATAAAGATGTCTCGGGGGCAAGCTATGTGCAGGCCCTTGAGTCTTTTTAACCCTGAGGCTTGAATACAAGAGTGTTGGTCTGCGTTATAATATTTCTGTATACACTCCTCAACATTAAAATTGCAACACCAATAAAGGCAAGGCATATAGCACCCAGCTCCAGTCTGTGGCATGTGGGAGGACCATAAAAGCCACACCATCATGTACAGAACAAAGAAGCACCATTTGCCACTGCTGTTTCAGTTTTTAGCTGTATGCAATGAACCATGATGGGGCTCTATTTAATGTTTGCACCAGTAAACAGTCACATGTAGTTACGCAACTGTGTGGGATCATTGGATGAATGGCAGGCAGAAGTTTGGGCTTATACAACATTGGGCTGCTAGCCAGACATCCAGCTACAGGTGTTCCACTGACCTCACACCTTCACTTTCAAAGGCTAATATGGTGACATAGCAAGACTACAAAAGAAGCTGGAATATTCTGTCCTCCTTTTTTATTTTTATTTGTAGATCAGAAATGTGATATTTTATCTTGGACACAATGATGGCTGGAGATTTGCTGTCTTACTTCGGGGATTATGGTGTGGGGTGACATATTGTAAGGTAGCTGAACGCCTTTGTTCTTCACTTCAGGTATGCTAACAGCTCATCGATACACAGTAGTACGGCCATTTCTGCAAAGAGTATGAGGAGCTCTTTTTCTTTTTTTTTTTCCATACTCGTTTTTATTGAGCAAGAATTTTCTCCATATACATACATACATTTGACAAAGGATGAGCAAATTTGCAGGTAAATACAAATACATTAATACTACATCTGAGAAGGGGGAAGAACATAAGCACATATCAGATGGCTACCAAAACAAAAACATCAAGAATAAGGCAATTCAGTTGTGAGGAAGAGAGCCCCACCCAATGCTAACCAGCATCTGGATGCACCGTTAATGTATCTGGAAGCATGTGGGAAACTACTGAAACTTTTGCTTATGTCCATACCTGAGGGCCCTCCACGTCTCCTCTAAGAGCGCCTTCCAAAATCATGGAGGTACAAGCTCTTTGCAGAGTAACTGCATATTTGCCATTCTCCTAAGCCACATATGGACCATCGGACCCCAGAGGGGGATCCAGTCTGTCCGGGAACTCAGACAAACAAGCGGGGAGACAGACAAGGAAAGGGAAGAGGGAAGGGGGGTAAGAACTAGATAATACCAACAGGGAGGGGGGGCCTAAATGGGTATGGCAGAGAGGGAGGGGAGGAATATCAAGGTTATTGCAGCAGTAACTTACTCCTGGAAATTCTCCTCCGCCCTCCATCCCCCAGACCCACCGAACCCCACACTTCACATTCAGGACGGGGCACTTTCAAAATTAGCTTATGTCAAGACAATCAGTTCACGCTTGTAGTCATCCGAATCTTTGAAGACTTGCCAAATCGTCCAAATCTTCCTATATGCCTCCATTCTATCCTGTTTTGAGTACAACATTTCTTCCATCGCCTCTATGTGATTAATTTGTCTGAACCATTCCCCAACAGTAGGAGCGTCCCGAGACCTCCATTTCCTGGGAATCACCGTCCTAGTGGCGTTTGTTAGATGGGAAATCAAAGGACCACATCCAGCTGCTCCCCTTCCATCTGCTGTCCAATTGAGTAAATACCCTGCTGGGCTTCAATCCACTGCACACCCCAAAATTTTACCTATTAGAGCATGAACCCTCTCCCAAAAAGTCGCTATTCCAGGACAGGACCACCAAATATGGAGCATATCTGCCCCTTCACCTCCGCACCTCCAGCACCTGTCTGGAACAGCAGGAAAGATACTATGCAGGCGTTTGGGCGTTTTGTACCATCTGGTAATAATTTTATAGTTAGTCTCCTGTAACAAGGAGCCAACTATACCCTTATGAGCCCCAATGTATATTGAGCTCCACTCTTCTTCAGTCCAATTCAATCCCAGGGCATTCGACCATCTCCGTTCCCATGGCCTCACCACCCCCCCCCCCCGTCTGTGTCCAAGAGGAGGCCATAGGCCCAAGAGAGGAGATGTTTTCCCGGGCCTCCACCCAAACATGCCTTTTCAAATTCAGTGGGGGCCTTCTCCACCTCTCCCCTCATTTCTTTGGAATTCAGAAAGTGTCACAGTTTTAGGTAGGATAGAGTGAGGATAGGGCCGCCCATTTTCTCTTGCAATTCCCTCTTCCCTAGGACTCTTTCATTGCTGAAGAAATGTACTGCCCTCAGGGGTCTAGGTGTGGTACTTCCTCTCAAGAAGGACCTGTCCAATCCTGGGGGGAAAACTGGATTATCTGTAACAGGAGTCAGAGGACCCGGGAGCGACGTCCAGTCTTTATGCCTTTTACGGATGGTGCCTAAGATGGCTCCTATGAATGGGTGCGCCCTTATCCTTTCCGTGACATCCGCTGTTTTCAAGGAACTCAGTACACTCAGATGGCCATCGCATACCGCATCCTCAATCCTCAGCCAGTCTTTAGCATTCTTACTAATCTGCCATTCAACCACCCTCCCAAGATGGGAGGCAAGTGAATAGGTTTCCATGCATGGTAGGCCCACTCAGTGGCGTTGCTAGGGCTGGTGTCACCCGGGGCGGTAGGAAATGGTGTCACCCCCCCCCCCAATGGTGTCACCCCCCCCCCCCCCCAATGGTGTCAACCCCACCCCCCCCAATGGTGTCAACCCCCCCCCCCCCCCCAAAGAAAACAAACAAAAAAAAAAGCATTTTTGCCGGCATGGTGGGAGCGGGCCGGCCGGTTCCGCGCTGACAGCGGAACCGGCCGGCCCGCTCTGCTGTCAGCGGAACCGGCCGGCCCGCTCCCACCATGCCGGCATTTTTAAAAAAAGCAAACACTTACCTGCAGGTCCGGAGCGTGGAGGCCGGCGCCGCTCTCAGCTGTCATCTGAGGGCGCGTCATCAGAGGCGCCCTCTGATGACGCGCCCTCAGATGACAGCTGAGAGCGGCGCCGGCCTCCACGCTCCGGACCTGCAGGTAAGTGTCTCTATACCGAGGGGTGACCGGCCGAGAGGTGTCACCCTCTAGGTCTGGTGTCACCCGGGGCGGTCCGCCCCCCCCGCCCCCGGGTCGCTACGCCACTGGGCCCACTCCCCCTCTCCTCTTGGGGAGCCTCAAGATGGTTCCCCTGATTCTGGGTGTTTTTTTACTCCAAATAAAGTCCACGAAGGATCTGCGTAGGTCTGAGAGGAACCTCCCCAGGAGCTTGATAGGGATACACTGCATAAGATATAAAAGCCGCGGAAGAATGTTCATTTTCAGGACTGCAATTTTGCAGAACCAGGATAGTTTCAGTTTCTCCCATTTTACTAAATCTTTCCTAATTTTTGCCTCCAAAGGAGCAAAATTGAGCCGGAAGAGATGATCTAACGAGGAGGGTAGTTGTATGCCCAAATAACCAATACTCCCTGACTCCCAGCGAAAGGGGAAGGTCCTCTCTAGGTTTGCCGCTTCCTGCGTTGGGAGGGAGACATTGATGGCCATGGATTTGCTGCAATTAATCTTTAGATTTGAGATGGATCCAAATTGTTGGAATTCCTTAAGCAGAATCGGCACTGAAATACTCGGGGTAGTCAGGAAGAACAACATATCATCTGCATATGATGCCACTTTCCTTTCCTTATCCCCAATGGAACCCCCCTTGATGTCTCCATTCAAGTTGACTTTTCTTAGAAAAGGCTCCAATGATAGTGCAAAAACCAAAGGGGAGAGGGGGCAGCCCTGTCTTGTCCCGTTGCGGATACAAAAAAGGTCCAAAGAGATGTTGTTGACCCTCACTCTTGCTGCTGGGTTAGAATACAGCGCTAGAATTCTATTCAGGGCTTTTTCCCCCAGACCTATATGTCTCAGAACTGCTTCAATCCACCCCCAGTCTACCCTATCAAATGCTTTTTCAGCATCAGTTGATAGCATCATAGTTTTTATGCCCCGGTTTGTAGCCCACCAGTGTACATTCAGGGCCTTGACCGTGTTGTCACGGGCCTCCTTGCCCGGGATAAAGCCTACCTGGTCCTGATCTATCAGATCCGGGAGAAGGTCTGCTAGTCTATTGGCAAGCGCTTTAGCATATAATTTAAGATCGGTATTCAGCAGTGATATTGGCCTATAGTTTTGACACACCTCCAGATCTTTCCCCTCCTTTGGAATAACCACTATTTGTGCCTCCAAGATGCTGGAAGGGAAGGTCTTTGTGTTGGTAGCAGTCTCAAAGGCCCGGGACAAGGGGAGCAGCTGGGGGGCAAATTCCCTATAGTATAGGCCCGGGAACCCATCCGGGCCCGGGGCTTTCCCAGGCTTGGAATGCTTAATAGCTGTCTGTAATTCCTCTACAGAAATCGGTGTTTCCAAACTCTCCATTATGTCTCTCTTTAACTTGGGCATCCTAACTTCATTGAGATATTCACGCATTCAGACCTCCCTTGATTCCTGGTGTCCTGAAACCGGAACATTATATAGAGATGTATAATATGTTTTAAACACCTATGCTATGTCTTTGTTCCGTTGTTGAAGCGTACCCCTAGAGTCTCTGATACTATTCACCGGCGTCTTAGCCCCTCTCGGGTTTAGTGCTCTTGCCAACAATCGCCCTGGTTTGTTTCCGTGTTCATAGAACAGCCCACTCCTAAAAGTGAATGCTCTTCTGGTCGCCTCTGCTAAGGCCTCCTTGAGCTCATGTCTCACTTCTGTCAGCTCCTTGAGACATTTTTCTTGTAGGGATTGTTTATGTTGAGCTTCCAACTTCGCTATCTTTGAAGCAATATTCTCTATCCTTGCACGCCTCTCCCTTTTCAGCCTAGAACCCTCCTGAATCAGAAGACCTCTTATAGTGCATTTATGTGCCTCCCAGACTGTGACTGGGTCCATGTATGCTTGGTTTTCCCTAAAGTACATTTTGATCTGTGTTCTGAGTCTGTAAACTACTCCAGAATCTTTTAGGATACTCGGGTTCATCTTCCAGTTCCAGTCCTTCTGCTGCGAAGTTTGTAGTAACAAACGGAGCAACACCAGCGCATGATCTGTAAAGGTCATGTTGCCAATCTCCGCTGCTTCCACCTTATCCAAGTCTCTTTGTGAGAGAAAAATGTAGTCTATTCTAGAGTATTTGGAGTGTGTGTTAGAATAGAATGTGAAGTCTTTCCCCTCTGGATGGAGAAGTCTCCATGTGTCAACAGCTTGAACCTTCTGTAATGCTCTCTTAATTTGTTTCAGAGCTCGATATGTCATATTGGACTTAGCGTCTGAAGTATCAACTACTGGGTTTAAGGCACAGTTGAAGTCTCCCCCTAGAAGGAGGATACCTTCCTGGAAGGTCATCAATTTTCCCATAACCCGGGTCAAGAATTGGCTCTGGGATCTGTTTGGTGCATAGACGTTAGCAATCGTAATAACTATCCCATCTCCTATCTTACCTTTCAAGAATATATACCTACCCTCTGTATCCACGACCTCATCTGTCATCTTAAATGACATGTCCCTATCAATGATAATGGAGACTCCCTTAGTTTTGGATAGCGGGGAAGGCGCTAAACGGTGTGTAGTGTATATTTTGTTACCTAGGTAGGGGACCTTATTCAGCTGAAAATGGGTCTCCTGTATTAGTGCTACATGTACTTTGTGCTTCTTAAGTTCCCTGAAAAGAGCATGGCGTTTTTCCGGGGAGTTTAGCCCCTTGACGTTAAGTGACATAACGTTCACCTTCATAATCTATTCCGCAGCCCCAGGACCAAAGGACAGAGGGCGGAGGAAAAGGGGAACAGGCCCGCTAGTTCTGTGGACACTGCTAAACCAATCCCCAACCTCCCAGGTGCTAGGTAGAAAAAGGAGGGGAAGAGGAGGGGCAGAGGGAAAGAAAAAAACTAGAAGAACAAGAGGAGGTAAGACAAGACAGGGAACAATTAACGACTATAAGTGATTGAAGACTAGAGAAAATTACACGTGGAAACAGTTGAGAGGTGACTAACCGAACAGTCCCTTCACTGTAAGAGAAAAAAAATGAAAAAAAACAAAGTCAAACATTTTTCTCCACCGTGGGGTTATAGTCTGAGGACCAGATCCACGGCGGTGCCGGCGTCTCTTGCTAGGAGAGAGCCTCGGAAGTTCCACATTTACTAAATTAGATTATCGAGAGCGTGGAAGGTCGGCTGGGCAACAGCAACAGAAACACAAAAAATGATACCGAAACCGAGATCAATCAGTCACAGAGAACCATCCCGAGCTGGCGCTACTAGAATTCCACCAGTATTTGAGTTTTTCTCCCCTTAATCCTAGGTTGTAACCAAGGCTTGTGGCCACATTACGCTTGAGGGCAAAGAGTCCCCTTTACACTACCCCCCTGCGCCTGTCTGTTCCATCCTGGTGGACAGAACACATTATTGCCGCGGAAGACCGCCCACCACCGCCTCTACTTATGAATCCGTCCCAGCCCCCACCACCTAACAGGGCTGATTTTGGTCCCCTCGCGCTTCAAATCCCATCTAAGGCCGAGTGCATGGTGAGCAACGTTCTACTTCCTGGTAGCAGATTTGAGCAGAAGCAGAGCCGCGCCATCCCCAACATAGGGAAAGCGGGCCCCGGAGCTTCTCTCCGTCCCGCCCCATGAACTCAGCCTCCCTCCAATCCAAGCAGTGATAAATTCTCTGCAGCTTCTAGTCCCGGTCGCCTTTGGCTACTCTCCACTTGTCACGGGGGCACCCACTCTCAGTCTGACAGCACATACCCTTCTTGCTAGTGTCAGTGTCTCGGGGCCAGAGCAAGGCAGCACCAGGCGGGCCACCTCGGCCGCCCTCAATACCCACCCGAAGGGCAGAGCTGTGATGTCCTTAGCCAGGGAAGGCACTAGGTCAAACTCATCATCTCCTGAGGATGGAAGGCAATCTAGATCTGGAGATTAATAGTAACTCTGGTGAATTAAACTAGCCAGCCCCCCTCAGGCGACGCCCACGCCGCAACATGCTGGATGGGGATACGCACACCTGAGGGGGGGTGCCCCCATCACCGCAATGAAGGATCTCTGCAGCCGTCAGGAGGGCATCAAGCGCCAAATATGCAGCTTAAAGTGGCCAACTATATGTAATAAGCGTATGCATAATTCCACATTTGTCAGATCGGCACAACATGTATACCCCTGCCTAATTCCCCCTTCCTGCGCTTCAAGTGCCTGGCCTCACCGAGGGCGATACGCCCCCCCACCCCCCGCTGAGCCACCCAGGGGCCTCTGTACCATCATGAGAGAGTGAGCCACTCCCCAAACATTCATTTCAGGCGCCGCCGTACATGAGAGTAGTCTGAGTAATGCAGACGCCTACTGCGCCTGATCAATCACCAGAAAGAAACCTCGATGGTGCTAATGCAGTCATAATCGGTTGTCACAGCACCAGCCAGGTTACCCTCGCATAATAATAGCATTCCCGAGAGGGTAGTAGGGTGAGGTAATGACGGTAATTGCTACACAACATAATTCTGGGTCCTCATAACTAGACCCCTAGCTAAAGATCGAAGGGAGGCGCGAGACCAGAGCCATCGTACTAGTAAATGGGGAGCCAGGCATATAATCCAATCTAAATTCTCTACCCACAGACCGAGCGTGACAGACCCCTCCTTCTAAAGCCACCTGGGTGACTCTGTGAGCTCTAACCTCTATGCATCCAACAAAAGCTTAATTAACATTTCTATTTCAAAACTGTCAACAATAAACCTTGAACAGGGTGTATCTGTATTGGAACGCATCAGCCAACCCTCCTCTGGTGGTGCCCGCGCCGCGTAGTGCGGAATGGGGTTACACACGCCTGAGGGGGAGGCTCCCAGAACACCCACAGCAAAAATCTAGAACGAGCATAAAAGTCTCCCTATCCAACAAACATATAATAAGCTTTAGTTAACCCCTTGGAGTAAGAACATAGGTTATTGTAAATCAGCTTCTCAAGTGGCATACAGCACGAACAGTCCTGCACAGAACTTCAGGAGCCAAAAACTGATCCGCGCTGCTTCATATCTTGGGACATGATCCACCTGGGCTGCGACGTTGGGGTGCACCAGGAGAACTCCGTTGAGCAAATAACTTCCCCAGGTTAGGGGTGGCAAAGTCCCCAAACCATTCCGGGAGGGACATCTGGGGCAATTGCAGAAGGTTACAGAAGGCCGCAAGATCCTCGGGGGTCCGCAGGGTTCCCGTTCTCCCATTCTTAGATGCAGAAAGTGCAAAGGGGAATCTCCATCTGTAGGGGATTCCTCTCTCTCTGAGAAGCACAGTGAGGGGTCTGAACGCCCTGCGATGCTGCAATGTTATGCCAGAAAGATCCTGAAATAGTTGCACTTCGCTGTTGTTAAACATGATGGAGTCCCTTGTCCTCGCCTTAGATAATATCTCCTCTTTGAGTGCGAAACTCTGCAAGCAGCATACAATGTCCCTTGGTAAGGCATCTCCTATGTTCCTTGGACGTAGAGCTCTATGAGCTCTCACCAAGTCAATCGGTGTGTCTGGAGGTCTCTCCAATAGAGTGTTAAAAATGGAGATCAAGGCATTAGGAACCTGGTCATGCGCAATTTCTTCGGGGACCCCTCGCACCCTAATATTACACCTTCGGTTTCTATTGTCCAGATCCTCTAGGTGTCTATGTACATTAATCATGTGCCTGTTGTGAGATGTGACCACCTCACTCACCTCCTGAAGCATCCGTCTCGTGCCGTGATCCTCTGTTTCCACCCTGTCGACTCTGTGAGCCCTCATGTCAGCTCGTAAATCCGCCACTGCCTCCTTAATGAACGCCTGATCTCTCCTGCAAACTTTGCCAACTCCGAGCGGGTAGGTAGTTGGCTGAGCTGAGAGGTCAGATCTTGATCTCCTCTGTCAGAGGCCGCGTTGCTGTGTCTGTCCGGAGAGCTGTCCGGGGACTGGGAGGCCGCCATCTTTGAAGCACGCTGGGCCAACTCCTCAGGCCGCTGCAGCCTGAACATCTCAGGGAAGTTTCTGGAGCTCTGGGACGGGGTTTGGGGTGCCCTTGATGATCTAGCGGTCGTCCCCGATCGGCCACTTTTACCCATGTTCGCTGTGGAGAGCAGGGTCTGCTGCATTCGGGAGGTCTCTCTGCGAGCTAACAACTCACGCCGCCATCTTCCTCAGCGTCCAAGCCATGCCCCCGAGGAGCTCTTTTTCAACAGGACAATGTCAGGCCGCTTTGCGAACACTGCTGCCAGTGAGTCCAAGGTCCCAGGGGCCCTTTGAGGGTCGTTATCACTAAAACTTAGATAATGTATGGTGCAGGCACATACATACCATAGGGGCAGTGCAGGCACATGCCCCAGGGCCTGTGGAACAAGTACACGCTGCCTGCACCACCTCTGTAAATTGTACCTGCCCTGCGCATACTTCTCCTTGCTGGCTGCAATCACGCCTCCGACCTCACTGCTCTATTTCCACTCGCCGCACCTCCGGTCTTCGCCACGTATCTCCTGTGCCCCTCCCTCGCTGATGGGAGGTGCATAATCCACCAGCGAGTGTTGGCAGGGGGCAGTATGTGCTGATGGGGCCCCTGCTATGGGGCTCCATCAGGACTATGTATTCCCCTGGTATAGTGGCATTCCAAGTGCACACACAGAGACAATGCAGTTTGTCATAATGTTTCTGTGAATTGGCCCTGAATGCAAGCCAGTGAAACTTGCATCTAACTGTGGGGTGGGTCATTTCTACTTGTGGGCCCCAGGCATTCCCAGTCCAATACTGCTCTCATTAAGAGCATCTAGTGTCTTATTGGTCGGTAATTGCAAAAGCAGCAGCTAGCAGCCAATCATGATGATTTCTGCACCAAGTGCATTCAGTGTGCCATACTGTAAATCGGGATGTTTTTTTGTCAATATTTCATCATTTGCATATCACTAACATGTTTATGTAATTTCAGTTCCAAGCCTTTTCCTTCTTGGTGATGCAGTGTCAGTATTTAGGCGTGTAATATATGACAACACTGCAGTCCAGTATATTTTTCCAAGAACAAGTGTTAATCCATGATCATGCTGTTAGACTGTTGCTGACCTACATAAAGATTAGCAGACAAGGTTACAACATACAATAACAGCAACTCACAGACAGGCATAGTATGTGCCCACGCTTTCATAAATATGAAGAAGTCTTCAGTGACCTTAGATAAACCCAAAAGAAATGTCATGAGATTACATTAAGCAAACCATGAAAAGTAATACTATCCTCCTAGCTTTCCTTAAAGCGATTCAGCAGCCAAACAAAAGGGTACTTACCTTTTGTAAGCTACGCACCCACTTCCTGCACCGTCCAAGGCCTGAACATGTGGTCAGGATTGATGGCATAAAGGAGGGGGGCAGCCGCCGATACAGAAGTCTTAACCCTTTAAGTGGAAAAAATTATAATTAACAAACCCGCGCTGTGATCTTCTATATGCTATCTAGGTGAAAAGGATTATGTAAAAATATTACGTCTCTTTGCTCAACGTGCACTAGACCTAATTATCCCAAATAAGGTCAAGACAGAAACAATATAGTATACAATTAAGCACAGAGCATATAGTTAATCTTATATCAAAAGATGCAATCAAGTTCTAAATAAATAGGTTCTAAGCAGTCCTATTAAGTTTCTGAATGCATAAGCTGTTAAATGTCCTTGACAATCTTTAAACACTTGGTTTCCTTCCAATGGAAAAAAAATCTTTCAATACTGGTCAGTTAGTAAGTCCAAAGTATTGTGCTTGTAAATAAAGGCTCTGTTCCTTTAAGTGACCTTCACCTTGTGCCCACCACCTATACAATATACTCTTACCAAATGGCAGTAGTAACTGGGCGTTTCACATAGAGCCTTTAAGCATAATCTTGATCTTGGCTTAATTGGAAGCTTTAAGTATCAATTCCACTCATCTCTCCCATTGATTTTATATGCATGAAAGAGAAATGATGGACAGATCTGGCATAATATCGCTTTTAATGCGTTAATCTTAAAAGAAGTACCAAATGCGTACTCACATTTAAAAATGGAATCAACAACAAGTGTAACAGATAAAATCCTCTCCGCATCCGCCCCACACCTCGGCCGCCGGTGTTTTCGGGTGGTGAAGGGGTGAATAGAAATCAATGTGCTGCTGCTGAATCCAGATAATAAAAAGAACGTCTAACCGCCCTGCCACCTTCCCTTTAAGTCCCAAGCACGTAACATCTACGTGCTGGTTTGGCTGGTTCTTAAGTGCCAAGCCCGTAGGTGTTACGTGCTTGACTTTCCCCCCTGCTAGTAAAAAAAATTAAAATAAAAAATACTCACCTGACCCCTCGTTGGATCCGGCCGGGTCTCCTCTTTAATTTGGTGCCATCCGATCTCCCGTGGGGGGTCGGATGGCTCCAGGAGAGCCCCCGGAATAGCCCCCCCCCCGCTTCGGCAGCTGCTAACTGTAAAAAAAAAAAAAAAAAAGTAAAAATGACATTTACCTACCTGAGGCCGCGCTGTCTCCCGATGGGTGTCCTCTTCACTGGGGGGGCCTCCGATCGCCCCCCCCCCAGCCTCTTCCGTGGCGAGGAGAGGGCAGAAATTGCCCTCCCCCCCCCCACTTCCTGGAACGGGTCTGCTAGCCCCGCCGCATGGGGGCGGGCCGGGTGACATCATTGTGATGTCACCAGCAGCCCTCTTAATGCCGGCACCGTGAGACAGACAATCAGTCTGCTCGTGTGCCTGGAGGAGGGCAGATGGGGAGGAGGAGAGGGCTGAGATCGCCCCCCCCTCCCCAGTCTCTCTCCTTCAAACACACGAGCAGACTGACAGCTGTCATCGCAGATTGCCGGGGAACACAGGATCGGAGGTGAGTAAAGTAAAAAAAAAAAAAAAAGATCTTTTTTTCTTATGTGTCTTTTTTATTTAACATTTAACCCCTTGTGAACTGGTAAGGGGTCCATGAGACCCCTTATATCAGTTCACAAGGCTGGGGGATGGCAAGTCACCCGCTTGCCGCAGCGGATGACTTGCCATTAACCCCCGGCACCCCCATTACCTGCCTCCCCAAAGCCCAGGGGGGGGGCAGAAGAGCCCGGGCCCACACAGGCTATGTGGGCTCGTAGGCTGCAGGGTGGGGGGGCCACAAAAGCTGGCCCCCCCACTCTGTTCCTACAAGCCCCCATAGCTGGTCCCGGGCTGGTAATGCTGGGTAAGGGGGACCCCATTTCATTTTTTTGGGATATTTAAGGGTTTTTAACCCTTAAAATTCCAAAAAAAATGGAATTTTATGTCATTTTTTTTTTAAATTAACCCTTTGTGTTCTGTCACCTAGCAGCTATAAAAGGCAGCTGCAGCAGGAGAGCAGGAAGCCAGATTGATCAGCGTGGGACACAGGGATGGATGGGAGGTAAGTATTAAAAAGTTAAAAAAAAACTAATAATAAAATATTTTTTCTTATGTGTCAGTGTCTTTTTTTTACATGAGTCCATGAGACCCTTATACCAGTTCACAAGGCTGGGGTCTGGCAAGTCACCTGCCGCTAGCAGGTGACTTGCCGTTAACCCCCGCACCCCCAATTACCTGCCTCCCCAAAGCCCAGGGGGGGGGGCTATGTGGGCTTGTAGGCTGCAGGGTGAGGGGCCACAAAAGCTGGCCCCTCCACTCTGTTCCTACAAGCCCCATAGCTGGTCCCGGGCTGGTAATGCTGGGTAAGGGGGACCCCATTTACATTTTTGGGGGGATTTTTAAAGGGTTTTTAATCCTTAAAATTCCCCAAAAAATGCCCCCCCCCCCCAGGAGGGGGGACTTTATGTCATTTTTTTTTAAATTAACCCCTTATGTTTATAGTGTGGATAGTAGTAGTATTTTATTTGTAAATGTTATAAAGTGCTATTTTCAGTTTGGGGGGTCTCCTGGGCAAGAATGGGGGGGCTACCGATACATATGTGGTACCGTTGTAATCGGGAGAAATTGGGCTTTCACATGCAATATGTTTTTCTCTAATAAAGTAAATGTTTTATTTACAATAAAGGAGACAGTTGTTTAAAAAATATTTATTTATTGTTACACAAAAATATTAAAAAAAAAAACTGTAGAAAAATTACAAACAAGACATTTCATGTTCAAGCCTAAACTCTGCTGCAAAATATATATCTATAATTTTCCTGAAAATTCCGGCAAAAATCACGGTTAAACATGGCACAGAATGGGGAAAAATGACCTGTCAACAGAGGGTGACAAAACTTCAAGTAGGTTGGCAATTAAAAGGATTAATAGTACCTATGCATGTTGGGTGTTGTTCTGCTCGGGGACCTTGCTCTTTCAGATTCAGCTTGCTTTTTCTTGTTTGCATATTTATATTTTAGGAAAACATGTTATTTATTCAGTTTTTTTATTCATTTTTTTACGGAAACTCTGTGCAACCTAAGAATTCTTTGAGGGATTACTTCCAGAAAGGTGAGCCTACTACAACAAGCTGGGTACTCTTAGAAAGCTTAACATGTGTACTTTCAGGGAATATATGGTTTATAGGGGATATTCCAAATGTAAAGGGTTGTTTTGGTTGAAAAATCGCAAGGTGCGCACTTTGTCTGCAGAGCTGAAATTTTCAAGTGAAATTACTGTTATGCGCATGCTTTACTTTGGGGTGTTTGGCAACTCTTCCCTTGACAGTACCTATGCATGTTGGGTATCGTTCTGTTCAGGGCATGTTTCTTTTTGAGATTTTACTTGTTTTTTCTTGTTTGCTTATAGTTTTTTTTAGGAAAATGTGGCTTGATTCTTCCTTTTTATTATTTTTTTAGGGAAACTTTCTGCAACCAAAGAATACATTGAGGGATTACTTCCAGAAAACTAAGCCCACATAAACAAGCTTGGTACACCTAGAAAGCTTGAGGTGTGTACTTCCAGAGAATATATATTTTGTGGGGGGTATTTTGAATGTAAATGGTTGTTTTTCTGGAAAAACTGCAAGGTGCGCATAGCGCATAGCGCAGTTGTATTTTATCTGAAAATCTCCTAAAGCTCTGTTTCAGTTTGGGGGAGTCTCCTGGGCAGGAAAGGGTGTCTACCTATACATATGTGGTACCGCTGTGACTGGGAGAAATTAGGGTTTCGCACGCAATAAAATTTTATTGACAAACGTATATTTTTTATTACAAAAAAAACACTACAAATTGCAAAAAATAGATTTTTTTTATTTTTTTTTGCACATATTTCACCAAAAAGTATTGAGAATACACCTAAAAAATGACAAACAAGAGATTTCATGTTGAAGTCCAGACAAAAAAAAAGCAATATATAATTTTCCTGGGAAATCCCTGGAAATCCTTTCAAAAATCACAGTTGAACATGGGGAGCGCAAAATAGCGAAACATGGTCTGGCAACAGAGGGTGACAAAAGCTGCAGGTAGGCTGGCAGCGAAAGGGTTAAACGAGCCACGGCACTCTACCCTATTAGCTTGCAGCCAAACCTGTAATCTTGCTATAAATCTGGTTAAAACAGGGGGCTTGGTCCACACACATCTGCAGTAGTATTCTAAAGCTGCACCACCAAGCACCAAGGTGCCTCTGTGAGGTGCAGTCCTAACTCTAATCTCTGAGAGACTTACCTGAGATTGCCCTGTAACCTTAAACCGGACCTTCAGCGTGATTTAATGAAAAGCCCAAACTCTTAAAAGACAGTTCCCCAGCATCTAAAATTATTATATTTTATGTTTTTAGTCACTAACTTATTATTCTTTCCCCCACTGGGCTGCAACTCTGTTCAGGAATTTAGGATACGGGCGCCGCCATCTTGACTCAGAAGCATCACACTTACTGAGGAGAGGAGAGTGGGATAAGGTACAGGGGGGCGGGTTATAGCTGTGCTTTGCTCAGACAGAGCAGAGCTGGGGTCAGCTCTGAATGCAGAGCTGCACAGTCAGGAGGCACTTCCTGTTTGCAGGCTGCCTGATAAGATGGCGGCTTCCATAAGCTGCCATCTTGGATGTTTAAAGGCTCATAACATGCAGTAGATGCAGGTAGGATAATTTTTAATGTGGACAATCTGTATGTACAGGGTGGGGGAAACATAAGATACTCATATTCAGAGTGAAGGTCCGCTTTAAGTGCAGCACATGGGGTGGAAGGGTCAAAAGCCTCATAGTACAGCTTCAGACCCACCCACCCCAACTGCTTGCACAAAATCAAGGGGTGCCAGCTACTCAGACCAATTTATAACTAACCTGGGAGGTGTACATGAGCAGGACAATTAGGATAGACAAGTCTTAAAGAGACCACAGCACTCAACCCTGTAGACGCCCCTGTGACAACTGGGGGTAGGGCGTGGGAGCCGGCACTGAAGCGACAGTGAATGGAGTTCTGGCACAGGGCAATGTAGGAAGTGAGGGCTGCAGCATTAGCTCTGATCCAGGGATCATTTTACGTCTCATGCCATGTGTTTTATTTTACCCGGGATAACTGCTTAATATAATCTTTATTTACATAGGCTGAGCAGTGTGCCTTTAATTGTTTTTGTCCTGTCCTGCTGTGATGCAAGTAGCTCCTCCCTTCTTCCCCTCTCCCTCAGCCATTTACTAGTTTTGCATCCAAACAGTGCACACCTGCTGCTCCATTTTGCAGTCTCCAGTCTTTTTACCTGCTGCTGTTATGGGTTACATCACAAGTTTCCTGTTGTATTCATGTACATTTCAAGATTCCTGCTGTAAGAAGTGTTTATTGCAAGATTCTCTACTGAAATAAAGCTTCTGAATCCTATGTGAGTCCATGGCAAGCCAAGTAAGCTATCTGCCAAGCCTTACGGTGTAAGAACACATCCGTCACAGACACAGAGACAAGGTGAAGCTGTCTACAGGATTCACATTACTGCCATCTGGGAGTCAGAATAGATCAGGTGAGTAGATGATTGTGGAACCAGCACCAATCAGCTGCAAAAATCAAAGGTAAGTCAAAAGTAAATATTATTATTATTGTTTATTTATATAGCGCCATCAACTTCCGTAGCGATTTACATGGTATGGTTACAGACAGGGTAAAACATATAGTACAGAGAACAATACAAAATTAGATGCCACAGGTTAAAACCAAGTGTTGTGAGCACAGGAGACAATAGGGAGGAGTGCCCTGCCCTTGCGAGCTTACAGTCTAAAGATATTTAACCATTTAAAGGGTCTCTCCAGGCAAGTATTAGTTGTCCCCTGCAACTGATCCATCCTAGGTCATCAGTTTAAAATTGACTGATTTCTGGTTTAGTATCTTGTGACGTGCATTTTCCATTCATGTAGCCTGTCACTCTTAGCTTGTTTTTTCCTGATTATCCCAGCTAGTACCCCTCATTGGCGAGAAACAGGCCACAGCTTAAAGCGGACCAACAGTCAAAAATAACTTAAACCAGACCAAGACAACACAAAGTGCTTCCCCAGGGTGGTTGTGTAGATTGCTGCACATAAAAATTAATGTACCCCTTTTTAACTGCTGCTGTGGTAAATTTTAAAAACAAAATTGCGTGTCATGTACCTGCAGGCCACCTGCAAACAGGAAATAATGCTGGTTTTCCTGTTACTGTGAATTGTCAGTTGAATCCAGGCAGCAGCATGGCTGAGATGCTAGGAAAGAAAGCTCCAAAATGGCCACTACCTCTAGAAAATAGGTGAGGTGGCGTTTTAGCTTTAAGTAAATTCAGAAGCAAATGTAAGTGCTGACAATGCTTTAGTATGCGTGCAGATGGGGCAAGTGAGTTTGGGGGAGTTTTTTTTTTCCAACTGTGCTGGTCCAGTTTAAAGTAGAACAAAACTCTTTCCACTCTTACAGGGGTCGGCCGCATCACCACTAATATACACTCCCTCAGGAGGGTGGAGGTCCTACTCTAGCCCAACAATACAACCTCCTCTGATAGAAATAGAGTCTTCCCAAGTTGCTACACTCCTGCACCTTGTTGTCTTCACCACCTGGCACATATTATTGCTTTATGTGACCTAGTTTCACCCTCAGTACAGCCAGGAGGCAGCTCTAGTACCTCTGGTTGGAAACAACTAGACTAGAGCCGAGCCAAGGGTAGAACGCCCCCACCCAGCTGACACTGTCACATACTATCTCATTTAGGCATTACATGAACGGAGTACTTATTTATTTATTTTTTGCCTAAACTTGTTTTACCCTGCGAGCACAGTGTAGGAACACACTGCCTTAAGTTTTGTTGGCACGTACGTGTTGATATGCCATTTTTATTACCTAACTCAAAACACTGTTGTTACAATGACCTGGCCCTTAGGATGGATGCCTAATATTTATTTGCATTGTTGTTCTAAGCATTATTAAATGTTTCTACTTAAGGGTGGCACATTTCAACAGAATCTGACCTTGGCACAGGTAACAATAATGTATTAAATAACAGTAGATCCACTGTCCTCACAGCCTGCAGGCAGAAGAAACTGGAAAAGCAGACATGCCCATAAATGAAAGTGGGAAACATGGAGCCAAAACAATGCCCCTGCTTCTTTGTAATGAGGTTCAATTATCCACTGGTTGCGCATAGATGTCTAGTAGAATTGATATCACATGTAAAAACAAGCAAAAAAAAACAACAGGCTTTTGTACGTACCTGGGAAAGGTGAGTAATTATCCTGCACTGTACCGGGGATAGGTGAGTAATTACCCTGGAGGGTTTCACACAGTGGGGCATCCCGAATTAGGGAAGGCAATCGTCCAGCCCTGGACTCTTTTTAGATTCTAGGGCTGCCCACATTGGGTTTTGTTCTACTTTGAGTCACTACAGAATTGTAACTTTGTGCTGGTGCATATGCCGGGTAGGCTCCAAGCAAACGTTGATGCTCTGCCCAGAGTTCACTGATGGGAGCTTGAGTTCCCCTGACCTCTGGTCAGCAGAAGAGAGGGGTATGTAGGCATACAGCAGGGAAAATCGTGGAGGATATGTATCATACCTAGGATGCAAGCTAGGTGAGATGAGAAATCCAGGCTGTTTGCATTAGTACTTTTATAGCAAAGTTTTTATTGTAAAGTTTTCCCTGGGCCTGGATTTTTATGGAACGGCAGGTGGGGTGGTAGTGGGTTCTTCCATTTCCCACCCTCCAGGATGGGTTTTACCTGTCTCTCTCCCATCTCTCAGCCCATTACTGGGCTAAAGGATTGCGTTTATCTATTTGGGGAAGCCAGTGTGACTTGCAGTATGCATTGTATCCCTGTGAGCTTTTTAGGGTACACAGAAAAAAAAAACAAAAGAAAACATTTGTTCTCTCTATGGGCTTTGCTAAAGAATGTTGTTGTGCATAGCTTATAGGGTTCTGTTTGCAAACATTGGAAAAATGATGTACCTCACGTGTAAAAATGCCCCATCATGGGTACAGGTAATATGGGGGGGGGGGGAGGCAGGAAGTTAGAGCCATGATTCACACCTAAAACTTTTGCTAGAGCAATGTGACAACTTATATAAGGCATCAAGCAGTTCACCCAATACCCGGACCATGCCAAAAAAAAAAGGTGGTCTAACAGGTACTCTGCCCCTTGGTGCTTTCAGTTTGAGCAAGCATGGTAAGCCACAGAGGTCCTGCAGCTGTCTCTGACTACAGCAGAGCCTGGTCCTGGCTTTCAAAGCCGCACCATGACACACCCTTTCCAGCTCAGCCCTTACTCAAAAGTTAAAGCGAATACGGTGGCTTGGCTTAGTATACATGTGGTATTTACAATGCATAAAATCACTACTCCTAAGGGGGGATGAGATGGGAGGAAGTTGACATGTGCCTGTAATCTCATGCCTTATTCTGAAATAAGGGGGTTGATTTAGCACTTAGTGAACTTTGGAGTAAAAAAGTACATTTTAGATAAAAGAAGAGTGAACTTTTTGAACCTGGTAGTAATTCAACCCCTAGGTAGACAATGAAAGAACATGCAAGTTACATATTTAATCACTTTAAGAGCGCACTGGACAAACTACAATATTCATACAATATAAAGAATTTATATATAAACAGGTCAAAAAGGGCGCATGCAAGTGAGTCTGTTACAATCAAAGTTAGCAGAGAAAATGTATTGCAATTACCTCATTACAACTGAATGTTATGCAGTGATGCAGACACCACAAGGGACTTGTTGAGCCTGCTGGATTCCTGGTCCTCCTCCACATGACCAATGTGACCCCCAGAAGAAAGACATAGGAGGCATCCAAAATTTACTGACTTTTATACAAAAATGAACCCCCCTCCCCCCCTCCCAGGGGATGGGCCCCTGTCTCTGCCTTTTAGCAATACCAGCTAAAACTTCAAATCTGCAGCATAACTTTTTGGTAAAAGGTCCTAGAGATCTGATCCTGGTACCAACGGACCCAGTAGCATGCACACTATGAGAGCAGACCCCGCTGTTTCATATGGATCCTAACCCGAGTTCTCTGGAACTCTGTTCCTGAACACCTGCCAATGACATGAGACCCAAAGATGTGGACATTATGATTTGCAGATTCCAAAATGTGATCAGTTTATGAGCAATGTGCACGACGGCTTCATAATTCCATGTAGTGTACTGGCGCCAGTATGTCTATGGGATTTCTTTGAAGAGACCTAGTCATCGCAGTTTCCTAGCAGGGAACAGGGTGTAGCATTCCTAGGTGTGAATGACACTAACAGAAGCTTTTGTAGTGGAGGTCCCTTGTGGTGCTTTGTGGTTACCGACGTGCTTATGAGCAGGCCATCTGTGAAATAGGTGGCAATTTCCTTATACCCAGACAATCAGATCATTTTAAATTAGGCCTTTTGTTAAAAGACATGAGCAGGCCAGATAGGTGATTTTATATGTTAGTCATATTCCTCACAGATGGGGAAAGTGGATGTGAAAAAAATAGATCCAGGAGATGATATTTAGCAAAGTTATCTAAAGCTAATTGACCATATATCCTACCAATGCACAGGGTGCATTGCAACTGAATGTAACATAACAAAGAGCAGCTATATACTGTAGGATGTTCAGATTAAACAGCCTGGAACAGTTGGAAAAGAAAGGTAGCAGGCATTTAGGAGCTTCCTCTCCCAACTGACATAACTAAAATGCACAGTAACAGGAAGGCCAGCATGACTTCCTGTTTGCAGGTGGCCATTTTGTTTTTAAAATTTATCCCAGTAGGTGTTAGAAAAAGGTAAATTATTTTTTATGTGCAGCAATCTAAATTGCCCTGGGGAAGGATGCATATGAGCACTGTTTGTTGTGTTGGTCTGACATAAATCATCTTTGACTGTTGGTCCACGTGAAATATTATGGTATATTATGAGAAAATGTTTCTGTTTCTATTCATTTTAAATTGATTTTATTAAACTTTTACCAAAATTTACAAAACAAAAGCAAGTGTGTGTTAAAAGCGTTCTTTTGGTGTATACAGAATGGAATAAAGAACAATAAAATAATAAAGATAACAGCAAAACCTAGCATAACCTAGTAAAACATGATTTATAGCTAAATTAAATTAACTATGGTATCCCAAGTAGCCAGAAAGAGCCAGATGGACATGCAATGCTTGAGTATATTTAAAAATATTTACACAGCCATCACTTCCTCTGGAAACATTTCAGGCTGATGGTCCCTCTTTTACACAAGGTTGGAAGTGACGGCAAGACTTAGAACACTAAAACATAGGACATACCACTTTAGAAAGACACATTTTACGCTTAATATAGTGGTCTAAAACAGACAAAAAGACCCAAATGTGTGGGTACAAGGAATAGTGTGCGTTCTTCAAGGGACTTAAACCCAACGGCAATAATAAGGCATCAAACAGCTCATGTGATGCCTGTCCCTTCTCCATTTCCTGCAGTGACAGAAACAAGCTCCAAAATGTGTCATCACTACAGTGATTCAGCAGGCACAAAAACAAAAGAAAAGGGGACTTACCTTTTGTCTTGTGCAGCAGACCGGTGCTAGTCCAGCGTTCAGTTGCTCACCTGATTGCTGTATTCAAGCCCTTGCAAGATCCCACGCGTTCTGGGGCCGCAGGGGGTTTGTGGGTGGAAGGACACTGCTGCAGAGTGTGCAGTGTAAGGCACACAGTATACTTACAAGTGCCAACTCCTGCATGCAGGTCCCCACCATCTGCACGGGTCTGCAATATGATACAGGCAGTTATGTCACGCTTGTGTCATATTGGCGTGGTGGGTTGCTAGTGTGCAGGCTACTTGGCACCCAGGCTAGAAATAGGCAGTTGCCTTATTTTCCCCTGTAGCTGTAACTAGGGCATATTTTTTGGGTATGTCTTATTTTCGAGGAGACAGGATATATATATATATATATATTTACTACAAAAATAAGGGTCAGGGGGACATTTTACCAATTAATTCTATGTACTTCTAAGATACAGAATTATTTGCCTTAAACCGGACCTTCAGCATTATTTAATGAAAAGCCCAAACCTTTAACCCTTTGAGTGCCGGCCTACCTAGATTATTTTGTCACACTCTGTTGCCCGACGACTTTTCACGTTTTTGCGCTACACGTGTGCAACCTGGATTTTTGAAGGGATTTCCATGAAAATTATATATTGTTTTTTTCAGCAGAGTCTGGGCTTCAACATGAAATGTCTTGTTTGGCCTTTTTTTAGTGTATTCTCAATACTTTTGGGTGAAATATGTGCAAAAAAATGAAATATTAAATGTTAATAAAATATTATTGCGTGTGAAAGCCCTATTTCTCCCGGTTACAATGGTACCACATATGTATAGGTATACCCCCTTTCCTGAAACAGCAGTTTAGGAGATTTCAGATAGAATACAACTATGCAATATGATTGCATAGTTGTAAGGGGTTAATAAAAAAAAAAAATGACATAGGGTTCCCCCTATGGGGAGGGGGACCCTATGGGGGGGGACCTCATTTCTTTTTTGGAATTCTAAGGGTTAAAAACCCTTAAAATCCCCCCCAAAAAATGACATAGGGTCCCCCTTACCCAGCATTACTGACCCGGACCAGCTATGGGGGCTTGTAGAACAGGGCGCAGGGGGCAGCGTTGGTGGCCTCTGGCCCTGCAGGCTACTAGCCCACATAGCCACGTGGCCCGGGCCCTTCAGCCCCCCCCCCCCGGCCGTTGGGGAGGCAGGTAATGGGGGGCTGGGGGTTATGGCAAGTCACCTGCCATACCCAGAGCCTTGTGAACTGGTATAAGGGGTCTCATGGACCCCTTACCAGTTCACAAAGGGTTAAGTTAAAAAAAAAGACACCAGACAAATATTTTATTATTCTTTTTTTGACTTATACTTACCTCCCATCCCGTCCCACGCTGCTGCAGATGACAGTTTATGGTAGTGATCAGAGCAGGGAGGGTGGGAGGCAGGGAGGTCAGAGCCACTCTGCCTGCCACCCTCCCTGCACCGATCGCTGCTGACAACTGACAGATCGGAGCCCGGGTGCCGGTAACTCGAGGAGCGGGATGACGTCATCAAGTGGGCGGGGCTAGGGGTGGGGCCATCGCCGGCCGAAGAGGATGGTGAGGGCCCGTTTCTGGGCCCTCACAAGCAGCGTGGAAAGCCCAGGGGGGGGGGGAATCGGAGCCCCCCCCCCCCCCCGGTGAAGAGAAGACCCGGGGAGAGCCATCGCGCTGCGAGGTGAGTAAATGTCATTTACTGTTTTTTTTTTATTTTTTTTTTTACAGATGTCGGCGCCGGTGGGGTGGGCCTATTCTGGGCCCCCTCCTGAAGATTAGAGGCCTGGGGGCGGAATCTTGTACAGAATCGCTGGCCCTTTCAAATGAGGGGTAAGGTAAGTCTGTATGTTTTTAACTTTTTTTTTTATGGGCCTCTAAAGTCAGCTACGTGACTCTCACGTAGCTGGCACTTAACGGTTGGAGAGGCAGCTACATGAGAGTCACGTAGCTGGCACTAGAAGGGTTAAAACACTATTCACCAGCACCTAAAATTAATATATTTTAAGTTTTTAGTCACTTCTTTCCCCCACTGGGCTGCAACTCTGTTTAGGACTCTAGGATATGGGCGCCGCCATCTTGCCTCAGAAGCATCACATACTGAGGAGAGGTGAGTGGGGCAAAAGTACAGGGGGTGGGGTTATAGCTGACAGAGCAGAGCTGGGGTCAGTTAAAGTACAGAAATACCAGAATGCAGAGCAGCATATAGTCAGAAAACACTTCCTGTTTGCATGCAGCCTGAGACTCCATAGGTCACCATCTTGGATGTTTAAAGGCTCATAACATGCAGTAGATGCAGGTAGGATGATTTTGAATGTGGGCAATCTGTATGCACAGGGTGGGGCAAATAAGCTCTTATTCAGGGTGACGGTTCGGTTTAAAGGGCCTGCTTTATGTTCTGCCTTAAAAGACCAGGTTAAACTGCTTCCAAATGATTGTAAATTAACTAAACTCACCCCCCCCCAGAAAAGACAGTACAAGCATGCCATAGACATTCCTATTATTTGTATGACTGAAGACTGACTGTAAAGGAATGTGAACTAACATGTTCCTGGGCACTTGGAGAAACACCACACTGACAAGTATTCATTTAGGTTATTAGCGACTGTTTATCTTACTATTTTAGGAAGGTATTTTGGATTATTACACTACAGCAAACATTTGATTCAATGATGTTTAATGTAGCCTAATGAAAAACTGAGCAAACATATTGTAACTGCTGTGAACCCAGCTCCCTCAGCTGCTACCATGGATGCCTTCAGAAAATTGTTCAGGGGCAAACCATTTGTGAACTAAACAAATGACAACATTATAATAATAAGGAAAACAGTAGATGAGATAACATGGTATGAAAGGGCAAACTTCTAACAGAAAGTCTAATATAGCAGAGCAAAATGGCAGCACTGTACCCAGCAATGCTTAGCCCATGTATTGGTACAATATATATATATATATATATATATATATATGCCTTGAAAAACTATTAATCCACAGTGTATTGTATTTTCGCCCCATAAGACGCACCGACCATAAGCCACATCCAGGGTTTAGAGGAGAAAAATAAGAAAAAAATATTCTGAACTAAATGGTGTGCTAAAAATCCCCTTCCAATCACCCCATTACCGCAAGTGTTTGGCATCCCCGATTACAGGCAATGTGTGGCACCCTACATTACAGGCAGTGTGCGGCATGCCCCATTACAGTGAGCAAAAATAAGAAAAAAATATTCTGAACTAAATGGTGTGCTAAAAATCCCCTTCCAATCCCCCCATTACCGCAAGTGTTTGGCATCCCCGATTACAGGCAGTGTGTGGCACCCCACATTACAGGCAGTGTGCGGCATGCCCCATTACAGTGAGCAACATTTTCCCCCATACACCTTGCCACCCACCTCACCAGTGGCCTGCCTCCTGTGCAGCTGAGGTGCGCACAGACATCTTACCAGTGCCTGCCACTAGTGTACACATGTTCCCGGTGTGTAGCACTGGTTCCGGGCCGCAGGTTGTCGTGGGCGGTGAATCTGGTCAGCGTCCATTGTTTTCAATGAAAGCCAGCCCTATACAGGCCATGCCCAGTGGCGTCGGCTGGCTGCTGGTAAGCCAGGGCCACTGCAGGAGCCGCAGGCTAGCAACGTGGGATCACTGGGAATATACCATTTTTTTTAACCTTTTCTACCCACTTCTGGGGAAAAAATATGGTATTTCATTCAGCTTTTATGTGATAGAGCAACACAACAAATTGTAAGGTGTGAATAAAATGATAAATGATTGATTGAAAATGTGTGGCCTGCATATGTAATTAGCCCCCTGAGCCATTACATTGTAGGACCACCTTTTAGATGCAATAACAGATGGGAGTCTGTTGGGGTATGTCTCTGGCGCACATCTGCAGGCTGATATTATTGCCCACTCTTCTTTGCAATATAGCTCTAGCTCAGTCAGTTCGGATGGAGAATGTTTGTGAACAGCAATTTTGAAGTAATGCCACATATTCTCAATGGGATTTAGGTCTGAGCTTTGACTGGACCATTCCAGCACATGAATATGCTTTGAGTCACACTTTCAGTGCCAGCCTACCTAGAGTTGTTATCCCCCCTCTGTTGCCAGGCTATTTTTACAATTTCCAGTGATTACCAGGAAAGTGTTTTTTCAGTTCTTTCTCAACAACTTGGGTGAAATATGTTGGTGATTTTTTTTTTATTTTAGTAGCATTTTTTTTAAATAAAAAAAATGTAAGTTTTTTCAATAAAAATCAAAATGCTTGTAAAAGCCCCTTTGCACCCGATCCCCGTTCCTGCCCAGCAGACACTTCAAACTAAAAAGAGCGCTTTATAAGATTTTCAAATAAAATACAACTACTATGCACACTATCAAGCACCCCTTAGTAAACCCTTAAAAATTAAAAAAAAATGTTGTAGGGTCCCCCCTATTCAGCAAAACCAGCCCGGGCACGCTATGGGGGCTGATAGACCAGAGCATGGAGGAAGTGTGGCCGGCTCTGAAGGCTACCAGCCTGCATAGACCTTATAGGCCACTGACTTGTGGGTTTGGGGATGCAGGTAATGGGGCATGGGGTAATGGCAGTTACTCGCTTGCTCAGGGGTATAACTTGAGGGGGTGCACAAAGGCCCAAGAAGTCAGGGGGGCCCATCATTGTTGCTCTTCCACCTTATTTATCATATATTTGCTCACTTGGATTAATTTAGAGAATGGAAGTACCATTCCTTTCTGCTGTTTCGGTCTTTAGTTGTCTATCTACATCCAATGAAGTATAAAAGACAGAATAAAATTACTGTATGAGCCTTGAAAGGGCCCCATTTAATGTTTGCACCAGGGCCCCATCACCTTTATTTCTTTCTCTACTTACCTCGATTCCATTGCTGATCCCACATTGATCAATGACAGCTAGAAGTGATCGGTGTCAAACCCCGTGGGACACTCGCCTTCAGGTGAGTCCGCAACCCACAATCTCCATTGCTGCCTCTGACTATAGAGTCATAGAGTATAGAGTTGTTCCCTGGACCTAGGTAGCACAAAACATGCGGACTTACAGGGTGAAGGTAGATAACCCAGGGACTAGACTGGCCGATGTTGGGCTGGCCAGGGTCATACATGAGAAACAGTCCTCAGGATACGTGGCACCAAGGGGAATAGCAGAAGAAAGGTCAAGGGTCAAACTGGGTGATCAGAGAGTTTGCGGTACAGAGGATGAGACTGGCTCGGGATCAGGAAGGCGTTGGTCTAGGCAGCAGTCAAAGAAGTGGTCAGGCAAGGCAAAGTCAGCAATGGGTAACAATAACAAGCAGAGGGACTATAACACTAACGCTATCATGGGCAATGATACTTAAAGTGGACCAAAATCTACGATTACCGGCTGATTGATTCCCTCCCCCGATGCATCCAGAATTGGGATGCCCTGCTGTGTGAAACCCCCCAAGTCGCCAATAAACTCACCTTCTCTCCTTGTCCAACGGCGCATGCGTGAGCAGCAGCTGCATCCCTCTAACAGAGTCCATGCCCACGCCAGGCATTTTTGAATGGCCGGCACAGGCATGCTCCCCGTAAGAGGGTATCAGATGTGGGCGTCAGCGCGCTCGGATCCGCACATATTAGACAAGCTCCTGGGCGAAGGGGCGGGAGCGGCTCTGAGCACGCCGATTGGACGAGCAGCCACGCATGCGTCGTAGTACCGGAAGAGATGTGCTTGTTCAGGGGAACTGGGGGTTTCACACAGCAGGGCACCCCCGATCAGAGTCCCCTGCCGCGGCTTTGACAATCACTCCCAGCCTCTAACTAGTTGCTGCTGGAAGTAACGTGATCTCACTCTGGTATAAAAGAAGATACTTTACTGTTGATTTTTCAACTACCTATGCTGCAAAGTTTGTTCCAATGATCTACTATTCTTATTAAAGTAATTATTATTTTTTCGACATTGCTCTTGATCTTCCCTCCAACTAGCTTCAGGGTGTGTCCCATAGTTCAATCATCAAAGTGATTCAGCAGTCACAAAAAACAAAAAAAAGGGTACTTACCTTTTGTCTTGTGCAGCTGATCGGTGCTAGTCCAGCGTTTAGTAACTCACCTGATTGCTGAATCCGAGCCTTGCAAGATCCCGTGCTGTCCGCAGCCAATACACGCTGTTGGATTTGATGGTGAGTTGGGATCGCGACACGCCATGGTGGCTGCATGATAGTAAGCCATCCAGGCCTGTGCCGCTCGAGCAGGTGGCCACGGACGCCGCGGGACCAGGGATCAGCTGAGCGGATCATCGTGACAATCGGTGGAAACCAGTAACACAGTAGGGGATCGGAGTCCCCTGCCACGGCTTCCACAATCACTCCCGGCCTCTGACTGCTTGCTGCTGGGAGGAGCCATTTATACTGGCAGAGTGATGTTATATCACTCCGGTATGAAAGAAGATATATATATATTATACAATGGAGTTTGGGCACTAATTGAGCTATACATATACAATACATAGACGTTTACATCGGCTGGAAGTATAAAACTGGGAATATATCTACAAGGATGCCCCCTGTATCCTCCTAATGGAAAGGCCCATTGGTCCCACTGAAAGGTTGCACAAATATGCAGCGTTACCAAGGGTCCTTTCACATGGGCAAATTCCTTGCAAAGTTTCTGACAGCTACTAAATTGCTAGTGTAAGTAATCTTTTGTTGCCAGAAATTGCTGTCAGTGAACAGGGCATATCATAGCTTAACCCACAATGTATATGTAGCTATTTCAGTAGTGTTTTGCATTTGGTACAAATTGCCAGCTGTCAGAAGCTCTAATGAGTATGACACACCAGCAATTTTATCTGCATAGGTTGGCTGCAAATCACTGCTGTTACAGATCTGTGGGTGCAGCTAATAAGCTATGTGACAGGTTCTTTACTAACTTTTGTATAACACACAAAACATTTAATGTTTTTATGAGGCTGATGCAGTGACTACCAGCATTGTTCTTTGGCAACTACTTTTTCCCTATGTTTGTTGCTTGCTTGGCTCTGGACTGGTGGGCAGTCATGATCTAGTGGTAAGGAAGCAAGTTTGTGACCAGAGGGTTGCAGGTTCGATTCCTTGCTGGGAAATGACTGAGATGCACTTGACCCCCCCCCCCCCCCGTGCCTAATCACAGCGCCATGATTAGGAAGCTCCAGGCATGTGTAAACTCCCTGCTTGTGTTTGTGTCTCTAAATGCAGAGGAAAAATTCCTAAGGGTCCAAAAACATACAATGGCCCGCTTACCTGCGGGTCCTTTCATAGTACATGTCAGTTGCATTGACTGTATACAAGCATGCAATAACCATAAAACGGTAACCTGTGGGTCCTGCCATAGTACATGTCCAGTTGCATTGGTCTTAGGTATAGCATTACAGTTTGAGCAAAACTGTAATATGTAGTCAAGCCCTCAATGAGATGTTTTTATAATAATTGTTGGTACTAAGGTAGCTATACAGTAGGTATCAAATAGAAGTCAGTGTGCTAGTAAGAACAGGCTAGATCAGCGATACCAGATCCCTGCCCTGACAGCCCTGCACTCAGTTACTTCTGTGTTGCCGTGCTCAGAGCTGCCCCTTTGATCAGCGATGTAGTGCTTAGTCTCCCTGCCAGTGGCATGGCTCCCTGGCACCTAGCATTGCAATATGAGGTACTGCACGAGTGGAAGGTGGAATTGCAAGGTACACACAAATTTTCTCTGACTCTTTACCCCATCCATTCCTTTACCTCCGCCCCAGCTTAGCCCCATCTATCCCTGTCCCACCATCTCATTCCCCCAGCTCAGCCCCATCCATCCCTGACCCCCCAGCTCAGCCCCATCCATCCCTGACCCCCCAGCTCAGCCCCATCCATCCCTGACCCCCCAGCTCTGCCCCATCCATCCCTGACCCCCCAGCTCAGCCCCATCCATCCCTGACCCCCCAGCTCAGCCCCATCCATCCCTGATCCCCCAGCTCAGCCCCATCCATCCCTGACCCCCCAGCTCAGCCCCATCCATCCCTGACCCCCCAGCTCAGCCCCATCCATCCCTGACCCCCCAGCTCAGCCCCATCCATCCCTGACCCCCCAGCTCAGCCCCATCCATCCCTGACCCCCCAGCTCAGCCCCATCCATCCCTGACCCCCCAGCTCTGCCCCATCCATCCCTGACCCCCCAGCTCTGCCCCATCCATCCCTGACCCCCCAGCTCTGCCCCATCCATCCCTGACCCCCCAGCTCTGCCCCATCCATCCCTGACCCCCCAGCTCTGCCCCATCCATCCCTGACCCCCCAGCTCTGCCCCATCCATCCCTGACCCCCCAGCTCTGCCCCATCCAGCCCAGTCTCTCTGCCCCATCCATTCCTGTCCTCACAATTTTGCCCATCCAATCCCCGGCCTCTCAGCTTTACCAATCCATTACTCTTTCTTCCAGCTCTGGCCATTTACCCAACCCCAGCTCTGCCAGTTAATTGCTGTCCCTCTAGTTCTGCCCATCCATCCCTTCTCCCAGCTCCCTCTATCCATCCCTCTTCCTTAAGGTTTCTCTCCCACTTATCCCTCTCCCCAAGCCCTATTTATCCATCCTTGTTACCAGACCCTATTGTCAGTAAAATTTGGGGCCCTAGTCCACCCCTGTACATGGACTGCACAGAATGCAATGGGGGGTTAAAGCAGTGTGTTGCAGGCCAGAGCTGTAGGTTCTGTGGAGCCCCACAAAAAAGCTCCTGTTTTTTTCACAGTGCCCAATAGGATTTTTGGGGTGGGGAGGGCAAGCAGCCTTTTTAGTTTTGTCTTTCTTTGTTTACAAAAAGTGGATGAGTACCCCTGGGCCAGATCATACTAGTCTAAGGGATCTTCAATGGTTGGTGATCTAACAGACTTCTTAGTCTAGGCGTTTTCTCACTGGTAGCTATGGCCCACAAGATGCAGGGGCACAACTTCACAGCTCATATATCAGCACACTATAGGATTGCTGAGCAGATCAAGCGGAACAAGCAGGAGGTACCTGCCTCAGGTCTGTCATAGACAAGCAGTGAGTGTCTTTGTGTTTGCTTATCTCAATTCAATATATTTTTCAACGAATTGGCTGGTGTGAAGACCTATCAGATTTGTTGGGCTGCAATGTCCAATTTCATTTGTAGTGCAGAACAGACCACTACACTCATTCTTCCAATCAGAGGATTCATCCGTGCAGAGGGTTGCTTCTGTGCCCCTGTTGCTGTCATTCCCGCTTGTCGTAATTCTCCAAACCACTGGGGCACACAATGTTGAAACATCACAGCTTAGTTTCATAGTGATCTGTTGGACCAACCGCAGCCTTTCAGCTCACAGATCACATCACACGTTGCCAATCCACTTTTTTTTAATCTGGTTTTATCTGGCCCCAGGGCCGGATTCATTGTGGTGAAGGCCCCTAATGCAGTATTTGTTTCATTAAAGCAAATGTTCATTGTCTTCATAACCTTCCAACCTTAAAGAGGATGCACAGAGTGGCACCCCCTGCTTTGTGCACGGCCCCATCCTTACATGGGTGGGCATGTACGTGTACAGTGGTGGGAGGGATGTCTCTCTGTGTGGTCACTGTCTGTGCTGGGGTGAAGGGGCTGAATTACTTTTTGTTCTACTCCTCCCCTGCCGCCATGCCAAATCTTATTTTATTCTCCCTCCAACTCTTGATCTCTAATCTTGAAAATATGTCTGCCTGTCAAGGTTCTCATTCATCCAAGTCATGAATATATTTGTAGTATTAATTCAGGGAAAAATATTAACTTGATGGTGATGACTAGTTGTGTTTCCACAGATGCATGCCGGCCTCCAACTGTCATCCTGAACCCCTTTTCCTTCAGCTTAACTTTAGTTAGTAAAGTTAGTTAAGTAATGCGTCACAAAGGCCTTTGATAACATTCTGTGCCATTGGTTATTAGGTGTGTTAAGTGTCAAGCTGAGCTGACTTTTACTACATCTGTATTTTGATGACCTTTTGCCAGTCTTCTAAATGGCTCTCTCAATTTAGAATAACTTGTTCAAGTCACTGGCTCCCTGCGAATGTTGTTATTGCTATGGTGATAAAAGAACACCAAGTCTACCAGTAGAGGCCAGACATACAGAATAAAAAATAAAAATGTGGACATTGCAACATGCAATGTGGTCTTAAAAGAAAACTTCATGCTTGAACACACCAAAGTACTTACCTTTTGTCCCCTGCAAATAAACTGTCTTAGCAATTCTGATGGAAAAGCAGAGATGGAAGGCACACTGTCACAGAGATGCAAGCCAGGGGGAAGAAGATATAAAGAGACTAGGCACAGGGAAATAAAGAGGTAAGGGACAGAAAAACATACTGGAGAGGCAAGGCACAGGGAAGTAGAGATGAAAGGAACCAGGAAGCAGGGATAGAAGGCACATGGATGCAGAGCTGCAAGGCACAGGAAAGCAGAGATAGGGGGATCAGGAAGCAGGGAAAGACAGCATGGGGAAGCAAAGCTGTAAGGCACATGGATGCAAAGATGGAAGACACAGACACAAAGATGGAAGACACGTGGAAGCAGAGTTGGAACGCATCGGGAAACAGGGATAAAGACATACAGTTTAAGATCAAAATATGGTCTTTGCAATGTAGAAGGTGGTCTGGAAGGGACAGTCCAAGCTGAAGCACAACTGCATACTCACCTTATGTCCCCGGCAGCGGTTCCATCCTAGTTGGCCATTTTGATGGGAAAGCAGAGATGGGGTGAGCTAGGGAGTCTAGGCACAGGGAAGTAAAGAGGGAAGGGACAAGAAACCAACTGGAGATACAAGGCACGTGGAAGAAGAGATGACAGGAACAAGGATGTGTGGATAAAAAAGCACAGGGAAACAGAGATGGGAGGCAAAGGGAAGCAGAGATGAAATGTACATGGAGACCGGGAGTGAAGGCATGGGGAAGCAGAAATGGTAGGTGCAGGAAAGAGATGGAAGACACATGGGTGCAGGCATGGAAGGCAACCAGAAAACAGATGGAATGCGCAGGAAAGCAGAGATAGGGGGGCATGGGGAAGCAGGGATGGAAGGCAAGGGGGAAGTCGAAATGGAAGGCAACGGGAAAACAGAGATGAAAGGCAACGGGAAAACAGAGATGAAGGGCAACAGGGAAACAGAGATGAAAGGCAACGGGGAAACAGAGATGGAAGGCAACGGGGAAACAGAGATGGAAGGCAACGGGGAAACAGAGATGGAAGGCAACGGGGAAACAGAGATGGAAGGCAACGGGGAAACAGAGATGGAAGGCAACGGGGAAACAGAGATGGAAGGCAACGGGGAAACAGAGATGGAAGGCAACGGGGAAACAGAGATGGAAGGCAACGGGGAAACAGAGATGGAAGGCAACGGGGAAACAGAGATGGAAGGCAACGGGGAAACAGAGATGGAAGGCAACGGGGAAACAGAGATGGAAGGCAACGGGGAAACAGAGATGGAAGGCAACGGGGAAACAGAGATGGAAGGCAACGGGGAAACAGAGATGGAAGGCAACGGGGAAACAGAGATGGAAGGCAACGGGGAAACAGAGATGGAAGGCAACGGGGAAACAGAGATGGAAGGCAACGGGGAAACAGAGATGGAAGGCAACGGGGAAACAGAGATGGAAGGCAACGGGGAAACTGAGATGGAAGGCAACGGGGAAACTGAGATGGAAGGCAACGGGGAAACTGAGATGGAAGGCAACGAGGAAGCAGAGATGGGGGCATGGGGAAGCAGATATGGAAGATGCAGAGAAGCAGAGATGGAAGATGCAGAGAAGCAGAGATGGAAGATGCAGAGAAGCAGAGATGGAAGATGCAGAGATGGAAAGCACAGGGAAGCAGAGATGGAAAGCACAGGGAAGCAGAGATGGAAAGCATGGGGAAGCAGAGATGGAAAGCATGGGGAAGCAGAGATGGAAAGCATGGGGAAGCAGAGATGGAAAGCACAGGGAAGCAGAGATGGAAGATGCAGGGAAGCAGAGATGGAAGATGCAGGGAAGCAGAGATGGAAGATGCAGAGATGGAAAGCACAGGGAAGCAGAGATGGAAAGCACAGGGAAGCAGAGATGGAAAGCATGGGGAAGCAGAGATGGAAAGCATGGGGAAGCAGAGATGGAAAGCATGGGGAAGCAGAGATGGAAAGCACAGGGAAGCAGAGATGGAAGATGCAGGGAAGCAGAGATGGAAGATGCAGAGAAGCAGAGATGGAAGATGCAGAGAAGCAGAGATGGAAGATGCAGAGATGGAAAGCACAGGGAAGCAGAGATGGAAAGCACAGGGAAGCAGAGATGGAAAGCACAGGGAAGCAGAGATGGAAAGCATGGGGAAGCAGAGATGGAAAGCATGGGGAAGCAGAGATGGAAAGCATGGGGAAGCAGAGATGGAAAGCACAGGGAAGCAGAGATGGAAAGCACAGGGAAGCAGAGATGGAAGATGCAGGGAAGCAGAGATGGAAGATGCAGGGAAGCAGAGATGGAAGGCGCAGGGAAGCAGAGATGGAAAGCACAGGGAAGCAGAGATGGAAAGCACAGGGAAGCAGAGATGGAAAGCACAGGGAAGCAGAGATCATATGGGGGGCATCTGGAAGCAGAGATGGGGTGAGGTAGAGAGACTAGACACACATTAGGGAACATGGAGGCAAAGGGGGGAGCAGCAGCACAGGGAATACTTCGTAGAGCAGACTGGTGAGGAGAAGTCAGGAAGGAAAAGCCTGGAGCGGGAGCAGGAGCAGGACAGGGTGGAGTGTGAGGGAGGAGAGACAGCAGTGGCGGCACTCCTGAGGGGATGATGTTGGTGGTGGGGAGGAGATGGCGGATGAGGAAGGGAAGGAGTAGCAGTGTGGCGGCTCCACAGGAGGGAAGGTGAGCGGCTCGGACTCCCTGTGTCTCTCCCCGGGGCGGCACCGCTCCTCGTGTTCCCGGCACCGGCTGCAAGCGGCGGCATTTCTCCTCTCCGTGTTCGGGACGGGCTGGAAGGCGCCTCTTCTCGTGTTTCCCTTCTCGTGTCAGAGTCTTCCCGGTGGATGATGGAGCATGGCTACTCCCCGTACGGCGGCCGGAGCCCGGTCTGGGATGAGGTGGTAGGTATCCGGGGATGAGGCGGGTGGGTGTCGGTACAGGCAGTGTGTGGCTGCTGCCATGTTACATGCGAGATACACAGGAGATGTGGTCGGGGAGCTGATCTGGGGACAGGCTAGATATACAGTACACACAGGAGATGTAGTCAGGGAACTGATCTGGGGACAGGTTAGATATACACAGAAGATGTGGTCGGGGAACTGATCTGGGGACAGGCTAGATATATACATACACAGGAGATGTGGTCGGGGAGCTGATCTGGGGACAGGCTAGATATATACATACACAGGAGATGTGGTCGGGGAGCTGATCTGGGGACAGGTTAGATATACACACACACACGGGAGATGTGGTCGGGGAGCTGATCTGGAGACAACAAGTTATATATACACACACAGGAGATGTCGGGGAGCTGATCTGTGGACAAGTTATATATACACACACAGGAGATGTGGTTGGGGAGCTGATCTGGGGACAGGTTAGATATACACACACACAGGAGATGTGGTTGGGGAGCTGATCTGGGGACAGGTTAGATATACACACATACAGGAGATGTGGTTGGGGAGATGATCTGGGGACAGGTTAGATATACACACACACAGGAGATGTGGTTGGGGAGCTGATCTGGGGACAGGTTAGATATACACACATACAGGAGATGTGGTTGGGGAGATGATCTGGGGACAGGCTAGATATACACACACAGGAGAGGTGGTCGGGTAACTGATCTGGGGACAGGCTAGATATACACAGGAGATGTGGTCGGGGCGCTGATATGGGGACAGGCTAGATATACAGTATATACAGGAGATGTGGTCGGGGATTTGATCTGGGGACAGGCTAGATATACAGTACACACAGGAGATGTAGTCAGGGAACTGATCTGGGGACAGGTTAGATATACACAGAAGATGTGGTCGGGGAACTGATCTGGGGACAGGCTAGATATATACATACACAGGAGATGTGGTCGGGGAACTGATCTGGGGACAGGCTAGATATATACATACACAGGAGATGTGGTCGGGGAACTGATCTGGGGACAGGCTAGATATATACATACACAGGAGATGTGGTCGGGGAACTGATCTGGGGACAGGCTAGATATATACATACACAGGAGATGTGGTCGGGGAACTGATCTGGGGACAGGCTAGATATATACATACACAGGAGATGTGGTCGGGGAACTGATCTGGGGACAGGCTAGATATATACATACACAGGAGATGTGGTCGGGGAACTGATCTGGGGACAGGCTAGATATATACATACACAGGAGATGTGGTCGGGGAACTGATCTGGGGACAGGCTAGATATATACATACACAGGAGATGTGGTCGGGGAACTGATCTGGGGACAGGCTAGATATATACATACACAGGAGATGTGGTCGGGGAACTGATCTGGGGACAGGCTAGATATTTACATACACAGGAGATGTGGTCGGGGAACTGATCTGGGGACAGGCTAGATATACATTACACACAGAAGATGTGGTCAGGCGAGCTTATCTGGGGACAGGCTAGATATACGCAACTGGTAGTAACACACTTTATATAGTGCCAACATTATACTGCCAATATCTTGTGTGCCCTCTTCATTGTACTGTTTCCTATGAAGAGAATAAGTAGATGGGGGAAATCTATCCATATTCTTTCTACTTGTACTTGGCTGGTGGCAAATAAGGAGAGGTAAAAAGTGGAAATCCTCCACACTGTTGGATGATCTACTCTGTACTTGCAGCTTGTGTGATGTTTAATAATGTAGGACTAGATCCTTAGTGATAAGCCACTTAAATACATGGAAATTGTTAAATTATCTTGCCCCATGCAGGCTGTCAGTGGTTGCCTTTTTCATTCCGCAGCACTTTGCATTTTCTGATAAATCCCATTGAACTTGCTCAGTAAATTTTACTTCTGAGGGACCTCTACATTCAGACAGCAGCAAGGCATGACTCAGGAATGCAGGAGGAGGCCCATCACGAGAGAGAGAGTTTAATAGGGCTTATCAAGAAATATAAAGTTGGCTGAATGAAAGATACTGCCCCTCACATATAGCATGGAGAGAGCAGAAAATGGGCTAAATTAACCTTTTTCCTGGGATGTCTCTTTAAAGTAAGCCTTAGTTATAATAGTGGACCATTTCTGATGTGGTGGGCAGGTCAGGAAGGCTAGTAAAGGTCTTTAGTTCTGCTTTAAGATGGATCCTGTAGAAAGGAAAATATGACGATGCTGAAGTTGGTGTGAAAATATGCACCCTGCAATTTCCTATTGTGGTCTGAAAAATATGCCTGGTGCTAAGCTATAACACTTGCTAAGGGCCTGACCTTCTTCTCCCAAAAGATTGTGATTGCTCTACTATTGTCAGGGGGGGGGGGGGGGGGGGGGTCATTTTATCTAAGACATTTGGGTCTCTAGATTTACCGTTCATCTACATGCTTAGGCTGGGCTCCAATTGCACCCACCACAACTCCTTTTCCCAATCACAAGGGAGCAGGCTACTCTACCTCTCTGATTGGTGAGAGGAATGTACACCCAGAACAACCTAAATTAAGAATTTTATACAAAATTATTCAGGGCCTGGGAACCAATTTACAGCCCAATTTAAGCCGGACCTTCACCCTGAATAAGAGCATATCTGATATGTTTCCTCTACCCTGTACATACAGATTGGCCACATTAAAAATCATCCTACCTGCATCTACTGCATTTTCTGGCACTTTAAACATCCAAGATGGCGGCCCATGTAGTGTCAGGATGTCTGCAAACAGGAAGTGTCTTCTGACTGTGCCGTTTTGCATTCTGGGATTGCTGACCCTTTCCTGACCCCAGCTCTACTTTGTCTGTGCCAAGCAGAGCTATAATAAGTGCCCCTGCACTTTTGACCCCCCCCCCCTCTCTTCTTCCTATGTGATGCTACTGAGCCGTATCTTAGAGTGTTGAACACAGTTGCAGCCCAGTGGGGGAAAGAATAATAAGTAAATGACTAAAAACGTTAGATATATTAATTTTAAGGGTTTGGCCTTTTCATTAATTGATGCTGAAGGTCTGCTTTAACCTTCTCATCACTATATAATATTCAGCAAACAGGCATAGGAATCCTGTACAGAAACTAGGGGCCTTAGTTTGTATACAGTTGCAATCATGTATTAAACCCCACGCCACGTCAAGGCGCCCCTTTTGGTGGGGTCCCTACTCCTATTTTTGAGTGCCCAAAGTTGGAACATGCATTGCAATCAAATATTTCAGAGCTACTCACCTGGAAAGCTGCCGGCCTCCCTTAAAGGGACCATAGCACTAGCCCTGTTATTTAGAAACCAGTCTCGTTTGGGACACATCTGCAAAAATATGAATTGTGTTTTCATGTGCACCTCCCAGGTTAGTTATAAATTGGTCTGAGCCACCCCTCCTTTGTATAAATGAACAATTTCATGGTTTTAGGAGCTGGCACATTACTAGAAAATATTGATTATTTTTAAATAATTCTTCTGAAGCAGATGTAGCTAATTGGTTGCTCTCCCCAGCTCCTCGTGTTTTGTTCCAGTGTCCTCGCTCCAGTCTTGAAAACTGTGAATAGAAGATAATACAGTATCACATGATGACATGTGGCACTGGAGATCAGAACTTAAAAGAGATGACAGCTAAAACAGAGTATGATGGGAAAGCATGTCTGGGCAGCGTGTCAGATGGAGGCATATGGTCAATCCAAACACATGACCTGGATTTGGTGGATTTGTAGGTCGTGTTTTCACTTGGTACAGAGGGCAAATGACGGGGAGTGTGGGCTTAACTAATAGGGGCTGGTAAAATGATGGGATCCACCATGCTGGCATGGCAGATGGTTGCCAACCTCTAAAGAGCCTGCATCTTACTTAAGCTTTGGCGGTGGGTTATCACAAAATGCTTGTCTGTGATATAGTACAATATTGAATGAACATGGATAAATCCTGCTCTTTAGAGCAACTATTCTGGTGTGGACTGGCCTCATTGCACACAGAGTATCATAGATGTGTAGCCCCCACATACCGGGGTGTCCGACACGTGACGGCAGGGAGCAGGTTCTTCTGGGCCCAGGTGTCCGATGTGTGTGTTGTGAGTAGGTAAGGGTTAGGAGAGAGGAGCGAGTTACTGCACATCAAGAAGAGAGCAGTGAGTTACTGCACACCAAGAAGAGAGGAGTGAGTTACTGCACACCAAGAAGAGAGGAGTGAGTTACTGCACACCAAGAAGAGAGGAGTGAGTTACTGCACATCAAGAAGAGAGGAGTGAGTTACTGCACACCAAGAAGAGAGGAGTGAGTTACTGCACACCAAGAAGAGAGGAGTGAGTTACTGCACACCAAGAAGAGAGGAGTGAGTTACTGCACACCAAGAAGAGAGGAGTGAGTTACTGCACATCAAGAAGAGAGCAGTGAGTTACTGCACACCAAGAAGAGAGGAGTGAGTTACTGCACATCAAGAAGAGAGGAGTGAGTTACTGCACACCAAGAAGAGAGGAGTGAGTTACTGCACACCAAGAAGAGAGGAGTGAGTTACTGCACATCAAGAAGAGAGGAGTGAGTTACTGCACACCAAGAAGAGAGGAGTGAGTTACTGCACATCAAGAAGAGAGGAGTGAGTTACTGCACACCAAGAAGAGAGGAGTGAGTTACTGCACATCAAGAAGAGAGGAGTGAGTTACTGCACACCAAGAAGAGAGGAGTGAGTTACTGCACATCAAGAAGAGAGGAGTGAGTTACTGCACACCAAGAAGAGAGGAGTGAGTTACTGCACACCAAGAAGAGAGGAGTGAGTTACTGCACATCAAGAAGAGAGGAGTGAGTTACTGCACATCAAGAAGAGAGGAGTGTGTTACTGCACACCAAGAAGAGAGGAGTGAGTTACTGCACACCAAGAAGAGAGGAGTGAGTTACTGCACACCAAGAAGAGAGGAGTGAGTTACTGCACACCAAGAAGAGAGGAGTGAGTTACTGCACACCAAGAAGAGAGGAGTGAGTTACTGCACACCAAGAAGAGAGGAGTGAGTTACTGCACACCAAGAAGAGAGGAGTAATTTACTGCACACCAAGAAGAGAGGAGTGAGTTACTGCACATCAAGAAGAGAGGAGTGAGTTACTGCACATCAAGAAGAGAGGAGTGAGTTACTGCACACCAAGAAGAGAGGAGTGAGTTACTGCACATCAAGAAGAGAGGAGTGAGTTACTGTACACCAAGAAGAGAGGAGTGAGTTACTGCACACCAAGAAGAGAGGAGTGAGTTACTGCACACCAAGAAGAGAGGAGTGAGTTACTGCACATCAAGAAGAGAGGAGTGTGTTACTGCACACCAAGAAGAGAGGAGTGAGTTACTGCACACCAAGAAGAGAGGAGTGAGTTACTGCACACCAAGAAGAGAGGAGTGAGTTACTGCACACCAAGAAGAGAGGAGTGAGTTACTGTACACCAAGAAGAGAGGAGTGAGTTACTGCACACCAAGAAGAGAGGAGTGAGTTACTGCACACCAAGAAGAGAGGAGTGAGTTACTGCACACCAAGAAGAGAGGAGTGAGTTACTGCACACCAAGAAGAGAGGAGTGAGTTACTGCACACCAAGAAGAGAGGAGTGAGTTACTGCACATCAAGAAGAGAGGAGTGTGTTACTGCACACCAAGAAGAGAGGAGTGAGTTACTGCACACCAAGAAGAGAGGAGTGAGTTACTGCACACCAAGAAGAGAGGAGTGAGTTACTGCACACCAAGAAGAGAGGAGTGTGTTACTGCACACCAAGAAGAGAGGAGTGAGTTACTGCACATCAAGAAGAGAGGAGAGAGTTACTGCACACCAAGAAGAGAGGAGTGAGTTACTGCACACCAAGAAGAGAGGAGTGAGTTACTGCACACCAAGAAGAGAGGAGTGAGTTACTGCACATCAAGAAGAGAGGAGTGAGTTACTGCACACCAAGAAGAGAGGAGTGAGTTACTGCACACCAAGAAGAGAGGAGTGAGTTACTGCACACCAAGAAGAGAGGAGTGAGTTACTGCACACCAAGAAGAGAGGAGTGAGTTACTGCACACCAAGAAGAGAGGAGTGAGTTACTGCACATCAAGAAGAGAGGAGTGAGTTACTGCACATCAAGAAGAGAAGAGTGAGTTACTGCACATCAAGAAGAGAGGAGTGAGTTACTGCACATCAAGAAGAGAAGAGTGAGTTACTGCACATCAAGAAGAGAGGAGTGAGTTACTGCACATCAAGAAGAGAAGAGTGAGTTACTGCACATCAAGAAGAGAGGAGTGAGTTACTGCACACCAAGAAGAGAGGAGTGAGTTACTGCACATCAAGAAGAGAAGAGTGAGTTACTGCACATCAAGAAGAGAGGAGTGAGTTACTGCACACCAAGAAGAGAAGAGTGAGTTACTGCACACCAAGAAGAGAGGAGTGAGTTACTGCACACCAAGAAGAGAGGAGTGTGTTACTGCACACCAAGAAGAGAGGAGTGAGTTACTGCACACCAAGAAGAGAGGAGAGAGTTACTGCACATCAAGAAGAGAGGAGTGAGTTACTGCACACCAAGAAGAGAGGAGTGAGTTACTGCACACCAAGAAGAGAGGAGTGAGTTACTGCACATCAAGAAGAGAGGAGTGAGTTACTGCACACCAAGAAGAGAGGAGTGAGTTACTGCACACCAAGAAGAGAGGAGTGAGTTACTGCACATCAAGAAGAGAAGAGTGAGTTACTGCACATCAAGAAGAGAGGAGTGAGTTACTGCACACCAAGAAGAGAAGAGTGAGTTACTGCACACCAAGAAGAGAGGAGTGAGTTACTGCACACCAAGAAGAGAGGAGTGTGTTACTGCACACCAAGAAGAGAGGAGTGAGTTACTGCACACCAAGAAGAGAGGAGTGAGTTACTGCACACCAAGAAGAGAGGAGTGAGTTACTGCACACCAAGAAGAGAGGAGTGAGTTACTGCACACCAAGAAGAGAGGAGTGAGTTACTGCACATCAAGAAGAGAGGAGTGAGTTACTGCACACCAAGAAGAGAGGAGTGAGTTACTGCACATCAAGAAGAGAAGAGTGAGTTACTGCACATCAAGAAGAGAGGAGTGAGTTACTGCACACCAAGAAGAGAAGAGTGAGTTACTGCACACCAAGAAGAGAGGAGTGAGTTACTGCACACCAAGAAGAGAGGAGTGTGTTACTGCACACCAAGAAGAGAGGAGTGAGTTACTGCACACCAAGAAGAGAGGAGTGAGTTACTGCACACCAAGAAGAGAGGAGTGAGTTACTGCACACCAAGAAGAGAGGAGTGAGTTACTGCACACCAAGAAGAGAGGAGTGAGTTACTGCACATCAAGAAGAGAGGAGTGAGTTACTGCACACCAAGAAGAGAGGAGTGAGTTACTGCACACCAAGAAGAGAGGAGTGAGTTACTGCACACCAAGAAGAGAGGAGTGAGTTACTGTACACCAAGAAGAGAGGAGTGAGTTACTGCACATCAAGAAGAGAGGAGTGAGTTACTGCACATCAAGAAGAGAGGAGTGAGTTACTGCACATCAAGAAGAGAGGAGTGAGTTACTGCACACCAAGAAGAGAGGAGTGAGTTACTGCACACCAAGAAGAGAGGAGTGAGTTACTGCACACCAAGAAGAGAGGAGTGAGTTACTGCACACCAAGAAGAGAGGAGTGAGTTACTGCACATCAAGAAGAGAGGAGTGTGTTACTGCACACCAAGAAGAGAGGAGTGAGTTACTGCACACCAAGAAGAGAGGAGTGAGTTACTGCACACCAAGAAGAGAGGAGTGAGTTACTGCACACCAAGAAGAGAGGAGTGTGTTACTGCACACCAAGAAGAGAGGAGTGAGTTACTGCACATCAAGAAGAGAGGAGTGAGTTACTGCACATCAAGAAGAGAGGAGTGAGTTACTGCACATCAAGAAGAGAGGAGTGAGTTACTGCACATCAAGAAGAGAGGAGTGAGTTACTGCACACCAAGAAGAGAGGAGTGAGTTACTGCACACCAAGAAGAGAGGAGTGAGTTACTGCACACCAAGAAGAGAGGAGTGAGTTACTGCACACCAAGAAGAGAGGAGTGAGTTACTGCACATCAAGAAGAGAGGAGTGTGTTACTGCACACCAAGAAGAGAGGAGTGAGTTACTGCACACCAAGAAGAGAGGAGTGAGTTACTGCACATCAAGAAGAGAGGAGTGAGTTACTGCACACCAAGAAGAGAGGAGTGAGTTACTGCACACCAAGAAGAGAGGAGTGAGTTACTGCACACCAAGAAGAGAGGAGTGAGTTACTGCACACCAAGAAGAGAGGAGTGTGTTACTGCACACCAAGAAGAGAGGAGTGAGTTACTGCACATCAAGAAGAGAGGAGAGAGTTACTGCACACCAAGAAGAGAGGAGTGAGTTACTGCACACCAAGAAGAGAGGAGTGAGTTACTGCACACCAAGAAGAGAGGAGTGAGTTACTGCACATCAAGAAGAGAGGAGTGAGTTACTGCACACCAAGAAGAGAGGAGTGAGTTACTGCACACCAAGAAGAGAGGAGTGAGTTACTGCACACCAAGAAGAGAGGAGTGAGTTACTGCACACCAAGAAGAGAGGAGTGAGTTACTGCACACCAAGAAGAGAGGAGTGAGTTACTGCACACCAAGAAGAGAGGAGTGAGTTACTGCACACCAAGAAGAGAGGAGTGAGTTACTGCACACCAAGAAGAGAGGAGTGAGTTACTGCACACCAAGAAGAGAGGAGTGAGTTACTGCACATCAAGAAGAGAGGAGTGAGTTACTGCACACCAAGAAGAGAGGAGTGAGTTACTGCACACCAAGAAGAGAGGAGTGAGTTACTGCTGTTGGAGAAGCAACTTGACATTGAGTTCGCTTGAGCTCTGCTACTCCCAACCTTGTCCAACAATGCAGGTCCAGCAGAAATAGTGGCATATCTGCTTTACCAACTAAAGTATACCTGTGGGGAAAGTGAGGATCTGTGCTTGCTGACCACCTCCTTGGCTGTCTGGCTGCAGTGGTCAGCATGCAACTTTCCAGCTTGCATATGTGCTCACTGGTAACAGCCTTGCAGCATGTGAGAGCTCCCAATTTGCCCCCTTTCCATGGTTAGTGGCTAATGAAGCCTGGCATGTTTATGTTACAATCTTCTTATAGATTTACAAATATCAGGATTGATCCCTTGTTTTACTGGGTTGGAGAGCTATTAAAATGTAATCCATGTGCTGCTGAATACGGATGTTCAGCGGCACATGTTTCTATGCCTAGAGGCATTGATGTGCAGGTTCTGACACATTTGAATTTGGCATCTGAGGATCAGCTCTCCCAAAATAATCTGTACAATCTGCAGCTACAGGAATATATACTGGCAGAGGTGTTAAAACTTGTGTGTTACTTTAGTTTTTCCTGCTCACAATCTAGCAGCAGCTTAGTGAGTGTTTTTGTCCCAATTAGGGAGGAGCACATATAGAGTTCTCGCTTCTTTTATTGCCCTCCATTGATAGGTTGTCTGTTAGAGGAGCGTGCAGTATTATTTGGCTGCTAAAATAGGGCAGCTCGTTCTTTATCTTTACTGGAGAGGCAGTGTATGACCTAAAAAAAATCTATTAACACCACAGAGAGCTGAAGAGACGCCTGCGAGCACACTGCTCTCTGTGTAGTGAAATCACAAGATGGTCTCAGGACTGTTCTAATAATCTCTGTGTAACCTCTGCATTTGGCAGTAGTCTTGCTAGAACCACAGTAATGATGTCCTAGGAGAATACAGATGTAAAAAAAGAAAAAAATAATACATTGTCAAAGAAAGAGAATGTGAGAAATAGATATAGTGTACCTCACAGCTCAGGCTACAGCATAGACATAGGAGTTGTTTCAAAGCCATTTGAGAAGTCTCACTTTTTTGGAGAGGAAACTGTCATTCACTTTCATTGTCTACCAGGTGTAAATGTTCACCTGGCTCTGAATTAGCCCCAAGATAGACAATGAAAGTCAATGGCAGGTTTGTCTGTTAAAAAATGAGTGAGAATTCTCACCTGTATCTGAAACCACGCCATGGTCAGGAGTCGATTTGGCCACTTTTAAAGTGGAAGTTCATTCTCGTATACCTAAACTGACCAGATGATCCATTTTTGGTGGAAAAGTCAAACTGTGAGGCATTGTGTCTACCCAAAAACTCTTAAATGTCCCTCTTTGTGGACATTAGCGGGAAGACTATCCCACCAAATCCAAAACATCTGGTCAGTTGGGGTCCTGCTCATTCTCTGAATGGTGGTAGTGGAATTTATGGGCTGTCTGAGTGATCACCATTTTCTCTTATGGACCAGAGATATCCAAGTTGTGCTTTAAGTGTTTGATCAGGGGTGGGCCTACACCTACCTATGCACAGAGCAGTAGGAGCATTGATTGCTGCAGATGTTTCTTCAAAAGCCCACCACACCATACTTTGACTACACCCGTTACCCTGTAAAGTCCTCATTTTGTAACACTTCTGAGTCACCCAAAATGACCCTCTGAGGCAGGGAGACTATGGACTTACACTTTATGATAGTACTGCAGTTTTAGAAACAAAGGGACAATATAGCAGGGTGTTACTCTGATAGTGAGGCTATAGCAGTGCGAAACTTAGGCTGGGGCAAGGGCAAGGAGGGATGTGTTAGAAGCACTTCTGCTTCATGGTGAGATTGGGTAATATTCAGCCCGGCCAGCCCCAAAGCAGCGGGAAAACTATTACACCTCCATATGGCTAGCCCAACCCCGGCTGCAGTACTGAATGGAAGGGTGCCATGTGCTTTGTATTGGACTAAAGGTACCATGTGATCTGCTTACCAAACCCCTGAATAACTTATTAATTCTGAGATGGCAAACAAATAGCATGTGGGGGTGATCAGTGGTGGGGTGGTCACGCGGGGGGAAGATCAGAAGCAATGTTAGAAAATATTATTTTACAGAAAGGGTAGTAGATGCTTGGAACAAACTTCCAGCAGAGGTAGTTGAAAAATCAACAGTCACTGAATTTAAACATGCCTGGGATAAGCACACATCTATCCTAAGATAAAGAGTACATACAGTATACACATAAGGGCAGACTAGATGGACCGTATGGTCTCCTTCTGCCGTCAACCTTCTATGTTTCTATGTGTTTTGTTAGATCTACACCAAACTATGTGGACCGCCCCATGGAGAGGTTGCCTTACATACATACTTATGCGTAATATATGCATAAATTATATGTTCTAACACACATCCTAAAGTCCTCAGTACATAGGCCTACTTCTCAAATGTATCAACTTCAACTCTTCTCTGGGCTTAAAGCGGTCCTTCACTCTTATCTATCTTATATGTTTCCCACACCCTGTACATACAGATTGCTCACATTAAAAATCATCCTACCTGCATCTACTGCATGTTATGAGCATTTAAACATCCAGGCTCATGGAACATCAGGCAGCCTGCAAACAGGAAGTGCCTTCTGACTGTGCTGCTCTGCATTCTGGGACTGCTGACCTTTCCATGACCCCAGCTCTTCTCTGTCTGTGCAAAGCACAGCTATAACCCGCCCCCCTGTACTTTATCCCACTCGCCTCTCCTCAGTAAAGGTGATGCTTCTGAGGCAAGATGGCGGCACCCGTATTCTAAAGTCCTGAACAGAGTTGCATCCCAGTGGGGGAAAGAATAATAAGTAAGTGACTAAAAACTTAAAATATATTAATTTTAGATGCTGGGGATCGTTTTTTAAGGGTTTGGCTTTTCAAAAAATCATGCTGAATGTCCGGTTTAAGCTCTCTTGGAGCTTATGTAACAATTTGTTCTGCGCTAGAGTAACATTGTACCATTCAATGTACCATTTGCTTCTGCTAACAAATTGTTACATTTCCCAGGGAGAATGTGCACTGTGGCGGAGATAAGATGATTCATGTCTTCTAACCCAAACTCCGAAGCTCCTTTCACACCTATTCGAGGCATAGCAGCACCGATGTCTCTCCCATCAATGTTGGGGTAAAAAGTGTGTTTTATAGCGTGGAAAATACTATGTATATATACACAGGATGTACAAAGAGCTTTCCAGCGACACCCCTCTTCTACAGAAACAAGCCGTTGACTCACTGCCACAAGGAACTTTTTATTTTTATATATGTATCTATAGATAAAGGTGGTCCCCGGAAAGTTATGCATGTTTTAGCTGAATATATATATATGTATATATATATATTTATACAGCCTGTAAAATAAAGAAGAATAGTTTTGCAGCAAAGCTCTAAGAACGCTGGCGAGGTCGGTTTTTGGGTCGACCGGGATTCCCAAGGAGCACAGACCAAAACCCTGAATAGTGCAGATGGTGGTGGCTGTCGGCGGTGTGTTGGGGGGCCCTGAATACAGCAAGCTCCAAACCACCATGTGCAATGCAATGCCAATGTGGTGTAAAGCATGGCACTATTAGCGACAAAGAAGGCTATATACACAGACATGCAGGAACATCCCAAACATCCTCTTCTGAGAGATCAGCTCTCTGGCAGGTATAATTAGGCTTTCATTTAGCAGGATGCTAACACATTGTCTTTAAAGCGGACCTTCACTCTAAATAAGAGTCTATCTTATATGTTTCCCACACCATGTACATACAGATTGCTCACATTAAAAATCATCCTACCTGCATCTACTGCATTTTATAAGCCTTTAAACATCCAAGATGGCGGCTTATGGAAGCTGCCATTTTTGCAGGCAGCCTGCAAACAGGAAGTGCCTGCAAACAGGAAGTGACTGTGCTGCTCTGCATTCTGGGACTGCTGACCTTTCCCTGACCCCAGCTCTGCTCTGTCTGAGCAAAGCACAGCTATAACCCGCCCCCCTGTACCTTATCCCACTCTCCTCTCCTCAGTAAGTGTGATGCTTCTGAGTCAAGATGGCGGCGCCCGTATCCTAAATTCCCGAACAGAGTTGCAGCCCAGTGGGGGAAAGTATAATAAATTAGTGACTAAACATGTAAAATATATTAATTTTAGATGCTGAGGAATTGTTTTTTAAGAGTTTGGGCTTTTCATTAAATCATGGTGAAGGTCCGGTTTAAGGTCAGGCTCTGACCTGTGGTTTTAGCATGCTGTCATTCTAGGACATGCAGTATCGATCTGAATGAGATTTGAATCACAGCAATTGACCAACTTTGGGAGATAAGTTGGACAATCAATTCAATCTAGATAAATTGAAAATTGTGGAATGCAGAGGCAAGCTACTTTATTAAGTGGCAAGCAAAGAGGGTCCTTCTAAGGCCGAATTTTTTTGGTGGTGTGACAACACCCTTACCTCATAATTCTTTGAAAAGGTCTGGCACCGGTGTGGCTGGCGTATGCTTTGAAGCTGTGTTTGCTCGAGTCTGCATCCTGCTAAATGTTTATCCCCCACCCCACTTTCCAAAATGGCAAGCCAGGTATATATGCTTGTCCTTGTGATTACTTCATTGTCCATGCAGTGTCATTGAAATTGACCCATCGGGTGTGAAAACTCACCCAATGAAAAGCAAATAGTTTGGCATATTTTCAGCTTGTGGCACTGAAAAGTCCTGACTTGCTGAGCCTCTTAATTATGTCTAATCCTTAATGTTCTCAAGTTGTGAAATTTTCCAGTAAATCCGGTGTGAATAAAGCATCCCTTTTTAAAAATGTCTTGGCACACAAATGCCGGTGCTTTTATTAGTGGAGTATGTCACAATGGGCTTCCTCCTATTTCTGCTATTCTGTGCATAAAGGGCTCACCTTCCTGTTGTGCCACCTGGGTATTCTCAGAGGCACGAGCTAGCTCATAAGTCATGAGATTGCTGTTCCTCCATCTGTCTTGCCTCCCCCTCCTCAGACTGGCATGGAGTAAACCTCCTTCGCTATTATCCTCTTTAGCGGACTATACGGTTAAGTTCATTGTGTTAGTGGTTCACAAAGTATTAATGAGGCCAAGGCAGCCAGGCATAATTAGGAATCAGCAGTGAACTTTTTTACTGATCTTCCAGACATGTCTTTTTGTAACCAAGTGAGAAGCATGGCTATATCACCCCACTGTGATAATCACAGACAGCAAGAACATTGTATTGGCTGTGGGATGGATTTTTGGCCGTTTGGCAGAAATTTGGGAGTGAGTCCCCCAAAATGACCCTCTGAGGCAGGAGAAGCTATGGACTTACACTTTATGATAGTACTGCAGTTTTAGAAACAAAGGGACAGTATGGCAGGGTATAACCATGATACTGAGGCTATAGCAGTGCAAAAGGTTAGGTTGGAGCAAGGAGGGATGTGTTAGAAGCACTTCTGCTTCATGGTGAGGCATAATTAGGAATCAGCAGTGAACTTTTTGTTACTGATCTTCGATTTCTTTTTGTAAACAAGTGGGAAGCATGGCTATATCACCCGACTGTAATCACAGACAGCAAGAACATTGTATTAGCTGTGGGATGGATTATTGGCCTTTTGGCTGAAACTTGGGGTGCTGTAATTTTCACTATGAAAACGAAGCTTCAATTAGGGGAAGCCTGTCCTTTTAGTTGGAAGATGGTTTTGAATGGAGACGCCTGCATTTCTGTCCAACAGATCATTCTTAGTTCTGTCTGAGAAAGTTGGTCACCACTCAGATCAATGATAAGTGTCTGGGAACAGAGTTCATTTTGTTTGTGGCCCCTGGGGTGCCACCCAGGATGCCTGAACTCCTAATCATGCTTCCTGGTTGTGCAGTAGTATGACTGGTAACAGCACTATATTTTTGTTTCTTTGGCATAACCTTTCTAACCAGATCAGTTTTTTTTTATGTTAAATGCTTTTATGAGTGTAAGCCCAACTAGGTCTGGGCACAGATTATTTTAATTATGATTTAGGCCCCACTGCACGTGTTTGTCATATTTTGGCATGCATAATATTTCTTCTGTGTGGAACTAGGCTGCCCATATCCCCCCCCCCCCCCCTTAGAATTCTAGGGACAGGGGCCATAAGGGTATCTGGCTTCTCTTACTACCCATGGTTTGGGAAACCCATATCAGACTCTTGGGGGAGGACCTATCCGTATTCTTTGTATGGAGTCGTTGACTCAATGCCACAAGGCACTCTATATTTTTCTATAGATAAAGGGTGTTCCTGAAAAGCTTTGCATGTTTTAGCTGATATATACGTATACAGCCTGTAAAAGAAAGAAGAGTAGTTTTGCTGCAAAGCTCTAAGAATGCTGGCAAGGTCGGTTTATGGGTTGGGATTCCCAAGGGGCACGGACCAAAACCCCGGATAGTGCAGATGGTGGTGGCTGTCGTCAACTATGTGGGGCAGTAGGTCAATAGTGCGGAAGCTCAGAAGTGTGCTGAGGGGGGCGCCATCGCACTTCCATGCTATGGCTGGCCCTGCATACAGCAAGCTCAAAACCACCATGTGCAATGCAATGCCAGTGTGGTGTAAAGCATGGCACTATAGAAAGAAGCCTATATACACAGACATGCAGGAACACCCCAACAATTCTCTTCTGAGAGATCAGCTCTCTGTAAGGTAGGATAATTAGGCTTTCACTTAGCAGGCTGCTAACATATTGTCTTTAAGGTCAGGCTCTGACCTGTGGTTTTAGCATTTTGGGGGAGGACCTTCTTTGTATGGCCCCTGGATTGTGCAAACTCTTTTTACTAGGATGGGGAGTGGTTTTAAACTGATATTTCAGGCAAAGCCAATTGCTAGGCCATTGTGTCGGGCTACCTTTGGCACTGTCCTAAACTGTTTTCCATGGCTGAAATATCAAGGTTTACAGTTTTACCTCATAATTTCTCTTTCAAAGCATGTGGGTGGGAACCTGTGATGTGATGCTGCATAGTAATCAGTATAATGGGTAGGCGCTGCTGGGAGCGAGCGTGCTTGCTGGGTGGGAGTACCACTCAAGCCATCAATACAGAGAGAGGCATGGTGTGGACTGGCTCCTTGAACTTGTATTGGTAACCCACATCAGCAGGGGGCACTGGGGGGGGGCAGATGTGGAAGTAAATGTCCTCATTCAGGTCACCAGGCTGAGAGGAGGCATGCTGCTGGAGGAATGCTTGGCAAGGTAATATGCTGTTTATTTTTTTTAACCTTTTGCTTGAAGCATCCCTTTAACCCTAGCCTTCTCTCAGAAACCACATGCTTTGATAAGACCCTTATTGTGTTTTGACTTGAGCACTTTTTCTTTGAGTTATGTTTAGTAGTGTCTTTCACATAGACCTAAAAAACAGACAGCAAGGCGGCTAAGTATTTTCACTATATCCAGTCCAGAAGTCCCAGAAGTGATGACAGTTGGGTAGTCCGCCACCAGGTGGCGCAGTTACTGCAAGATCCAGAGCTGTAACTCCTCCCGGCCCGCTATAAAAATGAGCTGTCTCAATAGAATTCCCCTAGATTTCATCTTGCAGTACTGCTGCGAGGATCGTCTAGAAATCTCTCTCTGGATACGGCAGCTGAGCGGGGCATTTTAAGCCTGTCGGCCGCTGCACCCCTATTGCCACTGTCCCTGTGGACCCACTTATGCCTCCCAGCCTTAGCTGCCAGGACGGTGAAGGTAGGGAGAACGCTGGGGTCAGGCGTTGACAGAGCTAGGCTCTGGGCCGCAGACCCTCCCTTAAAGGGTAGCCGGCCATAGGCGTCTGTGCCCACAAGCTTTATTGTTCTCTTTGTGTTCATTCTTTACTTCATGTTTTTTACCTCATGTTTATACTTCATGTTTTACTGCTGGCTGTGTGGATACTCGCCTTCCCTCGTTCCCTCGCCTCTTCTCGTTCTCCTCCATCTTGAAGCTGTGAGGGGGGGGGCGAGAGCGGCGCTCTTCAGGGCCTCCTTCGGCGTGCTGCGCTGCCTCCTGCCGCGGCCTCGGTGTGTAGCTGCAGGGCGCTCCGCGTGGTGGGGGTCCCTGCATGTGCCTCCCTTCCTCCTGCTCTTTTGGCGCCATTTTAGCCGCTGTGGGCGCCTTCTGGCGCACCCGCAGCGAGGGGGCGGGGCAGCGTGATGACGCGTTTTGCATCACGTTGCGCGGCCCGCCCCCCGAGGTTCGGCTGTGACTGCGCTCGGGCGCCATTTTCTGCTGGAAGAGGCTCTTTGCTCTGGGGTCATCTGCGGACCCTGCGAGGGTCCCCATCGTGCAGGCAGGTTTCAGGTCGCCATCCACTGCTGCAGCTTCTCTTGCCTGCCTTCCGCCCCGCCCCCCCCACCGCTACCTCGCCGGTCAGGTTCTGTGAGTCCCTTGTTGTTTATATCTTGTTTTTTTGTGGTGCATGCGCTGTGGGATGCTCATGAATCTTTCCGCTTGTGTTTTCTAGGTGGGCTCCCCTTTGCCAGCTGAGGGTTGTGGTTCCTCCCGGTCTCCTACCACCCCCCCCTCTCTCTCCGCACCCTCCACCCTTAAGAGGGATCATAAAAAAAGGGACTAATTTGGGGATCGCTCAGGTTTGGGCCGTTAGCGCTTTGTAACCTGCATTTTTTCTCTATAATCACCATAATGGAGGCTTCTGGGGATGGTGAGCTAGGGGCCCCTTCTGGGCGGGTGAGGCTCTGCCCCATGTGCGGTACCAGCCCCCTGCACGGTTTGTGTCACTTGCGCCAGGAGCGTATTTTTGGAGCATGATAGGACAGGCGTCCCTGCCCCTAGGCCTCCTTTGCCTGCGGCCTCGTCAACTCCCCCACTACTGCAGTCAGCCCTCAGCGAGGGGGAAGCCAGCAGGGGGTCCCAAGCCGATGTGGCACACCGGGTGGCCAGCCTGGAGAGATAGTTCTCTCGCACGGCTAATGGGAAGGCCACGAGTAAGAAGCGGCACATCGAGCCAGGTTACTCGGATTTTGCTGACGATGATGATCTTTTTGGAGGTCGAGACTCCATGGAGGAGGGAGAGTTGTTAAAGGACTCCGCTTTCTCAGGGGATCGGTCGCTTGGCTATGACAGCGAGCCTGGTTCCTCCTCGGACGAGGATATGTGGCTCCCTGATGACACGGAGAAGTTGCTGTCTTCTGTGTTTGAGACTTTGCATATTGTCCCTCCTAAAGCGGCTAAGAGGAAGCATGGTGATTTATTTCAGCCTGAGAGACAGAAGCTTGTTTTCCCGGAGCAGGCCCACTTTTCCAATGGTGTTTAAGGAATGGGAAAGACCTAATAGATTGCCATCTGTGCCTAAGGGCCTGGACAGGCGGTATCCCTTCCCTGAGGAGCTGATCCGCCTCTGGTCCCGTCCCCCCGATGTGGATGCCCCTGTGTCGGGGTTATCCAACACTACGGTTATGCCGTCACCCGATACTGCTTCCTTGTGCGACCCTGCTGACAGGCGCATGGATCAGCTGGCTTGTCATGCGCTCACCTTTGTGGGTGTTGGGCTTCACCCTGTCTGTGTCGCGGCCATTGTCTCTTTGGCCATCAGGAAGAAGGTGAGGAGCTTTGGTGATTTTGCCAAATCTCGCAAGCGGGAGGAGGAGTATAAAGACCTCAAAGCCTGTGTGGATTTTATTGCTTTTGTAGTCTCAGCCATGGACGATAGTGCTCTGCTTGTTGCGTTTCGTCGGTCGCTCTGGCTGCGATAGTGGTCAGCTGACGCTGCGGCCAAGAAGTCGCTCACTAGGATCCCCTTCCTGGGGCTCAGGTTATTCGGCGAGCGTTTGGACCTTCTGGCCAAGGATGGAAGACTCCCTTAGCGACGGAAGCCTGCGCGGTCCTTTCGGGGTTCTTCTGCTTATCACTCCTTTTGAGGAGGAAGAGGCTCTTCATTTTCAGGTGGCCGCATTGATTCCTGGGGTCGAGGTAGGTCTCGCGGGGAGCTGGGAGCTAAATCCAAACCCACTGCCAAGCCCTCTCAGGCATGAGGGGGCGCCCTCACCCATCCAGGTGGGGGGACGGCTTATGCTATTAGCTCACATCTGGAGGCAGCACGTCTCGGATCGGTGGATTCAGGAGGTGGTTTCCTCCGGTTACAAGATAGAGCTGGCAGTTTGGCCGCCCTCAAGATTTCTTCGGTCGCGGATTTCCCGGAACACCTTGACGGCGCAGGGCCTAAGGATGGCCGTTCAGAGCCTTCTGCTCGAGGGTTCTACACCAATCTGTTCACGGTGCCCAAGAAGGACGGAAGGCTGCGACCTATCCTGGATCTGAAGGGTCTCAACAAGTTTTTCAGAGTCAGGCATTTCCGCATGGAGACCCTACAATCCGCGGTGAGCTCGCTTCGACCCGACGACTTCATGACCACGCTGGACATCAAGAATGCTTATCTGCACATCTCGATTTTTCAGGGGCATCAGAAGTTCCTGAGGTTTGCGCTGGAGGATCAGCATTATCAGTTTGTGGCTCTGCCATTCGGGATAGCCTCAGCTCCCTGTGTTTAAAAGGTGCTGGCAGGCATTATGGCCATCCTGAGGAACCGGGGCATTCGTGTTCTTCCTTATCTGGACGATTTGCTGATTGCAGCTTAGTCCCTTCAGCAGGCCGAGAGCGACACCCGGACGGTGTTATCCACTCTTGAGAATTTCGGATGGGTAATCAATTACCCCAAGTCTTCTATCACTCCCTCAATGGTGAGGTCCTTCCTGGGCATGACGTTGGACACCTCTCAGGTCAAGGTATTCCTGCCCCAGCAGAAGGTGGAGGGCCTCCAGACGCAGGTGCAGGCCCTACTGGCTTGTCAGCTGCCATTGATCCGTCTGGGGATGAAACTGGTGGGCCTCATGGTGTCCTGCTTCGAGGCAGTGCCCTTCGCCCAGTTTCACATGAGACCTCTTCAATTGAATCTGTTTGCCGGTTGGGACCGGACGCAGGAGTCCCTGGATCAGGAATTTTCACTGTCCCCCATGGTCAGACAGTCCCTCTTGTGGTGGTTGGACTCCAGAAATCTGTTGGTGGGCAAGTCCTTTCTGACTCCCCTGTGGGAGATAGTTACCACGGATGCCAGTCTGACCGGCTGGGGAGGTTTTTGGCAAATGCTGAAGTTCCAGGGTCAGTAGGGGCCACAGGAGGCCCACTTACCCATCAATCTCCTGGAGCTGAGAGCAATTCGGTTGGTACTTCTTCAATTGACTCCCCATCTAAGAGGTCGTGCGATTCAGGTCCGCTCAGACAATCAGACGGCTGTCGCCTACATCAATCACCAGGGCGGGACTCGGAGCAAGCGAGTTCTTCAGGAGGTGTCCCTGATCCTGACTTGGGCGGAGGAGAATGTTCCCTGCATCTCGTCGGTTTACATTCCTGAGGTAGAAACCCTGGAGGCGGACTCCCTGAGCAGGGGGACTTCTCGTTTGGGGGAATGGTCTCTCAGCAACAAGATCTTTCACGCTCTGTGTCTCCGCTGGGGTCAGCCGGACGTGGACCTATTTGCGTCCAGACACATTCACAAGCTTTCAAGGTTCGTCTCCCTGTCAAGAGATCCTCTGGGCGGAGTTCAGGCTCCTTTATGCATTTCCTCTGTTTCCACTCCTGGACCGAGTGCTGCGCAAGATAGCCCAGGAGGGGGTACCAACCATCCTGGTGGCTCCTCGCTGGCCGAGGCGGAGTTGGTTCGCGGACATAGTTCAGATGTCATTCGATCGTTACATCATGCCCGACGACCCAGGGCTTCTCACTCAGGGATCGTTGCGGCACCTCAATTTACAGACACTGGCTTTGACGGCCTGGCTATTGACTCCTCAATCCTAACAGAAAAGGGGCTGTCGGCCACAGTTGTTCAGACCATGATTCAGGCGCGGAAGAAGTCGTCTTCCATGATTTACTACAGAGTTTGGCATGCCTACATTTCTTGATGTGAATCCAAGAGTTTCCCTTGTTGCACTTTTTCTATTTCTAGGATTTTGGAATTTTTACAACACGGATTAGACTTGGGTCTACAGCTGGGCACCCCCAAGGGCCAGGTCTCGGCCTTGGCCATCTTTTTCCAAAGATCCTTTGCCAATCGTAGACTGATCAGGACTTTTTTCCAAGGAGTTACCCATGTACATCCACCGCGTAAGCCTGTATTACCGGTCTGGGATTTGAATTTGGTGCTTTCTGCTCTCCAAGGTCCCCCCTTTGAGCCTTTGTGAGACACTGCATTGTCTATCTTGACCCTAATGGTGGTCTTTTTGGTAGCTATCACCTCGGTGCGTTGTGTGTCAGAACTGGCCTCTCTTTGTATGAAACCTCCTTACTTTGAACGGCATAAGGCTAAGGTGGTTTTTCGCTTTAAACCTGATTTTTTGCCTAAGGTCGTTTCTCCCTTTCATTTTAATGAGGAAGTTGTTTTGCCTTCCCTGTGTTCAGAACCTTCTAATTCTAAGGAAAGGACCATCCATGCCTTGGATGTGGTCATAGCCATTAAGTACTACTTGGTTGTGACTGAATCTTTCAGGAAGTCGGATTCACTCTTTGTTCTCACGGAAGGTTCCAGAAAGGGTTTGCCTCCGGCCAAGTCCACTCTCAGTAAGTGGATTAGACAGCGGTGGTGCAAGCATATTCTGCCAAGGGGAAGGATCCCCCTTTTCGTATTACAGCTCATTCTACTGGAGCTATTGGTGCTTCCTTGGCTTTTCAGCACCAGACCTCTGTTGAACAAGTTTGTAAGGCCGCCACTTGGTCTTCTGTTCATACTTTTTCAAAGTTTTACAAGTTTTACAAGGCCTCAACTGACGCTGCTTTTGGCCGAAAGGTGCTTCAGGCAGTAGTGAGATGAACTACTTGCTGTTCCGCACTGGGGATCCCGCCCTAATATACATTGCTTTTGGATGTCCCAATTGTCATCACTGGGACGACCTGGACTGGATATAGTGAAAAATACAATTCTGTGAAACTCACCTGTAGAATTGTTTTTGAATATATCCAGCCCAGGTAGTCCCACCCCACCCTTGGTTTCATTATCTCTTGTTTGCCTGTTATGGTGATTACCTTTTATAATGGACCGTTGTTCTTAGGTTTTTGTTGGAGAGAGTACATGCTGAAGTTATGTGAGTTAACATGGTTTCTTGGCCTCCCGGCCTGTCTCCTTTTACTGCTTTTTGACCTCTGGGAATTCTATTGAGACAGCTCATTTTATAGGTGGCCGGGAGGAGTTACAGCTCTGGATCTTGCAGTAACTGCGCCACCTGGTGGCGGACTACCCAACTGTCATCACTTCTGGGACGACCTGGACTGGATATATTCAAAAACAATTCTACAGGTTAGTTTCACAGAATTGTATTATTGCCTCATTCCTGGCTAGTCCATTCATTATGTACCTCAGGCGAGGTACGGCTTGGTTAAAAAAAAACCAGCACCACCTGACCCAGCAGATTTAAGGTTCCTAAATAGCTAATCTAAAATCTGCTGGCTGACCTGACAAACCCACTGGCTGCATCCCTGACTTCGCTTAATCTGAGGCCCACTCCCACTCCCAGCGCCTCAACTAAAGGTGTGGGCCACCAAGAAAGGGATTTTGGGTAATCCCAGGGGTTTCAAACAGCAGGGCATCCCAGGGGGTAGGCAAGCGTCTGACCCTAGTGTTTTAGACTCCAGAGCCAGTGAAGAAAACAGGTAACAAATTTGATTTTGTAGCACTCTTAATACTGCGGGTGAGGGGTGACTATGGCCCCTATTTTATTAAAGTGGACCAACACCGAGAGGTGATCGGCCCGGAAATCTATAAGATTCCCGGGCCGATCACCTCCCACCCCGCGGGACATCCCGATCTCGTGAAACCCCCCCCAGACACCCCTAATCGCTTACCTGATCTTCGGCGCCGGCCGCCGCCGCCTCCCTCGCGCCCCTGTAGGCGTGCACGCGCCCGCGCCGGCCGTCTGCGAATGGCCGGCGGGGGCGCGCGCGCGCCGAAAGTGACGCGAGGGAGGCGGCGGCGGCAGCCGCTTGGACGTTCCTGATCCCCGCCTGGACGTTGGCGGGGATTGGACCGTCCAGTCACGTGGGAGCGGGGACAGGTAAGATTTTGGGGCTTTCTGGGGGGTTTCACACAGCGGGGCACCCCCGATCGGGGTGCCCCGCCGAAGTGGACCAAAACCCAGGATAGTCAAAATCCTGGGTGTTGGTCCACTTTAAAGCGGACCTTCACCCTTAATAAGAGCATGTCTTATATGTTTCTCCCACCTTGTACATACAGATTGCTCACATTAAAAATCATCCTACCTGCATCTACTGCATTTTCTGAGACTTTAAACATCCAAGATGGCGGCCCATGGAGGTGCAGGCGTCTTCTGACGCTCAGCGTTGTGGGATTGCTGACCTTTTCCTGACCCCAGCTCTGCTCTGTTTGTGCAAAGCACAGCTCTAACCCCGCTCCCCTGCACTTTTGACCCCTCTCCTCTGCTCAGTATGTGATGCTACTGAGCCAAGATGGCGGCGCTCGTATCCTAGAGAGCTGAACAGAGTTGCAGGCCAGTGAGGGAAAGAATAAAAAGTGACTAAAAACGTTAAGTATACTAATGTTAGATGCTGGGGAATAGTTTTTTAAGGATTTGGGCTTTTTATTAAATGATGCTGAAGGTCCGCTTTAAAGGGTGTTTGTTCGCTTTAATGTAAGCTTTTTCGAGAATATTGAGTTCTATTTGTCAGACATGATGTTGTACCCTCGTATGATAGTATGACATAATGCCCCCCCCCGGGTGCCCAGTTAACTCAACTTTCCCCGGAGCCCACAGCGCATGTGCGGCTGGGTGCCAGTATGACTTGTATCCCTTCTCAGCTGTAAAGTGCGGTTAGGGATTCTATTCAGCTTCTCCTGAAGCACATTAATATGCATGGCCGGGAGAAGCTGATTGGACTAGCAGCCACGTCTGCACCATGGGCTCAAGGAGAGGTGAGTTTACCCAGTGTTCTGGGGAGTTTTACACAGCAAGGTGTCCCAAGGGGGCGGACCAAACCTCAGGATAGGGCAAATCCTGGGTTTTGGTCCACTATATAGTACAACTAACTTTAAACACCTGTGAAAATGAACTTTTATATGATAAGCTATAGAAAAAAAAAAATTTGACTAATAAATACTATTTTACAAAAATCTTCTTGATAAATATGATAGGGTTGAGCAGCCTTCTGCCACACAAATGCAGATGGAGGTCCCCCCCATTCCCATAGGCAGTGTGGCACCCCCCATACCATTCCCATAGGCAGTGTGACATTTTCCCTTCCTATAGGCAGTGTAGCATTCTTCCCCCTTCCTATTCCCATAGGCAGTATGGCATCTCCCCATTCCCTTATAAGCAGCGTGGCACCACCCTCCCATTCCCTTATAGGCAGTGTGGCACCACCCTTCCATTCCCTTTTAAGCGGTGTGGCACCATCCATTCCCTCCCCGCAGGGCATCCAAAATTGGATCGAGATGCGGTCGCCACCGCGCTCGGAGCCGCTGAGCTAAGACGTCGGGTTAGACATCCATAGTTCAGCGGCTCCGAGTGCGCTTATTGGACGAGCGGCCGCGCATGCGACGTAGGACCGCAATGAGTTGATGCGGGAGATCTGGGAGGTTTCACAAAGCATGGCATCCCCGATCAGGGTGCCCCGGGGGAGTGGATCAAAACCCAGGATAGTCAAATTCCTGGGTTTTGGTCCACTTTAAAGGTGGGGTCTCTTTGAAGAATACTTCATCCTCCCGGCAGCTGTTTCTACTGCTTTTCAGTTACTGGAGGACGGGGGGGCAGCCAGAAGTATATTTAGGCCAGGAGAGACCACACCTTTTATCTTGCAGTCCCACCTTCAGCCGAGAGTTAACCCCTTCGTATCTGAGAAACCAATTTTACAGATGAGAATCACATCATTTTTTTTTTTTCTAATGTTAGCAAATATGTGTTTTTATGGAAGCAATTTGCAATCTAGCCGAGCAGTGCCGGAACTGCATCACTGCTACCCTCTAACCGGCCAACCACAAATGCTTGGCAAGGGCATGCGCCCTGCTAAAGGGATAGCACGGATGCGGCGCTGCTTGCACATGCGCTTCCAAGCGCATATGCATCCCTCTCCAGGGTGTTTCAGATTGCTGCACATAAAAATGAATTCACTCTTTTCTAACTCCTGCTGTGGTCAATTTTAAAAACAAAGTGGCAACTCCTGGAGCTGCAGGCCATCTACAAACAGGAAGTGCTGCTGGGTTTCTTGTTACTGTGCATTGTCAGTTATGTCTGTTGAATCCAGGCAGCAGCATGGCTGAGATGCTGGGAGAGGAAGCTTTGAATGAATGCAGTAGCAAATGAAAGTGCTGACAATGATTCAGTATCATGCATGCAGTTGCAGCAGCTGTGCCAGGCTGTTGGTTCTGTTTAAGTGCCAGCTATGTGAGACTTGTGTAGCTGACACTTCCCTCTTTTTAAAGAAATAAAATGAAAAAAAAAAAACAAGTTCACCTCCATGCGAGATCCATCGGTGCGTGTCTCCTCTTCTGCAGCGGGGGGGGGGGGGGGGGGGGCTCAGATTTTGACGCCATCCTGATCTTCCTGTATAAAAGCCGCTTCCAGATGGCAGTAGTGATCGGCAAAGGGGCAGGGGTCTCCCCACCTGGCTTCCACCAATCAGAACTGGCTGTCAGCAGTGATCAGTATTACATTTTCTGTGTTGTGTCCACGAGACCCCTATAACAGTTCTCAAGGCTTGAGGGGCTGGTAGGTCACCTGCGACAAGCGAGTGACATGCCATTAACCCTTCAGCCCCATTGTCTGCCTCCCCAAAGCCTGGCAGGGTGGGGGGAGAAGAGCCCGCACCCGGCAAGGGCTATGTGGGCTTGTAGCCTTCAGGGCCAGGGTACACCCAGGCTGGCCCCTGCACCCTGGTCTACAAGCCCCCTCAGCTGGTGCCTGGGCAGGCTATGCTTGGACGGGGGGACCTCAATCCATTTAAAAAAATGTTTTTTAATCCTTAAAAATTTAAAAAATGCATGGGTTCTGCTTTGGTGACCTTGTGCTTTCAGATTTAGCTGTTTGCATATTGATATTTAGGAAAATTAGTTTTTTACTTAGCTTTTTTAATTAATGTTTTAGGGAATCACTGTTCAACCAGTAAATTCCTCAAGGGCTTGCGTTCAGAAAACTGTGCCCATGACAAGCCTGGTACAGCTACAAAGCTTAAGCTGTATTTAGTAGCTGTATTTTCTTTCTTTACAATCTCCACTATTGGCCACCAGCGCTCACGTGGACGGAGCACCTACTACCCACATGAGCGCCGGACGGCCAATCACAGCACTGCATTCCTGGTGAAGATTATGGCATTCTGGCGGTTATGCATGAGGGGGCTACAGCATTCTGGCGGTTATGCATGAGGGGGCTACAGCATTCTGGCGGTTATGCATGAGGGGGCTACAGCATTCTGGCGGTTATGCATGAGGGGGCTACAGCATTCTGGATGCCCCCCCCCCCCAGCCTGTCTTACTGTGGCTGGACAAACACATGCACCTGCAGGGGTGTTGGTCTGCTTTAAAGGGGTTAAAGGAATAGAACTGGTGTGGCCAGTTATCATGACTGATGCCAGGAAGAAACAAGGAGGCAGGAATGTGACCATGAGCCAGGGTCTGGCAGGGGGGTGTTATGAGGATGGTCTGGAACTTGGTGGAGTTATTGCTGGTCAGTTGCACGGTACTATGGGTGAGTATCTATTGTTTATTGTGATTGCCCATAGAGCCCCTTTAAATTAGCCTGTTTTCTGAATTGAATTGATTTATGAGGGGGACCCTCACATTAAAACATGTTTGTACGAGCCTTCATCTGCTGCTGAGAAGGCCCAGCAGAAGGGAGAGAGTTCATTGGATGCTATTAAGAATTATACATTCGGTGCAATGAAAACTGAATGAAAGCTGCCGCCCCTGACAGGCAGCTCGGGGGGGGGGCAGAAAGGAATATAATTTAGCCCTTTGCCTGGAATGTTCCTTTAAAATGGACCAAAACCTATGCAGACGCGGCTCTTCGCAAATCAGCTTCTCTAGCCGCGCATATTAATGTATGGCTGGAGAAGCTGAATAGACTCCAGGGCCGGTTTTGGTCTGATTTAACTGTAGCAGCATCCCAATTGAGGACCTTCCCAGGGGTGATTGTTAAAAAGGGCCTTAAGTCATTTTGAATAGAAGTCCGCTTTAATAAGAATTGACATGAAGTTCAGAGTTTCAAGTTTTGTAGCCACAATACCCATTAGAAAAGAAGCCAAGTTCTGGGGAGTTGTATTCAGCACAGGGCTCTTGGGTTGCTATGGGAACAGGGAAGGCGTATTAGGTGCAGCAGGGGAAGATTGCAGCTATGCTGTGCTTTGCTCTGATGGTGGCAGCACAGGGCGACGTTGGAGCGCCTCACCCTCCTCTGGCCTGTCTGCAAGCTGCTGTCATCACAGGAGCCAGATATCTTTGATGTCATTTGTCACTTGGGGATTACCGCCATGCTTTATTTTCCTTACATCCACACATACGTGATTATGATGAAGTGACAGATGTTACAGCCTGACCCGGCATTGTCATGTCTGTGCTGAGCAGCTTTTCTCTCATTTGGCTGCTAGTTAGCTCAGTTTCTTTTACTTTATTCCTCATTAGCCTCTACCACATAAATATGGGTTAATGGGACCTAAACTCAAACCCAATCTGGAATGCTCCTCTGGTTAAAAAGGAACTAAACACTATCCTGGCTCATCAAGGACCCGGACCCACCTACTCCAGCTGCCTGAGTAGAAGAGCTACTTCCTTTGACTTATGGAGCTCTGAATCATGTGGGAACAGGAAACGGCAGCAGTGAAATGACGGCTTTTAGAGGCGGTATGGCTGCTGCGTGTGTGTGCAGCTGTTTTCTGTGCCCCACTGGATTGAGCTCTGCTGAGAAAAGGTGAATAACCCTTTAATGCAGGACTCACTTATGGCATGAGGGTTTTGGTCCACTTTAAAGTGGATCAAAACCCAGGATTTTGACTATCCTGGGTTTTGGTCCTTGCCCCTGGGAAACCCCAATTGGGGGTGCCCCGCTGTGTGATACCCCCCCCCCCCCGGTCACCAAAACAAACTCACCTTTCCTTGGTCCTACGGCACATGTACGGCTGCTCCTCCAATCAGCTCTTTTGGATCAGCTGGCATCCCTTTTTATCTAAGCCTTCGTCTAAGGCGAGTGGCTCTGAGCGCGCTGAGGGCCGCATCCCTTGCTACTCTCTAACAGGGAGTGTGCCCACACTGGCCACTCACAAATGCCTGGCGCGGGCACATGCCCTGCTAGCAGGATAGCAGGGATGTGGCTGCGGCTCGCGCATGCGCCGTTGGCGCGAAGAAAGAGGTAAATGTATAGGCGACCTGCGGGGTTTCACACATAGAAACATAGAAGGTTGACGGCAGAAGGAGACCATACGCTCCATCTAGTCTGCCCTTATGTGTATACTGTATGTACTCTTTATCTTAGGATAGATGTGTGCTTATCCCAGGCATGTTTAAATTCAGTGACTGTTGATTTTTCAACTACCTCTGCTGGAAGTTTGTTCCAAGCATCTACTACTCTTTCTGTAAAATAATATTTTCTAACATTGCTCCTGATCTTCCTCCTGACTAGCTTCAGGTTGTGCCCCCTTGTTCTATCATTAAGTTTCTTCTTAAAAACACTTCCCTCCTGAACCTTATTCAATCCCTTCACATATTTAAAGGTCTCAATCATGTCCCCCCCTCCCTTCTTTCCTCCAGACTGTACAAATTAAGTTCTTTAAGTCTCTCCTGATAAGTTTTAGGTTTAAGTCCTTCCACCATTTTCATTGCCCGCCTTTGGACACGTTCTATTTGAATAATGTCTTTTTGCAGGTAAGGTCTCCAGAACTGCACACAGTATTCTAGCTGTGGCCTTACAAGGGCTCTATACAGCGGCATCACAACCCCCCTCTTCCTACTGGTGATGCCTCGAGCTATGCAGCCGAGCATCCTGCTTGCTTTTCCCACTGCCTGGCTACACTGTCCACTCATCTTGCAGCTATTAGTAATCAGTACCCCTAAATCTCTCTCCTCCGAGGTCCTGGCTAACACAGTGCTGCCCATACGGTACTCAGAGCAGGGATTCCTTCTACCCAAGTGCATGATTTTACATTTAGAGACATTAAACTCTAGTTTCCACAGTTTTGACCATCTATCCAGTAAAGCTAAATCATTTTCCATGTTGCAGATACCTCCAGGAATATCCACCCTATTACTAACCTTTGTATCATCAGCAAACAGACAAACTTTTCCTACCAAGCCTTCTCCTATGTCACTTACAAATATATTAAAAAGAATGGGGCCCAGGACAGAGCCCTGCGGCACACCACTTGTAACTCGCCTTTGTTCAGATTGCACACCATTAACAACAACACTCTGATACCGATCCCTCAGCCAACTGGAAATCCACTGAACTATCCAGGGATTGAGTCCTACCTTCAATAACTTATCTATGAGCTCCTTATGTGGTACAGTGTCAAAGGCTTTGCTAAAATCCAGATAGGCGATATCCACAGCACCACCTTCATCTAACACTTTAGTGACATTGTCAAAGAAATCAATAAGATTGGTCTGACATGATCTGCCCTCAGTAAAGCCGTGCTGTTTTGGGTCCAATAGGTCATTAATTTTTAGATGGGAAATTATCTGTTTTTTTAAGAGTGTTTCCATTAATTTGACCACTATAGATGTTAAACTAACTGGCCTGTAATTACTGGCTTCTTCTCTACTCCCCTTTTTATGGATTGGTACGACATTGGCCATTCTCCAATCATCTGGAACCTCACCAGTTGAAAGGGAATGGTTAAGTAAATCAGTCAGAGGGGCTGCAATCACAAACCTAAGTTCCCTTAGAACTCTGGGGTGGATTCCATCTGGACCCATCGCCTTACTTACCTTTAGATGTGCCAGCTCAGATAGGACATCAGCCTCCAGAAACTCCGGAGCTGTGCCCTCCCAGCCGGATGCTGTGCTATGCTGCTACTATCTGAAAATACCGAACAAAAGTACCTATTCAGATGGGCAGCCACAGCCTTATCTCCGTCAATATATTTATTTTCCCTATTTCTAATTTTTGAGACGGCATTGTTTTTCTTTTCTGTCACCAATATATCGGAAAAAGGTTTTATCTCCCCTCTTCATAGATTTGGCCATTTCTTCCTCTTTTTGCCCTTTAGTAGTCCTTATAATCAGTTTTGCTTCCCTCTGTTTAATTTTATACGCCTCTCTGTCAGCTACACTTCCACTTACTTTATACTTCTTATAGGCAGACTTTTTATCTTTTATGATAGTGCTGACTTCCCTAGTAAACCATAATGGTTTCTTCTTCCTTTTATTCTTGCTAGTTTGTTTCACATATTGCTTAGTTGCCTTTAAGATACCCATTTTAAATAGTGACCACTGGGTACTCACTTCTGCTACTCTGTTCCACTCACCTAATTTTCTTTCTACATACTCCGCCATTTCCTTGAAGTTTGTCTTCCTAAAGTCTAGCACTTTGGTTCTGGTGTGTGATTGCACAATGTCTGGTTTTATTCGGAACCTTAAGCATTGATGGTCACTGGAACCCAGATTTTCTTCAACCCTGACCTCGGACACCAGATCCCCATTGATCAGAACTAAGTCCAGAATGTTATCTCCTTTAGTTGGCAATGTCACAAGTTGTTTTAGAGACACTCCATTAAAGTGGACCAACACCTAGGGGTGATCGGCCTGGGAATCTAAGATTCCCGGGCCGATCATCTCCCTCACCGCGGGGCATCCGAGATCGGGATGTCCCGCGGGGTGAAACCCCCCCAAAAGCCCCAAAAAACCTTACCTTATCGGCCACGGATCAGCCGCCGCCTCCCGCGCGCCCCTCTAGCAGTGCGCGCGCCCGCGCCGGCCGTTTGCGAATGGCCGGCGCGGGCGCGCACTGTAAGAGGGACGCGCGGGAGGCGGCGGCGGCTTGTCCGTCGCCGAAAAGGTACGTTTTTTGGGGGTTTCACACAGCGGGGCATCCTGATCTCGGATGCCCCGCTGAAGTGGACCAACACCCAGGATAGTGAAAATCCTGGGTGTTGGTCCACTTTAAGTGCCTCTAATATAGCCCTGCTCTTGCATGTCGATGCACTTGGGATATTCCAGTCCACATCAGGCATGTTGAAGTCACCTGTAATTACAATGTCCCCCTTCTCTGCCATTCCACTGATTTCATCTATTAACAGGTTATCTAAATCCTCAGATTGTCCAGGGGGCCTATATATCACACCAATTCTGACAGCTCCCTCCTTAGTCTGCATGGTAACCCAGAGAGTTTCTAGTTCATTATGTGTATTCTGAATTATTGTTAATTGAAGGGTAGTCTTGACATAAATGGCTACTCCACCGCCCTTTCTATCCAATCTGTCTTTTCTGTACAATGTGTAACCGGGTATGGCTATCTCCCAGTCATTGTGGGAGTCATTGTCACACAGCGGGACATCCTAATTTTGGATGCCCCGGGGGGAGGGAATAGATGATCCCATGGCGCATGGGCGGCCAATGGCATCTCCTGCATCCATCTAGTCTGTGCATGCCCATGTAACTGAATAGCTGGTGCAATAGAGCACAACCATAGCAGGATTCAGGGGGCGCTGTCGGTTGCAGAAGTGGCTATGCTCCCATTCAGCTTTTTTAGCTGCTGATTTATATGAAGCTGATTGTAGGAGATTGCTGGGAGGTATGTATAATGGGTGACTGGCAGGATTTCACACGGCAGGGCATCCCATGTCGGGATGCCTCAGGGGGTACAGACCAATTCCTGGGATAGTTAAAATCCCAAGGTTTAGGTCTACCTTAAAGATCACTAGGATGCCCAAAATCTTGGACCGAAACCCAGAATAGTGAAAATCATAGGTTTTGCTTCACTTTAATGAGCTGCTGGGGCACTGCAATAGGCCATCTTGATGAATGTGCCGATAATTTACATTTTGCTGTTGATTTTAAAGTGGACCAAAACCCATTGCGATAGGCCCAGGAATATGATAGATTCTAATTATAGTTTTGGTCCACCTACAATATTCCCAAGGGGGATCATGATTTGGGATGCCACACAGTGGGAGCTGCTACTGTATAGCCAGGACTGTTTCTAGGGGAGGGCGAGCAGGGCTATCACTCTAGGTGACAAAGCCATCGGGGGGGGGGCACATTTATCCCCTTCTTCTTGTTTTCTGCAGATGAGTCAGGGCCACTGTTAGTGGTGCAGGCCATAAAACGGGCCCTTCATGCCCCCCATATTGGTCTCAGTCATGAACATGGGGCACTGCCTGCTTCTGAGCAGAGGTACAGCAAATAACATGGGTATGGGACAGCAGCAGCCCCCTAGGATGGGTGAGGAGGGGGCAGAATTTTTACTTTCTTGCACTGACCGGTATTTTGCCTAGAAACTGCCCTGTGTATATAGGAGGGAGGTGGGGGGGGGGGGGGAGGGCAGCTCTTGGAGAAGTTTGCTTATAGTGCTGTCTCTTTTTTTAACTTATTTTACAGTGGTGTAGAGGTATAGCCTCTAAGGGCACTACTCAGATTTGAAAAGAGGGGGGGTTTCGGGGGTCCACCTTGGTCCGTATCGGCTGCCGAAAGTTGTGCGTTGGCTGTCACGGTAGAGGCAGGTGGGTCCTTTGAAAAGCCTCTAAGTCACTCAATGTAAGTTGTATTTATACTATTATTTATTTAAGTGAAAATAAATCATTATACAAGCATGTATTTACAATCGTACATATTACATAGGTACTTTGCGTTTTTGCACCGTCTTAAAGTGGACCAACACCGAGAGGTGATCGGCCCGGAAATCTATAAGATTCCCGGGCCGATCACCTCCCACCCCGCGGGACATCCGAGATCGGGATGTCCCGCGGGGTGAAACCCCCCCAGACACCCCAAATCGCTTACCTGATCTTCGGCGGCAGCCGGCCGCCGCCGCCTCCCTCGCGCCCCTGTAGACGTGCGCGCGCCGAAAGTGACGCGAGGGAGGCGGCGGCGGCGGTAGCCGCTTGGACGTTCCTGATCCCCGCCTGGACGTTGGCGGGGATTGGACCGTCCAGTCACGTGGCAGCGGGGACAGGTAAGATTTTGGGGCTTTCTGGGGGGTTTCACACAGCGGGGCACCCCCGCCGAAGTGGACCAAAACCCAGGATAGTCAAAATCCTGGGTGTTGGTCCACTTTAAGGTTGGGGAATAGCGGAAAAGTAAGTCCTTTTGTACATTTAGTACTCTCGTATAGATCCGTTTACTTGTGATTCCTTCAGTTTGTAGCAATTTGGGCTTTCGATCCTAACTGGGACCAAATGATACAGAACCTATCACTGGACACTACTCCAGAATGGGAAGATAACCTTCAAAAATGTTCCATTAGGATGATAGAATTACTCATCACACAACAAGACAAACAACTAAAGGAGATAGAAAAAGAATATAAAGAAATCTGCACAGATTTAGACCAACACACTGACTGGACACACTTTGACACACGGAATACACACATAACTAGGGACATATCTAAGCTTAATAGAGAAGTCTGGGAAAACAAAACAAGAAAATTTGAAAGGGACCTACAGGCATACAAAGAAGGAAGAGCATACAAGTGGGGCACAAGTCAAAAAAGAGGTAGAAAACCACGGGCACCATTCCACCACAGAGACACAACCCATCAAGACAACAGGACAGGACAATACAGAACAGACCCGGGCCCCAGCAGAGAACAAACCTCTGACCCAAGGGGACACAGGGGCAGATTCCTCGAGAAAAGGAAGGCATTCCCCTCCCCTGTCCATCAAATTAGTGAAACATCATCTGAAGAAAGTTTTTTAGACCTAGACATAAACTACCCAACATCTCAACAACAACCAACACAACCACCAAAAAGACCACCCACAAACACAAGGAGCCAGGCAAAACCACAACCGAAATGACACCAACAAATCAAATAGTAAACCTTGCCTCAATACTCCTAACCCCAAACCAACAAAAAGTACTAGAACTAGGCCTAAACTTCTGCCCTCAGACAAACTTAGACAAATTTGAATTAACGACAGACACCCACCTATTTGCTAGGAAAGTCCTGCTAAAATACCAATACAGGAATACCGTAGAACAACATCCAAGTACAACCCTCACAGAGAATGATCAGCAAACCCTAGAAACCCTCTGCGAGCTATTGGCTGAACAAAACCCACCACAAGTAGAATCACCACAATACACAACCCAACAACCGCTACAGACACCCCAGACACTAAACACAGTTAGCTCCACCAACAAGAGAACTCTTAAGAAACCCTCAACTTACTTCCCTCCTCTACAATTACAATCAAGTGTGAAAATTTTTGTCAGCCTGGTCACATATGACATCGAGAAACTGTCAACAAAAGAACAAAGACCAAACAACATTACTCTCCCATTGAAAAAGGCCCTACAAGAATTGGAATCCAACCAGGACATTATTATCAAACCAGCGGACAAGGGGGGCAACATTGTAATTATGTCAAAACCCCAATATGCAAGAATGTGTCACAAGATACGAAATAATAAGGACTGGTACTAGAAAGTACCCATGTCAAGACTCCAAAAGGACTGAGATGAATATTATGCACTAATTCACCACGCACTAACACACAATATAATTGACAAACAAACAGCAGAATTCCTCAGAATAGACAAAAAAACGGTCACCGAAACATTCTACGCCCTACCGAAGATCCATAAATCCACCACAGACACAAACTTTCTCTTTCAATTCCCTGTGTAGGGGAGGGTCCTTGTTTGCAGGAAAACTAAATCACACGGGGGGCACTTCCCCGGGTGCAGCAGGTCAGGGGGGCACCAAAGGGGGCCTGAGAACAGGTGGGGGCACCATTTTGAATCTTTGCCCTGGGTGCCAAATAGCCTAGCTACTCTGCCTCACACCATTCATGAGCCCTGCATTAGATATTTACTTACCATTTCCTGGCAAAGCTGTTTGTCAGGTACAGGAAACATACACATCTCTTCTCCTCTGCAAAAGCTGCTTCATGCCCATTCCTGAGATCGGGTCCCGCTGTGTACATGTGCTCACCTATCAGTTTGCTACAGTGAGTGTACTGCTCCATTCACTGTGACAATGGGCGACATGCCATGGAATCTAATCGGTCTCGCAGCATTGAATATTAAAGCGGACCAACAACTGTGTGGCGCAGATGCTGGTCTGCTTTAAGGTGGGACAGAAAAGGTAGCTATAGGCCAGGGATACTTAACCACTTCTTGTAAAGGTCCATATACAGGCATCTGGTGAGAGGTGAAGGCCGGGGCGGGGATGGATAGTTAGAAATCTGTGCACTGGAGGGGGGGGGGGCATAGATTACACAGGCAAAACTAAAAAAGGCTGAGCTGGATGGGGCAGAGATATGGGAGACAGGAATGGATGGGGATGGGCTTGATGGGGCAAATCTGGGGGGATGGCAATGGATGGGGCAAAGATGGCGGGACAGGCTCCAGATGCCAGGCAGCAGAGTCTAAGTACTACATCAAGTAAAGGCGTCAGAGCTGAGCATGGCAAGACAGAAGCAACTGAGTGCAGGGCTGTCAGGGCAGGGGTCCAGAAATCTGGCGCCAAGGTCCGCCAGTTGAATATCACTGCTATAGGCAGTGTTGGAACGGGGTGCCTGGGGCCCACCCTACATTTAGATGCAATATCACCGGCGTAAATTCTGGGTCCGTGCAGAAAATTATTATGGCAAACTATTGTTCCTGTGTGTGGCAGAAATAAGCTATATATATATATATATATATATATATAGTTTAGGTTTGGTAATGGATCGTACCGGGTCTTCTCCTGGTAACTCTGTGTGGTAGGTAGCTGTGTGTGATTGCACACCTAGCAGCATGGGTAGTGGCAGTTATATGTGGATGGAAGCTGTGTGTGCGCCACCATCATGCTGACCCTAACAAGCCTTCGCTTTATTTCCGCTCACTGATGATCCGGGTGTATTCGGGTAATGGAATCAGTGCTTGATTACCAGCTGTTGATTGGTCAGGTGATTATATATTATATATACATTGCTTCTGGCGGCATTTCCCGGTGGCTGGGGCCGGGGAGGTGGCAGCACACAGCCGGCGTTGTGTGGTGGGCGTGTCCAGCGTGCGGGATGACCCGGTCCCCGGGCTATTTTTAGTGACACGGTGCCTCCCCCATGAGGAGGGCGGGAGGGGGGTGCCCGGGGCGGGGCCGGGTGGTCGCCGGCTGCGCTGCCACAGACAGGAGAGGCGGGGAGGGGCGGTGCCCGGGTGGTCGGGTGTGCTGGTTCGGGGAGGCGGAAGATGGCGGCCAGGCGCGCCCCTCAGGCTCCGGGCGCCCGGCGAGGGGTGCTGAGTGGCCCGAGTGACGCTGACTGGTTTGTGTTTCCCCGGCAGGAGTGCGACAAGATGTCCGGCATGATGAGCCCCCGGGACCCGGCCGCCTCAGCCAGCAGCTCCTCCGGCACCGCGGCCACCACCGCGGGAGAAGAGTCCTCCGACAGCGAGGCCGAGCACGAGGGGCCCCAGAAGCTCATCCGCAAGGTGTCCACCTCCGGCCAGATCCGCACCAAGGTAAGTGCTCCTCCGCACGTGGGTCTACCCCCCCAACTGCATGTGCCCACTGATGTACCCTCTGTGTATGTGTGCGCCCACTGATAAACCATGTGTGTGCGCCCACTGATATACCCTGTGTGTGTGTATCCACTGACTGACAGCTCTGTGTGTGTGTGTGTGTGTACCCACTGACTGACAGCTCGGTGTGTGTGTGTGTGTGTGTGTGTACCCACTGACTGACAGCTCTGTGTGTGTGTGTGTGTGTGTGTGTGTGTACCCACTGACTGACAGCTCTGTGTGTGTACCCACTGACTGACAGCTCTGTGTGTGTACCCACTGACTGACAGCTCTGTGTGTGTACCCACTGACTGACAGCTCTGTGTGTGTGTGTGTGTGTGTGTGTGTGTACCCACTGACTGACAGCTCTGTGTGTGTACCCACTGACTGACAGCTCTGTGTGTGTACCCACTGACTGACAGCTCTGTGTGTGTGTGTGTGTGTGTGTGTGTGTACCCACTGACTGACAGCTCTGTGTGTGTGTGTGTACCCACTGACTGACAGCTCTGTGTGTATGTGTACCCACTGACTGACAGCTCTGTGTGTGTACCCACTGACTGACAGCTCTGTGTGTGTGTGTGTGTGTGTGTGTGTGTGTGTGTGTGTACCCACTGACTGACAGCTCTGTGTGTGTACCCACTGACTGACAGCTCTGTGTGTGTGTGTGTGTACCCACTGACTGACAGCTCTGTGTGTGTACCCACTGACTGACAGCTCTGTGTGTGTGTGTGTGTGTGTGTGTGTGTGTGTACCCACTGACTGACAGCTCTGTGTGTGTACCCACTGACTGACAGCTCTGTGTGTATGTGTACCCACTGACTGACAGCTCTGTGTGTGTGTGTGTGTGTGTGTGTGTGTGTGTGTGTGTGTGTGTACCCACTGACTGACAGCTCTGTGTGTGTACCCACTGACTGACAGCTCTGTGTGTGTGTGTGTGTGTGTGTGTGTGTGTGTGTGTGTGTACCCACTGACTGACAGCTCTGTGTGTGTACCCACTGACTGACAGCTCTGTGTGTGTGTATGTGTACCCACTGACTGACAGCTCTGTGTGTGTGTGTGTGTGTGTACCCACTGACTGACAGCTCTGTGTGTGTACCCACTGACTGACAGCTCTGTGTGTGTGTATGTGTACCCACTGACTGACAGCTCTGTGTGTGTACCCACTGACTGACAGCTCTGTGTGTGTGTGTGTGTGTGTGTGTGTGTGTACCCACTGACTGACAGCTCTGTGTGTGTACCCACTGACTGACAGCTCTGTGTGTGTGTGTGTGTGTGTGTGTATACCCACTGACTGACAGCTCTGTGTGTGTACCCACTGACTGACAGCTCTGTGTGTGTGTGTGTGTGTGTGTGTGTGTGTGTGTACCCACTGACTGACAGCTCTGTGTGTGTACCCACTGACTGACAGCTCTGTGTGTATGTGTACCCACTGACTGACAGCTCTGTGTGTATGTGTACCCACTGACTGACAGCTCTGTGTGTGTGTGTACCCACTGACTGACAGCTCTGTGTGTGTGTGTACCCACTGACTGACAGCTCTGTGTGTGTGTGTACCCACTGACTGACAGCTCTGTGTGTGTGTACCCACTGACTGACAGCTCTGTGTGTGTGTGTACCCACTGACTGACAGCTCTGTGTGTGTGTGTGTGTACCCACTGACTGACAGCTCTGTGTGTGTGTGTACCCACTGACTGACAGCTCTGTGTGTGTGTACCCACTGACTGACAGCTCTGTGTGTGTACCCACTGACTGACAGCTCTGTGTGTGTGCCCACTGACATCTCTGTGTGTGTGTGTGCCCACTGACAGCTCTGTGTGTGTGTACCCACTGACTGACAGCTCTGTGTGTGTGTACCCACTGACTGACAGCTCTGTGTGTGTGTGTACCCACTGACTGACAGCTCTGTGTGTGTGTGTACCCACTGACTGACAGCTCTGTGTGTGTGTGTACCCACTGACTGACAGCTCTGTGTGTGTGTGTACCCACTGACTGACAGCTCTGTGTGTGTGTGTACCCACTGACTGACAGCTCTGTGTGTGTGTGTACCCACTGACTGACAGCTCTGTGTGTGTGTGTACCCACTGACTGACAGCTCTGTGTGTGTGTGCCCACTGACTGACAGCTCTGTGTGTGTGTGTACCCACTGACTGACAGCTCTGTGTGTGTGTGTGTGTACCCACTGACTGACAGCTCTGTGTGTGTGTACCCACTGACTGACAGCTCTGTGTGTGTGTACCCACTGACTGACAGCTCTGTGTGTGTGTGTACCCACTGACTGACAGCTGTGTGTACCCACTGACTGACAGCTGTGTGTACCCACTGACTGACAGCTGTGTGTACCCACTGACTGACAGCTGTGTGTACCCACTGACTGACAGCTGTGTGTACCCACTGACTGACAGCTGTGTGTACCCACTGACTGACAGCTGTGTGTACCCACTGACTGACAGCTGTGTGTACCCACTGACTGACAGCTCTGTGTACCCACTGACTGACAGCTCTGTGTACCCACTGACTGACAGCTCTGTGTACCCACTGACTGACAGCTCTGTGTACCCACTGACTGACAGCTCTGTGTACCCACTGACTGACAGCTCTGTGTACCCACTGACTGACAGCTCTGTGTACCCACTGACTGACAGCTCTGTGTACCCACTGACTGACAGCTCTGTGTACCCACTGACTGACAGCTCTGTGTACCCACTGACTGACAGCTCTGTGTACCCACTGACTGACAGCTCTGTGTACCCACTGACTGACAGCTCTGTGTACCCACTGACTGACAGCTCTGTGTACCCACTGACTGACAGCTCTGTGTACCCACTGACTGACAGCTCTGTGTACCCACTGACTGACAGCTCTGTGTACCCACTGACTGACAGCTCTGTGTACCCACTGACTGACAGCTCTGTGTACCCACTGACTGACAGCTCTGTGTACCCACTGACTGACAGCTCTGTGTACCCACTGACTGACAGCTCTGTGTACCCACTGACTGACAGCTCTGTGTGTGTGTCTACCCACTGACTGACAGCTCTGTGTGTGTGTCTACCCACTGACTGACAGCTCTGTGTGTGTGTGTGTGTGTGTCTACCCACTGACTGACAGCTCTGTGTGTGTGTGTGTGTGTGTGTGTGTACCCACTGACTGACAGCTCTGTGTGTGTGTGTGTGTGTGTGTGTGTGTACCCACTGACTGACAGCTCTCTGTGTGTGCGGTGCCCACTGACTGACAGCTCTGTGTGTGTGTGTCCACTGACTGACAGCTCTGTGTGTGTGTGTGTGTACCCACTGACTGACAGCTCTCTGTGTGTGTGTGTGTGTGTGTGTGTGTACCCACTGACTGACAGCTCTCTGTGTGTGTGTGTGTGTGTGTGTGTGTGTGTGTGTGTGTGTGTGTGTACCCACTGACTGACAGCTCTGTGTGTGTGCGGTGCCCACTGACTGACAGCTCTGTGTGTGTGCGGTGCCCACTGACTGACAGCTCTGTGTACCCACTGACTGACAGCTCTGTGTGTGTGTGTGTGTGTGTGTGTACCCACTGACTGACAGCTCTGTGTGTGTACCCACTGACTGACAGCTCTGTGTGTGTGTGTGCCCACTGACTGACAGCTCTGTGTGTGTGTGTGTGTACCCACTGACTGACAGCTCTGTGTGTGTGTGTGTACCCACTGACTGACAGCTCTGTGTGTGTGTGTGTGTGTACCCACTGACTGACAGCTCTGTGTGTGTACCCACTGACTGACAGCTCTGTGTGTGTGTGTGCCCACTGACTGACAGCTGTGTGTGTGTGTGTGTACCCACTGACTGACAGCTCTGTGTGTGTGTGTGTGTACCCACTGACTGACAGCTCTGTGTGTGTGTGTGTGTGTGTGTACCCACTGACTGACAGCTCTGTGTGTGTGTGTACCCACTGACTGACAGCTCTGTGTGTGTACCCACTGACTGACAGCTCTGTGTGTGTACCCACTGACTGACAGCTCTGTGTGTATGTGTACCCACTGACTGACAGCTCTGTGTGTGTACCCACTGACTGACAGCTCTGTGTGTGTGTGTGTGTGTGTGTGTGTGTACCCACTGACTGACAGCTCTGTGTGTGTGTGTGTGTGTGTGTGTACCCACTGACTGACAGCTCTGTGTGTGTACCCACTGACTGACAGCTCTGTGTGTGTGTGTGTGTGTGTGTGTGTGTACCCACTGACTGACAGCTCTGTGTGTGTACCCACTGACTGACAGCTCTGTGTGTATGTGTACCCACTGACTGACAGCTCTGTGTGTATGTGTACCCACTGACTGACAGCTCTGTGTGTGTGTGTACCCACTGACTGACAGCTCTGTGTGTGTGTGTACCCACTGACTGACAGCTCTGTGTGTGTGTGTACCCACTGACTGACAGCTCTGTGTGTGTGTGTACCCACTGACTGACAGCTCTGTGTGTGTGTGTACCCACTGACTGACAGCTCTGTGTGTGTGTGTACCCACTGACTGACAGCTCTGTGTGTGTACCCACTGACTGACAGCTCTGTGTGTGTACCCACTGACTGACAGCTCTGTGTGTGTACCCACTGACTGACAGCTCTGTGTGTGTGTGTACCCACTGACTGACAGCTCTGTGTGTGTGTGTACCCACTGACTGACAGCTCTGTGTGTGTGTGTACCCACTGACTGACAGCTCTGTGTGTGTGTGTACCCACTGACTGACAGCTCTGTGTGTGTGTGTACCCACTGACTGACAGCTCTGTGTGTGTGTGTGTACCCACTGACTGACAGCTCTGTGTGTGTGTGTACCCACTGACTGACAGCTCTGTGTGTGTGTGTACCCACTGACTGACAGCTCTGTGTGTGTGTGTACCCACTGACTGACAGCTCTGTGTGTGTGTGCCCACTGACTGACAGCTCTGTGTGTGTGTGCCCACTGACTGACAGCTCTGTGTGTGTGTGTACCCACTGACTGACAGCTCTGTGTGTGTGTGTGTGTACCCACTGACTGACAGCTCTGTGTGTGTGTACCCACTGACTGACAGCTCTGTGTGTGTGTACCCACTGACTGACAGCTCTGTGTGTGTGTGTACCCACTGACTGACAGCTGTGTGTACCCACTGACTGACAGCTGTGTGTACCCACTGACTGACAGCTGTGTGTACCCACTGACTGACAGCTGTGTGTACCCACTGACTGACAGCTGTGTGTACCCACTGACTGACAGCTGTGTGTACCCACTGACTGACAGCTGTGTGTACCCACTGACTGACAGCTGTGTGTACCCACTGACTGACAGCTGTGTGTACCCACTGACTGACAGCTCTGTGTACCCACTGACTGACAGCTCTGTGTACCCACTGACTGACAGCTCTGTGTACCCACTGACTGACAGCTCTGTGTACCCACTGACTGACAGCTCTGTGTACCCACTGACTGACAGCTCTGTGTACCCACTGACTGACAGCTCTGTGTACCCACTGACTGACAGCTCTGTGTGTGTGTCTACCCACTGACTGACAGCTCTGTGTGTGTGTGTCTACCCACTGACTGACAGCTCTGTGTGTGTGTCTACCCACTGACTGACAGCTCTGTGTGTGTGTCTACCCACTGACTGACAGCTCTGTGTGTGTGTGTGTGTGTGCCCACTGACTGACAGCTCTGTGTGTGTGTCTACCCACTGACTGACAGCTCTGTGTGTGTGTGTGTGTGTGTACCCACTGACTGACAGCTCTGTGTGTGTGTGTGTGTGTGTACCCACTGACTGACAGCTCTCTGTGTGTGCGGTGTCCACTGACTGACAGCTCTGTGTGTGTGTGTGTGTGTACCCACTGACTGATAGCTCTCTGTGTGTGTGTGTGTGTGTGTGTACCCACTGACTGACAGCTCTCTGTGTGTGTGTGTGTGTGTGTGTGTGTGTGTGTGTGTGTGTGTACCCACTGACTGACAGCTCTGTGTGTGTGCGGTGCCCACTGACTGACAGCTCTGTGTGTGTGTGTCCACTGACTGACAGCTCTGTGTACCCACTGACTGACAGCTCTGTGTGTGTGTGTGTGTACCCACTGACTGACAGCTCTGTGTGTGTACCCACTGACTGACAGCTCTGTGTGTGTACCCACTGACTGACAGCTCTGTGTGTGTGTGTGCCCACTGACTGACAGCTGTGTGTGTGTGTGTGTACCCACTGACTGACAGCTCTGTGTGTGTGTGTACCCACTGACTGACAGCTCTGTGTGTGTGTGTACCCACTGACTGACAGCTCTGTGTGTGTGTACCCACTGACTGACAGCTCTGTGTGTGTGTGTGTACCCACTGACTGACAGCTCTGTGTGTGTGTGTACCCACTGACTGACAGCTCTGTGTGTGTGTGTTTGCCCACTGACTGACAGCTCTGTGTGTGTGTACCCACTGACTGACAGCTCTGTGTGTGTGTGTACCCACTGACTGACAGCTCTGTGTGTGTGTGTGTACCCACTGACTGACAGCTCTGTGTGTGTGTGTACCCACTGACTGACAGCTCTGTGTGTGTACCCACTGACTGACAGCTCTTTGTGTGTGTGTACCCACTGACTGACAGCTCTGTGTGTGTGCGGTGCCCACTGACTGACAGCTCTGTGTGTGTGTACCCACTGACTGACAGCTCTGTGTGTGTGCGGTGCCCACTGACTGACAGCTCTGTGTGTGTGCACCCACTGACTGACAGCTCTGTGTGTGTGTGTACCCACTGACTGACAGCTCTGTGTGTGTGTAACCACTGACTGGCAGCTCTGTGTGTGTGTGTACCCACTGACTGACAGCTCTGTGTGTGTGTCCACTGACTGACAGCTCTGTGTGTGTGTGTGTGTGTGTGTACCCACTGACTGACAGCTCTGTGTGTGTGTGTGTACCCACTGACTGACAGCTCTGTGTGTGTGTGTACCCACTGACTGACAGCTCTGTGTGTGTGTGTACCCACTGACTGACAGCTCTGTGTGTGTGTAACCACTGACTGGCATCTCTGTGTGTGTGTGTACCCACTGACTGACAGCTCTGTGTGTGTGTGTACCCACTGACTGACAGCTCTGTGTGTGTGTGTACCCACTGACTGACAGCTCTGTGTGTGTGTGTACCCACTGACTGACAGCTCTGTGTGTGTGTGTACCCACTGACTGACAGCTCTGTGTGTGTGTGTCCACTGACTGACAGCTCTGTGTGTGTGTGTCCACTGACTGACAGCTCTGTGTGTGTGTACCCACTGACTGACAGCTCTGTGTGTGTGTGTACCCACTGACTGACAGCTCTGTGTGTGTGTGTACCCACTGACTGACAGCTCTGTGTGTGTGTGTCCACTGACTGACAGCTCTGTGTGTGTGTGTGCCCACTGACTGACAGCTTTGTGTGTGTACCCACTGACTGAGCTCTGTGTGTGTGTGTGTGTGCCCACTGACTGACAGCTCTGTGTGTGTGTGTACCCACTGACTGACAGCTCTGTGTGTACCCACTGACTGACAGCTCTGTGTGTGTGTACCCACTGACTGACAGCTCTGTGTGTGTGTGTACCCACTGACTGACAGCTCTGTGTGTGTGTACCCACTGACTGACAGCTCTGTGTGTGTGTCCACTGACTGACAGCTCTGTGTGTGTGTGTGTGTACCCACTGACTGACAGCTCTGTGTGTGTGTGTGCCCACTGACTGACAGCTATATGTGTGTGTGTGCCCACTGACTGACAGCTATGTGTGTGTGTGTGTGTGTGTACCCACTGACTGACAGCTCTGTGTGTGTGTGTACCCACTGACTGACAGCTTTGTGTGTGTGTACCCACTGACTGACAGCTCTGTGTGTGTGTACCCACTGACTGACAGCTCTGTGTGTGTGTGTGTGTGTGTGTGTGTGCCCACTGACTGACAGCTCTGTGTGTGTGTAACCACTGACTGGCAGCTCTGTGTGTGTGTGCGCCCACTGACTGACAGCTCTGTGTGTGTGTGCCCACTGACTGACAGCTCTGTGTGTGTGTGCCCACTGACTGACAGCTCTGTGTGTGTGTACCCACTGACTGACAGCTCTGTGTGTGTGTGTGTGTGTGTGTGTGTGTGTGCCCACTGACTGACAGCTCTGTGTGTGTGTAACCACTGACTGGCAGCTCTGTGTGTGTGTGTGTGTGTGTGTGTGTGTGTACACACTGACTGTCAGCTCTGTGTGTGTGTACCCACTGAATGGCAGCTCTGTGTGTGTGTGCCCACTGACTGTCAGCTGTGTGTGTGTGCCCACTGACTGACAGCTATGTGTGTGTGTGTGTGTGTACCCACTGACTGACAGCTCTGTGTGTGTGTGTACCCACTGACTGACAGCTTTGTGTGTGTGTACCCACTGACTGACAGCTCTGTGTGTGTGTGTGTGTACCCACTGACTGGCAGCTCTCTGTGTGTGTGTGCCCACTGACTGACAGCTCTGTGTGTGTGTGCCCACTGACTGACAGCTCTGTGTGTGTGTGTACCCACTGACTGACAGCTCTGTGTGTGTGTACTCACTGACTGACAGCTCTGTGTGTGTGTGCCCACTGACTGACAGCTCTGTGTGTGTGTAACCACTGACTGGCAGCTCTGTGTGTGTGTGTGCCCACTGACTGACAGCTCTGTGTGTGTGTAACCACTGACTGGCAGCTCTGTGTGTGTGCCCACTGACTGTCAGCTGTGTGTGTGTGCCCACTGACTGTCAGCTGTGTGTGTGTGCCCACTGACTGTCAGCTGTGTGTGTGTGCCCACTGACTGTCAGCTGTGTGTGTGTGCCCACTGACTGTCAGCTCTGTGTGTGTGCCCACTGACTGTCAGCTGTGTGTGTGTGCCCACTGACTGTGAGCTCTGTGTGTGTGTACCCACTGACTGACAGCTCTGTGTGTGTGTGTGTGCCCACTGACTGTGAGCTCTGTGTGTGTGTACCCACTGACTGACAGCTCTGTGTGTGTGTGTCCACTGACTGACAGCTCTGTGTGTGTGTGTACCCACTGACTGACAGCTCTGTGTGTGTGTACTCACTGACTGACAGCTCTGTGTGTGTGTGTCCACTGACTGACAGCTCTGTGTGTGTGTGTCCACTGACTGACAGCTCTGTGTGTGTGTGTGTGTGTGTACCCACTGACTGACAGCTCTGTGTGTGTGTGTGTGTATGCCCACTGACTGACAGCTCTGTGTGTGTGTGTGTGTGTGTATGCCCACTGACTGACAGCTCTGTGTGTGTGTGTCCACTGACTGACAGCTCTGTGTGTGTGTGTGTGTGTGTGTGTGTACCCACTGACTGACAGCTCTGTGTGTGTGTGTGTACCCACTGACTGACAGCTCTGTGTGTGTGTGTGTGTGTACCCACTGACTGACAGCTCTGTGTGTGTGTGTGTGCCCACTGACTGACAGCTCTGTGTGTGTGTGCCCACTGACTGACAGCTCTGTGTGTGTGCCCACTGACTGACAGCTCTGTGTGTGTGTGTACCCACTGACTGACAGCTCTGTGTGTGTGTACCCACTGACTGACAGCTCTGTGTGTGTGTCCACTGACTGACAGCTCTGTGTGTGTACCCACTGACTGACAGCTCTGTGTGTGTGTGTGTACCCACTGACTGACAGCTCTGTGTGTGTGTGTGCCCACTGACTGACAGCTCTGTGTGTGTGTGTGTGCCCACTGACTGACAGCTCTGTGTGTGTACCCACTGACTGACAGCTCTGTGTGTGTACCCACTGACTGACAGCTCTGTGTGTGTGTGTGTGTGTGTGTGTGTGTGTGTGTGTGTGTGTACCCACTGACTGACAGCTCTGTGTGTGTGTACCCACTGACTGACAGCTCTGTGTGTGTGTACCCACTGACTGACAGCTATGTGTGTGTGTGTGTGTGTGTGTGTGTGTGTGTGTGTGTGTGTGTACCCACTGACTGACAGCTCTGTGTGTGTGTGTGTAAGCTCACTGACTGACAACTCTGTGTGTGTGTGTGTGTGTAAGCCCACTGACTGACAGCTCTGTGTGTGTGTGTGTGTGTGTGTAAGCTCACTGACTGACAGCTCTGTGTGTGTGTGTGTGTGTGTGTGTGTGTGTGTGTGTACCCACTGACTGACAGCTCTGTGTGTGTGTGTGTGTGTGTGTGTGTGTGTGTGTGTGTGTGTACCCACTGACTGACAGCTCCTGTATGAGTGTGTGTTAGTACTGACAGCTCCTTTATCTGTACTTATTCACTGATAAACTGCTCCTGTATGTACCCAATGACAGCCCTGTTTGTATGTGTCCTGTGGCATTCCCACCTGTGTGTGTTCCCATTTGGTGACTGACAGCTCTGTTTGTGTGTGTGTTCACCCACTGACAGATTGTGTATGCGTGTGCAAATGCACATGCACTTTCTGACGACCCTGTGCACACTCACTCAGTGACATCCATGTGTGTGCACAGTCACTGACAGTCCTGTGTGTGCATGTACATTCACTGATTGGCTTGCATTTGTATTTACCCAGTGACAACCCTGTGTGGGTGGACATTCACTGACCACCCTGTTTTTAGCGTTTGTATCCACTGATCCACCAAGTGTTTGCGTATTCACTGACTGATTGTCGTGCGTGTGTGTGTATCTGTTTGCACATTCATTAACTGACTGGTGTCTGTACATTCACGGACAGCCATATATGTGTACATTCATTGACTGACAGCCCTGTGTGTTTGTGCACATTCAATGACTGACAGCCCTGTGTGTGTGTGTGCTCACCCAATCACTGACAGCTGTGTGTTTGTGTGCGCTTTCACTGACAGCCCTGTGTGTGTGTGTGTGTGTGTGTGTGTGCTCACCCAATCACTGACAGCTGTGTGTTTGTGTGCGCTTTCACTGACAGCCCTGTGTGTGTGTGTGTGCTCACCCAATCACTGACAGCTGTGTGTTTGTGTGCGCTTTCACTGACAGCCCTGTGTGTGTGTGCTCACCCAATCACTGACAGCTGTGTGTTTGTGTGCGCTTTCACTGACAGCCCTGTGTGTGTGTGCTCACCCAATCACTGACAGCTGTGTGTTTGTGTGCGCTTTCACTGACAGCCCTGTGTGTGTGTGTGCTCACCCAATCACTGACAGCTGTGTGTTTGTGTGTGCGCTTTCACTTACAGCCCTGTGTGTGTGTGCTCACCCAATCACTGACAGCTGTGTGTTTGTGTGTGCGCTTTCACTTACAGCCCTGGGTGTATGTGCCAAAGACAGCTGCGTGTGTGTACACACACTCATTGACAGTTGTCTGTGTATGCATATTCACTTCTAGCTGTTGGTTGGTGTGTGTGTGCGCACCCAATTGATTTCAGCCGTGTGTGCCAAGTGTGTATGTGCTTCAGACAACCTTGTGTGTGTACATCTGCTGACTGCATTGCGTGCAGGTTCATTGAGTGACAGTCATGTGTGTGCGCGCATTCACTGATGTTTGAACTGTGTGTGCAAGTGATGGCCCTGTGTCTTTAAAGCGGTCCTTCACTCTGAATATTTCCCACACCCTGTACATACAGATAGCTCACATTAAAAATTATCCCATCTGCATCTACTGCATGTTATGAGCCTTTAAACATCCAAGATGGCGGCTCATGGAACATCAGGCAGCCTGCAAACAGGAAGTGCCTTCTGACTCTGCTGCTCTGCATTCTGGGATTGCTGACCTTTTCCTGACCCCAGCTCTGCTCTGTCTGAGCAAAGCACAGCTTTAACCCGCCCCCTGTACTTTACCCCGCTCTCCTCAGTAAGTGTGATGCTTCTGAGTCAAGATGGCGGCGCCCATATCCTAAAGTCCTGAACAGAGTAGCAGCCCAGTGGGGGAAAGAATAATAAGTAAGTGACTAAAAACTTAAAAACCAATTCCCCAGCATATAAAGTTAATATATTTTAGGGGTTTGGGCTTTTCAATAAATCATGGTGAAGGTCCGGTTTAACTGATTGCTCTAAATCACGATGGCTGCTGTCATGTTGCTGTACAAATACACAATCAAGAGTACATGTATGTGAACATATGTATGTGAACATGATGAGAGACTTCAGTTTGGGGGTGAGGTTTCACTTTAATGTACCCGTGTGTAAGTGTGTTTGCCACATGTAAAATAAGGGTTAGATGTTGCCACTGCACATGTGCAGTGACCCCTCAGGTGATATGTACACAGGTGACTGAAGCTCTCAGTGCAATACAGTGTGCACACACCTAGCCCTCTTGTCATCACAAATGTTGCTTTAGGTGTAATTTGTATCTCTAGCTCTCATAACAAGGTATATATAGGTGTGTGTGTGTGTGTGTGTGTGTATATATATATATATATATATATATATATATATATATATATATATATTACAGTTCTGTACATGTGATACATTTATGTGTCATGTGTGGTGTGGAGGGCTGTATATGCCATCATAAATGTATACATACAGGGAAGCCCAGATGTGTTGTGTGCTGGTGTACAAACCTTTGTGTCTGCCACACGCGGGCAATTCCTGTACCATCTTATTAAAGGTGTCCTTGTTAATGCTGACCATACGTGTGCTGATTCCCGAGGATTGGTTTGTTTGCTTTTTTTTATTACACTGAAAAAGACAGTGAAAGTTTTGATAAACGTGATTTTCAAAAATCTTTATACCTGGAATTCAAAAGGTCACTCAGTGCGTGTACACAGTGTAATATCCTCAACAACACACCGCCAGTCGTTCAATTTCAGTGCAGTTTTTTTAGTTCAGTTGACTGGGAAATGAATGATCAGATTGCAGAATTTATGGCCATGGCAGGAGCTTCCTGGACTGGAAACGATCACATATATGGCCAATATTTGTGTACACATGTATTATTGTATATTTTAAAAGCTCCATCATGTGCTGTACAAGGAAGAAATTACAGAGCAGGTAAAGATATAATACACAGGGAGCTCCATCATGCTCCGTTGTGCTGTACAAGGTAGAAATAACAGAGCGAGTAAAGATAACATTTACCTATAATACACAGGGATTTATGGATCAGATGTAACCACATATACACATTGATAAAGGAGTACATTAGGAGTGAGGGTCCTGTGCTTGTACGCTTACAATCTAATGAATGCGGGGGGGAGGACAAGAGGTTGGGACACAAGTAGTATGTATTGAGCTTGGTGGCAGGTGCTTTGAGTATTTGATTGTCAAGGAATATGCTTTTAGGTTTTTAGTGTTCACACCCATTGCGTTAATGTGGACCAAAACCCTGTATTTTGACTATCCTGGGTTTTGGGCCTGGCACCCTGATCGGGGATGTCCCACTGTGTGAAACCCCCAGGTCGCCGAAACAGACTCGCCCTTTCCCGGTCCTAAGGCGCATGCGTGGGCGCTTGTCCAATCAGCGCACTCGGATCTGCTCACATCAGCTCGTCTAAGGCCAGCGGATCCGAGCACACTGGTAGCCGCATCCTCCGCTACCCTCTAACAGGGAGAATGCCCGCGCTAGAGGGATAGCCGCAATGCGGCCATGGCACGCGCATGCTTCCTTGGACCGGAAAAGAAGGTGAGCTTATGGGCGACCTGGGGGGTTTCATACAGCGGGGTATCCTGATTTTGTATGCACCAGGGGGAGGGAATGGATCGGCCTGGGAATCTTATAGATTTCCAGGCTGATCTCCATGGGTTTTGGTCCACTTGAAAGGATTTTGACTATCCTGGGTTTTTGTCCTTTCCCCCTGAGGCACTACGATCGGCTTTGGGAAATCCCCCAGATCACCGATGCCAACTCGCCTCTTCCCAGTCCTATGGCGCATGTACGGCCGCTTGTCCAATCGGCGCGCTCGGAGCCGCTGCCGTCATGTCGTCTAAGCCTTCGTCTAAGGCCAGTGGCTCCGAGTGCACTGGTAGCCGCGTGCCTGCACCGGCCATTCCCAAAGCCTGGCGTGGGCACACGCCCTGCTAGTGGGATGCGGCGCGCATGCACTGTGGGCGACCTGGGGGGTTTCACACAGAGGGGTATCCTGATTTTGGATGCACCAGGGGGAGGGAATGGATCGGCCCGGGAATCTTATAGTTTCCCGGGCTCGATGGCCGAGGGTTTTGGTCCAGAAGGTTAGAAGTTTAAACAGGATTTTTTCAGATATTGGCAGCCAGTGGAGAGCCTGAACAGGTGGCGGGGGGGGGGGGGGGGGGTGCAGCAATGAAGGTGAGGTGAATGAGGTGAGCAGCAGATTTCAGGATAGATTACAGGGCTGGTAGACCTCTGAGGAGGGTGTTGCAGTAGTTGAATAGGGAAATGATCAGGGCATGCACTAGGATTTTAGTGGTGTCTGGGTGTGAGCAAGGATGTGTGAGTTTTTTTTTACTTCGTCAGAGACGACAGGAGGTGGCTAGTGATTATATGTGACAGAGGAGTCCATTAAATGTATTGAAGTTAAGTCTGTAGACTGGCATACCGTTTCTCACAGGCTGTAGATGCAATTCTTCTTGGACACATCCTGTTCGCATAGAAATAAAGTAGGTGTATAGACTCTTGTGTGCTATTACAATATTACAATAATAGCGCTCCACACAATGCAGCCCATGGTAACTGTGTATATGGGAGGTGCAGCTTTGTGTGTGCACCCATTGCTGTCCCATGAGAGGATACAGTGTGTGTATATGGCACGTCTGCTAAGGATGCTGAATGGTCCACATGTGCACATGGATGCAATGTTGCACCTCTATCTGCTTCATAACCTCCCATCATTAAAGGATTGTGGATGTTGTGTAGCATGTGCGGTCTTCATGAAGTGTGTAGGACGGGAGAGCTGATGATTCCTGCTCGCTGCCGGCCTGGGTGGATTAGGCATGTTGTGAGTTGTGGCGGCTCGGAGCTGGATAAGCAGCATTCAGGGATGTCGGCATTAGGCTGAGCCTGGGTATCCGTGTTAATCCTTGGAGGATATCTCTACTAAGGGCTTTGGGGTTATAGCTAGAAAACTGGTGACCCACAGAAGCTGACCCACATAACATTCACTTGTGCTCCTGTTTTAAATGGGCTTTATGCCAGTAAATACATCTGTATGAGACAAATGCTGCTTTTTTCTGTTTTGCCTGGACAGGGGCAAGTAAAGTGCACTTTCCTGCCAGCCTGCAGCCCTCCAGTTTCCATGAGGACTCCTTCTCTCCCAGGCCTGGGCTCCCTGCACGGGGGGAGCTCACGAGCAGTCACGTGATGCGTTCCCTGACCGCAGCAGGGGCGCTAACCAAGGCCGTTGAGAGCAGCGCATTCTCTGAAACTGGAGGACTGCACTCTGCTGGACTCGAGGGATCAAAGCCTTCAGGCGGGCAGGTAAGTGCCCCTTTTTTCCTACCTGATCACCATGATTCCACCACTGATCAGGTCGGTAACAGAGCACTGTGTGCCCGACTTCCAGCTTAAAGTGGATCAAAAACCCGGCTCGATCAGCCCAGGAATCTATAAGATTCCCGGGCCGATCGTCCCCCCCCCCCCCCCCAGGGCATCCAAAATCGGGATGCCCTGCTGTGTAAAACCCCCAGGTTGCCCTGTTCACTCACCTTTTGTACCCGCTCCAACAGCGGGCCTTGAATGGCCACCACGGGCACGCTCCTTATTAGAGGGAAGCGGGGGATGCGGCCGTCGGCATGCTCAAAACTGCTGGACTTAGACGCCATCTTAGATGGCGTCACATCAGCGGCTCTGAGTGCGCTGATTGGACGAGAGGCCACACATGCGCCGTAGGACCGAGAAGAGGTGAGTATCTACGGGCGATCTGGGGGGTTTCACACAGCGGGGCACCCTCGATCGGGGGGAAAGGACAGTCAAAATCCTGGGCTTTGGGTCACTTTAAAGTGGAAAAAAGCCCACCCATGGAACCTAAAAGATCGTATCGGGATGCCCTGCTCTGTGAACCCCCTGCGGCGCATGCACGGGTCCAATCGAAGCCCTGATTGTTTTCAATAGGGAGCGCCTGCGTCTCTTGCATGTTTGTGCGGTGAACGCTCTCATCCCAGCCATCCTGCTTGCACTCCCCATTGAAATTAGTCAGAGCTCTTTGCCGAAGGATGTAAACAAGGCAAAGGGCTCTGATTGGACGAAAGCCCACGCATGCACCTTTGGACTGAGGAAAGGTGAGTTTTATTGGGCAAACGCGGTGGGGGTCTAATACAGCTAGGCAACCAAATTTGGAATGCCGGGGGGAAGCACGGAGCAATCCTGGGTTTTGTTCTGCTTTTTAAGTGCAGAGCTGCGGGCCCTGAATAACATGTCAGTCACCCAAGTCCCCTGCAGATATATAGTGTTGTTTGGCGTTCAAATACTCTGCTTTTGTCCTTCCCCAGTTTTCTAAAGCTTACCTGATCCTAAACCGGACCAACAGCCTGGCACAGTTGGAAAATAAAGGTAGTTGCCATTTTGGAGCTTCCACTCCCAACTGGCATAACTGACAATGCACAATAACAGGAAGCCCAGCAGCACTTCCTGTTTGCAGGTGTCCTGCAAATGCATGAACCGCTATATTGTTTTTAAAATTGACCCCAGCAGGAGTTGGAAAAAGGTAAATTAATTTTTATGTGCAGCAATCTAAATTGCCCTGGGGAGGGATGCATCTGAGCACTGTTTGTTATGTTGGTCTGGTTTAAGTCATTTTTGACTGTTTGTCCATTTAAGTTCAGGTCTCATGGTGTCCAAACGCACCCTACAGTTTCTTACAGAGGACGCATACTGAGGCAGAGCTGACAAAATGAATGTAGAGCTCTCCAGATGTGTGACAGAAGCTGGGCCTTGTTCACCAGAGGAATCCCTGGGTGCATGCAGATCTCCATGAACAGGTATTGCTTAGAAAGCCTGTGCAGGAGGGGCAGCTGAGTGGGAAGAAATGTGAGGGTTGACTGTTTATTAGTATTGCCTGGACAATCCATTTATGTAGCACCAGGGACCTAGAGGAAGGAGCCATGGCAGCAGCACCTTTCTCTTGCTAGGCTTTCTCCTGTGTGATGGCAGCAGCACAGGTCTTCTTAGCTGGTCTCTCTGGTTGTATACGTTGCGTTGTGTGTAGCAGGAATGGCGTGTGAAATATGAGACTATTTACACAGCTTCTTCTATGGGATTTATTTGGTGACATCACACCGTGTAACCAACCTAGTGAGTTAGAGATGTAATAGAAATGTACAGGCATTCTGTGTCTCCATTGATTATTGCCAGCTATTGTCATGTTACTTCTACTGGTTGGGGAAAGATTGCATGGATGAGCAATGGCTCAATGCACACTTCTTTAATAATATCACATTGACGCTACAATAGTGGTCACGGCTATGAGCTGATGTATGCGTGCAGTATGGCAAGCTTAGAAAACAGCTAGTATAGGGTCTTGCTTCAAGGGGCTTCAAGCTCAACTGCAATAAGGCAGCAAGCTGCTCACCCGATGCCTGTGCTATGTGTCTCTTCTGCATTTTCTCCAGCACAGTTTGCCCTCCTTTCAATTTTGTTCGTCCAGGACCATGCCAATCTGGTGCTCTCAGTATGAGCTAGTTTGGCAAATCACAGTGGTCCCACAGCTACCCCTGACCACAGCAGAATATGCTCATGAATCTTAAACTTTGGAAAAGATGCTTGATGCCCCACTTATATCAGCTTGTAGGATCTTCTTTGTAATGGACCTTTGTAAGGAGAGCCGATAATAGGGAACCGTTTGTACTATGGATACCACCCTGCAATGATTATGGTATACTCCCTGTCCTAGCAGCCCCGCTCCCAACACTTTCTTTCCCAACCTGCAGTTGCAAATTGTTGTGAAATCTAGTTACCTACATATAGGGTGCTGCTGATCACATCTGATTTTATTATTTTGTTTTGTCACTAAAATGCTTAGTGAAGGCCCTTGACTCAGTCACATATGGCTTCCTGATGGCTAACTGCCACACACCATCAGTTTCACTAATGCTGGCATGGCTCTATTCACTGCAAAGAAGGGGGTGTGACTGGTCTTTCATTGCAGTCATTTGATTGGGCATGCCCAGGACGGTGTGACTGATAGTGGGAGGGCTTCACATTTTGAAGATGAATGTGACTAACGATAGTGAGGTCAAGCGCAGTCCTCTCTTGGTAGGTATTCTGCTTTTGAAGGCTGCTATATGACGTCTATCTCTCTGTCTATGACGTAGACATCCTAGGTTGAGCACCCATTTTGTTGTAATCTATTTAATATGAATAACTTTTTTGATTAGTTCACAATGGGTTTCCAGCACAGTTGTTCCTGCAGGGAACTTTACTATATTAATGTAAAATCATTGATAAAGAGTAACATGCTCACATCGGGACAGCCAACTTATTCCCCAGCCTCATCAACCGCGACGTGTGGGTGGGGGGTTCCCAATTTGTGAAGCAGTAACACTCACCTCAGTTTGTCCACAGTAAAAATACATGTGGATTCGGCCTACGGGGCTCTTGATGCACACTCCAGCCTATTGCCAGGGGCATTTCATCTATAGGATACCACCGTCTGCCATACATACTAACATGCTATTTCGAGCCGATGGGGGTGTGGGCTTAGGAACATGGGCCGAGTTGGCGTGCATTTATTCTTAGTATACAGTACGGCCTGCTCCAAATCTAATACTTACACTTGGATATACTCCACCAGATGGCGCTGGACTGCAGAGACATCGAAAATAGGCTCCTCCCAGCCCCTCAAATACCCGGGGACCTCCCACAAATCCCCAGAATTTCTCTGCAGTCTGGCTGCGAAGGACGAGAAATGGCTCTCTACTCGCAGGTGAGCAGGGCTATTAGCCTGCGGCCCTGTAGGACTATTCCCACCCGTTCCACTAGTAATATGCCTCCCAGCCTTGGCTGCACTGGTCGGGTGAAGGTAGGCAGCACCGCTGTTAGGTGCTTAGGAGCGCTGCTCCACCGCAATCCTCCACCAAAGGGTAGGCGCTTCAGGCTTATGGTGAGCCTCTATGGGATGCCCCTCCCGCACTAGTGCCCCCTTGACCCTGCCCATCGGTGGGCCCTGTTTAAGTGGCCGCTGTCCTCCCTCATCCTCCTTGTAGCCACAGGGGAAAAGAGGGGGGGGGGGGTGTGTAAATGTGTATGCTATGCATTCTGTGTTTTACACTCTTTTTCCATTCTGTTTAGTCTTGTGTCAGCCACTGCGCTGACTTGCCTTTACTGTCTTTTTACCTCAGGCGCTGGTGCGCCGTCATTGGCTGCTTGCACGTTCTCGCTGCCCCTCGAGGTATACTGACGCCATCTTTAACCTGCTTGGTTGGCCCATGCGCGATGGACCCCTACCTACCGCAGTCCGTAAGTGCCCTCGCGGGCGGCTTTATATCTTTCACTTTTGTTACTGTGTGCTTACAGGTCTTGTCTGCTTATGTCTTTCAGGCGGGGCGAACCCTTTTGGCTTCTCCCGGCCCTGTATTAGTATATAACTTGTAGGCTTTGTAAAAATAATACCCCCACTTCCCTAGCGGGTTATTGGGGCATCCAGGGTTGCTATATAGCGTTATTCCCTATCGGCGTACAGCGCCGCTATAATCACCATATGGAGGCACTTCACCTACTCCCCCAAGCTTAAACCTCGCTGCTACGGAGTTGCATACTAGTGGGGATTTTCAGCCTGATGTGTCTTCTAGACTGGCTACTAGAGTACTAGATGCTTGGAACAAACTTCCAGCAGAGGTAGTTGAAAAATCAACAGTCACTGAATTTAAACATGCCTGGGATAAGCACTCATCTATCCTAAGATAAAGAGTACATACAGTATACACATAAGGGCAGACTAGATGGACCGTATGGTCTCCTTCTGCCGTCAACCTTCTATGTTTCTACTGTTGAGCAGTTGATTGCTAAGTCTTTAGCGCGTAAGGCCCCTGCTAAGAAGCGGCACTTGACGCCTAATGTCACTGTTTTCCCTATGGAAACTGAGGAGTTTTTGAATCTTTGTGGCTATACCCCGTCTGATGAAGGGGAGCTCTTTTCTGATTCAGGCTCATCTGATGAGAGACCAAGGGGTCATGACGATTCTGGCTCTGACCCCTGGGCCCGGATGACACTGACAGATTATTGACCCAGATTTTTGAGGTTCTGTCCATCTCTCTCCCTGTTGCGGCTCCCAGGCAAAGAGAGGAGCTTTTCCATACAGCAAAATCACGTTTGGAATTTCCCGAGTAGGCACATTTCCATAACCTTGTGCTCAAGGAATGGGAGCGCCCCAGTAAACTTCCCGGGGTTCCAAAAAGTTGGGATAGGAAGTATCCCTTTCCTGCTGAGGTGGTTAAATGTTGGTCATCCCCCCCCCTGAGGTGGATGCCCCGATCCTAGGGCTATCTAACACCTCTGTCATGCATTCCCCTGACTCTACTACCCTGCGGGATGCTGAGGACCGGCGCATTGACCAGCTGGCATCCCACGCCTTTGCATGTGTGGGGACGGCGCTGCGGCCACTAGAACCCTTATCAGAAATATGCTTGATGGTGCCCCTGATGATTTGCCTTGTGAGGTGTTTAATGCACTCTCCAGTTGTGCTGTTTTTGTAAATTTTGTCCTCTAAGCATTGGATGACACCATCAGAATGTGTGCCAGAACTTCTGCCCTCGTGGTGGCTATACGCCGCTCGGTTTGGCTGCGCCAGTGGGCTGCTGACAATGCTGCCAAGAAGGCCCTCACTGGGTTTCCCTTTAAAGGACTGCGCCTGTTTGGGGACCGCCTGGACCTTTTTGCTAAGGGAGGCAGGTTACCCCAGCGCAGGCGGCAATCTCGGCCCTTCCGGGGTCAGGGTTCCTTCTCCTCCCCTTACCATGGTGCCAGACTGGGAAGGGGGGTTTCCTTTCCTGGGGCCCCGGGGAGATTTCTGGGGTAGGGGACGTCCTGGCTCCTCCTGGGGTCCCAAAGCAAAATCCTCTCCCAAGCCTCCTCAGGCATGATGGGGGGACGGCTGCAGCACTTCGCTCACGTCTGGAGGCTTCATGTCTCCGACCGGTGGATTCAGGAGGTAGTGTCCTCCGGTTACAAGTTGGAATTTGCTGCCTGGCCCCCCTCCAAGATTCATCAGATCCCGGATTCCTCAGGACCCTGTGTCAGCTCAGGAGCTAGTGCAAGCAGTGCAAGGCCTCCTGGAGCTGGGAGTCATCTGCCAAGTCCCCTTACGAGAAAAAGGCAAGGGCTTTTATTCCAACCTATTTACCCAAAAAAGATGGTTCAGTCAGGCCCATCCTGGACTTGAAGATCCTCAACAAGTTTTTCAGGGGCAGGCACTTTCACATGGAAACTCTGCGCTCTGCCATCAGTTCCCTGCGCCAAGGGAATTTCATGACGTCTGTATACATCAAAGATGCTTATCTTCATATTCCTGTGTTCCTAGGTCATCAAAGGTTCCTCAGGTTCGCTCTGATGGATCAACACTACCAGTTTGTGGCCTTGCCCTTTGGCCTCACTTCAGCTCCCAGGGTGTTCACCAAGGTGCTGGCTGGCGTGATGTCTCTGCTCAGATGTCAGGGCGTCCGCGTGATTCCCTATCTGACATTCTCATCACTTCCCAGTCTCTACATCAGGCAGAGTTGGATACTCAGCTGGTGGTGTCCACTCTGGAGTCATTTGGATGGGTGATCAACCACCCCAAGTCCTCACTGTCCCCTTTCTTGGTAACTCCATTCCTAGGAATGAATCTGGATACAGTTCAGACAAGGATCTTCCTTCCTCAACAGAAGGTGGACAGTCTGATTGCACAGGCTCAGTCCCTCCTAGCTTGTCCCCATCCCTCCATCAGGCAGGGGATGCAGCTGGTGGGCCTGATGGTGGCATGCTTTGAAGCGGTCCCTTATGCTCAGGTCCACTTGAGGCCTCTGCAACTTCACCTATTGTCAGTATGGGACAAGTATCCAGCGTCCTTGGACAGGGTCTGTGTGCTCTCCCCCCCTGGTCAGGAGGTCCCTCTCGTGGTGGATGGACTCAAGGAACCTGTTGGGGGGCAGATCCTTTCTTGCCCCTTCCTGGGAGACTGTCACCACGGATGCCAGTCTGTCAGGTTGGGGGGGGGGGGTTTCTGGAAGTCCCTGCGGTTCCAGGGGAGGTGGGGCCTTCAGGAGGCCCACACACCTATCATTGTCTTGGAACTGCGGGCGATCAGGCTAGTTCTGGCTCACTTGACTACTCACCTTCGGGGCCTGCCTGTTCAGGTGCGCTCGGACAACCAGACAGCAGTTGCCTACATCAATCATCAGGGAGGGAACCGGAGCAAGGGAAGCGTCCAGGAAGCGTCTCTGATCCTGACTTGGGCGGAGGCCAATGTCCCCTGCATATCAGCTGTGTACATCCCGGGGGTGGAAAATCGCCTGGCGGACTCTCTGAGCAGGGGGACCTCTCGCCAGGGAGAATGGTCCCTATGCAGCAGGGTGTTTCAATCCCTGTGTCACCGTTGGGGCCAACCAGATGTGGATGTGTTTGCGTCCCGCCACAATCACAAGCTCCCAGCCTTTGTCTCTCTGTCCCAGGATCCTCTGGCCTTGACCTCGGATGCTCTAGCAATGTCATGGCAGGACTTTCAGTTCCTGTATGTCTTCCCTCCAATCCCCCTGCTGGGCAGGGTTCTGCGCAAGATTGCTCTGGAAGGGGTGCCTGCAATTCTGGTGGCCCCCAGGTGGCCAAGAAGAGTGTGGTTCGCAGATGTGGTGCAGCTGGCAGTAGATCAGTATGCTCTGCCCTTGGTGCCAGATCTGCTCACTCAGGGCTCACTACGCCATCCCAATTTACAAACTCTGGCTTTGACGGCTTGGCTGCTGAAACCTACATCTTGATGGAGAAGGGGCTGTCTTCCTCGGTTGTGGATAATTTGATTAAAGCTAGGAAGAAGCCTTCCTCTTCCATTTATTACAGGGTTTGGAGTGCCTACATTGACTGGTGTGAGTCTAAGTCTCTTCCCTGTCGTGTGTTCTCTATTCCCAGGATTCTGGAGTTCCTGCAGCATGGGTTGGAGATGGGGCTCCAGCTCAGTACTCTGAAGGGTCAGGTTTCTGCCCTGGCTATTTTCTTCCAGAAGTCCTTTGCTCAGCACCCTCTGATCAGGACTTTTTCCAGGGGGTCACTCATGTGCGCCCCCCACGTAAGCCTATGGTGCCTGTTTGGGATCTGAACTTGGTTCTGTCAGCCTTGCAGGGTGCTCCCTTTGAACCTGTGCAGGATGCTGCCTTGGCCATTCTTACGCTCAAGGTTGTATTTCTGGTGGCTGTCACCTCTGTCAGGCGTGTGTCTGAGTTGGCGGCGCTTTCCATTCAGCCCCCCCTACTATGAGAGACACCAGGACAAGGTGGTGTTTCGTTTCAAACCTGACTTTCTGCCTAAGGTAGTGTCTGCCTTTCATTTGAATCTGGATATTGTTCTTCCTTCTTTGTGCCCTAATCCTAGCAATGCTAAGGAGAGGGTTTTGCACTCTTTGGATGTGGTTAGGTGTCTGAAGTACTATCTGGTGGCTACTGCACCTTTCGGGAAGACTAATGCTCTTTTTGTGGTCCCTTCTGGTCCTAGGAAGGGTTTGGCTCCTGCCAAGTCTACTATCAGCAAGTGGATTTGTCAGGCTGTGATTCAGGCCTACTCTGCTAAGGGGAAGAATCCTCCCTTCCGCCTTACTGCTCATTCCACTGGTGCGATTGGTGCCTCTTGGGCTTTTCAGCACCAGGCTTCTGTTGAACAAGTTTGCAAGGCCGCTACTTGTTCTTCTGTTCATACCTTTTCAAAGTTTTACAAGATTGATGTTAGGGCCTCAGCTGATGCTGCTTTTGGCCGAAAGGTTCTGCAGGCGGCAGTGGTTTAAGCTATCTGCTGCTGATTTTTCTTGGGGATCCCATCCTACTTTATGGACACTGCTATTGGATGTCCCAAGTGTAAGTATTAGATTTGGAGCAGGACTTACTGTATACTAAGGATAATACAATTCTTTGATTACTCACCTGTAGAATTGGTATTATGAGTATACAGTACGTCCTGCTCCAACCCACCCTTGGTTTGCATTATCTTGGATCCCCTGTATGGTGATTGTTATCATTGTTATAGTTGATAGTTTGGATTGTTTAATTCTCCCGGCTTCTCATTAACTGCTTTTCAATGCTGGGGATTTGTGGGAGGTCCCCGGGTATTTGAGGGGCCGGGAGGAGCCTATTTTCGATGTCTCTGCAGTCCAGCACCATCTGGCGGAGTATATACCAAGTGTAAGTATTAGATTTGGAGCAGGACGTACTGTATACTCATAATACCAATTCTACAGGTGAGTAATCACAGAATTGTGTTTTACTGCGGGAAATCTGAGGTGAGTGTTACTTCTTGACAAAGGAGGGACTCCTTATGCGTTGCGGTTGATGAGGCTGGGGAAAAAGATGGCTGTCCGGATGTGAGCACGTTGGAGCTGCACAGAACCTTTATGTCTCAGAAACCTGCATATTATAACATTATTGCCCCCAGGAACCTCTTGATTCTAAGCCCCCCCCCCATATTAGCAATATTCTATATGATGCCAATGTGTTGAATTCCTGTAGTCCCTAATAGTGTTGTAAAATGTTTGTGAAGATTGTTACTCATCCAGGTCATACCTAAGGCTACATTCACATCTGTCTGGATGCTGCAGATCTGCAAAAAGTCATTTCATGTATCCTCTATGGCCCCTTTCACACCTCTCCGCTTTGATAAAGTGCAGAAGGAAAGTTGCCAAAAATGTCCTGCTTGCTGCGTTCCATATGCAGATTTATACGGTCTATTCTGTGGAACTGCAACTGCAAACAAAACGCATTTCAGCTGCAAAATGCAAAACGCACCTGATCTGCATCTGCATAGTGTGAACATAGCCTAATAGGTTGTTGTAAGCGTTCCAGTATGAACAAAGTTTTAATAAAAAAGGAACTGAAGTTGCTATCCTCGGTTGTGACAGCACATCCATGGCTTACAAGGATGCACATCCTCTAGAATTAGGAACAAAGGAAGTAAAAGAATAAAAACAGCAAACAAACTTCCTGAAGCTTTTTGTTGGCCGATGTTACCCCACCCCTCCTCCTAGTGTATGTCAGGGAACGCTGCGTTTGTCCAAGGAGATGGCTTTTGAGCTCTGCCTTATTTGCTTGATGTTTGGAGACGTGCGTGAACCAGATTCCCTATGTTTTATAATACCGACTAAAGGAATCTGAACTTAGGAGACTTGTGTCTTCTCAGACAAGAGGGAAATCCTTATCAGGCCAGTCTTTTTTTTGCATATATGACCATTGTATGCTTGCGCACCCATAGGAATATCGCTGCCCAGGGAGTAGTTCAGGATTCAGGAGCCTTGCTTAAGGTCACTTCAGTCCTGTCCCAGCCGGGAACCGAACGTTCTTATTTAACATTAGGCCACGACTGCCCTGTAACATGATAAAGCAGTGTCGTCCTTTATGGTGCTTGTGAGTGTGCCACTCAGGTAAGAGATTAGTACATGGGACGGCTGTTCACTTATTTAAGCGTTAGGTAACATGCTTGTTGGTTTGAACCCACCGTCAGCTATCTGGTCAGACAGGTAGGTCAGTCATTCATGGCTGACGAGGCATGTAGCAAAAATATGCAGTGTAACCTGAACACAATAGACTAAAGCAAAACTGGTCCCAACCGCAACCCTCAAGTCTGCTGTTCTATTGTCTGTTGCTGGGTTTCTAGTCCCCTGCTTTGTCATAAATAGACTTTTGTAAAGCTTAGTAAGAGGTGAGACTACAAATGCAGACTGCCCTATAAAATAAACGCTAATGCTTCTAGGGTATTTGGGGCATACGCTGTAACTCACCAGATTTGTGGCCCAGTTTTCCCCATTTCTTTTGTTCGAAAGTTGTTGCTGACCAAAACTGCTTTTGGAATCAGAATCATGTTTATTTCGCCAGGTATATATGTGTACATACAACCTAGGTATTTTTCTCGACCAGTACAAGGCTATAGAACCAGTTGAATACACCTTTGATAGTGGCGATAGAGGTGGAAGTAGAAAGTGGATCACTTGCAAGCATTTAGTAGGGAAAAATTTGATTATGGTGAGCACTGGAGTCAGGTTTAGGCATTTGGTTAGGTGTTAAAGTGGACCTTCAGCGACATTTAATGAAAAGCCCAAAACTTTAAAAAATGATTCTCCAGCATCTAAAATTAATACATTTAACATTTTTAATCACTTATTTTTTATTCTTTTCCCTGCTGGCCTGCAACTCTGGCCGCCATCTTGGTTCAGTAGCATCACATACTGAGTGAAGGGGGAGCCAGCAAGGGGTCTCATGCGGATTTTGCGCACAGGCTGGCTAGCCTCGAGAAGCAAATCTCATTGACAGCCCCTAAGAAGGCCTCGAGTAAGAAGCCGCATCTGGAGCCGATTTACTCGGATGATGATGATTTTTATGACTTCTTGGGAGAGGGGTAAAACGGTCTCTGCTCTCCTTAGACTCACCTCCCTGCTTTCCCTCGTTGGTCTGGCCGGGGCGTGCGCCTCTCGTCAGCAGTTGCACCCCGCGGGTCTCCACCGCACCGCCGTGTGCGGCTTCTGCTACGATGGGGGACGGGGGGGGGAGGGGGACCGCCGCCATTACAGGGGCGTTCTCGTCCGGATGACGCGAAGTTGGGGGGGGGCGGGGTTCCGGCGCGTAGCTGACGTCGCGCCGGCGCTGCCCCCAAGGATCTTTCTGGAAATCGCTGCCTAGCGAGACGCGCTGCTGGGCCTTGGGCTGAGAGACAGACGCCAGGTTCTTCTGCTGCGGAGCGCTGTCGTGATCCCTCTTACGGTTGCGATGTCTTGAGTCCCTCTTTTTGCTTAGTTGCTGCATCTATGCCATATGTCTGCTATGTTAAGGTCTGACTTGGGGCTCTCTCTCTTTTTGTTTTAGATCGTGGGCTAAGGTTCAGGGTTGTGGTTCCTCCCAGGCCCCTTTATTAATTAGAGGGATCGGTTATTAGGCTTAGGCCGTTAGCGTCTAGCCTTATTGAATATTACTATTCATAATCATAATGGAGGCATCAGGGGATAGTGAGCCGGGGGCCCCATTTGGGCAGGACAGGCTCTGCCCCTTGTGCAGAAGGAATCCTCTGGGCGGTTTCAGCACTATTTGTCCTACTTGCGCCAGAGACATTGCTTTGGACCATGAGCGGGCGGTCGCTCCTGACTTTAGCCCTGTATTAACATCAGCCTCTCCGGACCCTCCGCTGCTGCAGTCGGCCTCTAGTGAAGGGGGAGCCAGCAAGGGGTCTCATGCGGATTTTGCGCACAGGCTGGCTAGCCTCGAGAAGCAAATCTCATTGACAGCCCCTAAGAAGGCCTCGAGTAAGAAGCCGCATCTGGAGCCGATTTACTCGGATGATGATGATTTTTATGACTTCTTGGGATCTGCGGAGGAAGGTGAGTTGCCAGATGATTCACTTTCAACGGTGGAGTTTTCCGCTGGTGACAGTATCCCTGGTTCCTCCTCGGACGAGGATTCTTGCCTCCCAGATTATACGGAGATGGTGCTTTCTTCAGTGTTTGATATCCTACACATTGTTCCTCCCAGAGCGGCTAAGAGGAAGCAGGGTGATTTATTTCGGCCTGAGGGGCAAAGACGGGTCTTCCCTGAGCAGCCTCATTTTTCTAACATGATCTTTTAAGGAATGGGAAAGGCCCAACAAGTTACAGTTGGTCCCTAAGGGCCTGGATAGGCGGTATCCCTTTCCTGCTGAATTGGTTTGGTTATGGTGTCACCCTCCCGAGGTGGACCCTCCCGTGTCAGGCTTGTCCAATACCACTGTTATGCCATCAACTGACAATGCTTTATTACGTGACCCTGCACACAAGGGCATGGATCAGCTGATCTGCCATGCTTTCACCTTTGCGGGTGCTCTCTTTCGCCCTGCGTGTGCCTCGGCGATCGTTTCTCTAGCCAACAGGAGAAAGGTGAAACACCTTGTGGCTAGGGCCAAGGCTCGCAAGCGGGTGGAGAAGTATAAGAAACTCAAGGCCTGCTTGGATTTCATTGGTTTTGTTGTTACTGCCATGGATGATGTGGTCATGCTTGGCGCCAGAATTTCGGCTTTGCTTGTTGCTTTACGCCGCTCGCTCTGGTTGAAGCAGTGGTCGGCTGATGCGGCTGCCAAGAAGTCCCTCACAAGTCTACCTTTTGTGGGAAGCCGGCTGTTTGGGGAGCGTCTGGACCTCTTGGTCAAGGATGGTAAGCTTCCTCAGAGAAGAAAGCCTGCTCGGTCCTTTTGGAACCCCTTTTCTTATCGGTCCTTTCGGGGAGGAAGAGGATCTTCATTTCCAGGTGCCCCCAGAGATACCTGGGGCAGAGGTAGGTCCCACAGCCGGCCCAGCTCCTCCTGGGGAGTTAAGCCCAAACCCCCAGCCAAGCCTACTCAGGCATGCGGGGGCGCCCTCACCCATACGGGTGGGGGGAGGGCTTCTGCTGTTTGCTCAGATCTGGAGACGGCACGTCTCAGATCTGTGGATTCAGGAGGTGGTGTCCTCCGGTTACAAGATAGAGCTGGCAGACAGGCCACCCACAAAATTCCTCCGTTCAAGTATATCCCAAAACCCGCTAAAAGCTCAGGCTTTGAGAATGGCTGTTCAGCACCTCCTACGGATAGGGGTGATTTGGCCTGTACCCCGGCAGGAACAGGGTCGGGGATTCTACTCCAACCTGTTCACGGTTCCCAAGAAGGACGGAACGCTACGGGTGATCTTGGACCTGAATGGTCTCAACAAGTTTGTAAGAGTCAGAAATTTCCGCATGGAAATGTTGCGGTCGACAATGAGATTGCTTCGGCCCGGCGACTTCATGACCACGGTTGACATCCGGGATCTGCACATCCCGATCAACATTACCAGTTTGTAGCACTCCCATTCGGCATATCCTCAGCCCCCCGTGTGTTCACCAAGGTGCTGGCGGCCATCATAGCCATTCTGAGGAGTCGGGGTATTCGTGTGTTACCCTATCTGGACGACTTGCTGATTTCGCTCAGTCCCTTCAGGAGGCCGAGGGCGATACTTGGACGGTGCTGTCAACCCTGGAGGCCTTTGGTTGGGTAATCAATTACCCCAAGTAATTTATCACACCTTCAACAGTGAGATTGTTCCTGGGAATGCCGATAGACACCGCTCAGGTCAAGGTTTTTCTGCCTGAGCAGAAGGTTTTGGGACTCTAGACGCAAGTGCAGGACTTGCTGGCTTGTCAACAGCTGTCGGTACGTCTGTGGATGAGATTGGTGGGCTTAATGGTGTCGTGCTGTGAGGCAGTGCCCTTCGCCCAATTTCACATGAGACCTCTTCAGTTGAACCTGCTGACCGCCTGGAATCGGTTGCAGGAATCTCAAGAACAAGGATTTGTGCTGTCCCCCCTGGCCAGGCAGTCCCTCTTGTGGTGGTTGGACTCTCGGAACCTGCTGGTGGGCAAGTCCTTCCTGACTCCCCGTTGGGAGATAGTTAGTTACCACGGATGCCAGTCTGACAGGCTGGGGAGGCATTTGGCAGACCCAGAAGATCCAGGGTCAGTGGGGTCCGCAGGAGAACTGGTTGCCCATAAATCTCTTGGAGCTGAGAGCAATCCGAATGGTTCTTCTACGCTTGATTCCCCATTTAAGAGGCCATGCGATCCAGGTCCAATCAGACGGGAGTTACCCATGTCCGGCCACCGCATAAGTCAGTATTACAGGTGTGGGACTTGAATCTAGTACTGTCTGCTCTCCAGGGTCCTCCCTTTGAGCCATTGAGTGATGCTGCATTTTCCATGTTGACTCTCAAAGTGGTCTTTCTGGTAGTGATCACCTCGGTGCGTCGGGTATCAGAGCTGACTGTGCTTTGTATGAAACCACCCTACTTTGAGTTGCACAGGGATAAGGTGGTTTTTCGTTTTAAACCTGATTTTTTGCCTAAGGTTGTTTCTCCTTTTCACCTTAATGAAGAAGTTGCCTTACCTTCCTTGTGTCCAGCACCAGCTAATTCCAAAGAACGGATCCTCCATGCTTTGGATGTGATCAGAGCCATAAGGTATTACCTGGCTGCGACTGATTCCTTCAGGAAATTGGATTAGCTTTTTGTCTTAACAGAGGGTTCTAGGAAAGGTTTGCCACCAGCCAAGTCCACTCTCAGTAAGTGGATTAGACAGGCGGTGGTACAAACCTATTCTGCCAGGGGCAAGGAACCCCCTTTTCTGATCACAGCTCATTCTACTAGGGCTATTGGTGCCTCTTGGGCTTTTCAGCACCAGGCATCAGTGGAACAAGTTTGTAAGGCCGCCACTTGGTCTTCTGTTCATACTTTTACAAATTTTACAATGTCAGGGCCTCAGCTGACGCTGTTTTTGGCCGAAAGGTGCTTCGGGCGGTAGTGAAATGAACTACATGCTGTGTCACACTGGGGATCCCGCCCTAATGGACACTGCTTTTAGATGTCCCAATCGTGAAGAGATCGGGATGGCCTGGACTAGATGGAAGAGAAAAATACCATTCTGTGAAACTCACCTGTAGAACTCTTTTTGTATCCATCCAGTCCAATCCAGGCCATCCCACCCCACTCTTGTGTTCATTATGTCCTGCATGCCTGTTATGGTGATGACCCGTTTTTGCTCATAGGACACTAGTTCTTTTCTAGTTTTTGCATTAGAGAGAGTACACGCTGAAGCTATGTGAAGTAACATGGTTTCTTATTTTTTGGGCCTCCCTGCCTGCCCTCTTTTTATTGAGTACTGCTTTTAAACCACTGGGGAATGATAGCGGGGTAGCTGCCTTTATAGGGGGCCGGGAGGAGCTACATCTTTGATCTTGCGATCTTGCAGTCAAGCGCCCCCTAGGGGCGAACACCCAATCGTGAAGATATCGGGACGGCCTGGACTGGATGGATACAAAACAATTCTACAGGTGAGTTTCACAGAATTGTATTTTTCAAATTGCTCCCGCAGCGAAATCGAGCCCTGTGATTTCGCACACTGTGGTTGCCTTGGTCCAGATACCTAGGGGACACCTGCGGACCGCACACATGGAACGACATTTTGTTACATTTTTTCACTTGACTGGACTTCCTCTTTAAAGCGGTCCAAAGCGTCAAAATTTGTCTTTACGTCCCATTTTAACACTCTCCCATGGAGCATCCCAGTTTGGGATAAATCCTTAGGAAGCCAAGTCAAACTTGGCATTAAACTTTTTATGATGTGGCAGAAAGTAGCTGTACATTTGATTAAAGAAATGTTCCTACTGGAGAGATTGTGGATTAATTGCCCCCACCCCCACGAGCGCTAGGTGAAAGTCCGTATCTTTCTACAGAAGTTCTCACTAATGATGTGAGGGGGAGGTTAGGTTAGTTTAGTGTTTAGTGACCTGTCAGCTAGTTGTAAAGGAAACTGTAGGTCCACTTTAAATAGGGTCTCCAGTTAATATACTGTATGCTCTCCCACTGTGGCAGGTGTGTACAGTATTAGGGCTTCCAGAGGAGCGGGGGGCAAGTGGTCTGTTTTGACTGGAGGCCCTCTGTATGTTATTTGAGTGTGGATTTTCTTTAGGTAGTGCTTGTGTTTTTCACATTTTTGAATGGGTGATTAAGGCCATAGCCATGCACTGACCTCCGTGTGCTGAGGCAGGCTGTGTTTTACAGGGCTAGTAGTCTGCATGGACCTGTCTGTTCACTTAATTGGAGATGACTGTAAGAAAACCGATACTTCGATAAAGACTAGCACTGATAACACCGTACAGATCCGTCAGAAAAATCTAATCTGGCTGTTTAAATGAGCACTATCGCGAATTTGTATAATATTAAAAATCCAAATAAACACCTCGGTTAATGAGAGGAGGGGTCACCCGAACTGAATAAAACTCCCGCCAAGCTTGTGTTTTTTTTTCTTTATTGTAGGAATAAAATTCAGGGGTGACGGCTTTAGTCTATCAGGGGCGACAGAGCCTGTCACCGCGGATGTCCTTTTTCTTCCATTAAAATAAAAAAAAAACAAGCCTGGTTGGATATTTCTTGATGCCCGGTGTATAAGTGACCTGTGCTCCTGCCTTTAGCATATTTATATGGATTTTATCATTGGGCCATTTTTTCTTGATAGTTCTCCTTTAATAATGCCTTTTGCCTTTCAGCCTAGATTTACTTATGTATCATTTAATGGCTTTTATTGTTGGGTAGACAGGTCTTGCTTGGTGCTATTGTGTGTTTGGTTTTGTAGTGGAAGTGGATATATGAAACCACTAGTAAAGCAAAGTGCCGAAAGAAGACAAACAACCACTTCATGGTATGTGTGTCCTTAGGATCTGGTAACACTTTGTGGCTTGCAGCTGCTCTGAATAACCGAGAGGGAATCTGAAACAAACCTTCACACCATCATTGTTCCTAGTGCTTTTATGCATAAAACTATCTAGGACTTTTTTTTAAACCCTTTAACTGCCAGCCTACCCAGAGATTTTGTCACACCTTCTTATTTTATAACATTTTGTACTGTACAGTATATGTTTAACTGTGAGGAAACCGTACAAGTGGAGCCATCTCTGTATTGAAGCTGAGCATTAACACCTGCCAGCCACTGTTCCAATTTTTAAAACCAAGTGAAATTTTATTAGTTTGTAGGAACATAAAGGTTGGGAACTCTGGGGCTACGTTATTATTTTTATAGCTGAAATTTTACTGGACTCCTTGGATAATTGTGACAGCTGCAGGAGGGCCTGATAGAGCTTAACTTCTAGAATACAGTAATTGTGATTACAGAACTCGTAGCACACTGGCTTTCACAGCTCAGACCTAGTTGAGTCTTAATAGTCTGTTGTTGGAGGTTCCAAGTGTCTCTGTCCACCATAGCATTTGTGTTGTGCACCAGAACTGCAGGAATAACCTAGTGCTATTCCTTAGATTTGTGTCGATGTGCATTTTTACATACAGTCTTGACACACACTACATGGTTAGATGGTGAATGGCCACGTACAAGCTTAGCCGAGGCACCCATAGAAAAACCTACGTTAGACTTACCAGTAACGGCTTTTTTAGGAATTCTTCAGCTTGACCACATGGAGAGTAATAAGCGGTCAAGCTGAAGGTTGACTTGGAAAAACCTCCGTTAGACTTACCGGTAACGGCTTTTTTAGGAATCCTTCAGCTTGACCGCTTATTACTCTCCACGTGGTCAAGCAGAAGGATGACTTGAAAAATAAAGGGTGGCTCCAATCTAGCCTCGTATACAGCTCATGCCCACCTCCAGCCTTATAATATGGAAATACAGGTCCTGGCTTCAGATACCATAGTTGTGGGAACAGGTTGAGCACCACGGGTCTAGGTGAAGGTAACTAAGTGAGTCTTGTGCCACCATGGCACCTCTTTGATCTGAGGTCTGCTTCTCTTGTAAACGTTTTCAGTGTTTTTTTTTTATTTTATAAGAGCTCTTTATTGAGGCAGATAAGACAGTGGGGCAAAAAAGGAACAGTTTCATACAGCCGACAAGTCCAGTGCATGTGTTAATACAAAGCCATAAGAATAATCACTATCTGTGTAATCCGCTGAACCTTCGCTATCTCCACCCACCCGACTCATCCACCAACTTTTTAACTTTATGAGCGGAAGGGGAAAAGGGGAGGGAAACGGGAGGGTGAGGTTAGGAAACAAGGGGGGATGAGGGGAGGTGGGAAGGGAGGGGCAAAGGAGGAGAGGGAGGGATGGAAAGGAGATGAGGGGGAAAGGGAAGGGGCGTCTCTCCGATCTGTGCCCCCCCACCCCGTCCGGCCACACGCCCGCCGCTCGCATCAGATGCCTCTCATCTCCACACCAGCACCCCGCCCGATCAAGCTGTACTTCAAAGTTTCTTGCCTTCAGCAGACTCTGTGAACATGTACCACGGCAACCACAAGATTCTATATTTTTCCTCCGTGGCCCTGAGCAGGGCCGTCAGGTTTTCCATGCGTCGGATGTCCTCTACCCTGCGTATCCAAGAGCTGATGATAGGTGCAGCGGAGGACTTCCACTGGGCCGGAATACACGCCCTAGCTGCGTTTACCATATGGATAGTCAATGACTTTCTGTACTTCCCTACCGATCCGCTGACGGAGTGCAACAGTAGTGCCTCCGGGGAGAGTAAGATGTCATCTCCCGTTATCTTGCAGATCCACTCTACAACACTCCTCTGTCGCATTCCCCAAATATGTGGAAAATGGTACCTTGGACCCTCTCGCATCTCCAGCACAGTGGCGAGACTGATGGGTAGAATCGATGTAGTGTTTGAGGAGTTCTGTACCAGCGGCAGATGATTTTATACCCCACCTCCTGATAATGCCTCCTGGTAAGAATTGCTAACCGATACTCGTTGCGCCAATTCAAGACTTTTCTTCACCTGGTTTGGCGGAAAGGTGATTTTGAGGGCCTTTTCCCACGCTCCAATGAACTTGGGCACGAAGGACTCCCCAGGGTCTACCAGTAATTGGTATACTATGGATAGTGTCCCTCTAATCGGCTCAGAAGACGAGCACAACCGTTCAAAAGGCGTTAGCTCCCTTCCAAACTCTTCGGGGGGGGGGGAGGTTGCCAAGAATGTGGGTGATCTGAAGCGCTCTTCGAATCGACAAATGAGGCGGGTCCCCCAACGCCATGAGCTCCTGTTGGGTTTTCCATCTGGAGCCGCTAAGGAAGTCACGAGTGGTGCCTCTACCAGGTGTTCTCCACTTTTTGAATCCCGCATCTAGATGACCTGGGACAAAATCCAGAGCCCCTATGACCGGTCTGAGTGGAGAGGGCGAAGGGGCTATGTTCTCCCTCGCGGCTTGTCTGGTCCAGACCTGTAGGGTCGGGCCTATAGTTGGATGTACCCTAAGCGCGCTCAGGATCGCGTTGGTAGACCAGGGTATGCCTGCTAATGGGACCGGGCACCACATTTGCTCCAGTTGGACCCACCGCTTGTGTTTTCCATGGAGGCTTCAGTCCACAATTCTGCCCAGGTGGGCTGCCGCATGGTACATTTTATTGTCTGGGAGTCCCACTCCCCCCTTGCTTTCAGTAAGGTAAGCAGTCTCTGTGAAACTTGTTGGCTCTTGCCTCCCCACACGAATCTTATGAATTCTGTTCGGACCATTTTCAGGAAGGAGGCTGGCAGGTGAATAGAGAGCACCTGAATAGGATAAAGTAGTCTCGGCAACACGTTCATTTTCAGAACATTGCACCTGCCAAACCAGGATTGTATCCTGTCTTTCCAGATGTTGAGATCTTTTTTAATTACCGTCAACAGGGGAGGAAAGTTTTTAGCAAACACTTCTTTCAGTGAAGGGGTAATCTGTACCCCCAGGTATGAAATTGATTCCGTTGCCCAGCGAAAGGTAAAGCTGTTTTTGATATTCGTCAGATGCCTCAGTGGCAGGTAGACATTTAGTGCCGCTGACTTCTGTAAATTTATTTTAAAGTTCGAGAGTTCTGCGTATTCCTTTTACTCCCTTTACAGGTTAGGGATTGTGGTCACCGGTTGGGTGATGCAAAAGAGCAAATCGTTGGCAAAGGCTACCACTTTGTGCTCAGAGCCTCCGCCTCTCACCCCTTTTATATCTGGGTTCGCCCTCACCCGGCAGAGGAAGGGTTCCAATGTTAAAATGGGTTCCAATGTTAAAATGAGTATGATCGGGGACAACAGGCATCCCTGTTTTGTTCCATTCGTAATCATAAATGGTTCCGAAAGCGTCCCATTGACCTTGACGCATGCCGACGGGGAGGAATACAGTGACAGTATCCATGTCCTCATATTTTCCTGCAGGCCCAGATGTTCCAGGGTGGCCGAATAAAGTCCCTGTGGACCCTATCGAACGCTTTCTCCGCGTCCATGGAAAGCAATATGGCTGGGATATTTTCTTCATGGATCAAATGGATGATATTAAGGACACGGGTCACGTTGTCCCTAGCTTCCCTTTTTGGGGTAAAGCCCGCCTGGTTGAGGTCTACCAGCTCGCTTAAGTTTGATGAGTCTATTGGCCAAAATTTTAGCGAACAATTTCAAATCCACGTTTAGTAGAGATATCGGCCTATAGTTGGAGCAGAGTAGGGGGTCCTTCCCCTGCTTCGGTATGACCGTGACGTGGGCCCTTAGCATGTTCGGGGGGATCGTCTGCTCAGTCAAAACGGAGTTAAATGCGGCTACCACGCTCGGGGTCAGAATGTCCCCCAGCCATTTATAGTAGGACAGGGTGAACCCGTCTGGGCCCGGGGACTTGCCCGTCTGTAAGGATTTAATTGCTTGAGCCCACTCCAGCTCGGAAATGGGCTCCTCCAGGGTCTCTACGATCTCGGGACTTAGTACCGGGAGTCCTGAGGCCGCCACGTATCCCTGTGCATCTTGAAGCAGGCTGGTCCGGCCGCTCCCCTCGCCAGATAGGTTGTACAATTTGCGGTAAAATTCCTTGAACGCCGTGGCAATGTCAGCTGGATTGGAACAAACCTGTCCTCCGGCTCCTAAGATCTGTGGGATGAAGAGATGGGCTGTGGGTTCTGCCCAGAGATGGGCTGTGGGTTCTGCCCAGAGATGGGCTGTGGGTTCTGCCCAGGGATGGGCTGTGGGTTCTGCCCAGGGATGGGCTGTGGGTTCTGCCCAGGGATGGGCTGTGGGTTCTGCCCAGGGATGGGCTGTGGGTTCTGCCCAGGGATGGGCTGTGGGTTCTGCCCAGGGATGGGCTGTGGGTTCTGCCCAGGGATGGGCTGTGGGTTCTGCCCAGGGATGGGCTGTGGGTTCTGCCCAGGGATGGGCTGTGGGTTCTGCCCAGAGATGGGCTGTGGGTTCTGCCCGGCGAAAGGCTGTGGGTTCTGCCCGGCGAAAGGCTGTGGGTTCTGCCCGGCGAAAGGCTGTGGGTTCTGCCCGGTGAAAGGCTGTGGGTTCTGCCCGGTGAAAGGCTGTGGGTTCTGCCCGGTGAAAGGCTGTGGGTTGTGCCCGGCTAAGGGCTGTGGGTTGTGCCCGGCTAAGGGCTGTGGGTTGTGCCCGGCAAAGGGCTGTGGGTTGTGCCCGGCAAAGGGCTGTGGGTTGTGCCCGGCAAAGGGCTGTGGGTTGTGCCCGGCAAAGGGCTGTGGGTTGTGCCCGGCAAAGGGCTGTGGGTTGTGCCCAGAGATGGGCTGTGGATTCTGCCCAGAGATGGGCTGTGGATTCTGCCCAGAGATGGGCTGTGGGTTCTGCCCAGAGATGGGCTGTGGGTTCTGCCCAGAGATGGGCTGTGGGTTCTGCCCAGAGATGGGCTGTGGGTTCTGCCCAGAGATGGGCTGTGGGTTCTGCCCAGAGATGGGCTGTGGGTTCTGCCCAGAGATGGGCTGTGGGTTCTGCCCAGAGATGGGCTGTGGGTTCTGCCCAGAGATGGGCTGTGGGTTCTGCCCAGAGATGGGCTGTGGGTTCTGCCCAGAGATGGGCTGTGGGTTCTGCCCAGAGATGGGCTGTGGGTTCTGCCCAGAGATGGGCTGTGGGTTCTGCCCAAAGATGGGCTGTGGGTTCTGCCCAAAGATGGGCTGTGGGTTCTGCCCAAAGATGGGCTGTGGGTTCTGCCCAAAGATGGGCGGTGGGTTCTGCCCAAAGATGGGCTGCGGGTTCTGGCCGGCGAAGGGCTGCGGGTTCTGGCCGGCGAAGGGCTGCGGGTTCTGGCCGGCGATGGGTTGTAAATTCTGCCCAGTGACGGGTCGTGGGGTCTGCCTGGCTGGTTGAAGGTGAGGCTGGGGACTCCCTCCCCCTCTCTCCTCAACTCGACTGTGATCCCCACGAATGGGGGGGGGGGGTAGCTGGGAGTCCATGTGATCATTCTCAAAGCTAGGGAGGGGGCTTCCCCCTGCCCCATCTCCGGGGTCTAGCTCCGTTCCCGTCTCCACCATCAGAAGGGCTCTGCACCTGTGAGGAAGGGACACCCCGCCCGCCGCTCCCGGCACCTTAACACCCCGCTGCTCCTCCGCTGTGGCTGTCATCCTCCCGCAGGTCCCTGGCGGCGTCTCTGCCTGCTGACGGGGGCTGCGCTCTGCTCTCTCCTCCGGCCGCTCGCACGCCGAAAACGTGTCCGGGCAGGGCGGGCTCGGTCTCCGCCCGCTCCCGGTGATCATCTGTACGCCGGCTCTCCTTATCCACCGCCGCTGCGCTCCGTCGTCCTCCTCTCTCGTGAGCGGCTTCCGCCGCCATCTTGGATTGCCTCGCTGGGGACCGAGTGCCATGCCGCGGCCACGCCCCTTCATTGTTTTTTACTGCAAGTCTTCTCTGCTCCTGTACAGTTATCTGTTTTACTTCTGGCAAGGACCAAAGGTATCCAGAAAAATATTAGGAGATGCTTAACCCTTTCGCTGCCAGCCTACCTGCAGCTTTTGTCACCCTCTGTTGCCAGACCATGTTTCACTATTTTGTGCTACACATGTTCAACTGTGATTTTTGAAAGGATTTCTAGGCATTTCCCAGTAAAATGATATGTTTTTTTCAGCAGACTCTGGGCTTTAACATAAAATGTCTTGTTTGTCATTTGTCAAGTGTATTCTTAATATTTTGGGGTGAAATATGTGAAAACATTTTTAAAAAATCTATTTTTTACAATTTGTAGTGTTTTTTTGTAATAAAAAATGTAAGTTTGTCAATAAAATCTTATTGCGTGTGAAATCCCAATTTCTCCCGGTTACAACGGTACCACATATGTATTGGTAGACACCCTTTCCTGCCCAGGAGCCTCCCCCAAACTGAAACAGCACTTTAAGAGATTTTTAAATCAAATACAGCCATGCTAAGCGCTATGTGCACCTTGCAGTTTTTTAATAAAAACAACCCTTTACATTTGAAATACCCCCCACAAACTATATATTCTCTGGAAATACACACTTCAAGCTTTCTAGGTGTACCAGGCTTGTTGATGTTGCCACAGTTTTCTGGAAGTTCTCCCTCAATGTATTCTTTGGTTACACAGAGCTTCCCTAAAAATGGATAAAAAAAGCAGGATCAAAGCCACATTTTCCTAAAAAAAAAAAACTATATGCAAACAAGAAAAAACAAGTTAATCTGAAAAAGCAACATCCCCCGAACCGAACGATACCCAACATGCATAGCTACTGTCAAAAGAAGAGTTGCCAAACACCAAAAAGTAAAGCATGTGCACAATGATAATTTTGCTTGAAAATTTCAGCTCTGCAGACAAAGTGCGCACCTTGCGCTTTTTCTACCAAAACAACCCTTTACATTTGGAATACCCCCCACAAACCATACATTCCTTGAAAGTACACATGATAAGCTTTCTAAGCGTACCCAGCATGTTGTAGTGGGCCCATCTTTTTTAAAGTAATCAGTCAAAGAATTCTTTGGTCGCACAGGGTTCCCTTAAAAAATGTATAATAAAGCAGAATAAAAAATGAGTTTTCCTAAAATATCAATGTGCAAACAAGAAAAAACAAGCTAAATCTAAAAGCGCAAGGTCCCCCGAGCAGAACGATACCCTTTTAATTGCCAGCCTACTTGAGGTTTTGTCACCCTCTCTTGACAGGTCATTTTTTTTTTTTTTTTTATATTTTGCATGAGACATAAAAAACATAACATACAGTAAATTTATGCAACACAGCAATCAAGACGCCGCAGGCGCCTACTATCAACTATCACCTACTTACACTAAACACCCATCCATCCGACAAACGACATCCACTCCGGACTCAAGTCTTACAAAATAGAAGATTCTTCTGAGGAGGCCCAAAAGAGCAGAAAATGGATTAGAAGTACCTCAGGGTAATCCTTCTCCCATACAGAAACTACCCCCCTCCACCCCTCCCTCCAGGGCTAGATGCCCGTCTGCAGTCACACGTATTTGCTCCATTTATCGGCGTACGAGTCGTAACCCCCTGTGATGCGACCCTACTTTCGCTTCAGCCCTCATCAGAGACCAAATCCTGGCACTGTAACCAGGGACCCCATACCTTGAACTTGTCCGGCACTCCTCTCGCCTCATATGTCAATTTATACATGGCAAGCTTCTGATTAATCAGCCTTTTCCATGCCTGCACAGATGGTGTAGCCGGGTGCTTCCAATTTATCAGTATACACTTCCGGGCATAAAAGAGCAGCAGCCGAAGCAATGTTTTCAATGCACTGAGCTCCGACAGCGGCTCCACCACTCCCAGAAGGCACATCGAAACAGAACCCCTGATGTGAAATCCCATTATTTTGCTGATCAGGTCCATTACATCCTCCCAATAACCAGCAAGTATACCACAGGACCAGACCATATGTACCCATGTACCGCTACCACCCTCACATCTAGGACACGTGTCCCTATCCAGTAGACCCATCCTGTGCAGACGGACCGGAGTAATATACGCCTGGTGGACCCATTTGGTCTGGATCAATCTATCTCTCGCCTCGACCACCGAAGAATGCAGATTATCCAAAACCTCCTCCCAATCGTCCTGATCCAGGCACTGGTCTATAGCCCGCCACTTCCTCTCAATCCCTTCCCTAGGGGACCCCAGTTTGCCTAGCAGGCATTTATATAGCGCGGAAACCGGTTTTCCCAGAACCGTGTTTCTAACCACATTCTCCACCCGCGAAAACGACACCCTGGGGCCCACTCCAGAGAACTGAGCGTTCAGGGCATGTCTAATTTGTAGGTAACGGAACAAATCCCGATTAGACAAGTGAAAGCTCTCTTTGAGCTGATCAAAGGACACCATTACCCCCCCTCTGTAAAGCTGGCCCAGCTGGTGAACTCCCCTTCTACTCCAGAAGTGAGGATCCGGCACAGTCCCAAGTTCCGGAAGCCCAGGGTTCGCCCAAAGGGGGGTGAAGGGGGAATACGTCCCTCTCCCGCCTGGATCCACACATAGTTTAGCCACCCTTTCCCAGACACTACAGACTGTTCTCATACATGTGGTTGCCTTCCTGAGTCCCCTTGCACCCGTATAGGCCAAGGAGGACAGCCGCCCGGGGGACCCAGCACCGCCCCCTCCAGACGCACCACCGGATTTTCCCCAGGTTGGCTAATCCACCAATGGGCGTACAGTAATTGGGCAGCATAAAAGTACATTTTCATGTGCGGAACAGCCAGGCCTCCGACGGTTATCTGCGCCTTCATAATTTGCCTATTTAACTGAGGAGGAGACTGCCCCCAGATAAATCCAAAAATAATTGCTTCCAGCGCCTTAAAATGAGAAGCCGGGAGCAATATGGGCGAGGCCTGGTAAATATACAATAATTTTGGAAGAAAGATCATCTTGAAAACATTAATCCTACCCATGACCGACAGTGGTACACCCGCCCACCGACTGACCCTCTGTTTCAATTTCGCAATGACTGGTGATATATTGAGAGGCATAAATTGACTAGGCTGCTTCCCAATCATGATTCTGAGATACTTAAATTGCCGTACCACCTTTGGCTGGGATCTCGGGGAGATACCCAAAGAGTCACCGGCATCAACCCGCATCAGACTGGATTTGTCCCAATTAATTTTCAGGCCTGAGAGTCTCCCAAAGGTGTCGATGATGTCTAAGGCTGCTTCTAGGGATTTGTGGCAGTCCGCCAAATATAGCAGGGTGTCATCTGCGTACAGCGAGATTTTCTCTTCCACCCCACCCAGTTTCCATCCCGAGATGACCAGGGAGTTCCTAATCAGAATTGCCAATGGTTCAATGGCCAACGCAAATAGCAGCGGCGAGAGTGGGCACCCCTGTCTGGTTCCTCTGTTCAGTGTGAAGGGGTCGGAGAAACCGCCGTTGACTTGCACGCGGGCCGTAGGATGTCCATATAACAGTTTGATATATTTAACAAAACTCTTGGGGAGCCCAACTCTGGTCAACACCGCCCACAGAAAGGTCCATTCCACCGAATCAAAGGCCTTCTCATTGTCAAGCGAAACAATCGCCCGATCACCACAGTTTTCGTGCACAATTTGAAGGTTCGACATCAGTCTCCGCAGGTTTATCCCCGTGGTACGACCCGGCATAAAGCCAGACTGATCGGGCCCAATTAAATGTAGTATGACTCGTTTTAATCTCATGGATAACAATTTAGCTAAAATTTTGGCGTCCTGATTTAAAAGGGATATGGGCCTATATGAAGCACAGGCATCGGGAGGTTTCCCCTCCTTCTGTATAAGAACTATATGTGCCTCGCAAAAAGAGGCGGGGAGACTTCCACCTCCCAACGCCTTGGTAAATACTTCTAATAGTCTAGGCGCTATTTGCTCCCACGCCAGTCTGTACCATTCGGCCGGCATTCCGTCAGGGCCCGGTGCTTTCCTTCCAGGGAGTGCCCCAATTGCACTCGCGGCCTCCTCCACAGTGATGGGGGCGTCCATGGACTCGATCCGGTCTAGATATGTTTCCAGTTCCTCCACCCGGTAACTGGACCCTGAGGCATACAAGGCCGAATAATACTCATGGAACCGCTGGGCGATTTCAGTCCCCTCCGTTACCAATCCCCTCCCATCTGATATTCCAGCAATACAGTTGGACTGTGCCTCGGCCCTTGCTAGATAAGCTAGGGTTTTCCCATTCTTGTCCCCTTTATCAAAGATCGTCGCCTGTCTATATAGCAATAATTTCCTGGCGGAATCAGTCAGCAATAGATTATACTTCCTCTTAAGAGTCATTAGCGTCGAGTAGTCCCCACTGTCGGTCGAGGCCACAAATTTCTCCTCCGCGGCCGCAAGTTTATTCCCAAGATCGACCCTCTCCATCCTTTTCTTCTCTCTAACCGCTTTAATGGCACTTATGGCGCAACCTCTGGTGACTGCCTTAAAAGCATCCCATTTTACCCCCACGGACGTCTCATCCAAATTACACTCCCAAAATGTCTCTGCCGAAGATGATAGACTTTAATTACAGGGTTCTCCAACCATAGTGGATTCAGCGTCCACCCCATTCCACCTTTCCGCACCCGTGACAACCCCATCACTACGAGCAGCGGCAAGTGATCCGAGACACCTCTCGGAAGATAGTTGCAAGCCTCCACTTTGGCCAGTAAGTCAGAAGATGAAAACGCCAGGTCAATCCTGGACAGGGATTTGTGAGTGGCCGAGTGACAGGAGTACGCCTTGTCACTGGGATGTTTCCATCTCCAGAGCTCCCGCAGACCCAGAGCCTCAGCCCAAGAGGCCAGATGCGTTCTGGGGCCCGAATTCCTGTCCAGGCGATCTAAAGCCGAATCCAACACCATATTAAAGTAAGGAGAACTGGCGCAGGTGGCAGGCCAACCACTTTTTCCGTGATCCGGTCCAGTACCTGAATACAAAAGGGAGGAGGAACATACACGCCCACTATGACCACATCCGTGTCCATAAGTTTGGCATGTAGGATCACATATCGGCCCTCCCGGTCCGTCTGCACTGAATACAACACGAATGGCATCCCCTTGGAGACCAGTACAGAGACCCCCCTGGAGTAGGCCGAGAAGGAAGCATGGTAAGAGCACTGAATCCAGGGTTTCCTAAGTGCAAGTTCTCTCTGCCCCACCAGGTGAGTCTCCTGCAGGATCACCACATTAGGTTTATATCTCTTGACAAATTGGAGGACCGTGGCCCGCTTAATTTTATCGTTAAGCCCCCGTACATTCCAGGAGAGGAATCTACATTCACCCATTATCAAATATTTGAGTACTTGAGTATGCAAACCGGGAGCAAATTCTCCCAAGCTCTTCATACCTCCCAACCAAGATCCTATCTCTTCTTGAGTCCGGCATTCATACCACACATTCATCCCAACACAAAGACAGCATATACAGATGAAACTATACATAAAACCAAACCAAACATTCCCATACCCCCCACCCCGCTCCACCACCCCCCAACCTTGGCGAGCATCAGTCCCTCCCAACCAAAACAAATACAACTCAGGTGTAACTAGTTGCAACTGGGGTGCAAGGACCCAACGCCTAACGGGCCTGCAACTTAAATTAACCCATAACACTATACAGGTCGGCAGATAACTGCCCCGGGTTCCCAGGGTCACACGGAAGCAATTGGGAGGTGGGGACGGGCACAATTAATAGGGGAAGGAAGGGGAGGAGAAGTCGGGAAGAGGGAGGACCGGGGGCCAAGGATAAGGATAAGAGAAGGGGGGGAGGAAGGGGAGCCCATCACACCCTGGGAATCCGGAGCCACCAGCCCCCCCGCAATATTTAGAGCAGGATTTTCGGTGACTTGAGCAGCAAATCAAGGCTTAACAACGACAACAACATCAAAACTTTCCAACTTGGTATCACGGGTGCGGCCGCGCCCCGGGCCGGGCCGGGAGGCACATTCAGGCGAACAACCAAGAGGCCCGACGGAGGTGGGCGCCCCCACCAACAAGCAGACGACAGGTCAAATACCGCATTGATTTGGCAAGGATCAACTATTCATCGACCCGGAGGCCCAGTCCATCAGGCCCCGGGCAAAGAATCCAGCCACGTGCTGGCTTCTTCGGCAGAGGCAAAAAATCTAGTGGATTCCCCATCTTTAACACGAAGCTGCGCTGGAAACAACATGGAGTATTTGATCCTCTTCTTCCTGAGCCTCTCTCTTACTCCATTAAAGGAACGTCGCATCTTTTGGACCTCCGAGGTGAAGTCCGGGAAGAAGGACAGCCGCACATTATCAAAATTCACCACTCCCTTCAATCTGGCGGTGGCCAGGATAGCGTCCCTGTCTCTGTAGTGGAGGACTTTAAATATGAAGGGTCTCGGCAGGGGCTCCAGGGGGGAGGGGTCTCATTGGAATTCTGTGAGCTCTTTCAACGGTGAAGAATTTGGTTAGATTAGCTGGTGCCAAGGTCTCTCTTATAAGATTTTCAACAAATTGCTCTGGGGAGGAACCCTCAGCTTTTTCGGGTAAACCCAGTATTCTGACATTATTTCTCCGATTTCTGTTTTCTGCGTCTTCTACCCTCCCCATCAAGGTGGTCACCTGTCTCCTCAGTGTTGCAAGTTCCCCCGCCTGAGCGGTGAGCCGGTCCTCCGTCTCTCCAATCCTTCTCTCCGCCTCGCCAGTACGGTCCCGTATTTTATCCAGGTCATGGCGGACATAATTAAATTGCTCTTGGAGGGTGTCAAACTTGGCTGTGAGGGCACTCTGACAAGAGGGGATAGCTGCCATTATAGCTGCAGTATCAGGATTAGAGGGCTCCTGCCCAGCCCCTCTCTGAGGCTCCATCGTTTGCGTGCTACAGGTGACCACCACTGACTTGCGCTTTTTATTTCCTCTCATGTGTAGGGGGGACCCCGACTCGATTTGCACCGGGGGGGGGGGGGAGGACTTGTGACAGCAAGCAGATGTATACGCCAAAACCCAGATGTCTGAGAAGGTAGCCGTGAATTCCAATCAGGGGTCAGAGGGGCATCCCATATAGGTGTTGAACCAGAACCGCGGGCCTCAGCAGCCTAGGCAAATTGCAGCTATGGAAATGCGTCCTGAGAATGTCCTCCACAGTCGAATTGACTATCAGGGCTATATGTCCACTGGGGGAGCACAGTTATTGTGTGTCTCCAGGCTGTGGCTTCTCCCCGGGGTTCTTCACTGCCTCCACCCCACGTGCAGCAGGGTAAGATGGCGCCCTGTTCCCCCTGCACTGTCAGCTGGTCAGTCATCCCCCCCTTTATATCACCGCCGCCACCCGGGGTAGGATTGAGCTGCGGTTTATTCCACCGCACACCGCAGACGCACGTGGCCGGAACAGCCGCCTCCCCCCGCTCCTCCTCACCGCCGCCGCCCGGAGCAGTAGCGTCTCTTCCGCCGCTTCTTCAGCTGCCCACACTGGAGACAGCCGCCACACTTCACCGCCGCCGCCCGGAACAGTCCCGCTCCGCAGGTCCACAGCCGCCGGCACCTCACCTCACGCCGGGGGCGCACGTGGCCGGGGCATCCGCCCTCTCCCTGCAACTCCGCTCACAGTCACCGCCGCCGCAATACCACTGCTCAATCCCTCGGAAGGGAGAGACCTCAGGAAGCCCAGATGACGCCGCTCAGCCACACAGGTAATGGGGTAATCGGGATGGATACCGGAGCCCAGCAAAGTCACGTCCGATCAGGTCGCCATCTTGGCCACGCCCCCCTGACAGGTCATTTTTAACCATTTTGCGCTATGCTTAACTGTGATTTTTGCAGGTATTTCCAGGAAAATGATATATTTTATTTTTGCGCCAGAGTTTAGGCTTTAACATGAAATGTCTTGTTTGTAATTTTTTTTACTGTTTTTTAAAATGTTTTTGAGTAAATTAAACAAAACAAAATAAAAAATTATTTTTTTAGAAAATTGTCTCCTTTATTTCAAATAAAACCTTTTTTTTTTAAAGAAAACCATATTGCATGTGAAAGCCCCATTTTTCCCGATTACAACGGTACCACATATGTATCGGTAGTCCCCCGTTACTGTTCAGAAGACCCCCCCAAACTGAAAAGAACACTTTATAACATGTAAAAATAAAATACTACAATCCGCACTATAAAGGGTTAAATCAACAAAAACATTGGCGTGGGGTTCCCCTTCCAAGGGGGGGGGGGGGTAATCCCCATTTTCTTTTTAATTTTAAGGGTTAAAAATTCCCATAAAAATGACATGGGGTCCCCCCTACCCAGCATAACCAGCCCGGGGATCAGCTATGCAGGGCTTGTAGAACAGGGTGCAGGGGTCAGCTTTGGTGGCCCCCACCCTGCCAAGTACAAGCCCGCACCGCCTAAATCAGCCCGGCCCCTTCTGCCCCCCCCTGGGCTTCGGGGAGGCAGATAATAGGGGGGCCGGGGTTAATGACAGCCCCCCAGCCTTGTGAACTGGTATAGGGGGTTTCATGGACTCCTTACAAGTTCACAATGGGTTAAAGTGGACCAACACCCAGGGCTGATCGGCCCGGGAATCTATAAGATTCCCAGACCGTTCTATTCCCTCCCCCGGGGCATCCAAAATCGGGATGCCCCTCTGTGTGAAACCCCCCGGAACACCCGCTACCACTTACCTACGGCGCATGCGCGGGCCGCATCCCCAGTATCCCTCTAGCAGGGCGCGTGCTCGCGCTGGCTATTTATGAATGGCCGGCGCGGGGACGCTCCCTGTTGGAGGGAAGTGGGGGATGCTGTCTCCAGCACGCTCAGAGTGGCTGAGCTTAGACATCTCTTAGACATCTCTTAGACATCCATAACTCAGCCGCTCTGAGTGCGCTGATTGGACGAGCGGCCGCGCATGCACCATAGGATCGGGGTGAGATGAGTTATTGTGGGCGATCGGGGGGTTTCACAGAGCGAGGCATCCCCGATCGGGATGCCCCGGGGAAAGGACCAATACCCAGGATAGTCAAAATCCTGGGTGTTGGTCCACTTTAAATGTAAAAAAAAAAAACACAAACACACCACAAAATGCTGGAAGCATTTTATACCTGCTGTGTAACAGGACATAAGCGGTTAATTAAAAAAAAAAATTGACATAGGGTCCCCCCTACCCAGCATTATCGACCCGGGCCAGCTATGGGGGCTTGTAGAAAAGGGCGCAGGGGCCAGCGTTGGTGGCCCCTGGCCCTGCAGGCTACTAGCCCACGTAGCCACTAAGTGGCCCGGGCCCTTCTGCCCCCCCCCCCCCTGGCCGTTGGGGAGGCAGGTAATGGGGGGGCTGGGGGTTAATGGCAAGTCACCCACTAGCCGCAGGTGACTTGCCAGACCCAGAGCCTTGTGAACTGGTATAAGGGGTCTCATGGACCCCTTACCAGTTCACAAAGGGTTAACTGTAAAAAAAAAACACACCACACAAAAGTATTTTATAAAAAAAATTTTTTTCACTGTACTCACCTCCCATTGCAAGCTCTTGTCCCTCGCCGCTGTGCTGACAGATGCCGGTGATCGGCATTCAGAGAAGGGGGAGGCAGGAGATCAGAGGACTTAGTGGGCGGGGCTTAGTGGCAAGATGGCGGCCGCCGTCGGAGGAGCAGAGGGGAGAGAGCCTCCCGTGCTCTCTCCTGAAGATCGGTAAGTCCTGGGGGGGTCGGAGGCCCCCCAGGTGAAGAGGAGGGACAGCGGGAGCCAGCGCACACACAGGTAAGTGAATGTCATTTTTCTTTACTTTTTTTTTTTACAGTTAGCAGCTGCTGCTGCTGAAGCGGGGGGGGGGGGGGCGGCCTATTCCAGGGGCTCTCCTGGAGCCATCCGAGCCCCCACTGGGGATCGGATGGCACCAAATTAAAGAGGAGACCCGGCCGGATCCAACGAGGGGTCAGGTGAGTATTTTTTATTTTTTTACCTAGCAGCAGGGAAAGTCAAGCACGTAACACCTACGGGCTTGGCACTTAAGGCCCAGCCAAGCCAGCATGTAGGTGTTACGTGCTTGGCACTTAAAGGGTTAAATTCATGTGGACCAAAACCAGCCCGGCTGATCCCTCTCCCTGGGGCAACCTGAACTAGGATGCACACTCTTGCAACTGAATGGCTGTATGTTCAGCTGGGGTTTTATTCGGCTTCTCCAGCCGCACATTAATGGTGGGGTTTCACCCAGCTGGGCACCCTAGGGAGACAAACCAAAAGATGGGATAGTGAAAATCCCAGGTTTTGGTCCACTTTAAACATTTCATTTCATTATAGAGATCCTCTCCCATGTTTCTTCTAAACCTTGTTCTGCTTGATGTTGTTTTCCCCTGAGTTGCAGTGGAGTAGGGCGCAGTGGGCTGCAGTCTTCCACTTTGTTTCTGACCACAAATCCTTACTGTAGGAGTGGGCTGAATCAGGGGCATTCTTGCTGCTGTTTTTGGGGGAGATTGGTCTGAAATCTGCAGCACGAGCTATACCAAGTTCTACCAATGGGGATTCTTTTCTGCATTCCTCTCCTATCTTCGGCTGGCTCTCACAAATGAAAAGCAAGTACAATTTGCAACATAGCTGATTGTTACAATGCTTTTTTACCCAATGAAACCTGTATTTAGGAGCTTCACCTCTGTATTGGCTGACCAGCCTACCAGAATCATAGTAATGTTGAATAACAAGAAACCTGACCGCTTACGAAGGTTGTCACCCCTTCGGAAACCACAGCCTGTCAGTTGTCTGTATCTTGCAATTTCCGTAGCTTGAAGTCACTTGAAGTGCTGTATAGCTGGCAGCTTAATTATGTGCCCCCTCTTCTGGGTGAAGCTGTTTATCTGGCTATGATGATCCTGCAGCTAATACCCTCTCCTGATAGAATAATGGTAAGTGGCAACTGGTGTCAGTATTTTTTTTCTTGGGGGGTGTGTGGTCATTGCGCCTTTGCCAGTCTCTTGTTACGCTCTATGCTCACTTCTCTATGTATTATGAGGTGCGCTTGCCGGTAGAAATACATTTCTGCACACCAGCACTCAACGTTCTTGTTTGCAGCCTCACTTGACTGGTAAAGCCTCCCATGTGGCCGCCTTATCATCTATTCACTGTATAACTAGGTCATCCTGACCCCCATCCTGACCCCTCCCATGGAAGTCTGGCTTGGGAGCTATGTTCACCTGATGTACATAGCTTCATATGCAAGAAAACCAACGGTTCATTGGTTCAGTAATATTCTGAAAGTCTCTAGGAACATTCAAATGTGTCAACCATTTTTTTTTTGTTGCTTAGGACAGCCCAAAATGTTTTGCCCAGGAAATGTGCAGACACTAAATTATTTTTCGAAGGACAGTTGCAGTATTATTTTGTACCGGATAGATTCAGACACTGAGATGCAGATTATTTTACTCGGGACAGACGCAGAATAATTTTGCCCAGCACAGCCCCACAATCTCCCCCCCCCCCCCACACACAGCTGGCAGTATCTAGCTCCCTCTGCCCTGAACAATTATGGACCCTACTCTCTTCTACCCCAGGATGTTACAAAGGTGTGCACCAGCTGCTTTTTATAGGCACCACGTTGTGGGGCAAGATTAGAGATGGGACTTTAATGTATCACTCAGCGCCTCCACATGCAGATACGAGATGCCAGTGTCAGAAGTCTTGGATTGACCAAGGTGGCTAAAGGTGGTGCCACCCAGAAGCATCACTTGGTACCTGTCAGAGGGGCCACATAAAAAGACTTGAGGGACATCATCCAGCCCCTGAGTTTGACACATGTGATCTAATGTGTCTCTTGCTACTGGCTCCCCCTCTCTAACTGTCATAGTGCTATACTGCTGTCTTATTTTCTTCCTTGTTAAAAGTTGTCTAGATGTGACTGAGTCTAAAGCAGGGAGTCCAAGAGTCTACTTATCCTGTAAAGAGCATATGTAGTTAAAAGAACAAAAATAACTCAATGCAAGCAGGTTGCCCCCATGGCCATCCATTGCTGATACCCCATGTTGGACACACCAGATTGATCCAGGAATGTTCTGTTAGCACCAGATTGACTTCAGAACAGATGAGATTTAGTCGTGGGTGGGCTGCTATGATATGAATTGATTCTGCGTGTGGTCAGATAGGTATTCTTTTTTTTTTTTATCCTTTAAAAACTATTTAATCTTATATATGTAATAAATCAAAGAAACTGGACTCTTAGACATTTTCCCCAGTTGATATTTTGCATCCATTCTTTCTGTAGAGCTGCTGTTTGCTTTTCCAGTGACTACTGCTGTTACTGGTTCCCATAGTTGTCTCTGTGGCTAGCCATTGCCTGTTTGGAGCTCATGAATGACCTCTTCCTCTTCTTACTATCCTGAGTAATTACAGTTATTCGGCAAATGTAGCTCTTTCATGTGGCTGACCACTGCAGTTGAGCAGAGGATGTGCAGACAGTGGAAGAGCTAGACAGCTGCCCTCGGCGCTGGGCTGTACTGTGCAATAAGGGCTGGGGGTGCATGGCTCCATAATTCACACAGGGCTAAAAAAAAGTTTCCAGCAGACAAGGGGGAAGTCTCCACCTATAGCAAAATTTTAGGGCAGTTCTGTTTATTTTCTGTGTTCAGCTTTGTGAGCCGCGATCACCAGAATAAAATTTTGTGTGTGCGAGTAGCACGAGACGTGCTGGCTGTGACTGTAATGATTGCTGCACACATAGCCGTCCTGGTTACCTTCAGGGCTGTTCTACATGCCTGGTGGCTAGAGCTGAAGGGCTTGGGGCTGCAGATGAGGACAAAGATAAGGCCTGGAAACAATCTGTTATCTCTCTCATTTGCTGGCACTGACAATTACAGAGGAAATAAGCATCTCTCTTTTACTCACTAACAGCGCAATTTACCATATTTTACCATCGATCACATCTAATTACCAGCAAAGTCTGTTTGAACTCAAAATGGTGTAAAAGCTTGCTTAAGAAGAGAGGCTTCGTTAATGCACATTAGGAAAATGTGCACAAATTCAATTTTCAAATGACATTAGCCACGCAGATCAAATACACATAAAGCAGATTTAAACGTCACATGCGGCCAAATTAAATTTAAACGCACGGATGGGACTCGCTGTTTGCATAAAGTTCCAGATTTGGGCACAAACTTTGTGCTGCACATTAATCTCCCAGCAGATGAGGCTGCTTGTTCAGGGACTCGTTCCTCCCCTTGTTGGGCCTGTGCCAGTAATCTTTGGCATAGAGGAGCTGGTTCTTTCCTTCGCCTTTTCCATAAAGCTCGTAGTAACTGGCGCTGCACGTCCAGCTCGGAACTTGGGGCGTATGTAAATGTGGGATCAAGCTATCCTTTTCTGGAACTCTTCCTCTCGGACAGTCAATGTTTGCCTTGAGGTATGTATCTTGCCATCATGTGAAGCAGTGGCAGAGCAATTTGTACATTATGTCTGTGATAACCTGATGCCCTGTATTTTTTGAAGATGTCTGTTGGAGTGGTGTGTGTGTGTTTTACACATTGATGGGTATTGCTACTTCAGCACAAAGATGTTCCTCGAGTGCTGCTACTTGAACAAGAAAAAAATCTACCAGAAAAGCCTAAGGGAAGATTTATTTCATTAACCACACTTAATGATTGCCACAAAGACCTATTTACACATCATTTTCTGACAGTCAGGTCATCCTTATGCTTGAAAGAAATGAAGATGCCCTCTAAAATTAACAAAAAAAAAGTCTCAAGGGATATACATCAGAGGTCTTTAGTCCATACTGTTTTCTAGGGTAGACCCCATATGATATTGTGAGTCTGATGTGCACCCCTTCATTCCTTTTCTATATCTAATCTTTGGGCTGTTTTGCAAAATTAGCTTGGAATGATTATTAACATGCTCGTAATAGGGTACTTATTGGGAGTCATGCTAATGATTTAGTGAAGCAAGTCCATCTCTGGGTGTGAATTGCAGCTTGCATCTCGGTGAGCTTTTTTAAATTTTAACACACGAAGAAATGCATAACAATATTCAAATTTTTCCAAAAAATAGATTTTGCTTTTTTTCTGCATACGCCATATGGTGCTGTTTCCAAATTTTCAAACAGTTACTCTAACCTTCTATGAAAATGATGCACCTCATCTGTAAAATTGCCCCATTGCAGGTGTTTTTTTTTTTTTTCTTACAAAACAAAACATTTTTTATTGACTGTTTTTTGATTGCTAATGCAGGACACCAAAGATGGGCCTGAGCAAAGGTGGGTGCCATTTCGAATATTTGCCGCGGGTACCAGAAAGCCTAGCTATGCCTCTGGTTAACGTTAAAAAGCTCACTTAGATGCAGGCAGCAATTCACACCCAAATGTGTAACTAAATTCAAATCTGCTTTACCAAATCTTTAGCATTACCCCCCTTTGTATATATTATGTATGTTTAATGGATATTCAATTTGTAGTAGGATATAATAAAATTAAATATACACATTAGGTTCTGAATTTGATATTTATTAGTTCACAATTTATTCTGACATTAGTTTTTAGGAGGCTGTACTTATATAATAAGCATTATGAGTAATTAGTAAACCATTTAGTGTGGCTACTAGGGGTGTGGATTGGCAAGAATCTGGCGATACGCATCGCGATACATGTACGATGATACAATATATCCCGATATATCCCGATTCTGTCTTAAAGACGATATATTGCAATATGCCCTGGGGGGCATCTTATATTGATATATTGCCCTGGGGGGCATCTTATCTTATATATTCCTGGGCTGATTGCCGTGGGTTTTGGTCCACTTTAAGATCTGCTTGACGTGCTGAACCTCTTGTTCCTAAAGTTCAGCAGCAATAATGTCCAAAGATAAAACCCAAAGCTTCAAATAAGTCCAAACACTCAGTGGTGTAGAGGTTATCCCATGGTACATGTACTTTTTGTCAATGCGCTCAAGTGCACTCTTACCAGATTTCAGCTCTGTTATTAGCAGCAGCAGTTGCTAACAGCGTTGAAATCTGGTTAGAATGCGCTCGAAAGTGCATGAAATGTATTCTGTTTGTGTATGTGTTTTATCTTTGGACAGTACTAGTAGTATATGTACATTGACTTAAAGAAAATCAAGAAATAATTGCTTAGCAATGGGGGGGGGTGGGGGCACACCTCCAGCGTGGCTGGTAGCACAGACAGAACACACATTGATTTAATCAATGGCACAGGCACACAGGAGATGCCCAACAACAAGTGACTCGCGCACCAGGCATCCTCTGATAGGTGCCTGGTTGTCGTGAAGCTTACTCTCTCTAGAAGGAGCTGTCAGTGCTCCGTATGACGAAGTGCCATCCCGCCGCCACGCTACAGCCTGCTGCCCATCGGAGGGGAGCATAAAACAGAAGTAGCGTAGACAAAGGGGAAAGCAATTAGCAGAGGGAGAGGAGGAGAAGCAGGTACAGAAAGATCGTAAACAGGCTCTCATTAACATCACCAACCGATGGTGGCATAAAATGGTGCAGGATGGCCATGTGACCTGCTAGTCTAGTTTCCGCCTTGCCAGGCTCCAATAGGAAGCGGATGCTGAGGCGAAGGGGCGTGGTTGAGAAGGACGAGAGCTGGAGAGCGACAGCCACTGTTCACAGTAAAATATCGATTGGCCCTTTATTCTAAGTATACAGCACGTTCTGTTCCAGAAGATATTCCTTACTCTTGGGTTATACATCCATTACATCCATGGCGCTGGACTGCAGAGACAGAAAAGGGGCTCCTCCTGGCCCCATATATATACCAGGGACCTCCCACAAAATCTCTGCAGTCTGGGCTGCGATGACTAGAAGATGGCTCTCTCTACTCGCAGGTGAGCGGGGCTATTAGCCTGCGGCCCTGTAGGACTATTCCCACCCATTTCCTTTTACTGCCTCCCAGCTTAGGCTGCACTGGTTCGGGTGAAGGTAGGCAGCACTGCTGTCAGGTGCTAAGGAGCGCTGCTCCAACCGCAGTCCCCCACCAAAGGGTAGGCGGTACAGGCCAATTGTGAGCCTTATGGGATGCCCCTCCCGCGTCTTATGCCCCTCGTCCTCTGTCCCCGCAGTTGGCTACTTTTAGGCTGGCTGTTGCACAATAATCACCATATGGAGGCTTCTCAGGATAATGTGCTCGGGGTTCCTTCAGGACAAGCCCGGCTGTTTGTGGCGTGTGGGGTATCCCCTATAAGAGATGATGTCAGGGTTGTGTCTCCTGCGCCCAGCAGACCCTTGCGCTACAGTCTGGGTTACCGGTGGCTGGGCCTGCGCCCCCTCGGGCTTCGCCTACCCCCCTACGCTTACATCTGACTCCTAGTGAGGTGCATACCAGTGAAGAGTCTCAACCTGGTTTGGCTGCTCGGGTGGCCAGCATTGAGAGACATATTGCTGGCTCTAACCCGCGTAAGGCTTCTGCTAAGAAGCGGCATTTATCACCTGGTGTTTCCCTCTTTCCTATGGAGGCTGAGGAATTTTTTGACGTTACCGGTTATACCCCCCTGGAAGAGGGGAAATTATTTTCTGATTCAGAATCATATGAGGAACAATCTAGGCTGTATGGTGCCGATTCTGGGTCTTACCCATGGGCTTCAGATGATACTGACAGGCTTTTAGTTCACATTATTCTAAGTATGTCACACTCCCCGCTTCAGAATGAATCATTACATCTGGGTAGTAACCTGTAGAGGGCGATATTGCAGAGATGACATGCAAAAAAGGAGCCCCTCCTGGCCCATAAATACCTGGGACCTCCCACTCATTCCCCAGTCTTTCATCTCTGCAGTCGGCGAGCAAGTCAGAAGATGGCTGTCTCCTCCTTGCAGGTAGCCGGGTTACCCCGGCATTTTTTTCCTATTTCTGTCCGGACCTCCTTACTTTAACTCTTTTATGCCTCCACAGCCTTGGCTGTTTTTGGTCCGAGCGAAGGTGGGATACACCTCCTTGGGGTGTACAGGGAGCCATGCTCCCCCGTGAGACCTCTGGTAACGGGGGGCGGGGCCGGGCGCCTGGCGCTCTCGCGCGGCCCACCCCCTCTCCTGTTCTGGCGCTGGAAAGGAGGCCAGCCTCGGGCTGGGAGCGCGTCCCTATGATAACGGGAGGGGCGGGCGCGTCCCCGCATTTCTGCGCCGGCCCGCCCCTCTTCTTCCCGACAACGCTTGTTCCAGCATGTGTGGACGCCATTTCTGTGCAGTGAGTGCCCCTGCGGGCCCCTCATTAGTCTTATTGTGTGTGTGGTGCTTTGTCAGCCATTGGCTGGGTGTTTTTTATTATCGGTCTAGTTTCAATCTAAGCCTATGCACAACTTTGTTTGAATGTATGTTATTATGTACTTTATGGTCCTTTTATCCCCTTCATTTGTTAAAAGGGGGATTCTCCCGGTCCTAGGTTCCCTTGGGTCCAAATCGGGTATCATTAAAATCCTCCCACGCTGGACTTAAAGGGGCATCCCGGTTGCTTATCAGCGTAATTCCCTTGGGTCATTGCGACTACCATTAAAATCACCATGTGGAGGCTTCCCAGGATACCGGGCTCGGGCTCCCCTCGGGGCAATCCCGGCAGTGTGGGCTGTGGGGCATCCCTTACGGGGCATAACGTATTGATATGTATACATGTGCTCTGCAGGCTATGACGCGGCAGTCGGGGTCCCAGGCGTCTGGGTCAGAGTCGCCGGCATCCACTACCCCACCCCGCCTGATCCGTACCCCAAGTGACGTCATTAGTGGGGAGTCGCAATCCTATGTTTGGGCTAGACTGGCCAACATTGGGAAATTGATCTCTAGCTCTGTGGCTAGAATGGCTCCGGCTAAGAGACGGCACCTGTCTCTGGCTGTGCCGGTTATGGTTTTTTATTACTGTGATACCCTGGACTGGTCTGATTATTCCCCGCTTGATGAGGGGGAATTGTTGAGGAGTCTGAGGGGTCTGATGATCAGCAGTTGTTGGTGCTGATGCTGATTTTGGGCAGGGGGATACTGTGGATACCCCCCGAGGTCCTGAGTGGCACAGGACAAGTTTATAAAGTTTCCACCTTTCCACGCATTTAATCCTGGCCCATTTATTTGAAGTTCTGTTTTTTTTTCTCCTCCGGAGGAATCCCCTCCACGAGAAGGGGAATTCTTTGGGACCTCTAAGCCGCGCTTGGAATTCCCAAATCAGATGAATTTTTATAGCCTTATTCTTAAGGAATGGGAGATACCTAGTCGGCTTCTTGGTGTTCCACAGGGCTGAGATAGAGAGTATCCTTTCCCGGTGGATGCGGTGAAACGCTGGTCGTCTCCTCCTGAGGTTCACGCCCCCGTGTCGGGGGTTGTCCAATAACTCGGTTGCACATTCTCCTGACGCCACCACTCTCATGGATGGTGAGGATAAACGCGTTGATCAGATGGCTTGCCATGCCTTTGCCAATGTGGGTTCGGCCTTGCGGCCGGTCTGTGCCTCTGCGCTTTTGACTGTGGCTTCCAGGTACGCGGTTAGGGACCTGTTGAGTGTTTCCCAGCTTGACCTGTCCAGTGATGGATTCGCAGCCCTTAAGAGGTGTAAATTAATCATTTCTTTTGTTTTGGCCGCCTTGGTTGATGCTGTTTGCATCTGTAGTAGGACTTCGGCCTTGCTTGTGGCTATTCGAAGAGCAGTTTGGTTGCGCCAGTGGGCGGCTGACATTGCGGCCTAGAAGTCTCTTACGGGGCTACCCTTCCTGGGGTTGTGTCTGTTTGGAGAAACATTGGATTCTGTGGCTAAAGGAGGCAAGTTACCTCGGTGCAAGAGGTTTGGGGGGGGGCGGGTTCTTTTAACTCTTCCTTTCGTGGTGCTAGAGCGGGCTGAGGTTTGGCCTTCTCTAATGTCAGAGGTGATTTCTGGAACAGGGGAAGAGGACGTGCCCGTCCAGGTCGCAAACCCAAGCCTGCTGCCAAGCCAGCTCAGCAATGAGGGGGCGCCCTCACCTTTGCGGGTGGGGGGATGGCTGCGGCATTTCTCACAGGTTTGGGATCTGGTGGTCTCAGATGGATGGATTCTGGATGTGGTGTCCTCCGGTTACAGCTGGAGTTTGAGTTCCGACCTCCTCCAAGATTCTTCAGGTTTTGGGTGCCCTCGGATCCCCGAGCTGCGCAGGGGCTCTTGTTGGCTGTAAAGATCCTTTTGGACATGGAGGTCATTTGCCCGGTGCCTCTGTCGGAGTGAGGCAGGGGTTACTATTCCAACCTCTTTACGGTTCCCTAGTAGGATGGCTCCATAAGACCCATTCTGGATCTGAAGCTTCTCATTGGGTTCGTCAGAACCAAGAAGTTCTGCATGGAGACTCTGCGGCTGCCATCGGTTCTCTTCGTCAGGGGGACTTTATGACGTCCATTGACTTCAGGGACGCTTACTTACATGTTCCTTTGTTCCCGGCTCACCAGAGATTTTCTGGTTTGTGGGGGAGATCAACATTTTCAGTTTGTGGCTCTCCCTTTCGGGCTGCCCTTGGCACCAAGAGTGTTCACCAAGGTGCTGACGGGGTTGATGGTCCTTTTCAGAGCCCAGGGCATTCGCATTGTGCCGTTTTTGGACGACCTTCTCATAATGGCATCCTCTCTCAGTCAGGCGGAGCCTAGCACTTACAAGGAGAGGGTCTTACACTCCTTGGCCGTGAGGTCGCTGTGTGAAGTATTAATTGGTGGCTACGTTTCCTTGTTGTAGGACTGACACCTTTTTTTCATGGTACCTTCCGGGCCCAGAGAAGGGTTGGCGTCCGCTAGGTCTTCCATTAGTATATGGATTAGACAGGCCATTGTTGGGGCCTATTCTGCTATGAGGAAGGTTTCCCCCCTTCTGGATCGCTGTTCTTTCTACTCGTGCTGTTGGAGCTTCTTGGGCTTTTCAGCACCAGGCCTCTGTTGAACAAGTTTGCAAGGCTGCTACTTGGTCTTCCGTTCCGGTCTTTCCAAGTTTTATAAAATTGATGTGCGGGGCCTCAGCGGATGCTGTTTTTTGGCCGCGAAGTTCTGCAAGCTGCAGTGGTGCAGGTTGTGCTTTATTGCCTTGTTTGGATCCCCACCCATTACGGACACTGCTTTTGGATGTCCCAGATGTAATGATTCATTCTGAAGCGGGGTGTGTGACATACTTAGAATAATACCATTTTGTGATTACTCACCTGTAAAATGGGTATTATAAGTATGTCACACACCCCGCTTCACCCCGCCCTTTTTGGTTTTCTGGATCTTTGTACAGTGAACTTTTTTTTTTTTTTGTTTTTTCTGCTTATATTTGGCTCTTCCTGGTCCCTTTACTGCTATCTTATACTGGGGAATGAGTGGGAGGTCCCAGGTATTTATGGGCTGGGAGGGGCTCCTTTTTTGCATGTCATCTCTGCAATATTGCCCTCTACAGGTTACTACCCAGATGTAATGATTCATTCTGAAGCGGGGTGTGTGACATACTTATAATACCCATTTTACAGGTGAGTAATCCCAAAATGGTATTTTTGAAGTACTCTGTATCTCTTCTCCTGCCGTGGCTCCGTGGGAGCAGGGGAAGCTGTTTCATACTGTTAAACCACGCTTGGAGTTTCCTGAACAAACTCATTTTAATAATCTAGTGCTTAAACCGGACCTTCACCATGATTTAATGAAAAGCCCAAACTCTTAAAAAACAATTCCTCAGCATCTAAAATTAATATATTTTACATGTTTAGTCACTAATTTATTATACTTTCCCCCACTGGGCTGCAACTCTGTTCGGGAATTTAGGATACGGGCGCCGCCATCTTGACTCAGAAGCATCACACTTACTGAGGAAAGGAGAGTGGGATAAGGTACAGGGGGGCGGGTTATAGCTGTGCTTTGCTCAGACAGAGCAGAGCTGGGGTCAGGGAAAGGTCAGCAGTCCCAGAATGCAGAGCAGCACAGTCACTTCCTGTTTGCAGGCACTTCCTGTTTGCAGGCTGCCTGCAAAAATGGCAGCTTCCATAAGCCGCCATCTTGGATGTTTAAAGGCTTATAAAATGCAGTAGATGCAGGTAGGATGATTTTTAATGTGGACAATCTGTATGTACAGGGTGTGGGAAACATATAAGATAGACTCTTATTTAGAGTGAAGGTCCGCTTTAAGGAGTGGGAACGGCCTAGCCGGCTCCCTGGGGTGTCAAATAGTTGGGATAAAGGTATCCCTTTCCTGCTGAAATGGTTAAACGGTGGTCATGTCCTCCCGAGGTGGATGCACCAGTTCTGGGGTTGTCTAACACATCCGTCATGCATTCCCCTGACTCTACTACACTGAGGGATGGGGAGGACAGGCGCATTGATCAGCTCGCTTGCCATGCCTTTGCCTGTGTGGGGACTGCGCTGCGTCCGGTCTGTGCCTCTGCCATTACGGCTGTTGCCATTAAAAGCCTGCTCAGGAGTCTCTTAGATGGGGCCCCTGATGATGCAATTAGTGAAGAGTATAGAGCTCTTCTGCCATGGATGATACCATTAGAATGTGTGGCAGGGCATCTGCCTTGTTGGTGGCAATACGTCGCTCGGTCTGGCTGCGCTAGTGGGCAGCTAACAACGCTGCTAAGAAGGCTCTCACTGGGTTTCCCTTCAAGGGGCTGCGCCTCTTTGGGGAACGTCTGGACTTGTTTGCTAAGGGATGGCCATTTCTGCCCTGGTGAAGTGGTGAATCCACGGAACGCGTCGGCGGGCTGTTACATGGGGGACCTCAGGCGTTAGACGTTGTTAACATGGTAATGTGATTTCTTCCTGATTTTATATTGTCATCAGTATACTGTGTGGCCAGTGTCTTGTGGTCTGCTTTGTGCCGACACTTTCACACAGTGTTTTCATTGTATATTTGTACAATATTCTCTTTACATTGATTGTTTATTGTATATAGCACTTTTTATAGATTAAGTGCCTGATTTGGCACTGGCCCTTAATATCAGCTACCTGTTTACATTGGGTATTTCCATTATCAGGAAGACATTCTATTGTGAGACATGCATATAAATTCAAAGCCTATATAGGGGCATCCCCCTTTTGTTGTGTTATTGTGTATATGTTTTTTAGCATGTTAATTGTTATGTCTATGTGTGTATAATCCCTTATAGGAGTCTTTTTTACTATTAATCAAATTAGATTTTTACTATAGCATATTGTGGTTTTGCTACATTTTTACATTTTTGTGGGTAGAGTGCAGACTATCTGAGGGCCTGTGTGGGGTTTCCAGAAAGCCCCCCTCTAATTAGAATTGTTAGGTGCTTAGATGGGCACAGACTGGTCTGGCACCCCCATTTGTTACACTATTAGGCTGTGCGTGTCTAGCTCGCAATAGTTATGGACTTGTTTGCTAAGGGAGGCAAGTTACCTCAGCGTAGAAGGCAGCCCCAGTCCTTTCGGGGTTCAGGTGCCTTTTCTCCTTCCTTTCGGGGCTCCAGAATTAGACGGGGAGCATCCTTTGCTGGAGCCCGTGGAGATTTTTGGGGCTGAGGATGTGGCGGCCCTGGCTCCTCCTGGGGTCCCAAGCCTAAGTCCTCCCCCAAGCCCCCTCAGGCATGAAGGGGCGTCCTCACCCATCCGGGTGGGGGGACGACTTCGGCTCTTGGCTCATGTCTGGAGGCTTCATGTCTCAGACCGGTGGACTCAGGAGGTAGTATCCTCCGGTTACAAGATAGAGTTTGCAGCCTGGCGGCCCCCAAGATTCATCAAATCTCGGTTAGCTCAAAACCCCCTGTCAGCTCAGGGTCTGTCCCTGGCTGTCCAAGGCTTTCTGAAACTGGATGTCATCTGCCAGGTGCCCTTGAGGGAAAGGGGCAAAGGCTATTACTCCATTCTTTTCATCATCCCCAAAAAAGATGGGTCCATCAGACCCATCCTGGATTTGAAGCACCTCAGATTCAGACACTTTCGCATGGAGATTCTGCGCTCAGCTGTGACTTTCCTACGCCCAGTGGACTTCATTACCTCTGTAGATTTCAAGGATGCTTACCTTCACGTACCTATCTTTTCAGGTCATCTGAGATTCCTCAGGTTCGGTCTGGAGGATCAGCACTACCAATTTGTGGCCTTGCCCTTCGGTCTCACCTCGGCTCCCAGGGTATTCACCAAGGTGCTGGCAGGAGTTATGGCTCTGCTGAGATCTCGGGGCATTTGCATTCTTCCCTATTTGGACAACGTGCTCATCGCTTCTCAGTCCTTCCCTCAGGCAGAGCTGGACACTCAGAGGGTGGTGTCCACACTGGAGTCATTCAGGTGGTTGATCAACCACCCCAAATCTTCCCTGTCTCCTTCCATGGTGAAGTCCTTCCTGGGCATGATTCTGGAGTCATCTCATGTCAAGATCTTTCTTCCTCAGCAGAAGGTGGAGAGTCTTCAAGAGAAAGCTCAGCTCCTTCTTTCTTGTCCTCATCCATCCATCATACAGGGAATGCAGCTGGTGGGCCTGATGGTGTCCTGCTTCGAGGCGGTTCCATATGCTCAGTTTCACATGAGGCCTCTTCAGCTTCACCTCCTGTCAGTATGGGATCAGGACCCTGTGTCCCTGGATCAGGTATTTGTTCTGTCCCCTCTGGTCAGGCGGTCTCTATCGTGGCGGCTGGACTCAAGGACCCTGCTGAGGGGCAGATCCTTTCTGGCCCCTTGTTGGGAGACTGTCACCTTGGATGCCAGTCTGACAGGTTGGGGGGGCTTTTGGAAGTCCCTGAAATTCCAGGGTCAGTGGGGCCCTCAGGAGGCCTATGCCCCTATTAACATTCTGGAATTGAGGGCAATCAGGTTGGTTCTCGCCCACTTAACCCCTCACCTGAGGGGTCGGGCTGTTCAGGTCCGCTCAGACAACTAGATGGCGGTTGCCTACATCAATCATCAGGCAGGGACCCGGAGCAAAAGGGCCCTCAAGGAAGTGTCCCTGATACTGTCCTGGGCGGAGTAGAATGTTCCCTGCATCTCATCTGTGTACATCCTGGGGGTGAAGAATCTGGAGGCAGACTCTCTGAGCAGGGGAAACTCTCATCTGGGAGAATGGTCCCTCAGCAGCAGGGTGTTTCGCTCCCTGTGCCACCGCTGGGGTCAGCCGGATGTGGATCTGTTTGCGTCCCGTCACAATCACAAGCTTTCAGTCTTTGTCTCTCTGTCCCAGGATCCTCTGGCCTTGGCCATGGATGCCCTGGCAATGTCTTGGAAGGGGTTTCAGCTTCTGCATGTCTTTCCCCCTTTTCCCCTGCTGGGCAGGGTGCTGCGCAAGATAGCTCAGGAAAGGGTGCCAGCCATACTGGTGGCCCCCTGTTGGCCAGGAAGAGTGTGGTTCGCAGATATCGTGCAGCTGGCAGTAGATCATTACGCACTGCCCCGGGTTCCAGATCTGCTCACTCAGGGGCACCTACGCCACCCCAATTTACAAATGCTGGCTTTGATGGCCTGGCTGTTGAAACCTCCCATCTTGATGGAAAAAGGGCTGCCTGCCTCGGTTGTAAATACCATGATCAGGGTTAGGAAGAGGTCATCTTCTTCCATCTGCTACAGGGTTTGGCGTACTTACATTGACTGGTGCGAGTCTAACTCGCTTCCCTGTCGTGTGTTTTCCATTCCTAGGATTCTGGAGTTTCCGCAACATGGTTTGGATCTGGGTCTTCAGCTCAGTACTCTTAAAGGTCATGTTTCTGCCTTGGCTGTTCCCTGGTCAAGACCTTCTTCCAGGGGGTTACTCACGTGTGTCCCCCACGTAAGCCTATAGCTCTGGGACTTGAGCTTGGTCTTATCTGCCCTGCAGGGGTCTGCCTTTGAGCCCTTGCAAAGAGCCCCTTTGTCCATTCTTACTCTTAAGGTGGACTTTTTGGTGGCTATCACTTCTGTGAGGCGTGTTTCTGAGTTGGCGGCGCTTTCTATCAAGCCCCCTTACTTTGAGAGACACCTGGACAAGGTGGTGTTTCGTTTTAAGACAGATTTTCTGCCTTTCATCTCAATCAGGACATTGTTTTGCCTTCTCTGTGTCCTAATCCTAGTACTTCTAAGGAGAGGGTTTTACACTCTCTGGATGTGGTCAGGACTCTGAAGTTCTATTTGGTGGCTACTGAATCCTTCAGGAAGACTGACGCTCTTTGTACTCCCGAAGAAGGGTCTGGCTCCGGCTAAGTCCACTATCAGCAAGTGGATCATTCAGGCTGTGATACAGGGCTACTCCTGCTAAGGGGAAGGAGCCTCCCTTCCGCCTTACTGCTCATTCTACTCGTGCTATTGGTGCCTCTTGGGCTTTTCAGCACCAAGCTTCTGTTGAACAAGTTTGCAAGGCCGTCACTTGGTCTTCTGTTCATACTTTTTCTAAGTTTTACAAGGTTGATGTTAGGGCCTCAGCTGATGCTGCTTTTGGCCGCAAAGTTCTGCAGGCGGCAGTGGATTAAACTGTCTGCTGTTACTTTTGGGGATCCCACCCTACCTTACGGACACTGCTATTGGATGTCCCAAGAGTAAGGAATATCTTCTGGAACAGGACCTGCTGTATACTAGAATAATACAATTCTGTAATTACCCGTAGAATTGGTATTATATGTATACAGCACGTCCTGTTCCACCCCACCCTTGTTATCATTATCTTTAGTTACCTCTTTATGGTGATTGTTCTTATGTTCAAAATGTTATATGTTGGTTATAGTTCTCCTGGTCTCATTTTAACTGCTTTTCAATACTGGGGATTTTGTAGGAGGTCCCTGGCCCCTGTCTCTGCAGTCCAGCGCCATCTACTGGATGTATAACCCAAGAGTAAGGAATATCTTCTGGAACAGGACGTAGTGTATACATATAATACCTATTCTACAGGTGAGTGATCACATAATTGTATTTTTTTAATCGATCCAATATCGCCTAATAAAATTTCGCGATATTCTAGGCAAATCAATTTTTTCTGACACCCCTAGTGGCTACCGCAGCAGTAGCTGGTTTAGTAGTCTGGAGTCTGTGTCTTTAATAAGTGGTCTTTTTCAGAGCTTCTGAGCCATAAAGAACCCACAAAGCCTTATGGACTGTAGTGGGGGAACACAGGGATGTGGACAGTCCCTAGGCTGCACTAGCAGAATGGTCTCTTGGGGATGTATGATGTAGCGAGCTCAGTTTTGGGCATCTGTATTCAGTCTTTTTAAGTTGTGCAGACCATTGTTAAATGGTGGTCCTTAATGCATTGTGTGCATTATTCCAAGAGAAAGCCAACAGGGAATTTCCAAATTGCACAAATAAAAATTACACATTAAACCTAGTTATTTTATTACCCAGTGTTTTGCTGCAAATTCATATATGTTTAGCACAAAGGTGTAAATATTGTGTCTTGCATCTGCTGATACTCATGGCTAATACTCATGCCCCACAGCCCTAGGGGACTTGGACATCTTCTGTGCTCTGTGTATGTTCTTTCTTTCTCCCCCCCCCCCCAACTTTAAAACATGCTGGTAGGATAATTGGTATTTGGCTAACTTGTGTATGTGCACTAGAGAAGTTAGATTTTGAGCTCTTGTTAAGGGAAGCGATCAGAGTAAATGCTCCAGTATATTCTCTAAAGCTCTAATGAATTTGAATATACATTTATTATGAGTTATGAGATATAACAAATGTGGGTTTAGTTGAAAACATTTTTTAAATTCATGACCTTAGAAGTTTTTGCACTCGCTGCGGTGGCCCTAATGTTAGCAATGAGGGCAAAAATATACACAATAAATAAGTTAAATTCTTAAACCGGACCTTCAGCATGATTTAATGAAAAGCCCAAACTCTTAAAAAGCTATTCCCCCGCATCTGAAATTAATATATTTTTAGTTTTTAGTCACTTATTCTTTCCCCCACTGGGCTGCAACTCTGTTTAGGACTCTTGGATACGGGCGCCGTCATCTTGCTTCAGAAGCTTTACATATACTGAGGAGAGCGGGATAAAGTGCCGGGGGCGGGTATAGCTGTGTTTTGCACAGACAGAGCATAGCTGGGGTTAGGAAAAGGACAACAATCCCAGAATGCAGAGCGACACAGTCAGAAGACACGTCTGACTGCAGAAAGAAAGCAGGCTGCCTGATGCGCCATCTTGGATGTTTAAAGGCTCAGAAAATGCAGTAGATACAGGTAGGATGATTTTTATTGTGGGCAATCTGTAATGTACAGGGTGGGGGAAACAAATAAGATATGCTCTTATTCAGGGTGACAGTCCGCTTTAAGCAATAGTTTTGATGATCAAAGTAAATTCTATAAGAAATGTATGTTATGGACGTTTTCGGAAACGCGGTTTTATTTCTGACAGATTTATAGAGCTTGTTTAGATGAAGCCACCTCCATTGAATGGGGTCTCCTTTCTACGTGGGGTTATAAAGCTACTGTACACACTGCTGTTATTGAGTAGGTGGATGCTGAGGCATCTGGTTCCAAGCTACCATGAGACCTGTTAGTGGAGATGGTTAGCAAGTTGCGACACTTGTCATGTTTTTGTTTTGTTAAAGGCAGTTCAGAGCAAACTATAGATTTCTGGAGAATTAGCCACTTGCTTTTTACCAGAACAATATTAGTAAATAGTATGTGATATCTGTCATATACTGTATTGAATGTATTTCATAACCCCTCGAGCACAGCACTGAAGGTAGATAAACACTACCTTGCGGTATGCGTACACCTAGATAAAATATATTGAACCTTTCTAAACTGTCATTTGAATTAAACAATATGAGTTTCAGGCACAGCAAATGTTGTTTTGGAATAAGGGCGATATTGGCATGAAAATTAACTTAGCATTGTGTTATCTGCTGAAGGAGTAAAAGCTATTTAATATATAAATGCCAAAAAATCAGTTAGAAAGAAATCTGCAAAGAAATAGATTTAAAATAAAAATTCATAACCTCTGCTATAACTAGCATATAATATACCTTACAATGTCAATAATAAATATGTCAATAAAAGAGAAGTGTAACAAGTCAATGAATAAATAAAGGATCCGGTTTTGTTTCTTTTGGGCATTTTGGTGTAGGTTTATCTCTTATGGTCTTATCATTCTGCCATCATATGTACCTGAAATCTTCTGTTGCTGCTTCAACTTTGTGTCCATTTGCTTTGACATCAGTAACATCCAGTAGGGTTGTGGGACATTTCTGTGTAGGTCCGGGGTCTTGGAATGGCAATTTGGAAGCAACTTATGCCAATTTTTTTTATTCCTTTTTGTAATGTTTAATTAGACAAAATTGATCTTGTGCTTCCTTGGCCAATGTCCCCTAGTTGGAGGACTTTATACAGTAAAACCTAATAGGAAAAAATGTGTGCTATTAAAATGAATTAATAAAGCAGGTAGCACTTCAAGAGGACCATAACCCGCTGAATTTGCGAAATAAATTTATCCAAAGCCCCTCCTATACCCCCTCCCTTAGGGTGTGGAACCTGAAATAGATATTTTCACCTACAAAATTGTCCTGGATCACTGATTTTTTGCTGTCCCTCTTCACTGGCCCCCCACATCACCATTGTACACCTCCCTGTTGCTCACAAGATATACCATGGGAGTTGGCACAGTTCTAGCCCCTGGTTAGATCTCCTGCATGTTCTGTGGCTTTGAGGAGACTGGATGGAGTTCTTGAGAGGGGAAAGCGGCCTTTGCTACGGCAATATGATATGGAAGGCAATGGATTGCATAGGTGTGGCAATTAAGAGAGCCCCGGAAATTGCCAAAAGTTAATCTTCATACTGGGGGGGGGGGGGGGGGTGGGGGCAAACCAAGGAATGCTAGTTTAAAAATGTGGCTTTTGTTCTGCTATAAAGTGTAATGTCAAATTCTTCCACTTACCCCTGTTTGGTTCTTTATTGTCTTTTATCTTTTAAAAAAAAAAAATAAACTGAGCTATTCACCTTGCCCCGCTCTCCACTCATGCTGGAACTGAGGCACTATATGCTCGGTGTATTAGCCAGCTGTGCTGCGGGAGACCATACAAGTTAATGAGTCATCCCTGATTTCCTCTACGGTGCTGGACACACATAAGTTGATGCAAGGCTGGAAAGATAGAAAAAAGAGGGGGAACAGGTTTTTATAATACTTATATTCTTAGTATACAGTACGTCCTGCTCCAAATCTAATACTTACACGTGGGATATACTCCGCCAGATGGCGCTGGACTGCAGAGACATCGAAAATAGGCTCCTCCCGGCCCCTCAATTACCCAGGGACCTCTCACAAATCCCCAGAATTTCTCTGCAGTCTGGCTGCGAAGGACGAGAAATTGGCTCTCTACTCGCAGGTGAGCGGGGTTATTAACCTGCGGTCCTGTGGGACTATTCCCACCCGTTCCACTAGTAATATGCCTCCCAGCCTTGGCTGTGCTGGTCGGGTGAAGGTAGGCAGCACCGCTGTCAGGTGCTTAGGAGCGCTGCTCCACCACAATCCCCCACAAAAGGGTAGGCGGTTCTGGCTTATGGTGAGCCTCTATGGATGCCTCTCCCGCACTATTGCCCCTTGCCCCGGTCTATCGGTGGGCCCTATTTAAGTGGCCGCCTTTCTCCCTCATCCTCCTTTTAGTCTTTGGGGGGAAAAGAGGGGTGTGTGTGTATGTGTATAGATATGTAGGTTATGAAGTCTGTGCTTTCACCTTTCACATGTCTTTATTCTTATGTCAGCCGCCGCGCTGACTTGTCTGTATTGCTTTTACATTTACCGCCGCGCGCTGACTTGGTTCCGCGCTTGGCGGCGGCATTACCTCAGGCGCTGGTGCGCCATCATTGGCTGTTGGCCTTCTGGCTTCGCGCTCTTTGGGGGGGCGGGGCCCCTCTTTGGCGCCTTCCGCGTCATCGCTGTTTTTGGCCCCCCCTCGAGGTATACCGAAGCCATCTTTTCTGACTTCGTTGGCCTATGCGCGACGGGCTCCTACCTACCGTGGTCCGTAAGTGCCCTCGCGGGCGGCTTTATCTGCTTCACTTTTGTTACGATGTACTTAAGGTCTTGTCTGCTTATGTCTTTCAGGCGGGACGAACCTTTCTTGGCTTCTCCCGGCCCTGTTTTTAGTATATCACTTGTAGGCCCTGTAAAAATTATACTCCCACATCCCTAGCAGGTTATTGGGGCATCCAGGGTTGCTATATAGCGTTATTCCCTATCGGCGTATAGCGCCGCTATAATCACCATCTCAGGATAATGTTACTGGGGTCCCTTCGGGACAAGACCGGCTGTGTGTAGCGTGTGGGCAGCCTCATGCTGACGCTGACAAGGCACGGGTCTGTGTACCGTGTGCTGAGCAGGTGCTTGCATTGCAATCTGGCCTGCCAGTGGCTGCACCTCGCTTCACTTCACCTACTCCCCCAAGCTTAAACCTCACTCCTACTGAGCCTGATGTGTCTTCTAGACTGGCTACTGTTGAACAGATTATTTCGAAGTCTTTAGCGCATAAGGCCCCTGCTAAGAAGCGGCACTTGACGCCTAATGTCACTGTTTTCCCTATGGGAACTGAGGAGTTTTGGAATCTGTGTGGCTATACCCCGTCTGACGAAGGGGGCTCTTTTCTGAGGCTCATCTGATGAGAGACCAAGGGGTCATGACGATTCTGGCACTGACCCCTGGGCCCCGGATGACATTGACAGATTATTGACCCAGATTTTTGAGGTTCTGTCTCTCTCTCTCCCTGTTGAGGCTCCCAGGCAAAGAGGGGAGCTTTTCCATACAGCAAAATCACGTTTGGAATTTCCAGAGCAGGCACATTTCCATAACTTTGTGCTCAAGGAATGGGAGCGCCCCAGTAAACTTCCCGGGGTTCCAAAGAGTTGGGATAGGAAGTATCCCTTTCCTGCTGAGGTGGTTAAATGTTGGTCACCCCCCCCCCCCCCCCCGAGGTGGATGCCCCGATCCTAGGGCTATCTAAAACCTCTGTCATGCATTCCCCTGATTCTACTACCCTTCGGGATGCTGAGGACCGGCGCATTGACCAGCTGGCCTCCCACGCCTTTGCATGTGCGGGGACGGCGCTGCGCCCGGTCTGTGCCTCTGCTATTACTGCTGTGGCCACTAGAACCCTTATCAGAAATATGCTTGATAGTGCCCCTGATGATTTGCCTTGTGAGGTGTTTAATGCACTCTCCAGTTGTGATGTTTTTGTAAATTTTGTCCTATCAGCATTGGATGACACCATCAGAATGTGTGCCAGAACTTCTGCCCTCGTGGTGGCTATACGCCGCTCGGTTTGGCTGCGCCAGTGGGCTGCTGACAATGCTGTCAAGAAGGCCCTCACTGGGTTTCCCTTTAAAGGACTGCGTCTGTTTGGAGACTGCCTGGACCTTTTTGCTAAGGGAGGCAGGTTACCCCAGCGCAGGCGGCAACCTCGGCCCTTTCGGGGTCAGGGTTCCTTCTCCTCCCCCTATCGTGGTGCAAGACAGGGAAGGGGGGTATCTGTCACTGGGGCCCAGGGAGGTTTCTGAGGTAGAGGACATGGACGTTCTGGCTCTTCCTGGGGTCCCAAAGCTAAATCCTCTCCCAAGCCCCCTTTAGGCATGATGGGTGGGGGGACGGCTGCAGCACTTCGCTCACGTCTGGAGGCTTCATGTCTCAGACCGGTGGATTCAGGAGGTAGTGTCCTCCGGTTACAAGATAGAGTTTGCTGCCGATCCCCCTCCAAGATTCATCAGATCCCGGATTCCTCAGGACCCTGTGTCAGCTCAGGAGCTAGTGCAAGCAGTACAAGGCCTCCTGGAGCTGGGGGTCATCTGCCAGGTCCCTTTAAGAGAAAAAGGCAAGGGCTTTTATTCCAACCTATTCACAGTACCCAAAGAGGACGGTTCTGTCAGGCCCATCCTGGACTTAAAGATTCTCAACAAGTTTGTCAGGGGCAGGCGTTTTTGCATGGAGACTCTGCGCTCTGCCATCAGTTCCCTGCACCAAGGGGATTTCATGACTTCTGTGGACATCAAAGATGCTTACCTTCATATTCCTGTGTTCCCAGGTCATCAAAGGTTCCTCAGGTTCGCTCTAATAGATCAACATTACCAATTTGTGGCCTTGCCCTTCGGCATCACTTCAGCTCCCAGAGTGTTCACCAAGGTGCTGGCTGGCGTGATGTCTCTACTCAGATGTCAGGGCGTCCGCGTGCTTCCCTATCTGGACGACATCCTCATCACTTCCCAGTACATCAGGCAGAGTTGGATACTCAGCTGGTGGTGTCCACTCTGGAGTAATTTGGATGGATGATCAACCACCCCAAGTCCTCACTGTCCCCTTCCTTGGTAACTCCATTCCTAGGAATGAATCTGGATACAGTTCAGGCAAGGATCTTCCTTCCTCAGCAGAAGGTGGACAGTCTAATTGCACAGGCTCAGTCCCTCCTAGCTTGTCCCCATCCCTCCATCAGGCAGGGGATGCAGCTGGTGGGCCTGATGGTGGCGTGCTTCGAAGCTGTCCCTTATGCTCAGTTTCACTTGAGGCCTCTGCAACTTCACCTATTGTCTGTATGGGACAAGGACCCAGCGTCCCTGGACAGGGTCTGTGTGCTCTCCCCCCTGGTCAGGAGGTCCCTCTTGTGGTGGATGGACTCAAGGAACCTGTTGGGGGGCAGATCCTTTCTTGCCCCTTCCTGAGAGACGGTCACCACGGATGCCAGTCTGTCAGGTTGGGGGGGTTTCTGGAAGTCCCTGCGGTTCCAGGGGAGGTGGGGCCCTCAGGAGGCCCACACTCCTATCAATGTCTTGGAGCTGCGAGCGGTTCGTCCGGTTAGGTTAGTTCAGGCTCGTTTGACTACTCATCTTCAGGGCCTGCCTGTTCAGGTGCGCTCGGACAACCAGACGGCAGTTGCCTACATCAATCATCATGGAGGGACCCGGAGCAAGGGGGCCCTCCAGGAAGCATCTCTGATCCTGACTTGGGTGGAGGCAAAGGTCACCTGCATTTCAGCTGTTTACATCCCGGGGGTGGAAAATCGCCTGGCGGACTCTCTGAGCAGGGGGACCTCTCGCCAGGGAGAATGGTCCCTATGCAGCAGGGTGTTTCAATCTCTATGTCACCGTTGGGGCCAACCAGATGTGGATCTGTTTGCGTCCCGCCACAATCACAAGCTTCCAGCTTTTGTCTCTCGGTCCAGGGATCCTCTGGCCCTGACCTCGGATGCGCTAGCAATGTCATGGAAGGACTTTCAGCTCCTGTATGTCTTTCTCCATTCCCTCTGCTGGGCAGGGTTCTGCGCAAGATTGCTCTGGAAGGGGTGCCAGCAATTCTGGTGGCCCCCAGGTGGCCAAGAAGAGTGTGGTTCACAGACGTGGTACAGCTGGCAGTAGATCAGTACGCTCTGCCCTTGGTGCCAGATCTGATCACTCAGGGCTCACTACGCCATCCCAATTTACAAACTCTGGCTTTGACGGCTTGGCTGCTGAAACCTCCATCTTGATGGAGAAGGGGCTGTCTTCCTCAGTTGTGGATACTTTGATTAAAGCTAGGAAGAAGTCTTTCTCTTCTATTTATTACAGGGTTTGGCGTGCCTACATTGACTGGTGTGAGTCTAAGTCTCTTCCCTGTCGTGTCTTCTCTATTCCCAGGATTCTGAAGTTCCTGCAGCATGGGTTGAAGATGGGGCTCCAACTCAGTACTCTGAAGGGTCAGGTTTCTGCCCTGGCTATTTTTTTCCAGAAGTCCTTTGCTCAGTACCCTCTGATCAGGACTTTTTTCCAGGGGGTCACTCATGTGCGTCCCCCACGTAAACCTATGATGCCTGTTTGGGATTTGAACTTGGTTCTGTTAGCCTTGCAGGGTGCTCCCTTTGAACCTGTGCAGGATGCTGCCTTGGCCATTCTTATGCTCAAGGTTGTGTTTCTGGTGGCTATCACTTCTGTCAGGCGTGTGTCTGAGTTGTCGGCGCTTTCCATTCAGCCCCCCTACTATGAGAGACACCAGGACAAGGTGGTGTTTCGTTTCAAACCTGACTTTCTGCCTAAGGTAGTGTCTGCTTTTCATTTGAATCAGGATATTGTTCTTTCTTCTTTGTGCCCTAATCCTAGCAATGCTAAGGAGAGGGTTTTACATTCTTTGGATGTGGTTAGGTGTCTGAAGTACTATCTGGTGGCTTCTGTACTTTTCAGGAAAACTGATGCTCTTTTTGTGGTCCCTTCTGGTCCTAGGAAGGGTTTGGCTCCTGCCAAGTCTACTGTCAGCAAGTGGATTCGTCAGGCTGTGATTCAGGCCTACTCTGCTAAGGGGAAGAATCCTCCCTTCCGCCTTACTGCTCATTCCACTCGTGCTATTGGTGCCTCTTGGGCTTTTCAGCACCAGGCTTCTGTTGAACAAGTTTGCAAGGCCGCTACTTGGTCTTTTGTTCATACCTTTTCAAAGTTTTACAAGGTTGATGTTAGGGCCTCAGCGGATGCTGTTTTTGGCCGCAAGGTTCTGCAGGCGGCAGTGGTTTAAACTGCCTGCAGCTAATTTTTCTTGGGGATCCCACCCTACTTTATGGATACTGCTATTGGATGTCCCACGTGTAAGTATTAGATTTGGAGCAGGACGTACTGTATACTAAGAATAATACAATTCTGTGATTACTCACCTGTAGAATTGGTATTATGAGTATACAGTACGTCCTGCTCCAACCCACCCTTGGTTTGCATTTTCCTGGATCCCCTGTATGGTGATTATCATTGTTATAGTTGATAGTTTGGATTGTTTAATTCTCCCGGCTTCTCATTAACTGCTTTTCAATGCTGGGGATTTGTGGGAGGTCCCTGGGTATTTGAGGGGCCGGGAGGAGCCTATTTTCGATGTCTCTGCAGTCCAGCGCCATCTGGCGGAGTATATCCCAACTGTAAGTATTAGATTTGGAGCAGGACGTACTGTATACTCATAATACCAATTCTATAGGTGAGTAATCACAGAATTGTATTTTTACTATGAAATTAGGGTTTGCAAGAGATGGTCAGCTCCAAGCAGAACAAAGCACGGGGTTTTGACTTTCACAGGATTTGTTCCCTGCTAGGGATGCTGTTGCCTTCCTTCCTGATTTTTCAGTTTCTGTTTGGCATACAGACAGCAAAGGTTAAATGTATGGTCCTGTCTACGTGGACCAAAACCCTCAAGACCCCCCATGTCACCCTAGCTTGCCTCTGGACGCACAGAAGGTGCTGCTGGTTATCGTTCATTTCACATGGTGCCTTGTGTAAACGCTGCTACTGCAAGAATTTGCTACATTTCCAGTACCAGTGGTGGAGGCCCTCTGGCTAAATCATGTGGTAAAGGCCCCTGGGTGCGAGCCCCTTAGGCCCTGCCTATAATCCAGCCCTGCTCCAGCTAGACAGCATACATTGATGTAGGGGAATATATTACGTTACAACTAAAGCAAAATAACAGCCAGTGTGTTTTTTGGTTTATATCCCCTCATCCCTTCCCATGAACCCCCTGGATTACAGCTAGATGCAGATAAATATCCAAATTTCTATTTAAGGCAGTAAGCGGTAAAGACATGGAAAACGACTAAAAATAGTTGTGGAGATGAAATTGAAACCTTGCTTTTGTTTTCCTGCTACCGCTGCTGTGGGAAACAAATGTGTATTTCTATTTTTCGATGTATTTCAATGCTTTATTCAAGGTAAATGAAAGTGGGTGGGCTGTCACCTGTTTTGACATTTGTGTGTATTGCTCATTATATATAACGTTGCTGTATTGAGAGCACACAGGCACTTTACTATTTCAGTCGGGACATTTATGTTCGAAAATTGGCCAGTCACCCAGAAATGGCCGCACGCCATTGTTTACAGTAGCCTTATGTTTACCATTTGATGTCTTCTGTATCGTCCTGTAAGTGTATTACATAGAACATTGCAGCGCCCATTAAACATGTTGCCATGCGCCATTAAAAATTACTTCTCTCAGATCTGACCTGTCAGTCAAAGTTAAATGTTCAGCCCTGCTCTGTGACTCGGGACACACCGTAGGCTAGCTCCTGGACCTGAAGCAGTCCTATACTTCTCCTTCAGTCTATCCTGGTTTGGAAAAGGAATTTCAGATCAAAGCCTGAGATCTGGATATTTACCATTTAACATAATTAATTAAATGGAACTCCTTTTTTATTTTCTATGAATACGATTCATTTAAATCAGTTGATAACTCTCCAGGCAAATATATGTCCCAATGAGGGGGGCATAAAACACACCATCCACCCACTCTCTTGTTCTGCAAACTTGACCCATCCAGCGTCTTTTGGTCCCACAGCATGCGGAGACCACTAGATGTACTGAGGTAGAGTATGGCATGTGTGTGGTAGTGGTGGAGCAGTTTTATGGATATGAAAGCCAGTATTTCAGGGGTAAGGCTTCCCCTTTTCCAAAGATGCAGTTCTAAATTAACCCCCTTTCAGTTTTGGATGTCTTTAGCATTTTCAGTGGGAACCAGATTTCAAGCAGGGAGCTGCTTATTACTAGCGGCTTTGTCTCCTTGCTCTGTTATTCTGTAGCTCAGACTAATGAGAGCTTAGGGAACTAAATAAAGCTTTAGACCACAGGCACATCTCTGAGACCCACTTACAATTAACCTTTCCCCACAGCCTGACAGATCCTCTATTATCCAAAGCAGTTAGTCACACAACTGCCATCTTGCCTCTGCCAGTGATACTTCTATTGCTGAGTTTCAGCAGCATTAGGCCAGTGGAATGTTTTTATGCTGTCACCTACTGACCCATCTGTTTGTGGCTGCTGAGAACAAAATCTGCTGTGGCATGTACTGTCCGTGCACATGCTGCCTCTGTTACTGTCATTTCTCACAGAGATTCTGCCCTGCTAAATTTAGCTGGGTCATTAAGAGTTTTTTATAGAAAATGTACTGAAGTGCACCATCTTCCATCATTTTATACAGGAAAGCCCGGGTTTTGTTCCGTTCTCTGGGCGCTTCCTGACTTGGGGATGCCCCGCTGTGTGAAACCCCCCAGTTTGGCCAGTTAAACTCAACTCTACTCAGTCCAATGGCGTAGGTGCTCAGCCACTGAGCGTTTTGACAAACGGCTCTCCTGCCAATGCCTATCTAAATGGCAGGGGCGCATGCACAATGCGGGGGATGCGGCAGCACACGCTCCCAATTGACAGCAATGAGAACCGCCTTCTGAATTATGTCAGTTCAGCGGACCGCTCTCACTGGGCGAGAGCCCGCACATGTGCTGTTAGACCAGGGAAAGGTGAGTGTGTACGCTCTGGGGGGGTTTCACACAACAGGGCATCCCGATTCGGGGGAAAGCCAGCGGTCAGCCTTGGAACCTTGTTCTGCTTTAAAGTAATTCAACAGGCAAAGTAGTGACAAAAGGTTATTTACCTTTAGTGCTGTGCAGCTGATCCATGCTGGTCTAGTGATCAGTAACTCTCCGGATCTTAGTCCACGCTGTAGACACAGCATCACATGATGTCCCGCGCTCTGAACTTCATTCACCCATGCTTGCAGTCTGGGTCCCGTCCCGCCTTCAGTCACAGGGGTGGAGCCAAACTCTCTCCATTGACTACATTAAAGTGGGAGGCATGTCGGGCCTCGGCACGCTTCCTCCATTGCAATGAATGGAGATAGCATGACCAGTCCGTGACTAATAATGGAACCGGTTGCAAACTCGACCCACCCTCAGACCTGACTCCATGTTTTGGTCCTGGATGGCAACTAATGCAGCTGTGGGGGCTCATATCAAGCAATAAAGTGAGTTACTGATCATCAGACTAGCACCAATCGGTTGTGCGGGTCAAAAGGTAGTTACCCGTCTGTTTTTGTTTTTTTTTCTCTTGAGCCAGCTTGTGGGGAACAGTAGCTGTAACATTCTAATATTTGCCCAAATCATTGCTTGATGTGTAAAGCATCCAGCTATCAGAAGTATTGCTATTACAGTTACTAGTTGTAGCACAGGCTGGCTCAGAGGAGAGGCTTTAATGGGCCATTTCCACTCATCGATTTGCAAACTAAAAATAAATTACTTTGTGGAAATGCCCACTGTGATTGAGCAATGAATGAGAATTTGTTGCTGGAGTATCTTATGGCGATCTCACTAATGATTGCTCTAATGAACCAGTCGTGCGCTCAGTCACTCGCTCAACAATTGGTCGATTTACCCGTTGTTGGATATGGGGCCCTAAGAATTTACCAGTTTCTCCTTGTAAACGCAGAATGGTACATCCCCCCCCCCCCCCCGTATTCTCCTTTGTTTTCATTAAAATAAAAGCAAGATTTTTCTTCTTTGAGAAAGTGGGTATAAGGAACCCCTCTTGCTATCTAGCATCTTTATGTGGATATTTGTTTATATGGTGATAGTACTCTTAAGTATGGCTGCAGGCACCATTTTTATTAGCATAGCATGTTTATCCTTTTTGACCGCCATCTTTTTTTTTTTTTACTTTAACAGTGTATGCGTTCTGCATTACCCATGGAATACGGTAGATTTCCATGATGTTTGCAGATGTCTTGAATAAAATTTGGTGATGTGCCTTTCTGTGTTTCCTTCCAGAAGCTTTATTCTCATGGCTTATTTTTAGAATGAAGTTGTTCGGGTCTCGCTAAATGGTTTAAATTAGAGGTCTTTGCCTGTGTTTCAAACCCATCGCTATGAAAGAATGTTGCACGTGCTAGCGAAGTGTCGGAAAGCTCCAGTTCTGGTCTGGACAGGTTAACTAAGTTTGTCCACCATGAGACAATAAAGCAGAGTGGGCCCCAGCAAGCCATGGGCCGACCTACAATAGCTCATGTTTGACAGTGGTACAAGGGGTCTTGCCCCGTTCCAGTCAGTGCTGCCAGACTTATTCTTTCTAGTGGCATCTTCTCATCATATGGATGGAGTAATGAAGTAGGCTAATATACCTTACAGTGTTGGTACTAGAACTTGCAAACTGATTACTGAAATAGAAGCTTACTGGGCGGTCTTGGGGTTAGATTGCTTGTGGCACAGCAATTAGTACTATGGGGGGGCAGCTTTGCCAGGCCCTGTGTTTCCTTTGACAGTTTTTTAGGGCTTGATAAAATACCACTTTCTATTTATGTCAAGCACCACCTGAGTGGTACATATGGCCCTTCAATCACTTAGAATTGTGGTAAAGTGGACCAAAACCCAGGATTTTGACTATCCCGGGTTTTGATCTTTGCCCCCGGGGGCTTTCTCTGTCCTACGACGCATGTGCAGCCTCTCGTCCAGTCAGCGTGCTTGGATCTGCCCTGTCCCTTTGTCCATGAGCTTGTCTAAGGTGAGCGGATCCGAGCGTGCTGGCGGCCGCATCCCCATTCAGCCCCCCTACTATGAGAGGCACCAGGACAAGGTGGTGTTTCGTTTCAAACCTGATTTTCTGCCTAAGATAGTGTCTGCCTTTCATTTGAATCAGGATATTGGTTTTCCTTCTTTGTGCCCTAATCCTAGCAATGCTAAGGAGAGAGTTTTGCACTCTTTGGATGTGGTTAGGTGTCTGAAGTACTATTTGGTGGCTACTGCACCTTTCAGGAAAACTGATGCTCTTTTTGTGGTCCCTTCTGGTCCTAGGAAGGGTTTGGCTCTTGCCAAGTCTACTATCAGCAAGTGGATTCGTCAGGCTGTGATTCAGGCCTACACTACTAATGGGAAGAATCCTCGCTTCCGCCTTACTGCTCATTCCACTCGTGCTATTGGTGCCTCTTGGGCTCTTCAGCACCAGGCTTCTGTTGAACAAGTTTGCAAGGCTGCTACTTGGTCTTCTGTTCATACCTTTTCAAAGTTTTACAAGGTTGATGTTAGGGCCTCAGCTGACGCTGTTTTTGGCCGAAAGGTTCTGCAGGCGGCAGTGGTTTAAACTGCCTGCTGCTGATTTTTCTTGGGGATCCCACCCTACTTTATGGACACTGCTATTGGATGTCCCAACTGTAAGTATTAGATTTGGAGCAGGATGTACTGTATACGAAGAATAATACAATTCTGTGATTACTCACCTGTAGAATTGGTATTATGAGTATACAGTACGTCCTGCTCCAACCCACCCTTGGTTTGCATTTTCTTGGATCCCCTGTATGGTGATTGTTATCATTGTTATAGTTGATAGTTTGGATTGTTCCCGGCTTCTCCTTAACTGCTTTTCAATGCTGGGGATTTGTGGGAGGTCCCTGGGTATTTGAGGGGCTGGGAGGAGCCTATTTTCGATGTCTCTGCAGTCCAGCACCATCTGGCGGAGTATATCCCAACTGTAAGTATTAGATTTGGAGCAGGATGTACTGTATAGTCATAATACCAATTCTACAGATGAGTAATCACAGAATTGTATTTTCTCACCTTTTTTTGTTTTCTTTAAATTGGACCAACACCCACGGGGGATCGGCCCGGGAATCTATAAGATTCCGGGGCCGATCAGATCCCTCCCCGCGGGCCATCCGAAATCGGGATGCCCCGCGGGGGGAAACCCCCAACGATGCACAGAAAGCTTACCTTATCCCCATTCCAGCGGCACATGCGCAGGCCGCGGCCGCACCTCGCGCTTCCTTCTAGCCTGCCGTTTGTGAATGGCTGGCGCGCTCCCTGTTAGAAGGAAGCGCGAGACGCGGCCTCCAGCGCGCTCAGAGCCGATGTGGTTGTCCGTCGCTTGTCCGTGCATACCACAGCGGCTCTGAGCGCTCTGATTGGACGAGTGCTCGTGTAGGAGCGGGGTGCCCCACGGAAGTGGACCAAAACCCAGGATAGTGAACATCCTGGGTGTTGGTCCACTTTAAAACACGGTTTGGATATGCATAATAGAGGCCCATGTTACTGGAACACAAGACTATGTTCTCTCCTATCTGAGAAGGTTGAATTAATGCAGATTGGACTAAGCCGGTCGCTTCTGACTCTGACGCCTCAGATGATTAGCAGTATGCAGTAACCAGGACTAAGGACTGTCAGCCTGGGGCCTTTCTTTCCTTCTGTCAGACCTTCTATCCTTTTCTTTCCATTTATTCTTTGTTTCTGTCATTCTTTCACCTGTCCTTTCTGTCATCCCTTTTATTACTTTCTATCTTTCTTTCTTCTTTAATTTGTCAGTCCTTCTATTTGTTTTTTCTTTCCTTCTATTATTTTCTTCTAGCCTGTCTTTCTTTCGCTATTCTTTCTTTTATCTTCCTTTCTGCCATTCCTTTTCTTTTTTTCTTCTTTCCTTCTATTATTTGTCAGTTCTTTCATTCTTTGTTTTTCTTTCCTTCTAGTCTTTTTTCTTTCTTTCTTTCTTTCTTTCTTTCTTTCTTTCTTTCTTTCTTTCTTTCTTTCTTTCTTTCATCTGTTCTTTCTGCCATTCATTTTCTTTCTTCTTTCCTTCTATTATTTCTGTAAGTCCTTCTATGCTTTGTTTGTTTCTTTTTTCCCAATACATGGCACGGCCTGCTTCATGAAGTCATTACATCTGGGTATTCCGCCACAAGGTGGCGCAGTGCACTGCTGAAGAGTTGTGGCTCCTTCCGATACCATATAAAAACGGAATCACCATAGACGTATCCAGTTTTCCTCTGCAGTGATTCTGCGAAGATAGTAGATGGCTCTCTATGTCAGCGGGGCAAACAAGCCTGCGGCCCTGCATGGCTATTTCCACCCTTTTCCGGACCCCCGGTGCCTCCCAGCCTCGACTGACGGATCGGGTGAAGGTAAAAGAGCACTAGGGTCAAGTGCTCGATGAGCGCTGCTCCAAGCCGCAGATCCTGTACCACAAAAGGTAGCCAGCCATAGGCTTTATGGTGAGCCTGTTAGGGATGCGGAGTTCCTGTCCTAGCTTCTGAGGGGGTGAGTGTTCTTTGGGGATTGTTTACTTGTTCTGGCGTTTTGGGGTCCCCCCCCGTCCCTGGCCTGGGCTCTCGCCGCTGCTCGCTTGCTTTCCTCACTCCCTCCCCGTAGTGTGCTCGGGTGAAGGGGGGGGGGCGGGTGGTAGTGGCGAGGGTGCTTTGGCTGTGTATTCACATGTTTTAACTGTGTTTTTACGGTGTTAGCCGCCTCGCCGCTTTGTACTGCACGCGGCGGGCGTTTTTTCTCTATTGTGATGACGTCGGCGAGGTCACGTGAGCGCCGTTTTCGTGCTCTTCGGGGGGGGGGGGGGGCGGGGCCGGTGGATGACACGTATCGCTGCGGCGGTGATCCCGGTTTGCTTGACGCTTCCTCCTGTGGTCTGGCGGTTGGTGCCCTTGTCCCTCTTGGTCTGTGAGTTCCCTTCGGGGGTTTTTTGGTCTTTTTTTGGGCATGCGCTGCGGGATACTTATGTGTTTTTATTTCTTTCAGGCGGGACAAATGTGGGTTGTGGTTTCTCCCGGTCTTATCCTTTACCATCCCTCTTCTTCCCTTACTGGCTTCTGGGGGCATCCCGGGTGGCTCTTGCTAGCCTTTACCCTGTGCTGGCCTATTGTGCCTGTGTTAATCACCATATGGAGGCTTCTGGGGATAGCATGCTTGGGGGTCCTTCGGGGCAATCCCGGCTGTGTGCCATGTGTGGGGTATCCCCTGTGAGTGACAGTGTCAGGGTGTGCGTGCCGTGCGCCCAAAGTGTCCTTGCTCTCCAGGCTGGGCTGGCCGCTTCGCTTCCTAGTCCTGCGCCTCCTTCGGCATCACCTACCCCCCACACTGCGTGTGGCCAGTATTGAAAGGCAACTTGACGGGCCTGTTCCACGTAAGGCCTTTGGCAAGAAGCGACACCTAGCTTCCGTGACATCCCTCTTTCCTGAGGAGGATGAGGGACCTGATACTTTTGTTGGCCTTTACCACCTAGAGGAGGGGGAACTCTTTCAGGACTCTGATTCCTCTGGGGACCAGCAGGAGGGTTACGGCAGTGACCCTGGGTCTGCGTCTGAGGAGGACTCATGGTTCCCTGAGGACACTGATAGCCTATTGGCTCACATTTTTGAAATCTTGCACATTGTCACTCCTGAGGTGGCTAAGAGGAAGCAGGGTGAGCTTACTGCTATGGATTATGTGGTACGGATGTGTGGTAGGACCTCACCTGCGCCGCTCTGTTTGGCTGCGTCAGTGGGCGGCTGATACTGCCGCTAAGAAGGCTCTCACTGGGCTCCCTTTTACGGGGCTGCGGCTCTTTGGTGAGCGTCTGGATGTTTTAGCCAAGGATTGTAGGCTGCCTCAACAGGGCAGGCAGCCCCGGCCCTTTCGGGGGTCCTCCTCTTCCCTCCCCTCTTCTCATGCTTCCAGAGGAGGTCGTGGCTCCCTATTCTCGGGTACCCGCAGATATTCTTGGGGCCGTGGCAGATCCCGAGGTCGTCCCGGTCTATCATGGGGCCCCAAGCCCAAACCTTCCCCCAAGCCCCCTCAGGCATGAGGAGGCGCCCTCACCCATCCAGGTGGGGGGACAGCTTCGGCTCTTTGCTCACGTCTGGAGGCTAAGCGTCTCAGATCGTCTCAGATCCCCCAAGATTCATCAGATCCCGGATGTCTCAAAACCCTCTGTCAGCTCAGGGTTTGCGCCTTGCGGTTCAACGTCTGTTGGAGTCAGGAGTCATTTGCCCGGTGCCTTCCCAGGAACAAGATCCAGGGTTCTACTCCAATCTGTTCACGGTCCCCAAAAAGGATGGGTCCCTGTGGCCCATCCTGGACTTGAAGGGTCTCAACAGGTTTGTCAGGTTCAAGCATTTTCGCATGGAGACTCTATGCTCGGCGGTCAGTACCCTGCGCCCCGGCTACTTCATGACCTCAGTGCACATCAAGGATGTCTACCTTCACGTGCCAATCTTTCCAGGTCATCAGAGATTTCTCAGGTTCGCTCTAGAGGATCAGCATTACCAGTTTGTTGCCTTACCGTTCGGTATCACCTCGGCCCCTCGGGTGTTTACCAAGGTGCTGGCGGGTGTTATGGCTTTGCTGCGGAATCAGGGCATTCGCATCCTTCCTTACCTGGACGACATTCTGATTGCATCTCAATCTCTTCATCAGGCCGAGAAGGATACCCAGGTGGTGACTTCCACTCTCGAGTCCTTCGGCTGGGTGATCAACTATCCCAAGTCTTCACTGTCTCCGTCTTTGGTGAGGTCCTTTCTGGGCATGACTCTGGATACCTCTCAGGTCAAGGTATTCCTGCCTCAGCAGAAGGTGGAGGGCCTGCAGAAGCAGGCACAGACTCTGCTCTTGTGTCCCTATCCCTCCATCCAGCAGGGGATGCAGTTAGTGGGTCTGATGGTGTCCTGCTTCGAGGCGGTCCCTTTTGCTCAGTTTCACATGAGAACTCTTCAGTTGCACCTCTTGTCAGTTTGGGATCGGGACCCTGTGTCCCTGAATCAGGAATTTGCTCTGTCTCCCCCTGGCCAGACAGTCCCTCTCGTGGTGGCTGGAATCAGGGAACCTTCTAGTGGGCAGGACCTTTCTGCCTCCGTGCTGGGAGACTGTCACCACAAATGCCAGTCTGACAGGTTGGGGGGCTTTTGGAAGTCTCTGAAGTTCCAGGGTCGGTGGGGCCCCCAGTAGGCTCATGCTCCCATCAGTGTACTGGAACTGAGGGCGATCAGGTTGGTTCTGTCTCAGCTGACCACACACTTTCAAGGTCGGGCTGTTCAGATCCGCTCAGACAACCAGACGGTGGTTGCTTACATCAATCATCAGGGAGGGACTCGGAGCAAGCGAGCCTTCAAGGAAGTGTCCCTGATACTGTCTTGGGCGGAGGAGAATGTCCCCTGCATCTCGGCGGTTTTCATTCCGGAGGTGGAGAACCCATAGGCAGACTCCCTGAGCAGGGGAACGTCTCTGCTGGGAGAATGGTCCCTCAGAAACAGAGTATTTCACTCCCTGTGCCACCGCTGGGGTCAGCCGGATGTGGATCTGTCACAGAACCCTCTGGCCTTCGCCACGGATGCGCTAGCAATGCCTTGGATGGAGTTCCGGCTCCTCTATATGTTCCCTCCGTTCCCTTGCTGCGCAAGATAGCCCAGTAAGGGGTACCAGCTATTCTGGTGGCCCCCGGTTGGCCAAGGAGGGTGTGGTTCGCAGACGTCGTGCAGTTGGCAGTAGATCAGTATGTCTTGCCCAAGGATCCAGATCTGCTCACTCAGGGACAACTGTGCCATCCCAATTTACAAACGCTGGCTTTAACGGCTTGGCTGCTGAAACCTCCATCTTGAGGGATAAGGGTTTGCCGGCTTCTGTTGTTGATACCATGATTAGGGCTAGGAAGAAGTCTTCCTCCTTTATCTACTACAAGATCTGGCATGCTTACATTGCCTGGTGTGAGTCCAAGTCTCTTCCTTGTCGGGTGTTTTCTATCCCCAGGATTCTGGAATTTTTGCAACATGGTTTGGATTCGGGTCTTCAACTCAGTACCCTCAAGGGACAGGTGTCAGCTCTGGCATTTTTTTTCCAAAGATTCTTTGCCAATCACCGGTTGGTTAATACTTTTTTCCAGGGAGTTACTCGTGTGCGTCCACCACGTAGGCCTATGCTACCAGTTTGGGACCTGAATCTGGTGTTGTCTGCTCTGCAGGTTGATGTTAAGGCCTCAGCTGATGCTGCTTTTGGCAGCAAGGTACTTCAGGCGGTAGTGGTTTAAATTGCCTGTTGTTACTCTTTGGGGATCCCACCCTACTTTATGGACTTCTTTTGGATGTCCCAGATGTAATGACTTCGTGAAGCAGGCCGTGCCATGCATTGGGAAAAAGACAATTCTGTGAGTACTCGCCTGTAGAATTGCTTTTGCCATGCATGGCACGGCCTGCTTCACCCCGCCCTTGTTATTGTTGTTCTTGGTTGCCTCTGCATGGTGAATGTTCCAAGATAGTTGGGGTTTTTCTTGTTACTTTTATTATCTCCCGGTTCCTTGAATAACTGCTTGTCAACACTGGATAAGTATATGGTGATTCCGTTTTTATGGTACCGGGAGGAGCCACAACTCTTCTGCAGTGCACTGCGCTGCCTTGTGGCGGAATACCCAGATGTAATGACTTTGTGAAGCAGGCCGTGCCATGCATGGCAAAAGCAATTCTACAGGTGAGTCCTCACAGAATTGTCTTTTTTTGTTTCCTTCCATCTAATTTTTATTTATTTGCTTCTTCTTTTTTTCTATCAGCCCTTTTATTTATTTTTTTCTTCCATCTCTTCTTATTTTCCTCCCACGCCTTCTCTTTCCTGGTTTATTCTCTGTTATTCTTTGTATACTATACTTTACTGGCATTCACTCTTTTGCTTGCCCTGCTTTCTTTGTTTTTCTGTCATTACTTCTATTGTTTCGTTCCTTATTTCTTTCTTTCTTGCATTATTTCTATTCTTTCATTCTTTATTTCTCATTCATTCCATACTTTGTCATTCCTTCTATTTTTTTTAATTTCTATTCCTTGGCAGTATTCACCATACATGCAACTTCATCACCATGTATGGAGTGTCGTACCACACCGCAAGGGGCTCACTAAGCCTCTATCGCCTAAGGAGCCACATAAACCTGGAGCCGGCCCTGCATGTAGGTACATATGGACAGACTTTTTAAACCCACATAACTTTGACATAAAAAATAGAGAAACTTGGCTAGATGCCAGATAGAAACCCTTTTATTGTAACGGAAGAAGTGAACATGTGTTGCCTGCTTTCGGTAACTTCAGCAAATTTTTTCCTTTTATTTTTAAATTCTCTTCTGTTATATACTGCCTTAGACCTAAAAATAAAGACGGCCTGTCCTGGTTACCAGGCTAATGTGTTTGACATGTACTACGGTACAAAGCATTGCTGCTGGGATTCTGAAATGATCATAAAAGGGATTGCTGGTGAACACAGCCTCCGCTTACTGCACACATCTTCACACATGATGTACTGAAGCAAATGCCTCCACACAAGCCAAGCTCAGCGAAGCATCCTCTGCGCGCTCTCATCAGCGACACGGACAGGCCTTGCTGCTCTAAATATTACTCGTTAAAAACAAATATTAGATCCAATATGTCTTACAAGTTTATGCCTTGCATCTTAAAGGGCAATAATAAGGCATCAAGGAGCTTACCTGAAACCTGTCCCATGCCCTCAATTTTCTGCAGCAAGCTGTGGCAGATCTCAAAAATATTCCCCCTTCTTCAGTTCCATTCCTCCATGACGCACAAATGTGCTCAGATGGCGAATCCTGCCCCTTGGTGCTCCAAACAAATGCGAAATTGGCAAGGCCCAGTGGTCACACTGCTGGCTTTGACCACAGCAGAGCATATGCATGACTCATCCCACAGCGCTGCTCACGCTGCCTGTCAGAATTAAATGCTTTCTACATGGCTGATTTTACACTGCTCCCATGGGGTAAGGCGTAAGAAGGCAGTGTGCCTGGACAGGGATTTTGAATTGCCTTTACAAGCCATTTATTCTAACATAAACATGTGGTGCCTTTCTAGCCTGTTGCATTGAACAAAGCTCACATTTTTTGTACATTCAACATGATTAACGAAAAGGTTAAACCTCTTATTTTTAAAAGATACATAATTCAGTATACACTTAGGTACAGGTTCATTATAGCACTCCTAGTTTCTACATCTTGTCCCAATACCCTGAAGCATTTTGCTGGTAGCACTTCTTTTGGAACAATATTTTCTTTTGATGATTTTCACATTTGGCCCCTCTATGGGATTTTCTCACATTTTGCCTCCATGGGATTTTCAGGAATTTCTATGTGGAAAGGGTCCTCCAGGTCCTCTCCAGATGCATGGGAGAAACAAATCTAGGACCACCTCTAAGTGCCTAATGCCTGCTCGGAGGTGTTAGGAGTAGTGTTAGGCAAACCTCCCAAGGTTCAGCCAAACTTTGAATAAAAGCTCGGGTTCAGGGACCCGGACCCGCGCCCGAACCCAGTCTCCAATGAAATCAATGGGGGCCTGAACTTAAGGGGCCGTTTCTGCCTCTAGGGGCCCCTCGTTCCCCCACACTCCTTACCCACCCGGGCAAAGGGGACCCCCAGAGCTAGAATAAGGGCTGAACAAAAATGTGAGATGGCATGCAGCAGGAAGCGCTGTAACTCACCTGAGACCTGCAATCTGGTTCCTGGTTCGAGTTCCGGCTGTGAAATGGGAGGCCATCTCTCCGGTAGACTATTTGACAGCCGGAATGCCGACCAGGGACTGGATCGCGGGGCCCAGGGGAGTTGCAGCACTTCCTACTGCACACTCTGATGAGCTGGGTGAGCTGGGTTGATGGGCTGCTTAGCTTTTCCATGTTTGGGCCTAACTCGAACACAGATTTCTGGCTGGAGTCCATGTTTGGGAACCCGAACTGCAAAGTTCGGTATAAACCTGAACTCGGGCCCATCACTAGTAAGGAGGTTTGTTGGTGTGGACCTCCTTGGTTAAGTCAGGACTGGTGTGTACTCACTTAATCTTAATTCTGTTTGTAAAAGAAAATTGGTTTTAAAGTGTAGGTTTATATACCTATATGCATCAATGCATGTTTTATTCCCAATCTATTTCTATAAACATTGGAAGTAGCTAGCTGTGTAATGAGGTCTAGCAGCAATTAGAAAATGAATGCGGTAAAGGCAGCATTTCAGCTTGTTGCTGGCGTGGAAGGGTGAAGGCTTTTATCTTGTGCTTTAACCAGCTTTTCCGCCAGCTTCCTTTCTAGTAAGTACAAGCGAGCCCTGTTACAATCTCTGAGAAACACACACGTCTGGCTGGGAGCATGGGCATCTTGAAAGGGAACTAAATTAAGAATTTCACCATTGTGATGAAACCCCACGCTCCTGTGTTCTGTCCTGTTCGCTGTAGTAGGGCCCCCTCCCCTTGTCAGGAGGCCGCCATGGTTCTAGCAGCTTCAGGGATAGCCGTCTAATTTCTCTACCTTCATGTTGCACACTTTGGAGATTCATGATCTAAAGGAAATTCATTGTACGAGTTTTCTTTCCAGTTTCTTTTATTGTCAATTCGGCAGCCTGTAAGGGAACGTAGAGAAGGGTGGTTGCCTGGAAACCGGTTACACGCGGAAGATTGGAATGCTAGAGTTTTAACCCTTTCAGTCACTTGATAAATTCTTCAGATTAGTTTGGTCTTAGACTGTGCTGATGGGTTCTAGTACCATGCCCTGGTATTTGCTTGCTTGCATAATGGCCTTACATAACCACTGGCAGCTAGTAAGGTTTGCAGGGCAGAGTTTGGTGCTCCTGCTCACCTGGTGATCCCTATACATCACTCCTTCCTTTGCTAACATAAGAAAAAAGTATACTATATTATCTAAGCACCTTAGAAACATCTAAAAAATACACTTTCAAACATGCAATTGAAATTGAGCTTTCCTTTTTAAATGTACTATACTCCAAATCCAAAACTGCAAAACTAGTATTATAAAGAATCAATTACCAAAACAGGACCGATAATATAAGCTCTGATTCTAATCATGAATCATCATGGCTGCCAGCGGTAGGATCATGTAACAAATTATCCTTTTTTATGTTTCACAAACCTAGTTCTAGTTTTTTCCCTGAGGAAGCAACTATGTATACAAAACGTATATGTGGGAGTAACTTGTTACACGATCCTACTTCTGGCAGCCTTGTAGTCTGCAAGCACTCACATACCCAGGGCTTCCCAGGGATTAATAAGTACATTACGAATCTGGGATACCTAGTTGGCAGGTGTTATCTGCCCTGTAGTCTATTTTGACTAAAGGTTATCTTGAAGCTATGGCTAAATTGCTACATGTTACAAGTATTATCATGTCCCTATAAATGCATATTGCCATATCAAGTGGCAATATAGATGAAAATAGGTTATCATCTGCTAATTACTCTATGTACATAACACAAGAGCAACTGTTATGGTTTAGTCAATACAGAGGTTAATCTCAAACAAATTAAGATATTAGGGATCGTTAATGCAACATATACTCACAACACCACTTGGGCGTGCCAGCAATAAAGGTGCAGATGTCAAGATGTACTTTAGATGTGCTGACACAATGCTTGCTTAACAAACTTTATACGTTATATGATATATGTATGGCAATAGAATATTATATAAGCTATTGCCATGGTCTACATTTGCCATTTACAATAATAGTCTTTGTCCTATAAGACGCACCTTGGATTTAGAGTAGGAAAATAAGAAAAAAATAAATATTCTCAAACAAATTGTGTGCTAAAACACCCCCTCCTTATCACCCCATACATGACAGTCTGCAAAATGACCCCCCCCCCCCAATCACCCCCTAACAGGCAGCTTCCATCCAGTCCAAATCCCCTCCATTATACATAGTGCCCCCCCCCCCCCAAAAAAAAAATCCCATACTAATGGGGTTCTGGTGTACGAAAACCTGTTCTTCTGTTGATATACATTTTTGTGTGTTCTCGGGATATAAAAGACCTTGGACATAAAAAAAAAAAATATTACTCAGCTGCTGGCCGAACCCCTGCTTCTTCACATCCTGGCGCCACACTGAGAATGCCTGGAGCAGGTATGCGCCTCAGAGTTCTAGGTAGCATAATTATTTTATTCACACCCCCCAGAAATCCTATTGGCCACCCAATAGTCTATAGCACGATCCTGGACAGCATTTTTTACTGGTATAAGTCTACTCTGGGGCCTCGTATACAAGTCTGGTGTCCATTTCATTATCAAGTCATCCCAGAACCTTTTCCCCCTTTCCCCCTTCAGTCTCTATTTGTTCTCCTTGTTTTCTAATATTATGTTTCGCTATTTGATCCTTTTCTTGCTACTCTTTTCTTCTTTCCTATGTCATCTATGGCTACTATATAATTATTTACAGTCCCTGTCCAGTGAAAATGTAATCTATAATCCGTTTATTATTTGCCAAGTACATTACATACGCGAAAATTTGATGGGCATTGACAGTGGGTATTATTATGAATGAAATACACTAGTACAACTATGCTGAATCGATACATACCTGTATGCCATTAACGTCAATGGTTTATGGTAACCACTTGCCGAAAATCTGACAAGCCACAGGTGTTTAGTATCTTGATATAGATATACAGTTAGGTCCATAAATATTTGAACAAAGACAATTTTTTTTCTAATTTTGGTTCTGCAGGTTACCACAATGTATTTTGAACAAAACCATTCAGATGTAGTTAAAGTTCGGACTCTACTTTTTAATTCAGTGGGTTGAACCAAATGATTGCATACAAAAGTGAGGAACTAAAGCATTTTTTAAACTCAATCATTTCAGGGTTTCAAAAGTAATTAGACAAATTAAATAATTGAAAATAAAATGTTAATTTCTAATACCTGGTTAAAGTGGACCAACACCCTCCCCTGATCGGCCCGGGAATCTATAAGATTCCCGGACCGATCAGCTCCCTGACTGCAGGGCACCCCGATCGGGGGTGCCCTGCTGTGTGAAACCCCCCCAGATCCCCGAAAATCCTACCTGATCACCGTTTCAGCGGCGTATGCGGGGGCCGCCGCCGCCTCCCGCGCGTCCCTCTAGCTGGGCGCGCACCAGCGCCGGCCTTTGTGAATGGCCGACGCGGACACGCTCCCTGTAAGAGTCCTTGTTGTCCGTCGGTGGTGATTGGACGAGCGAGCCACGTGGGAGCGGGGTCAGGTGAGTTTTCGGGGCTTTCTGGGGGGTTTCACACAGTGGGGCACCCAAGATCGGGGTGCCCCGCGGATGTGGACCAATACCCAGGATAGTCAAAATCCTGGGCGTTGGTCCACTTTAAAAAAAAAACCTTTGTTGGCAATGACTGCCTGAAGCCTTGAACTCATGGACATCACCAGCCACTGTATTTCCTCCTTTTTTAAATGCTCAAACCTTGGTGTTGCACCTTGAAAAAGTGGTTGTTCTCCATGGAACGCGTGAGTGAAGGGCTACCAGCAGGGACACCATCTATACTCACATAGGTGAATTCAATCGATGCAATTGCTTTTTGTCTATTGTTGTTTTCTCTTTCTTTATGGTTCACAAATATTAGCACATTGCACTTTATTATAGCACCATTTTTCTACATATTTATTGATATTTATTTGGGAAGTTTATTATCACTGGGTATTTGATGTCATTGAATCTTTCTATGAATTATGTGATCAGACGTAATTATGTGGGGATGCCCCTGCTGTGGATTTGGTTTTAATTAGGTATATGTTGTGTGTTTTGTTTTTAATATAATACATTCATGGAAATTATTTATGATTGGTTGGGGTGATTGGTGCTGACTTTTTGTCCGTTTTGTGGTAGTTGAAGCTACAGTACTCTGATAAAAAAAAAAAAAATTCAAATACGTGAAAACCTTGGCCTCTGTTGAGGTCATAAGATTCAGCTCTTGAACTCTAAGACATAGTCTGTGAACATGCTTGGGAGAGATCCATGCTAGACTATATAGGGGGAATAAAGAGTTCTAAACAACCTCTATTTAATTGTACAAGGCAGAGAGTACTTTACATGGTAATATAGTATGTAAGGCTAACTAAAGACTAAATCCATTCAGTTCAGCCTGTATAGTAAAAGATCTCCTTCCAGTGGCCGAACAGAAAGTATTTACATGCTGCATTTAAACCAAAGATAAAATGATTTCTCCCAAAACTTAGCAGTAGGCAGAGCCATGCAAATTGACCCCTTACATCTCTAAAGCTATTTCCCAGAAACCGCTGGAGGTGCAATGCTTTAGTATAACTAATAATGTTTACACAGCCACCCACTCGCACTTGTGGACACGCGTTTTGGGGTTCGCCCTCTTATCAGCACAAGGCCGGAGATGGCTTTATGAAGGATGAGGTTTGAGAGTGCAAACGTAGTTGATGCTTTCTTTTTTGAAGAAGGCATTCTCTGCCTTTTACTCTTGAACGGGTAAATCTTGGTACTTCATGTATCCCAGGCTAGTTCTTTTTCCAGAGGATTCCCATTTCATGAAGCCTCTCCATGACAAACATTTCTTTTCTTGAGAACAACATAAAGACATTCAAGTGTCTGCTTTGCCATTAAACATAAAACAAGGTAAAGCTATTTTTTTTTTGTGTGCAGATTCTGTTCAGTCTTAATGATTGTGCTGGAACTTTGCACTAGGAAACGGTCCTTTTACTTCTTTTAATCCGAGACTCTGCACGGATTCTTTGAGGTTCCAATAAACAAAAGTTTTTGTTAGGCGCTGGACCCTTTAGGTGGAGGCACTATTTATAGCCGGGAATTCCAGCGGCATGGGTATGAAGGAGTTCAGAAAGGGATATGATCCAGCTGAGAGCTGCTGCTGTTCATCTCTGTTACACTGAACGCCTGCCGACTCTTCCTGTCATTACAGCCCAGCGCTCTTAACTCCTTCACTCCATAGTTCTCTGCTAAGCCCATAGGCTTCTAGGTTTAGGTTTTATAGTAGATGACCTTAAGAAGAACATTTTTTTTATTAAAAGAAGATTGCTATCTATTGAACATGCATGCAGTATGGTACATGTAATATTTTATTAAGCTATACTCTTCTTTTGTCTCCCACAGTTGTTATGTCCCTCTTCATTGTGATAAAACTTAAAGTGGACCAATCACCCCCTGCAGCTGGCCTGGAATCTAAAAGGTTCCTGGGCCGGCCGCTAGCCTGCCCCTGGGGTACCGGGTGCCCCTTTCCCCCTCCCAGGGGTGCTGGTAATCTCACCTGATCTCAGAGAGTCCCCCGACACTGTCTTTGCAAACGGCCGCTTCCTTGTAGCTGTGCGCACTCCCTGTGCCCTGCCATTCAGATAGGCCTGGTGCACAGGATCGAGCCGGGGATGGGGCCGCTGGTGCACCTGTGCTGGCCCGAAGTTCATATCAGGGGCTTTTTGTGTCGCGTATTAGTTTGAGCCTCATAAAGCGCTGATTGGACTAGCCCTGTGCATGTGCCCTGGGAACAGCGGAAAGTGGGTGATCTAGGGGCTTTCACACGGGGGCATCCTACATCGGGATGCCCCTGGGGGGAGGGAACAATCACCAAGATAGTCAATATCTTGGTGATTGGTCCACTTTAAGGCATATTTCCAAGGAGAATGAAAAAATGCTAAAATTACCAGAATTTAATGATAATGGTTCATGGAAATAGTTGCTGTGATAAAGTGATGAAGGAGAATTGGTTCATGGGTCGAGCGATGCATCATTTTGATGAGCATGGAAACAGAAATCTTCCACAAATGTACAACACACAGGACTAGCAATTGCTCTAATGAATGATTAGGTAACAAATCTTCTGCATCTGAATGCAAGTCATGTGCATATGATTCGTATGGTCGTTTGTTCGCTGAACAAACAGCCAATTTATCAGTTTGTGGAAATGGGCCATTACTGGCTGCCATGATTGTGCCAACCAGGACTGGTCTGTATTCACAGGCAATCTGCATGGAAACAGCCACTCCTGCAAGATGGCTGTCCCTCTGCATCATTTGCTGTGTCTGGAGCATGCCCAATTCGTTCATTGCTATGCAAGTGCGTGTTAAGGCTTAGCCCAGTTGCTGCTTCTGATTTGAAATGTGCTGCTGGTTAATGAGGCCTGACCTGCTCAAAAATGGCCTTTCAATACTCCCTCTTCATTTAACTGGCAAACCTGATTGGCTGCTTGTGGTCATGTGGGCCTTGAGAACAACGTTTCTTTTCCAGAAAGAATACTGCTGTTCAATGATTTGGGTATGTTCCAGACTTCAATTAAGATTACGATTTCAAAAGATTAAAAAAAATTTAAGCAACCTTTGAGAATTCTTGGAAAAGGCATCTATATAATCCCACTGTTTGCTTTTGACAAAACTATAATTTTAGTATAAGGTAAGCTCCCCCTTAACTATAGTAACTATAGCAACTGTATATAATGGTAGAATGCCCATCACAAATTAAATAGGTTTCTAGTTTCCAACAAATTAATCTTTCACTCCAGATTCCTTATTTTGCATTTACAAATAAAATGGCCCGTGTGCCTCAGACATTTGGTGGTCCTGCCATTTAGGTTGTTGACATTTGGCTGCTTTTAGTTGCTTCCAGTAACAAGACCAATCATTTTATCGGTATTTGGATTAGGCGAGCCTGAGAAAAGCCCAGGAAACCCGTCTGCATTTTAGAAGAATGCAGGGCAGGCAATTACACCTTGTCAGTGCAATTGCTAAAACGAACGGCCGCCTGACAACCCTCTATTTTTGCACTACAAGCCCAGAATTAGGATCTTGCCTTTATTCCAGTGTCAGATATAAACACCTAACCCGAAAGGGTTGTAACCGTACTGGATCAGAAAATATACATGCTTTATTCTAGCAATGATGTGATTTTAGGGAGTGAAATACAAAGAAGGGGTAGACATGACAACAATGGTGCTAAACGCCACTTCCTAGCTATATTTAAACTACCAAGTCGAGGTAAAACAAAAAAATACAATTGCCTTCCAAACGTCAGACTGGATCTCTTCCTCTCTGTGGCCTGCAGCACTCAGAACGTTCATCTCCAAAGCAGAGAGCACACTTAGTTCTCGTATGAGTGTCCACCACAGAATTCATGTCAGTGGAGGACAGACTGTAATTCACATCAGTGTGGCAGGGGGGCCGCTCCCTCTCATAAGATCGATCCCACAGAATCCTGCGAGCTAGTATATGTGTCCTGATGCCAGTCATGATTGATTACCAGCTTGCAGGATTCTGTCAGATTGAGCTTATAAGTGGGAAGCCCCCACTGGCTTTACAGGGATTTTTACAGACACCTCCCAAGCATGGTAAGTTAGGATTCCTATCTGCTTAAAGCAGATCAACACTGGACCTAGCATATATGAGACGATTTGCATATGTCTGGCCAAGATCATAATAGGCTGAAGTTGTTTCCAAAAATAAGCAACCTACTTTTTTTCATTGCATTACTTGTATATTTGTCTGAGGTCATGGGTTTCTTGTATAGTTTAAAATATGGACTTTTGCTAAATATCTGACTTTGCATTCCACTCCTTCGACATAGGATGCCCCACTGTGTGAAACCTCCCCAGTTGCCTGATATGCCTACATCGCCAACGAGCCCACAGCACATGTGCAGCCAGCAGCAGAATCACTTGCATCTTTCATCCCGATGCCCCTGGGAAAAGCCAGCGGCCAGCCCTGGTTTCTTTATATCTTTTCAATTCCAGGTCGGACGCTACTGGGTTTTGTTTCCTTAACCCAGGATTTTGATCCGGGATTCCCAGTTGTGTGAAACCCCCCAGGCCGCCCAGCTTAACTCTCCCTTCTCTGGTCCCACAGCGCATGCACATCCTCTTGTCCAATTGGGGTGCTCAGATCCGCTCACGTAAACTCGTCTAGGTTCATATAAGACTCTGCTCTAGCCGAATGGACCCGAGTGCGCCAGTCGCCACATCCCCGCTACCTTCTAATAGGGAGTGTGCCCGCAGCAGACATTCACAAATGCCTGGCGTTGGTGCGCACCCTGCCATAACCTTGCATAATGGGGAGCGGCCGCTGCTTGTGCATGTGCCGTTGGATCAGGGGAGAAGGTGAGTTTACTGGGCAGCCTGGAGGTTTCACTAAGCAGGGAATCCTAAATATGCATGTCCCGGGGGGAGGGAATCAAGCGGCCATAGAATCTTATAGATTCCAGGGCCATTGGGCATGGGTTTTGGTCCACTTTAAGCAGTTAGGCTTTTCATGGGGGATGCAAGGGGCATTTTCTGTTTAGGGTGGGCAGAAGCAGATTCCCATTTCATCCTAGCAATTCAAATCTTTCTCTGACCTGGCAGTCATAGGTTACATGAATTAGATTAAAGGGTGCGTTGCTTCTCATAGATTTACTATAGTTCAGGAGAAATCGAAGACCTTGCAGGTCCATTGACAGCAACCTCTCCTTACCTGGTTCTCCAAAACACCCAGTGTAACTACAGGGGAGGCTTTGCTGAGTCTTGGAGTCCATGACAGCTGGGTTGACTAGTGAAGTTAAGAAGGACCAACCTATCTAGTAAAGAGAAGCAGTGAAGGCTTTTAATGTAAGTGGTGGCATGTTGAGGCGTGGGGGTGAAGTAGCAGCCAGACCTTGTCCGCACTGTTTACTATAGAGAAGTGGAGACTGTGGGATGGATGGAGTCTCCCCCGAGTCCACACTCCCAGCATACTCTCACTGTCTCCTGTTACAACAGGTCACACTGCAACCTTGGCTCTCCACTTCCTGTGACCAATGTGACTTCAGCTGTAAAGTGGGAATGTTTTATCATGCTGTCATTTCCCTGCCTTGTTGGCAGAGCTCCAGCAAGGAAGGATCGGCAGCTAAAAATAGCTTGGGCTTGGAGTTTGTTTCCCCCACCGGGATATGACAGCATGGGCTAGGTTATGCCAAGCTGTCAGTCTTGTGCGATGTTTTTATTCACATTGCCCTAATTAGAGGAAGACTATGGCGAGCCATACTGATAAATAGCAGCAGGCGAGCAGACTTCTCCTGTTTAGGGCTGCCCATCGTAAATGTTTTAGTCATTTTCTCATTAGCAAACCTCTGTTGGACTTTTTAATTCCTGTTTAATTGGTGCTAATTATATATTCGGCTCTATATAAATATAATCTAGTATTGCGGCTATGTCTGGCCAAGATCATAATAGGCTGAAGTTGTTTCCAAAAATAAGCAACCTACTTTTTTTCATTGCATTACTTGTATATTTGTCTGAGGTCATGGGTTTCTTGTATAGTTGAAATAAGGACTTTTGCTAAATATCTGACTTTAAACTCCGATTTTTTTTTTTTAGACTAATGTATAAGAAAATGAAAGTATGGATGCCTTGATCCAGATTCTTGGATTGTCCAGCTTCAATATTTTTTACTTTTTTGACATTGTGGAGGCGAATTAGAAACCCTGACAGCAACCTTGTTGCTGACCTTTAGCCTCACTAGTATAAAATGCCACAGCTGTTGGTTACCAGAGGTGTATTCTGATCAGCTCTGGTTTTGATCCAGTTTGAGATGGTGGGAATTTGAAGATCACGCACTGATTGTAAAGCCTGATTTGGTCATGAACTAAAAAAAAACTAAATTGCCTACCAAGATATATTTTCAATGCGGCTGGGATTGCAGCCTTGGTGTTCTTTGTTACAGATGGAGATGCAGTTCTTGTCCGTCCCGCAGGAGGAATGGGAAATGCATGTGTCAACCTGTGTGCTCCATGGCAGCCGATGCCCCACTGTATGAAAACCTCCCCAGATCGGACAGTAAAAACCCACCTTGCCATGATCACTTGTCCACTCAGAGCCATTTGCCATGTATAATAATGGGAAAGGGGGGAGAGGAAAAAGTATCTAAAAATCTTTTTTCTGAGGGCAGGCTCCTTGAATGTACTAAGGTATGCCCCTACTCCCTAACATTACAATTGAAAAGAATGGGGGGGGGGGGGGGGTTCTATGGACAATTTTATTATTGTTTAGAGCACAGTTACACATATCACTTTAACAGGTCGGGACTGGCAACACCTGTTAATCACTCCCATTTGATTTATCTATGGACTGGAACTAGGGTGTTCTATAACAGCAATGAAGGCACATATAGAACCCCCCCCCCCCAGGCGAGCATGTGCTCAATCTGAAACTTCATTTTTGCCAGAACCTGCTGTAGGGGTTTCATACAGCTGCCCCTGGAATCTTTTGGTGATGTGGAACAAAACCCATCACAGGTCTTTTCAGCACAGGCCTTCCCTCGGGCCATCCCAAACCAGAATGCCCTGCTGTGTGAAACCCCCCTGTGCGCACCGTTGGCCCGGGAAGTGGCGAGTTTTACTGGGCAATCTGGGCATTTTCACACCGTGAGGCATCTCAAATTGGAATGCCCAGGGGACAAGGAACAAAACCTGTGATAGTCAAAATCTTGGTTTAACGCTTTAAGTGCCAGCCTACCTAGATTTTTTTGTCACGCTCTGTTTCCAGACTACTTTTCATGTTTTTGCACTACACATGTTCAACCTTGATTTTTGAAGGGATTTCCAGGGATTTTCCAGGAAAATTTATATATTGTTTTTTCCAGCAGAGTCTGGGCTTCAACATGAAATGTCTTGTTTGGCCTTTTTTAGTGTATTCTCAATATTTTTGGGTGAAATATGTGCAAAAAAATAAAAAAAAATATCTATTTTTTACAATTTGTAGTGTTTTTTGATAAAAAATGTAAGTTTGCTATTAAAATATTATTGCGTGTGAAAGCCCTATTTCTCCCGGCTGCAACGGTACCACATATGTATTGGTATACACCCTTTCCTGCCCAGGAAACTCCCCCCAAACTGAAACAGCAGTTTAGGAGATTTCAGATAGGATACAACTATGCAATATGATTGCATAGTTGTAAGGGGTTAACTTAAAAAAAAAAAAATGACATAGGGTCCCCCCTCCCGGGGGGCCTCATTTTTTTTGGAATTTTAAGGGTTAAATACCCTTAAAATCCCCCCCAAAAATGACGTAGGGTCCCCCTTACCCAACATTACCGACCCGGGCCAGCTATGGGGGCTTGTAGAACAGGGTGCAGGGGCCAGCGTTGGTGGCCCCTGGCCCTGCAGGCTACTAGCCCACATAGCCACTAAGTGGCCCGGGCCCTTCTGTACCCCCCCACCCCCCCTGGCCGTTGGGGAGGCAGGTAATGGGGGGGCTGGGGGTTATGGCAAGTCACCCGCTAGCTGCAGGTGATTGCTAGCCCCAGAGCCTTGTGAACTGGTATAAGGGCTCTCATGGACCCCTTACCAGTTCACAAATAGTTAAAAGTGAAAAAGACACAGACACGAAATATTTTATTATTCTTTTTTTTACTTATACTTACCTCCCATTCAGTGTCCCGCGCCGCTGCAGATGACAGTTGTCGGTAGTGATCGGAGCAGGGAGGGTGGAAGGCAGGGAGATCAGAGCCTCCCTGCCTGCCACCCTCCCTGCTCCAATTGCTACCGACAAGTGACAGTCGGACCCCGGGTGTCGGTATAGAGGAGCTGGATGACGTCATCCAGCTCCTCCCACAAGTGGGTGGGGCTAGGGGCGGGGCCAGCGCCGGAGGAAAAGGACCCGAAGAGTGGTAAGTCCAGGGGGGAATCGGAGCCCCCCCCCCGGTGAAGAGAAAACCCGGAGAAAGCGATCGGGCTGCGAGGTGAGTTTGTGTCATTAGTATTTTTTTTATTTTTTCTTTCAGATCGCGGGGGGGGTTCCGGGCCCCCTCCTGAAGATCAGAGGCCCGGAGGCGAAAATCAAGTTGATATTGTAGGGAATCACTGGCACTTTCAAACGAGGGGTCAGGTAAGAGTGTATCTTTTACTTTTTTTTTTATGGGGCTCTAAAGTCAGCTACATGAGTCTCACGTAGCTGGCACTAGAAGGGTTAAAGTAATTCAGTTAAAGCATAGAGCATCGTTCCTCATCCCTCCACTCAAGAGCCACCAACTGGCGTCTAATGCCAGGGTCTCCAAGCATGCTGGCGGCCGCATCTCCCGCGTGCCCGCACCGGTCATTCTCAAATGGCTGGCATGGGCACGCGCCCTGCTAGAGGGATAGCGGGTTGCGACCATGGCTTGCGAATGCGCCATTGGACCGGGAAGTAAGGTAAGTGAACGTGGTGACCTGGAGGGTTTCGCACAGCAGGGCATCGCGATTTTGGATGCGATCTGCTCGGGAATCTTATAGATTCCCGGGCCGATCCTGCTCGGTTTTGATCTACTTTAAGCAGAAGAAACAACATCACTAAGGTTATGGACAAAAGTCAGAAGGTAGGAAGATGCCACAGATGGAATTTTTGTTCATTAAAAGGGGTGGAAGTGATGTAAAGCATTGTTTACATTTACAACCTGTGAACAGGTAAAGGGGTCCTCTGCTGCTTTTCAGAAATATTTCGAGCCTTTTCAGAAGTTTGCCAATGACAGTAGACCAGGGGGCTGTGGATTGAACCCTTTTTTCATTTCGGAGGGAGATTTGAAAGTTTATCATTCTATTCTAAATGAATTTGACCTTCTGAAACGCTGGGGGAGGGTCTGCAGGCCAAAGGCATGTTGCTTTTTTTAGTCTTCTAGCCGCAGATCTAAAAATAGACCTAATTCAGAACATCTGCTTTTTTCTTGTTTTTGTGGCTTTGTTTTGCAGCTTTACACAGCTGTGTTGTACAGACGCGGCATGGAGCGCGCCAAAACACCTTTCACACATCGGGGAAATTGCCTCTTGTTTAGACACTCCTAATTCTTGTTATGAATAAGATGCGCCTTGATCTGCCGCTGCTCTCTATTATGACTAATAATTCCTACATTAATAGATGCCTGTTTCATTGTGCCGAGCATTGTCTTGCTTTGACTCGAATAGGAAAAAATGAAACTGTAGTTTTGTTTTTTTGGGGGGGTGATGAAAACTTTTTTTTATCCAGGTTCCATATTTGGTCTATGCTTACAGCAAACTATACTTGTAATTAGATTTTTTCCAGCAGTTAAATGTTTGATTTTCGACTCTAGTTTACTGGTTCTTTCTGCAGCCTGAGCCTGGAGTGGCCGAGTCTACATCACAGAGAAACTCTGATCTGAAATTCCGCTACATTAACCCTTTTGGTACTGTAAGAGATGTTACTTGGTGGTTGTAATAAATATTGTCGGAGTGCCCGAAGGGGGAGAGCTGCTCGCCTGTTGAAGAGGAACAAACCCATGAATTTCCCTTCCAGGGGCCATCCTAATTTGGGATGCCTTCTGTGTGTAAGCCCTAGGAAAGCCAAATATGTTAACCTCTCTGGCAATTACTGTGTGGCCTCACGATCCAGTCCGATTTCTATGCCTTAGATATTGATGAGTGGCATTGAAAATTTTACCTCGCCCACTGCTTTGGGTTGCCGCCGCCTTTGACAGGAAGCACACAGCGCCTTACCCTGTTCAGTGCACAGTGCAGGATCCAGGCGAGGATTTTTCTTTGGCCTCTGTGTCGGAGGAAGGAGGGAAGGCAGGGGAAGGGGCCATTACTTCACTGGACTTCTAATTTAAAATGTATTTTCATTTTTTTTAATTCTAAACTTCTGTAATCATTGGGGTTATCTCTGCTTGCCTTTTCTCCACACTCCCCTGGCATACGCAGTTGGAGGACTATGGACCACATGACTGCCACCAATAGTCATATGCTAAAATGATTACTGATTGTCCAAACTTTGTTTTGTTTTTGTGTTCAGAAACTCCCATTGTGTATTGATTTATGCAGTTAACATTTTTATTTAGCCATTAGTATTTAGAAATGCACTCCACACAATATTTGGGTTTGCAAAGAATATATTGTAAAAAAGACAGAAATTGTCTTCTTAAAGCGGACCTTCACCTTGAATAAGAACATATCTTATATGTTTCCCCCACGCTGTACATATAGATTGCCCACATTAAAAATTATTCTTCCTGCATCTACTGCATTTTCGGAGCCTTTAAACATTCAAGATGGCGGCCTATGGAGTTTCAAGTGTCATCTAACTATGCTGCTCTGCTTTCTGGGATTGCTGACCTTTCCTGACCCCAGCTCTGCTCTGTTATCCCCACTCCCCTGCACCTTTGACCCCCATCCTCTCCTCAGTATGTGATGCTACTGAGCCAAGATGGCGGCGCCCGTATCCTAGAGTCCTGAACGGAGTTGCAGGCCAGTGGGGAAAAGAATAAAAAGTAACTAATTAAAAACATTAAATAATTTTTAATGCTGGGGATTAATTTTTTTAAGGGTTTGGTGCTGAATGATGCTGAAGATCCGGTTTAAGCCATCAGTGAGACCTGCAAGGTGAGAGGAAACGGCTATGCACACACAAGTAGTACCCTCTTCCAATATGAGACATGCATTACTGCTGTGTGCAGCTGTTTCCTGTCCCTCTTCTTACAGAGTTCTATGCCTGATTTGGGGTTTCCTAGGGTTCTTTAAACTTGACCAAAAGTCTAAAAAGACTTTCAGTCTAGCAAGTAAGATCCTGATCTGGAATTCCGCACTGTGTAGGTGGTAATTGGGTTAAAATACTGACCCCCTTCAGAGGGAAATTGATCATGTTAGGATTTACAAAAATCTCTCCATAGTGCTTTACCCACCTACATCTGCTCCTATTTACTGTTCTACCTGTGCTCTACATTTTCTTGAAAATGATCTATGACTTAACAACCACCACAATCCAGACCTCTCCCATCTACAAGACTTTTCCTGAGCTTTGCCAATTATCTGGAATGCCTTACCCACAACAATTAGATCAAAGAGGTTAAAGCGGACCTTCACTCTGAATAAGTCTATCTTATATGTTTCCCACACCCTGTACATACAGATTGCTCACATTAAAAATCATCCTACCTGCATCTACTGCATGTTATGAGCATTTAAACATCCAAGATGGTGGCTTATGGAAGCCGCCATCTTATCAGGCAGCCTGCAAACAGGAAGTGCCTCCAGACTGTGCTGCTCTGCATTCTGGGACTGCTGACCTTTTCCTGTCCCCAGCTCTGCTCTGTCTGAGCAAAGCACAGCTATAACCCACCCCCCTGTACCTTATCCCACTCTCCTCTCCTCAGTAAGTGTGATGCTTCTGAGTCAAGATGGCAACGCCCGTATCCTAAATTCCTGAACAGAGTTGCAGCCCAGTGGGGGAAAGAATAATAAGTTAGTGACTAAAAACATAAAATATATTAATTTTTGATGCTGGGGAACCGTTTTTTAAGAGTTTGGGCTTTTCATTAAATCACGCTGAAGGTCCGGTTTAAACAGTCAAGGTAATTTGCCTGAGAGCTTATCGCATTCACTCCCACGCTGTCTCTTTATATTGGTCACTGAAAGAAGGGGAATTTCCTCCTCCTTGCAGCCTCAAGTCACCCCCCCCCATCCTGACTACAAATCATAACCTGGCTTGTCAGATTGGTGATAGGCTAGAATGGAGCTCTCCACACAGTCACGGCCAGCTCACTCCACTGCAATGCATATTGTGTTCTTGCATCACTCAGGCCTGCCACTCCCATCAAAAGACAGCACAATATGGGATGTAACTTTATATTATCCATAGCCCTACATAATAGGAATTCCTGGTATTCCTGGACAATGACTTTACCTCTCAACATTTTGGACCCTTCTTAAAATCGTGTCTTTTTTAGTAGCCTTGTCTAACTGTTCGTCTTTAGTTCCGGTTCGGTACACTTTAACTGGATGAGCATCCCCAATTCGAGTGCTGCAAGAGTAACCGCTGAAAGAAACCTAAAGTATTTTTGCTCTAAGCTGCTGATGATATTCTTGATGACCCTGATGGTGGCTCCAGATCTGTTATTGTTTTCTGTCATGACACCTTGATTTTGCTGGCTATCCACAAATCTGGACATGCGAGGCGTTGAAAGGATCTGTGGTTAATGTGTTGGCAAATCTATGAAGTGGTTTCTTTAAACATCCCGTTAAAATAATTAGAGGGTCGTAGATTCATGGTTCCTCTGAACTCCTTGCCAAAGCACTTCTTTAACTGTTGACATCTTATGATAATATTATTTGAATTAGAATCATTTATAGGAGGTGGGAGGGAATGGTCTTAACTTGTTTGGCAACTTGCTTTCCCCTACTCGGTATAGAGCAGCTACCCAAATGATTGGACTAACGGACCCCATGACCTGACTTTCCTGACCTGTCACAGTCAAGATATTGTAAACTGTGATTGGGGGAAATATGCCTCAGCTTTGTTTTCCCACACTAACACTACATAGAGCATCCTGCATCCCTATTTACTATAAACAATGCTGTTTCCCAAGCCCCCTTCCCCATGTTATTCCGGATTGTGCTTCTGCTCTGTCCACTCCATGTTAATTGTTTTGGGTTCCATTTCTTCTTACAGACACCTGCATCCCTCAATTCAGAACAGGAGCAGTTGTGTACATTTTGCCGTATCCCATCTGGTTGCTACGGATACGGGGAAAACTCCACTTCTCTGCCTGGCAACAAACATTATCTATAGCACTTCATTAGTGTCTAAAGTTTATGCTGTTCAGAGTTTTATTAGCTGAACTAAAGTTGTCTTGCAAGTCGTTCTCATTCTAATTATAGATTTGAGGCAAGACAGAGACTAACAACCATCAATGCCCCCCCCCAACACACTTGTCTAATATGTTCTTTATGGCATTATACGAACTACAGATCTCTCTTTCTTTCTCTCTCTCTCTCTCTCTATCTCTCTCTCTATCTCTCTCTCTCTCTCTCTCTCTCTCTCTCTCTCTCTCTCTCTCTATATATATATATATATATATATATATATATATATATATATATCTCATATATATATATATATATTTATTGTCATGGCTGTAAATGTTGCCACCCACAGTAAAGGATTGTAGTAACACATGTATAGGCTGGATAAAATTATTGGCACCCTTTCAAAATTGTGGATAAACAAGATTGTTTCAAGCATGTGATGCTCCTCTAAACTTACCTGGGGCAAGTAACAGGTGTGGGCAATATAAAAATCCATCAAACTATCCATCGACATTTACATGAAATGAATGCTATGGCAGGAGACCCAGGAGGACCCCACTGCTGCCAAAATGCACTGGAGCCAAAATCCTTCTGGGAAAACGTCTTGTGGACAGATGAGACCAAGATAGAGCTTTTTTGGTAAAGCACATCATTCTACTGTTTTCTGGGACGGAATGAGGCTGAAAAGAATAACCTGGGGTATGCTGCAGGGCACTTATTGACCCTCTTTAAGTTGCTCGACAACATCCAGTCCTTGGGACACCCGTGGTTTTTATGTTAAGTGTTCCTTCTCAACATTATCCAGAGATAAAACCCCCTTTGCTTTGGCATACACACAACCCTGTGTCAATCTTGTTATTGCATTTCACATGCGTCGCCGTGTACTGCATTACACTAAGTCAGGTTTAGGCATATTACTATTGTAAACCTTGCTTGATGGAATTTGAAATGGAAGGATTAGGTGAAATCCTCTTAAACAAGTGTTTGAGGTTATTCTGGTTCTGGGCAGATTTATGGATTTCATTATTACCAGGTGACCTCTACTTTTGACATTTTGCACAATCTGTGCAGTGGAATATTTCTGATAATAACCAATAAATAGCTAATATAAAGAACCACTTAAGACTAGCTAAAATCAGAGCATACATGTCTTACCTCTGACTGCTGAATTCTGCTAAGCCACTGTTTCAGAAGTGTTTAGGGCTGTATTATTATCGCCTTTTTTAATCAGGACCCCAGGGTTTTCACTCTTCTGGGTTTTATTCCTATTTCAGGGACCATCCTAATTTGAGTGTGTCCAAATGTCCAAAAAAAAAGCAGAGAATTCTTGCCTTGCAGGCGATCGTGGTGCAAGCTCTTCTCCAATTTGTTTTCTATGTCATGCATATAGTTGAGTGCTATAGAAAGCAGAATGAAGGAGGAGTGGCAGGCATCCTCCCAGCTGTACGTGCCCGTGCCAGGCATTCAGATAGGCCCTGAACTCATCATAGCTTTCAATTTATTTCATGTCATTTCTTTAAAGTTTATATATTTTTAATGATAGTTGTCCTTTAAAGGGCAATACAAAGCTTAGAACCAGCAAAATATACAGCACCTTAGTTCACTGACCCTTCAGTGAGGACCTAAAATCAAGTTAGCCAATGCTCCCTCATATGGCAACCAAACATGATCTCCGATGACCTTTCAGGCACACTTGATTGGGCACTGGCCGTCAGCTGATTGGCAGTCATACACATGAAAATGAAAGTAGTGAACGTTGGCTGCCTTGCCTTTAGTTCCTCTTTAATTGAAGAGGTTGGCCCTGTTTGGCAGTTTATTGTTAACCTTCATATAATGCAAATCACAGAGCAAAACAATTATAAAAAACACCAATAGTCCCAAAAGAATTGATCATGTGACAAAACAAAGTCCAAGATATCCCACGGTGCATGAGCTTCACATCAAAAATGTGCCTGAAAAATCCTCCACCAATAATACAGACTCTTACCAGCTGTGAGTCAGCAAAGCACTTTAAACTGATGTCAGACAGCGTGGCTGCTGATTCCACCTCCAAATAGAATGATTATCCACCAAATCAAATAATGCTTAGATATAAAATTTGGTGGATAATCATTCTATTTGGAGGTGGAATCAGCAGCCACGCTGTCTGACATCAGTTTAAAGTGCTTTGCTGACTCACAGCTGGTAAGAGTCTGTATTATTGGTGGAGGATTTTTCAGGCACATTTTTGATGTGAAGCTCATGCACCGTGGGATATCTTGGACTTTGTTTTGTCACATGATCAATTCTTTTGGGACTATTGGTGTTTTTTATAATTGTTTTGCTCTGTGATTTGCATTATATATTGACATTTGTTCTTTTAGGGATAAGGACGTTCACGTTGAGCACTAACTAATCCATTTTATTATTTTTCACACTTATTTATACATTTGGTTTTCTTGTTAGCGCGGGCCTGTGTATTAACAGTTTGCTGTTGTTACATTTGTTCATTATTGTTAACCTTTGTAACAAATCAGTTCAGGATTGTTGTATGTGTAATTATATTTTATAGAGCTGCAACTAGTTTCCCTCAAGCTGTGTCTGCCAATGTGCTTTGCTGTCTTTGTGCATATAAAACCTGTATACATGGGTGCTGGAATTTCTAACAGTTGCACTGTTAGACTGTAGCCCCCCCCCCCTTTTTATTTTTATTAAAAGCCTAAAGTAGACTTCCAGCCATAAAGGACCCTTTTTTGCATTGGTCACTTGAGTATCCTGATTTGGGATGATTAAAGGAAGACAAAATCAGGAATTTAACCTTTATATGATAATAGGAAGTTGCTACGTACTACAATGAATAATGTCTCCTATTGTAAGAGGTAGGTGAGCATCTCTCTAAGACAGGGCTCACTGATGACAGGAGCCTCCATGACATAATGTTGTCAGGGAGTGTACAGTAGGTCTGCTGGGTCTCTGTATACATGATGAGGGTGTGCCAAGTTTAAAGGGACAGTCCAGGTAATGGCAATAATAAGGCAGCTCACCTTAAAGCCTGTCCAGTGTGCCTCTCCTCCTTATCCAGCAGTAGGCTGTAGATGATGTAGCAGGTTTCCGATATTTGCTTCTCCATTAAATTCTATTCTTTCACGACCACGCACAAATGTGGTCACACAGCCACCCTTGTCCCTCCGTACCCCCGTTGTGAGCAATTCCATATGTCACACTTACCTGGGATCACTGAGGGACAGGGGCGATGCAAATTGTGTATGGTCATAGAAAAATAAAGCAGCATCTACAGCAAGTTGGTGGAAATACACAAGAGGCTTTAGGTGAGCTTCATGCTGCATTATTATTGCCATTGCATTGTCCTCCTCTCAAAATCATACAAGCTGACCCTGGCATTTGGCTAATCATCTAGATCTGCCCTCTCAGGGGCCAGTTCAGCACATGGACCACATGGGTTGTTAAAACTTAAAGCGGACCAACTGCCTGGAAAAGAAAGGTAGTAGCCATTTTGGAGCTTCCTCTCCTGGGATCTAAGATGTGCTGCTGCCTGGATTCAACTGACATAACTGACAATGCACAGTAGCAAGAAGCCCATCAGCATTTCCTCTTTTCAGGTGGCCTGCACATCCATGAACCACCATTTTGTTTTAAAATTTACCACAGCAGATAAAAATGATTTTTATGTGCAGCCATCTCACTGGCTGTTTGTTGTGTTGGTCTGGTTTAAGTCATTTATGATTGTTGGTCTGCTTTAAGTCCTAGAGGACAAAGGTTTATACATCATTTTAAAAAAAGTTGTTCTAGCTCTGTCGAGTGGAAATGTAAGATCTCGTTAACGCACAGATTATTATATTTTTCCAAGCACAACTGCAGCTTGTAGGTCCCCACCCATGTGTTGCCACTGCTTTGTTGTGTTCAAAATAGATGTGATAACCACAGTGTTTGCTAAGTGGAACAAGGTGCTTTCCTGTGGCATATATATATATATATATATCATATTGCCTAAAATTGGTGGTGTTCCAAGCAGCGGGGGAAGGGGTCATCCTGATTACCAATGCCCCCCTGTGCAATAACATTGTTAACAGGAGAATTCTCAACTTTCCCCTTGGTCCCCTGGAGAAATCATTCACTCTGATTGGTCCTTATTGTCACATGGTCACTCGGCCGGTTTGTTCCATCATTCTAAACAGATTTACAACAGGTTAATGCACAATGACACTGTTCTAGCTCATTTTTTAGTTATTGTTCAAATTTTCTAGTAAATGAACACTTGCTGAAAGCGGACCAACTGTCAAAAATGACTTAACCCTTCTAGTGCCAGCTACGTGAGTCTCACGTAGATGCCTCTCCAACCGTTAAGTGCGACTTTAGAGCCCCATAAAATAAAAAGTAAAAAAGATACAGACTTACCTGACCCCTCGTTTGAAAGTGCCAGCGATTCTCTACAATAAGCAGCAACTTGATTTTCGCCCCGGGCCTCTGATCTTCAGGAGGGGGCCCGGAATAGCCCCCCCCCCCCCCGCGCCATCTGAAAGAAAAAAAAAAAAATGACACAAACTCACCTGACAGCCCGATCGCTCTCTCCGGGTCTTCTCTTCACCAGGAGGGGGAGCTCCGATCTCCCCCCCCCCTGGACTTACCACTCGTCGGGTGAGGACCCAGCAACGGGCCCTCACTGTCCTCTTCGTCCTGCGCTGGCCCCGCCCCTAGCCCCGCCCACTTGTGGGAGGAGTGGGATGACGTCATCCCGCTCCTCTATACCGGCACCCGGGTTACGACTGTCACTTGTCGGTAGCGATTGGAGCAGGCAGGGTGGCTCTGATCTCCCTGCCTCCCACCCTCCCTGCTCCGATCACTACCGACAAGTGTCATCTGCAGCGGCGCGGGACACTGGATGGGAGGTAAGTATAAGTAAAAAAAAGAATAATAAAATATTTTGTGTCTGTGTCTTTTTTACTTTTAACTATTTGTGAACTGGTAAGGGGTCCATGAGACCCCTTATACCATTTCACAAGGCTCTGGGGCTAGCAATCACCTGCGGCTAGCAGGTGACTTGCCATAACCCCCATGCCCCCCATTACCTGCCTCCCCAACGGCCAGGGGGGGGGGGCAGAAGGGCCCGGGCCACTTAGTGGCTATGTGGGCTAGTAGCCTGCAGGGCCAGGGGCCTGTTCTACAAGCCCCCATAGCTGCTCCGGGTCGGTAATGCTGGGTAAGGGAGACCCTACGTCATTTTTGGGGGGGATTTTAAGGGTTTTTAACCCTTAAAATTCCTCCCAAAAATGAGGTCCCCCCCCCACCACCCGGGAGGGGGGACCCTATGTCATTTTTTTTATAACTATGCAATCATATTGCATAGTTCCTATCTGAAATCTCCTAAACTGCTGTTTCAGTTTGGGGGAGTTTCCTGGGCAGGAAAGGGTGTCTACCAATACATATGTGGTACTGTTGTAACCGGGAGAAATAGGACTTTCACACGCAATAATATTTTATTAACAAACTTACATTTTCTAACTCCTGCTGTGGTAAATTCTAAAAAAAAAAAAATGGCGGCTCATGCATTTGCAGGCCACCTGCAAACAGGAAGTGCTGCTGGGCTTCCTGTTACTGTGCATTCTCTGCAGCAGCATGGCTGAGATGCTTCCTGCTTGCTCCATGCTGGCTCTCACGGGCTGTATCTTTCATTCACCAGCACTTTGTATTCCCTGATAAACATGTTCCCTTCTGCTGACTCATTTTTCTCAGTCCCCAAAAAGAATTCACCTCTGATGGGATTGAGACATTGTGGTCAATTCAGGGCCAGGTGAAGATTCTCAGTCCTTTTTTAGGAGAGAAAACTGCCATTCACTTTCATTGTCTATCGGTCATAAATGTTCACCTGGCTCTGTATCAGCCCCGAGGTAGACAGTATAATTTAGAGGCTGCGCAGGCGCAGTAGGACCGAGGAAGGGTGAGTGCGATCCGACGACCTGGGAGGTATCACACAGCCCCGATCGGGGTGCCCCAGGGCCAAGGACCAAAACCCAGGATAGTCAAAATCCTGGGTTTCGGTCAACTTTAATAGATTTTGTGACAGGTGTTTTAAAAAGGAACATCCGTGGAGGTTAGAACCTCCCCAAACCTCACCGATCTGCTGCCCCCCCTCCGGTTTTACTTTTGGGCAATGTTTACTCACCTTGCTGGGGAACCCATCTTCTGAGTTGGATTCCAAGCAACCTTTCAACGGGCGCTACCATCTTACATCCCATCAGGCACTGCGTGGGGCCCCCACGTCTGCACAGTGCCCATGAATAGGATGCAATGGAGCACGTGACTTTGCTTGAGCAAAGCCTTGGGTTGACCAGATTTTGTGACGGGGACACGTCCAGTCTCAGAATTCCCCAGTCTTGCTTGGACACCTGCCACAGGCTCATTCTATAGCGTTCATTTTGATATAGAAACCATTACAAAAATTGCTTATGTTCTAATAGTAAGGGTGTTCATTGCTTTTTAACAATAGTTTTTTTTTCTCTGTTTACTTTCCAGACAAGTATCAAAGAGGGATTATTACTGAAGCAAACCAGTTCATTTCAAAGATGGAAAAAACGCTATTTTAAGCTGCGGGGCAGAACCCTGTACTATGCCAAGGATTCAAAGGTAATACATTCTTTCATTCCATTTTATCGCCTTTTTTTTCCTTTTAATAAGAAGTGTTTACATAAAGACTTTGGCTGAATACTGCACTTACTTTTTACAGTCTTTTTTTACTTTCCTTTTTTTGAGGAAACCGAATGACTCGCATTAACAGTGATGTAAACGATATGAATCTGCACTTTTAAAGCTTTAAACAGGAACTAGAGACACAGTTATTCTTTTATGACTGCAATAAATCCCTGGAAGCATTTAATAAGTAGGAGTTTGTTACCTCACTCTCCTTCTTATTCCCAGCTGCTTGAAACCATGAGATAGCCTGCTCCCCCTCTTGATGGCTGTCACCAAATTACTGAACCAATTAGGGATGCCACCAGTGATTTATGTCCCTTATTGCTTTAAATCGTCCTCAATGTCATTATGACTGAGCCATCATGAAACAAATCATTCATTATGGTTTAAAAAAAAAAAATCTTTCAACATGTAATTTGAAATGTAATAACTATTGAGTTTTAGTGAATTATTTAAAGAGCTACAAAACTAAAGATTGTCACTGTTCTGGATTTTAGTCCTGCCAGGGGCATCTCAGCTTGAGATGACCTGCTGTGTGTGTATCCTCTAGTATTGCCTGAAAACTCACTTTATGTATGCGTGGGCTGTTCAGCCACTTGTATTCCATTCATAACTCCCCCCAATGGAGCACATGGCCATCCACATCCCCTTCTCACCCATTTTTGGGGGGGGTCCCCTCGCCAGCCATTCAGAAATGCCTGCTGTGGGTATGCGCCTTGGCTTAAGGTATAGCTAGATGCTGTATGGAATAGCTGGCAAGGTGACATGGGACATCCCCATTCCAAATTCCCCATAAAGAGGGAAACCACTCAATCTTATAGATCTTATAGTTTCCCAATCGGTAGTACTAGTACCATTTTTGGTGCTTGTGCTTTCTTCTGGTGGTACTCCATGCCAATCAGGAAGACAAGGATGCAACAGAAGTCAAGAAGCTTCAGTCAAACAGCATCTTGGAATGACGACATTGCTGGAAGAAGTGTTTGCATCATTGGGCCAGGTGGAGAACGTACAGTATCAGGTCTCCACCTTCTCTGCATTTTGGGTGGTACCTGTGATAACTGGATCATAAGAAGTGGTACTCCCTAGAAAAAAGGTTGGGAAAAAAAAAGATGGTAGCTCCTCTTTAATAGACAGCACAATCATTCAGAAACTATTTCAATATGCTTTCCATATTTTTACACCAAAATTACCTTTCTATATTTGTGCGTTGAAGGGACTGTCCATGCAAAATGTAAAAATCAGTAGGTTACCTCGTCATATCTGCCTTCTTTCTTCCTGTAACCTTGATGCAGAACCTAAAAGCACAAACCTGCCCCTACCCCTGATTCCTCTAGCAGTAGACCACCAATCATAATGCTTTACTGGTGGTCTGTAACTCTATGGCCACCTGTGTATTGCAGCATTGTGGTCAGAGTATACTGATATAAATACCCTGCCTGCTTTTGTCCTGCAGAGTGGCCACACTCACGCGCTAGAAAGAAGTTTTCTCTGCCTTTGGGGGGTTCGTTATGAAAAGAAAAATTAGAACCGTAGGAAACATTGATCTATGTGATTATGCGGTCTATGTGGTTGCCTGGACAAATATAATATATATATATATATATATATATATATATATATAATTTCATTTTTATATTATTGTTACCAAAGGGACTCCCCAAGATTAGTTGGATATATTCCAGTTGTATGATAATGAACTGTGGCATTGTGTCATGCTTGTGAAGTCAAACAGCCACTACCGAGCACATAGGAGTTCTGATGCCATGCGATAGCACATCTGTGTTATAACCTAAATTTATTGCAGAATATTTTTCAGATGCGTTGTTTAACCTTAAGTCTATGGAAGAGTGTGTACAGAACACACCATAAACTTCTAATTTAAAGATATCCATGATGGGAACCGCTTAAATCAGTGTGTGAGCAGGCTTTGAAAGCCTACAGCAGGCTAAAGTGTTTAATCCTTCTCTCCCTTGTTCCTTTAAGTGCCTCTGTGCCCAGGGCTGACCCAAGACATTGTGCTGCCTGGGTCCAAGAGTGAAATGCTGCCCCCCCCCCCCCCAATTAAAAAAAAAACGAGGAGAGGTGATTTTTACTAGGCAAACTGGGGGGTTTTCACATAGCGCAGAATCTCAATTTGGGTTTTGTTCCACTTTAAGTGAACAAAGAAACAGGATTTTCACTATCCTGGGCTTAGATACTTACTTAGGAACAACCAGATTTGTGATGCCCCACTCTATAAAAACCCCCAAATCTCCCCACTGTCATGGCTGGGGAATTAAAGTGGACCAACACCCGATGCTGATCAGCCCAGGAATCTATAAGATTTCCGGGCCGATCAGCATCGGGCCTGCGGAGCACCCCGATCGGGGGTGCCCCGCTGTGTGAAACCTACCCCCCCCCCCCGAAATCCCTACCTGCTCCTCGATCCAGCGGCGCATGCGCGAGCCGCTGCTGCTCGCGCATCCCTCTAGCAGGGCGCGCACCCACGCCGGCCGTTTGTGAATGGCGCGGGCGCGATCCCTGTAAGAGGGAGGCGGCGGCGGGCGCGCTTGCTTGTCTGGCGATGGACCTCGCTTGTCCGGCGGCGGGGATTGGCTGCAGCGGTCACGTGGGAGCGGGGACAGGTGAGTTTTTGGGGCTTTCTGGGGGGTTTCACACAGCGGGGCACCCTGTGCGCTGTGTGAACCCTGTGTACGTTGTGTGAAACTCCCCAGAAACCCCGAAAAACTCTCCTCGCTCCCACGTGACCGCCGCTGCCAATCCCCGCCGACGGACAAGCGGGAGGCAGCGACGGACAAGAGAGCGCGCCCGCCGCTGCCTCCCGCGCGGCACTCTTACAGGGTGTGCGCCCGCGCCGGCCATTCACAAACGCCCGGCGCGGGTGCGCGTCCTGCTAGAGGGACGCGCGGGAGGCGGCGGGTGCCGCTGGATCGAGGATCAGGTAGGGATTTAGGGGTTTCTGGGGGGTTTCACACAGCGGGGCACCCTGATCGGGTCAGGGGGCTGATCGGTCCGGGAATCTTATAGATACCCGGGCCGATCACGGGAGGGTGTTGGTCCACTTTAAGGTGCCAGCACCTTTATTTCACCTTTTTTCTTTACTATAGTACAGTAACCACATACTATGGTACCTCCCCTTGCAAGTGACTGCCCTAGGCACATGCCTAGGTTTGTCTAATGGTAAATACAGCCATGCAGGTGATGAGCTGGTAGCTGAGCTTTCAACTCATAAATTGAACAGATTAGTGATAGCACAGTTTAGTTTTGGAGCCATGCATGGGACCCAGTTGAACCTACAGCTGTTACAAGCAGGTACATTAGACCCAAACTTTTTGGCCTCTGCCACTTGGCTGGATATCCAGCATTCCACAGCATTGGGCACGGTCTCCCAGCTTGATAAATAGAAGAACATGGGACAAGCAAGCCCTATTCTGAAACACTGCACCTCTCCATTAAAGAAGGCCACCAACCAGTACTGTCCTTCTCCCAGGTGTCCTCTGTGACAGGGCATCTTAATTTGGGATGCCCAGTGTGTGGACCCCCCACCACTTTCAGCAATCCCACAGAGCATGCAGACAGGCAATGAGCATGCTCAGCGCAACATTCAGCACAAAGCTATCTAAGGGGGGGGGGGGGCACTGGCCACACCCCCTCCCCACCTGGTGCACGCCTCAGATGAAGTTAAAGCAGGGATGTGGCCATAGCCCACACATTCACTGTTGGATTGCCAGCTATGCAAGTACTGCAGGGGCTACACACAGCAGCACATCACAAATCAGAATCAGCCCTGGAGTCTTTTAGCCATTGGTGTTAAATGGACAATAAGGGGTAGCCCTGTAACTGGACAAGCTCCGCCCCAACTGTTCCAATTACACTCTATACAGGTGACCAGCAAACATGGCCGTCCAGGATGCACAGGCAGGTGTAAAGCTCTGCCACCGATATCTTTTAATCTGGCACCTGGACAGTACAGACTATAACGGGCAACCCGTGCCCACGGCCCTTGGCAGGCTGGAAGCCACCAGGCATCGGGCTGTAACGTGATGACCGCCCACCTAGCTCTATGAACGCCAGATAAGTTGGAACCTCCTCTCTTCCACGGAAGCTTCCAGAAGCAACCGAACTGAAGGTATAGTGAACGTGCGGCAGCGTCTCCCGCTTACCTATCACAGTGTGAAGCAGCCGCCGGTGTGCGCTATGCCTCTCTCCAGACCCGACTACTGCTCTGCCTCCAGCAGTCCCCGACAAATAGCGACGCCTCCCCCTGCAATGGCTCAGCTGACCAGCGTGGCTATTGGTGGAAGCCGCGCCTCCCCCAGCAGTGCGCTCACTCTCCTGCCGCTCGCCTCTGCCCCCATTTTATTGCATCCCACAATGCCGCGAGTGTGGCGCTTCTCTCGGTTCTGCCTCACACACGCAGTACGGAAAAGTTTGTGAATGACCCGCTATGGAGAGTGGCGTTCATTCCTTCTACGCCATACCTCCCAACTTTTGAAAATAGTAAAGAGGGACATTTTAAACCTCGCCCCCAGTCACGCCCAAGGCACGCCCCCAGCTATGTCCTTAAAGGGAAACGCCACCTAATAAATACATAGTAACAAGTTACTTGAACCCCCCCCCCCCCCCCCCCACACACACACAGGCAAGCCTCACACACATGAATGCAAACAAGGCCCCCCTACACACACAGGCAAACATAAACATTCAGGCAAACACATATGTGCAGGCAAACACACACACTGCATGCATGCAAGCCCCCTCCACACACACACACACACACATGCATGCAAGCCCCCATACATAGGCACACACATACATGGAGGCACCCACACACACACATGCAAACACACACTGCATGCATGCAAGCCTTCTCCACACACCCATACATGCAGACACACACACATACATGCAGACACAGACACGCACATGCATGCAAGCCCCCACACAAAGTCAAGCACACATACATGCAAGCACAAACACAGGCAGACAGACACATGCGCACATAGGTCCGGCCCCCGCTCTTACCACCAATGTTCCCTCTAAGCCTTGGCAGTGGCTGAGCAGGGATGTTGAGGAACTGGGCAACGATCCATTGAAAGAAAAATCATCTCACCTAGAACATCCTGAACATAAATCTGTCGCCTTGTTGGTGTGGATGGGGGAGCCATCTTCTGCACACACAGCTGACATGGCACAGGGCAGCCTGGACAGGAAATGCCACATTCTTATCTCTTAGGGGGGAAGCAGTCTGAGTGTCAGGCACTGAGAGGCAGCACACTTGCTCTCAGCTACGGGCCTCTGTCACTCCGTGCACACACTTATGAGCCTGGAGAGCCTGTCAAACCCAGCACTCTGTGCACTCCTATTGAGGCTCCCCCGGGAACACAGCCACAGTGCTTTAGTTCCAGCCGGCGCCCATAAGAACTACTGCCCCGCCCCCTGCTCGCAAATTGACCCGAACAGTGTCAACCCGATTGGAGGTGCCCCGCTGTGTGAGACCCCCCAGGTCACCCGAACAAACTCACATCTTCCCGGTCCTACGACACATGCGTGGCCGCTCGTCTAATCGGCAAGCTCAGATCCGCTCAAGTCGCTTCATCCAGGAGCTCGTCTAATCTGAGCGTATCTGAGCACACTTGCATCCTGCGCTGGCCATTCCCTAATAAAGGGATAGCGGGGCTGTGGCCCCTGCTTGCGCTGTTGGACCTGGAAAGAAGGTGCGTTTTTGGGCAACCTGGGGGGTTTCACACAGCGGGGCACACCCGATCATGATGCCCCAAGGGGAGCAAGTATGCCTGCCCTGGAGTCTCATAGACTCCAGAGTGGGTTTTGGTCCTTTTAAAGTGGACCAAAACCCAGAATTTTGACTATCGTGGGTCTTGGTCCTTTCCCCGTGGGCACCCCTGCTGAGTGAAACCCCCCTAGATCTCCGCAGCCAACTCACCTTATCCCAGTCCCACAGCATGTCTAAGAGCAGTGGCTCTGACGGCCGCATCCTCCGTTCCCCTCTAGCACTGTGTGTGCCCGCAGCAGTCAATTGTGAATGGCCGGCGTGGGCACGGTCCCTGTTAGAGGGAGGCAGAAGATGCGGCCGTTAGAGCCGCTGCTCTTAGACACGCCGTGGGACAGGGATAAGGCGAGTTGCTGTGGCGATCTGGGGGGGTTTCACACAGCGGAGCACCCCTGAATCGGGGTGCCCCCACGGAAAGGACTAAAACCCAGGATAGTAAAAACTTTTGACTATCCCAAGTTTTGGTCCACTTTAAGCATAAACATGCAATATTAGTGTAGTATCCCCACTCTGTTAAAATGCAGTTTAAGGGGTGGTCCCAATCCCTTTAAATAAAAAGGCCTAGCGTAAACATCTATTAGCATATAAATGTCCACAAAACCACAGTGAATGTGCCTATTTTGGAAATCTTTCCTTCTGGTTACAATAAACCAGTTTGATGTTTCCATATCGGTTATGGGTGGTTTATGTATGGGGGTTGGCGGATGTGCCCACAAATAGGCACAAATAGAGAGAGAGATATATGAACATGCATACATGAACGACCAATAACCAACTCATAAACATCCAGATGTAAGATTTTCAAAATCATCACATTCAGCGCAGTTTTGTGGATGTTCATAGACAGTTACTCTAAGCATGCAATATTCTCACCCCCCCTCTCTCCATAGCAACATACTGATATATGTATTATTTATAAGATATATAAGCCCAAAATTCTCCATAGACATTTGGTACTTTCTGAAAAGTATGTAATTTTATTTACCATGATTTATAATATATATAATATAAATTATTAGTATAATGAATGTCGTAACCATTCATATAGGAAATGGATTAGTACTTCCTGTACACTCCACACAATAGGGGCACAGCAATTGGGAAAAACAATAATAATCAGGAATGTGGTGCACCATCGAGAAACCACTAAATAAAACTCCCCACAAACGCCCATGAAAAAGTGTGCATACCACTGCTTGTAAGATATAAAACACACCTTTTATTATCAATACTACACAGAGAAAAAGACACCTCCCACTGCTAAAAACAACCATGGTCCTCAGAATAAATAAGGGGAATAATAAATAAAGCATAACCGGGCAATGTATGAGGAAATCTATTCAGTACATATAAAACCGGACTAGCAGACGTTCTTTTTCTTTTAACGGGTGTTGGTCCCGCAGACAGTAAATAATAACAAGCTGCTGGGGGTATCCATAATGTTGTTGCCCCCCCCCCCCCCCCCCAGAACGCCTGATATCTTTACCTTCACCTTGAGCATCGCATCCTCTGTGCCCCTCCCACATGTGCCACGCGGGATGCGGATGGTGGGCATTCTGGGGGGATATGTGCGGGAGAGCTCTAGCATTCTGGATGCCTTTTTTCAGCTTGTTTTATTCATTGTCTGCAGGACCAACACCCGTCTGGTTTAAGATAATGTTAACAGTTCATGTGACTTACATAGGTGGGTAAAATAATCACTTTTAAAGTTTATCCAGTACAATAAAGTGCCATAACTACTTAAAACACCAGCTCATAAATAGTAAAAAAGAGATAAGCTCAACCAAATATCCCTAAAGTGCAAGTGCAATCAATCATTACAGAAGATCAAATGTAAAAATATCCAATACAAAAGTCACGTGATTAGTACTTCCTGCTGAAAAAATGTGTAATATATATGCATGTTATATATGTGATATGTGTAATTTCTATAAATAGAATAGAAAAAAAATTATAAAATAATAGTAGTTTTTGTGGCAAAAGCCAGCACTAGGTATTCCATACTTAAATTAGGACACCTTGGAATCTTAAGGACCTTGAAGAGGACGCCCTGAAATTGGACCTTGAAGAGGACGCCTTGAAATTGGACCTTAAAGAGGATGCCCTGAAATTGGACCTTGAAGAGGATGCCCTGGAATTGGACCTTGAAGAGGACGCCCTGAAATTGGACCTTGAAGAGGACGCCCTGAAATTGGACCTTGAAGAGGACGCCCTGAAATTGGACCTTGAAGAGGACGCCCTGAAATTGGACCTTGAAGAGGACGCCCTGAAATTGGACCTTGAAGAGGACGCCCTGAAATTGGACCTTGAAGAGGACGCCCTGAAATTGGACCTTGAAGAGGACGCCCTGAAATTGGACCTTGAAGAGGACGCCCTGAAATTGGACCTTGAAGAGGACGCCCTGAAATTGGACCTTGAAGAGGACGCCTTGAAATTGGACCTTGAAGAGGATGCCCTGAAATTGGACCTTGAAGAGGATGCCCTGAAATTGGACCTTGAAGAGGACGCCCTGAAATTGGACCTTGAAGAGGACGCCCTGAAATTGGACCTTGAAGAGGACGCCCTGAAATTGGACCTTGAAGAGGACGCCCTGAAATTGGACCTTGAAGAGGACGCCCTGAAATTGGACCTGAAACCCTGTAGTTTGCCCACATTACCCAGCCATACAGATGGGGATAGGACTTCACCGCAGAACAGACGGAAGCTGGGGATGTGACTCACGGGCACGTTTTTGTCAGCTTGAGCATTTGAGATCAGACAACTGGCTGTCCCAAATTTACCAGCTGGCCCCAGCGTCGAAAAAATGTATTTTCTTTAAAACCGAGCCAGCAGCCTCACCAGAGGTATTTGGGCAGGGTGGGCATTTTAGAGGGTTTTGGTGCATTTAAAGGTGACTGTTTCTCCAATACTTTGGCTCAATTCTTGCCACTGCTTTTTAGGCTCCAAAAGTGGGGAGCACTTTCTATTTAAAATCTTCTAAAAGTAACACAATTTTTGAAAGTGTATATTTGTGTGTACCAAAATGATGTCCTCACAGTGCTGAGCTCATTTAGTATTTTTTTAAATATATTATGTTCGCAAATGTGTGTTTTATGGAAGCAGTTTTCACTACCTGTAAATGGTTACTATTGGCAACTGTACACAAGTCTGTACACCAAAAAGAGTGAGTGAGTGAGTCCTGTACGCACAGAACACTGCTGCTGTGAATGTGTTAGGCAACATCCATAGCAGCATTGTTCTGTGTGTGCAGGCTCTCCTCTCTGTTCTTGTAGATCTTGGTGTGCAGACTTGGTACACCAAGATCTACAAGAAGAGAGAACTAGCAACAGATTGAAGGTAATGAAAACTGCTTCAATAAAATACACATTTTCTAACATAACATATTTTTAGGAGACCTTTTTGCACAGAAAAAATGACTTTCAAAAATTCTATTCCTTTTTACCAGCTCTCTGAATATGGAAAGGAAATGGTGCTGCTCTACAAAATGACTGTCCTAAAAAAGCATGGGCCATGCTAGAATTGTGGTACCTGATCCTGAGTCACAGCTTTTGAATGAATTTCATTCACCTAGCCTTGTGTGAGTCCATTGTGAGGTATTGCACTTCCTACATGCAGGAGCGTTTACACAACTAACTGTCCCTGTGTCGCCAGTCTTTACCCTGACAACAGCGCACATTTTTACAGCAACAAAGTTGTGGAAAAAGGTGCCGACTTTCTGTAGATATGACTAATATATTTGATCTGGCAGAATTAATATTAGTTACCCTTATTAAATATGAATATTTAAATATGGCCTTTAGAAAGCATCCACATTTGGCGAACAATTAGTGGATTTATTTGGTACTGCGTGACAGCTCATCATTTATGCTTCTAGGGATTAGACCGGTTGCATAGATGCACAGTAAAAGTCTGTTTAAACTGCCTTATTTGGTTTAATATGGGAAAACTGTGAAACGAAAATGCAGCTCTACAGTGCTCTTTGACGTCAAACAGAGAGAGTAAAAATAGTGTGGGTTTCTGCCTCAAATAAAGCCACGCTATGTCCCCGTAATGTGTGTGGTAATCTAGAATTGTGCTGCCAGAATAAGATTTCCCATAGGAGTTGCATAAAAAGTTGCTAAAATAAGAACTTCTGAAAAAAATCACCATTCCACAAAACTGTGGCGTGTGTGATATATATATATATATATATATATATATATATATATATATATATATAGTTAGGTCCATACATATTTGGACACTGACACAGATTTTCTTTTTTGAACCTATTTAATGAAACATATTTAAGTTATAGTTATATAATGGGCATAACGTTCAGACTTTCAGCTTTCATTTGAGAGTATACACATTAAAATTGGATGAGGGGTTCAGGAGTTTCAGCTCATTGACATGAGCTACCCTGTTTTTAAAGACATCAAAAGGAATTGGTCAATTGACTAAAAGGCTGAATTATAGGCAAGAGTGGGCTATTCCTTCGCTCTCCGTTAAGCAGATAAAATTCCTGGAGTTGATTTTGAATTTGGAAGGATTTTTCGGCGAAGAAACAATCTACAGTTTGATACATCCTGAGAAAGAAAGCAAGTGAACGACACTCTCCAGGATGTTGGCGTATCAATATACATATCTACCATAAAGATAAGACTGCATGAAAGTAAATACAGAGGGCTCACTGCACGGTGCAAGCCACTCATAAGCCTCAAAAATAAAAAGGTTAGATTGGACTTTGTTTTGTAAAAAAACATCTACAAAGCCAGCACAGTTCTGGAAAAACATTCTTTGGACAGGTGAAACCAGGATCAACCTCTACCAGAATGATAGGAAGAAGGCAGGGTACATCTTATGATTCAAAGCATAGCACGTCATATGTAAAACATGGTGGAGGGAGGCAGTGTGATGGCTGCCAGTGGCACATAGTCATTAGTGTTTATTGATGATGTGACACAGGCTAGAAGCAGCCGGATGAATTGTGAGCTATTCAGAGACATACTGTGTGCTCAAATCCAGCCAAATGCCACCAAACTTATTGGTCGGCATTTCTTAATACAGATAGACAATGGCCAATACATGAAGCCAAAGCTATTCATAGGTTTATTAAAGCAAAGAAGTGGAATATTCTTGAATGGCCAAATCAGTCACCTGATCTCAACCCAATTAAGCCGCATTTCACTTGTTAAAGACTAAACTTTAGACAGAAAGAACCACAAACACACAGCAACTGAAAACGGCTGCAGTAAAAGCCTGGCAGGACATTAAAAAAGAGGAAACACAGCATCTGGTGATTTTAAGCAGTCATTGCCAAGAAAAGTGGACCAATCACCCCTAGCGAATACCCCCCTGGAGAGCAGTAGTCTTACCTGATCCCGGCGGGTTCCCTGATGTTGTCTTCGTTCTTCCTCCCTGGCTTCTCTGCAGCTGTGCATGCTCCCCGCACCCAGCCATTCAGATAGGCTGTGTGCACACATAAAGCGCTGAGCGCCTGTGCCATGGGAAAGGTAAAAGGTGAGTAAAACTATGAGATCTGGGGGGTTTCAACTAGGGGGGCATCCTACTTCAGGATTACCCTGGGACAGGGCCCAGTCACCAGTCCCTGGTTATTTCAGGGAATTTGAGGTTGAGTTTACAGCAGGTAGGTTTTGTACTCCGATCCAGGTTTAATCCTCTTCAATATAACTTTAATTAGAGTACTTAAACTAGCCATTAAACTACATTTTTAGAAAAGAAACCGATAGAAACCGGTAATGTCAAATAAGTTATAATAAAAGTATTGTTCTAGACATAATTAATGCAAGAAACTGCCTCACTACTTGCTCTGTTCCTTTAAAACAGGGAAACTTATATAAAGGTTATAAACCAAACCCCCCCCCCCACCCATAAAAAAGAAAATCTTAACCTTTCCAGTACATTGTGAGATGAACGTTGACAAGTATTGCTCTTCTTTGGCATAATGTAAGCGTGACTCTAACCTTGCTGTTTCTTTCCTTCTCCTCAGTCTCTCATATTTGATGAGGTTGACCTGTCAGATGCCAGTGTTGCCGAGTCAAGTACAAAAAATGTCAACAACAGCTTCACGGTAAGATACCTTTCTGCTGACTGATATATAACCCAACCCAGTCTGTGGCCCTTTATACTTAATAGATAAGTAGAAGGAGAATAGTTAGTAAGCCCCAATCGATGAAACTGCCCATGACCACCACTTCAAATATTAGATGCACGCTATGTATACTCTATATGGGACTTGTGGGCTTTATGATATGTATTATATTTTTGGCACAGTTGCACTGGATATGATAAACCTGCTGGCGAACCCGAAGTGGTCGAAGCTTTATCCTCACATGCTGTTCTGTCTTCTTTGAATGCTCTTTTATTAAGTGCCTGCAATGTAGACGTAGATAAGCTTTAGATATAGTACCCAAGTTAAACCTGAAAGCTTGCCTACCTTGCACACACCTAATAAAGGCGGGACTAGCACCCATGGGTCACATCTTGATGTGTATGTGCTTCTTTGCCATTTGCCTAATTTGCTCCATAAATAGAACACATCCATAGGTGACCAAAACAATTTTTGTGCATTTACTGGTACTTCTGTTTCGATCTTTTTAAATCACCATTGTGTAAAAAATGTTTAGCATCCCTGGAATGGCTTACCCATAGTGCAGCTTAAGGAAGAACTCTGGTCATTCTGTGGAATCTCTTTTTATTATGCAGCAGTGGGGCAGCCTGGGCTGGGCTTTGCATCGCCACCAATAAAATAAAGAATGGAGCTGCCCAGTTACTCAACTATACTGGGAGCCTTTTAAGCCTTTTTTAAGGAGAAGCTCATCAACTTGCACGGCCAGTGGTTGCTCAGTGACGTGCTCAGCCACCGACCATGATGATAGGCTGCTTGCAGTCTGAGGCGAGTATCTGGGTGACTCCATTCTATATTTTAGCATCAGGGAGCTTGACCCCCCCCCCTGCCCCATTAATGCATACTAAAGGGTTCTTCTTTAACCCTTTAAACGCCAGCCACGTAAAATTTACGTGGCTGCCTCTCCTGCAGTTAACTGCCAGCCACGTAAATTTTACGTGCCTGACTTTCCCCACTAATAGTAAAAAAAGTTTTTAAAAAAGGCACTTACCTGACCCCTCGTTTGATTCAGCCGGGTCTCCTCTTCAAAATGGTGGTCTCCGATCGTTCACCGGACCTCCTCTGGCTGCAGGGGAGGGCCCGGAATAGGGTGCCCCCCCCCCCCATTTCAGCTGCCTCCGGCTTTTCCTGTAAAATAAAAAAAAAAAAAAAATGACATTTACTTACCTCTGTGTGCGCTGGCTCCCGCCGACCCTCCTCTTCACCTGGGGGGCCTCCGATCCCCCCCCAGGTCATTCCGATCTTCAGGAGAGAGCCTGGAAGGCTCTCTCCCCTCTCCTGTTCCGATGGCGGCCGCCATCTTGACGCTAAGCCCCGCCCCTTTTGGGGGCGGGGCTAATGACGTCAGTCCGTGCCGTCGTCCCCGCTATGACGTCATTCCCAGTCCCGATCACCGGCTACAGCTCTGTTAGCTGTCAGATGCCGGTGATCGGTGCCCTGGAAGGAGGTGACAGGAGATCCTCTGATCTCCTGTCTCCTCCTTCTCTGGATGCCGATCACCGGCATCTGACAGCAGATCAGCGAGGGACACAGGAGCTGACGATCGAAGGTGAGTAAAGAGTACATTTTTTTTTTTTTAATAAAAATTTTGTGTCCGTGTTTTTTTTTTTTCTGTTAACCCTTTGTGAACTGGTAAGGGGTCCATGAGACCCCTGTACCAGTTCACAAGGCTGGGGTCTGGCAAGTCACCTACACTAGCAGGTGACTTGCCATTAACCCCTGCACCCCCAATTACCTGCCTCCCCAAAGCCCAGGGGGGGGCAGAAGAGCCCGGGCCCACATAGACTATGTGGGCTCGTAGGCTGCAGGGTGGGGGGGGCCACAAAAGCTGGCCCCCCCACTCTGTGCCTACAAGCCCCCATAGCTGGTCCCGGGCTGGTTATGACGGGTAGGGGGGACCCTACGTCATTTTTTTTTTTTAATTTTAAGGGTTAGGGTTAGGGTTAGCCTAACCCTAACCCTTAAAATAAAAAAAAAAAAATGAGGTCCCCCACCCTGTGAGGGGGGACCCTATGTCATTTTTTTTTTTTAATTTTAAGGGTTAGGGTTAGGCTAACCCTAACCCTAACCCTTAAAATTAAAAAAAAAAATGACATAGGGTCCCCCCTCACAGGGTGGGGGACCTCATTTTTTTTTTTAATTTTAAGGGTTAGGGTTAGGCTAACCCTAACCCTTAAAATTCCCCCCAAAAATGGGGTCCCCCCCCTACTTTTTTTTTTTTTTTTTTTTAAGTGGACCAACACCCAGGCTGATCGGCCCGGATCAGATCCCTCCCTGCGGGGCATCCGAAATCGGGATGCCCCACTGTGTGAAACCCCCAGGACGCCCCAATCGCCTTACCTTATCCCTGTTCCAACGGTGCATGCGCGGGCCGCATCTCGCGCTTCTCTCTATCAGGGCGCGCACACGTTCCGGTCGTTTGTGAATCGCAGATGCGGGCACGCTCCCTGTTAGAGGGAAGCGCGAGATGCGGCTGCCAGCGCGCTCAGAGCCGCTGTGGTTGTCCGTCCCTTGTCCTTGCATACTACAGCGGCTCTGAGCGCTCTGATTGGACGAGCGCTCGCGCATGCGCCGTAGGAGCGGGCTGAGGTGAGTTTTTTATACCTTTCTCGGGGGTTTTACGCAGCGGGGCCCCCCCGCGGAAGTGGATCAAAACCCAGGATAGTGAAAATCCTGGGTGTTGGTCCACTTTACGGGTTAGGGTTAGGCTAACCCTAACCCTTAGAATTCCCCCCAAAAATGGGGTCCCCCCACCCCCTGGGATTAAAAAGAAAAAATTAAAAAAAATTAAAATTTTAAAGAATTAAAATTAAAAAGAAAATGACATAGGGAGCCCCTCCCAGGGGGGCCCACTATTTTTTTTAATTTTTGGGGTTAGGCTTAGCCAAAAATTCTCAAAAAAAATTGGGGTCCCCCCCCCGGGAGGGGGTCCCTATGTAATTTTAAATTAACCCCTTATGTTTATAGTGTGGATAGTAGTATTTTATTTGTAAATGTTATAAAATGCTCTTTTCAGTTTGGGGGGTCTCCTGGGCAAGAATGAGGGGCTATTGATACATATGTGGTACCGTTGTAATCGGGAGAAATGGGGCTATCACATGCAATATGGTTTTTATTACTAAAAAATGTTTTATTTAAAATAAAGGAGACAATTGTGTGTGTGTATATATATATATATATATATATATATATATATATATATATATATATATAAAATTTTATTTATTTTTTTGTTTTTTTTTACGCAAAAATATTTAAAAAACAGTAGAAAAATTACAAACAAGACATTTAATGTTAAAGCCTAAATTCTGCTGCAAAAAATATATATATATTTTCCAAGAAATTCCGACAAAAATCACGGTTAAACATGCCGCAAAATGGGGAAAAATGACCAACTGAGGGCGACAAAAGTTCAAGTAGGCTGGCAATTAAAAGGGTTAATAGTACCTATGCATGTTGGGTATTGTTCTGCTCGGGGGACCTTGCGCTTTCAGATTTAGCTTGTTTTTTCTTATTTGCATATTGATATTTTAGGAAAAGGTGTTTTTTATTCTGCTTTTTTATAATTTTTTTTGTGAAACCCTGTGCAACCTAAGAATTCTTCAAGGGATTACTTCCAAAAAGATGAGCCCACGACAACAAGCTGGGTACGCTTAGAAAGCTTAAAATGTGTACTTTCAGGGAATATATGGTTTATGGGGGATATTCTAAATGTAAAGGGTTGTTTTGGTAGAAAAAGCACAAGGTGCGCACTTTGTATGCAGAGCTGAAATTTTGAAGTAAAATTACCGTTACGCACATGCTTTACTTTGGTGTGTTTGGCAACTCTTCCCTTGACAGTAGCTATGCATGCTGGGTATTGTTCTGTTCGGGGCATGTTGCTTTTTCAGATTTTCAGTTTTTTTCTTGTTTGCATATAGGTTTTTTTAGGAAAATGTGGTTTTGATTCTGCTTTTTTATACTTTTTTAGAGAAACCCTGTGCAACCAAAGAATATATTGAGGGATTACTTCCAGAAAACTGCACCCATGTCAACAAGCCTGGTACGCCTAGAAAGCCTGAGGTGTGTACTTCCAGAGAATATATAGTTTGTTGGGGGTATTTCAAATGTAAAGGGTTGTTTTTCTTGAAAAACTGCAAGGTGCGCTTAGCACGTAGCATAGTTGTATTTTATCTGAAAATCTCCTAAAGAGTTGTTTCAGTTTGGGGGAGTCTCCTGGGCAGGAAAGGGTGTCTACCTATACATATGTGGTATCACTGTAACCGGGAGAAATTGGGGTTTCACGTGCAATAAGATTTTATTGACAAACTTACATTTTTTATTACAAAAAACACTACAAATTGTAAAAAATTGTTTTTTGGGTTTTTTTTGGCACATATTTCATCCAAAAATATTGAGAATACACCTAAAAAATGACAAACAAGACATTTCATGTTAAAGCTTAGACTCTGCTGAAAAAAACAATATATCACTTTTCTGGGAAATCCCTGGAAATCCCTTCAAAAATCACAGTTGAACAAGGGGAGCGCAAAATAGTGCAAAATGGTCTGGCAACAAAGGGTGACAAAATCTCAAAGTAGGCTGGCGGTTAAAGGGTTAAGGCAATCCTATAACCATATGTTAACTACTTCCTCATTTAGGAGTGGCGGGTAATCACATGACTGATGATAACCAATCTGTATTTCCCAGTGTGCTTGCACATCAAACCTGAGTGGTTTCCTTTGGTCACCTGAGTAACTGCAATTTGGTTCCATAGACCCATAGATGAGGAAGGTGACTTGAATATAGTGCCCCTTCAACTACTGGTAGCAAGGAGGATGGAGGGCCAGGAAATAAAATTGATTGCTATTTCTAGGCCAGTCAGCCCCTCCAGCTTTGTACTCCAGTCACCAGTTTGGAAACTGTACTTATTGTCTTATATTTTTTTCTTTAGGAAGGCAGTATAGTCATTTTAGGAAGACAGCTATAATGCCGTCATTGAGGGCCGTTTCCATTAAGCATACAGCCCCTATTGTTCAGTTTTGAAGACCATTTTAAAAGGTCTTCTGTGACTTGAATTTGTTTTCAGAAAACAGATGGAGTCGTAAAATGTTCCCTCGCTGCCAGCTCAGTGGTGTAAATGGCACAGAACTACATATGTTACAGTGTGATGGCAGACGAGATATATTTGGCTGCGAGCAGATTGGGTAAGAAATGAAAGTCTCATGACATCAGTTGGAATGATTTTGGAGTTTTTAGGAGAGAATAAAAAACATGCTCAAGGGAACGCCAGAACCAATGTCAGTAGATACAGATTGAGGGCTCTTGAAAGCTGTGTTTTCCGGCTGGATTGCAAGCTGTGAAATGCCAACATTCTGGATAGCTGGAGGCAATGCACAGATCGGCCGGCCAGCTTCATGCACGTTGTAAGTTGAGCGGTAACATGTCCAAATATTGAAAATTAAATGCTGCAAATACAAAAATAAAAATAGCTTTATGGTTGTAAGCCAAGGGCTGTCAGAAAGGAATATTTTCTCATGAACGGACTATAGGGGCTATGGCTTACTGGTGTCTGTGCTAGAACCTTTTGCCATTTTTTACGAAACTGACGAATAACCTATGTATCCGATTACAGTGCCGCCGATGAAATGGTGGGCCCTATGGGTAGCCCCTTGTTCCTACTTTATTTACTTTAGGTGTTTTATAGTTTATTAACTAGGGTTCCTGTATATTTATAGTATTGCTAGGATGAACAACCACTAGGTGGCACTGTCCTTTTTTCTATTAATGGTTCAGGCCTAGCAGTAAATGGTACTGGCCAGATGACCCTTTATAGGTTAGGGATAACCAGAGTGTTCCTGTTCTAGTTCACCCTATAGTGGAAGTAGGGAGCAGCTGGACATCCTCTTTGTATTAGAGTTGGGAGGCTCAAGTCAGCACTTGGGCCTGCAATGCCTACCCCTTTGGCTTTAAAGTGGAACAAAACTCACCAGTATGAATGAGGATGCCCCGCTGTGTGAGCCCCCCCCAGGGTGACGGTAATAACTTGCATTTCCTCTGTCCAGCGGTGCATAAGCAGGCTCTTGTTCAATGAGAGCCATTTGCCTCTCAGCAAACCACTCTGTTTACAATGTTGAGCAGGCGCTGCCGCATCCACTGCGTGCACATGCTCCTGTCCCAGCCATTCTGATAGGCTGGGGCGGGAGCGCATGCACCACATGCTCCCCATTGAATTTAATCAGAACCCTTTGCAGAGTGACTCTTGTGCGTATATCCTCCTTTAACTAAGAGTCCTTCATTTTGTTTGTCAACCAATAACCATGTTTATATTGAAGGTGTCTCTATGCCTGGGCAAAAACATGTACCGTATTTTTCGCCCTATAAGACGCACCTGCCCATAAGACGCACCTAGGATTTGGGGGAAGAAAATAAGAAAAAAAAAATTTAAACCAAAAACGCACCATTACAGACAGTGTGGCATTCCCCTATCCAATTCCCATAGGCAGTGTGGGATGCCCCCATTCCATAGACAGTGTAGCATGCCCCCATCCCATTCCCTGTATATCCAGTGTGGCATCCCCCCCTCCCATTCCCCATATACCCATTGGCTGTGTGGCATCCCCCTCTCCCCCCATTAGTATAGGCTGTGTGGCATCCCTCTCCCCACATTCCCATAGGCTGTGTGGCTTTCCCCCTCCCCCCATTAGTATAGGCTGTGTGGCATCCCTCTCTCCCCATTCCCATTGGCTGTGTGGCTTTCCCCCTCCCCCCATTAGTATAGGCTGTGTGGCATCCCTCTCTCCCCATTCCCATAGGCAGTGTGGCATCCCCATCCCCCCATTCCCATAGGCTGTGTGGCATCCCCCTCCCCCCATTCCCAAAGGCTGTGTGGCATCCCCCTCCCCCCATTCCCATAGGCAGTGTGGCATCCCCATCCCCCCATTCCCATAGGCTGTGTGGCATACCCCTCCCCCCATTCCCAAAGGCTGTGTGGCATCCCCCTCCTCCCATTCCCATAGGCTGTGTGGTATCCCCATCCCCCCATTCCCATAGGCTGTGTGGCATACCCCTCCCCCCATTCCCAAAGGCTGTGTGGCATCCCCTCCCCCCATTCCCATAGGCTGTGTGGCATACCCCTCCCCGCATTCCCATAGGCTGTGTGGCATCCCCATCCCCCCATTCCCATAGGCTGTGTGGCATACCCCTCCCCGCATTCCCATAGGCTGTGTGGCATCCCCATCCCCCCATTCCCATAGGCTGTGTAGCCCCTCTCCCCCCATTCCCACCCCCTCCCCCCGTTAGTATAGGCAGGCGCCATAGTAAAAAAAAAAAAAAACTTAAACTCACCTGTCCGCTGACACCGCTGCGCTGAGCGGCCGGCTCCGTGAATGGGGTGGGTGTGGCCTGCGCCGCAGCGTCGACGCAGGCCACGCCCACCCCATTCACGAGCTGGCTCTGTCCCGGCCCCGCCGCTGCGATCGCTGTCTTTTCAGGCAGCGATGACAGCGGCGGGGCCAGAGACAGAGCCCCTGCCGCTCCTCCATCTGCTCCTCCACATGCGATCACGAAGGTCCGGGCAGCGGGCGGGCGTGGCCCCGCCGCTGTCATCGCTGCCTGAAAAGACAGCGATCGCAGCGGCGGGGCCGGGACAGAGCCCCCGCCGCTCCTCTGGCCTCTCGCAGTGTGCCAGACAACGCGGGAGCGCCGAGGACGGGTGAGTTTTTTTTTTTTTTTTTTTTTTTTTTACATTCGCCCGATAAGGCGCACTGACATTTTTCCCCCACTTTTGGGGAAAAATAAGTGCGTCTTATAGGGCGAAAAATACGGTAATAGTCTTCTAAAAAAGAAAATGACCATTGCTAGCCTGTGGCACCTATGTCTATCCTACATACTTACACGTCATTTTTAGGGAATGTGCTCCAGCTATAATAGACTTCCAAGTTTCACAATGCCCTTATATCTGTAAAGCTATAATGGATGTGAGAATCGGTCAGCTGTAAAAGTTCCTGCAAGCCTAGTGAGACATAGACGTTGCCTGTCTATTTCTTTATTCACTCAAATCCCCAGTATGTCCTATTATTAAAATTCTGTACGTAGAAATGCCAGGGTATGTTAGTGCTTTGTAGTTCCTTTATTGCTGGTGGTAAGGCTCTGCATGATTGTAAGTGATTTTCTGGGACTCTCCAAGCAAAAAGATCCACAGAACTCCTAACGTATGTGTTCAGAGTTAAAAGAGCTTTTATATATATATTCCATATGGACCTTGGCTGACCTGCCTGCTTTGTGTAAATCACTAATTTCTTGTCTCCCCCCCTCTGCATGCACACAGGGTCAGCTGGGATGAATTTACCCAACATTAATTAAACTTCCCAACATAAACATAGTAATGGAGTAAGGGATTATGAGAACAAATCACCCAACCATGGAAAGCAGATACAGGGCCCATCTCCTGCCATCTCCTGCCTCTGCCCCCCTTTAATGGAATATCCTCCTCATCCCTCCTCCATTTGGAATCCTACGACAGATGTGGGATATCATATGGACCAGCTTTCAGGTACCCAAAGATGGAGAAACCCAAATGAACCAATCCTACAGTAGGTGACTCCAATTGTTCTACCCTATAGGAGGGGTCAGAAGCTGAACCCTTGGTGAGAGGGAATAAGGTGTGTGTCAGAATGGCCAGGGACACTCTAGTTGTACCATCAAGGGTGACACACGCTCCATTTTAACATCTAAGGATGAGACCAGGAACCGTTGGTCTTTGGGAGACGTGTGAGGACTGACAGACAATTGATTATATCGAACAGCCCAGACACACTCTTAAGTATTTTTCCCCTTTTTATTTGTATTACTATCTATTTATTTGTACCATGTTAAATTTATAGTTAATCCTGTTTAATCACCTTGCACCGGTTTTTCAGTTTTTTTTAAATAAATTCAGAAAAAACAGCAGAGGGTCACTGATGCTCTGAATTAAGGATCTAAAAAAGCTCACGCTAGTTCTGAAGAGCCTGGCTACTTGCCTAGGACGCTCAATCAGCCCATGCCTGGAAGTGGTCGTGGGTCAATTCTTTTGATCTGTTTGTGTTGCGTTTGGCTTGGATAGTGGAGAACCCCGTTCGTGTTCTGGTGTCAGCCTTGTATAGCCAGACATGTTGCCAATTGAATGACGTCTAACGTTGCAAGTGGGGTGTGATTGGCTGGTTTAATCAGATGAACAATCGGGAGGTCTGATCAACCTGTGCAATTGTCACAGACGGAGCCTGCTCTACCTTCTGATCTGTGTTTGTAAGACCAGTGTGGGCAGAATAGATTACTACTATTTAGCTGCTTGGTGAACTTTGAGGCTGATAACCAGGCTCCGGTCAGGAAATCAATATTCAGTAGTGATTTGTTGTTGGCAGTCTGGCCAAGTGAACGATTGCAGCATGAGTTCACCTATCTATTGCTTTTAGAGTTTTTAGATTAAAGTCACAGGAGACAGGAGAAGGCTTTTACAGTCAGAAGGGTGGATTACTGTGCACAGTTTGTACAGAGAGGCGGTCTGCGGTTTGTTGTCAAGTAAGCCAGAGGTTTGTACGGACAGCCACTGATGCTTGCTTTCCCATGGCACTTTTTGTTTGCCAAGTAAAACATCAGGACAGGTTTCGGACAACATAATAACCTCCTCTTTTTACATTAACTTTTTATGTCTTCTTTCCTTTTTTCTCTCTTATGAATAAAAGCCCAATGAAAAACATATTTTGTATTCCTATTAGATTCTTAAAGACAATGCTCCTTGTGTTGTAATGTATTTAAAGAGTCCAAACTTTTTGTAACCTCCCAGCCACTGCTCCCTCCCCTTGTGCGAAGTCTAATTTGAGCATAAAATAATAATAAAACCGCCATCCTCCCCTGATGGTGGGGGCTTGACTCTGCATGAGAGCCGTGGATTTGAGTGACAGGCTAGTCACACTGCTGCTTCCATGCAGATTGCCCGCCCCCAGTGAGTTTATTTATGTTATTGTCCAAATTGGACTTGGCACAGGTGGCTGGCATAATACAGAATGCTTGGACTTCCTCTAACACAATTTGCTATGTCCTGCTCCTCAAAGGAGGCCTATCACCAAAAAATGTCCCAATGATAAAAACCCATATAAATATCCTGGATGGTGGGAGGAGGGGTCCATACACCCGGCATCAAGAAATATCCACAAATATTAGTGGTAGGAAGAGGAATCGGGGAGGGGGGGCAGGTTCTGTCAAACTCAAACCTGTCACCACTAGATTTTATTCCTACCAGAAAATTAAACCAGAGGCGTGGCAGGAGTTTTATTCTGTTAAGGGTTAAATGGATTTTTAATATTACACAATTTTGCGATACACCTCCTTTTTTGATCCCTGGAAAACCCAGGCAAAATTAATTGGCCACTGGTAGGCCGTGGGAGCACAGGCAATGTAAATATCTTTGGTTGCATTTTTTTTGTGTATTTTTTGTGCCAAAATTATGTCCTCAATGTGCTGAGCTGATCTAGTCATTGTTTTTCTTGTGTTCGCAAATGTGTGTTTTATGGGAACTGATTTTACTACCTGCAATCTGTTGCTATTGGCTACTGTCTGTATACCAAGATCTACAAGAAGAGATAAGTGAGTGCTGCCATAGCTGCTGATGAGGTGAGGGAGCTCAGTTGTTCTTACACAGTACACAGTTGCCAGTAGTAACAGACTGGGCAGTTTCTAAGCAAGATAGTGCCCAGTGCGGGAAGGAAAAAATTTTGCCCCTTCCTCACCTATATTGCTGCCCCATATCCTTAATTGCCATGCAGTGCCCTGATTTAGCAGCAGACAGTGCCCCCTCCACATGACTGAAGCCAGTATGAGAGGATGTGGGCCTGGTGTATAGCCAGCACCACTAACAGTGTCCCTAACCTATCTGCAGAAAACAGGATGATTGGGCTAATCGCTCCCCCAATGGCCCCAATGAACTCTGCTTTCATAAAACACACTTTTGATAACATAAGAAAAAAAAAAGAACACTAGATCAGCTCAGCACTTCGAGGACATAATTTTGACACAAAACACATAATCTTTAAAAATATCATTTCAAGTCGACTTTCACTTTACATTGTGTGCCAATTTTCTGGCCTTCAGCAGCTTACCCCATCATATCTGTCCTTTCCCTTCCTGTAACCTCTCAGCAGCGCCTAGTAGCAGAAACTTGGCACTGACTTCTTGTACTCCCCCACATTCCCCTAGCAGTAGTCCACCAATCATAGGGCTTGACTGGTGGTTTATAACTCTGCCCCCTGTGTCGGCAACAACGCAGTTAGGTGTCGAAGTATGCTGCCTGCTATTATCCGCTATTGTGTAACCGTCAAAATAATATTCTTAGTATACAGTACGTCCTGCTCCAGATAAGATTACTTACACTTGGGAATTACTCGGCCAGATGACGCTGGACTGCAGAGACAGCGAAATTGGCTCCTCCCAGCCTCTCAAATACCCGGGACCTCCCACAAATCCCCAGATTTTCTCTGCAGTCTGGACTGCGAAGGACAAGAAGATCGCTCTCTCTTCTTGCAGGTGAGCAGGTCTATTAGCCTGCGGCCCTGTAGGACTATTCCCACCCGTTCCATTATTAATTTGCCTCCCAGCCTTGGCTGCACTGGTCCGGGTGACGGTAGGCAGCACCGCTGTCAGGTGTTTAGGAGCGCTGCTCCACCGCAATCCCCACCAAAGGGTAGGCTGTATAGGCATGTGGTGAGCCTCTATGGGATGCCCCTCCCGCCCTATTGCCCCTTGCCCCTGTCTATCGGTGGGCCCTATAGTAAGTATCTGCTGTCCTCCCTCGCTCACCCGTGTAGCTCTCGGGGGAGAGCTACACGGGAGAGCCTTGGTGCTTCACTGTATTTTGTTTTGTCCGGTTGGTGTCAGTCACCGCGCTGACTTGGTTGCACTGGTTGCTTTTTTAAATATGCCTCCGCCGCGCGCTTCCACTGTGCTTCGCGCTTGGTGCCGGTGTTACCTCAGGTGCTGGTGCGCCGTTATTGCCTGCTTGTCACGTGTGCTGCTTTGCGCTCTTAAGGGGGGCGGGGCCCGCGTTTGGCGCGTTCCGCGTCACTGTCTCCGCGGCCCACCCCTCGAGATATACCTGGCGCCATTTTCTATGAATCAGGCTGCTGCGTGACTGCCGTCTACCTACCGCGGTCCGTGAATGCCCTCGCGGGTGGCTTTATTTACCCTTTGTCATTATACATGTCACTTACGGGGTTCTCTTCGCTTATGTTTTTCAGACGGGCCAACCTATTGGTTTCTCCCGGCCCTACTCCCTCTGTTGAGTTATTAAACTTGTGAGGCCTAGTGTGTAATTACTCCCACTTCCCTAGCGGGCTATTGGGGCATCCTGGGTTGCTTTTTATAGCGTGAATCTCTATCGGCCTATTGTGCCGCTATAATCATCATATGGAGGCTTCTCGGGATACTGTGTTCAGGGTTCCTTCGGGACAAGCCCGGCTGTGTGTAGCTTGTGGGGTGTCCCCTATTGGTGCTGACAATGTGCGGGTCTGTATACCTTGTGCCCAGCAGGTGCTTGCGCTGCAGCCTGGGTTACCAGTAGCTGGGCCTGCGCCTCGTATGGCGTCACCTACTCTCCCAAGCTTAACTTTGACTCCCATTGAGTTGCATACATGTGGGGATTCTCAGCCTGATGTGTCTTCCAGACTGGCTAGTGTTGAGAAGTTGCTTGCTAATACCTTGGCGCGTAAGGCCTCTGCTAAAAAGTGGCACTTGACGCCTGATGTCACTCTTTTCCCTATGGAATCTGATGAGTTTTTGGAACTGTCTGGCTATACCCCTTTGGAAGAAGGGGAGTTATTCTCTGACTCGGAGTCATCTGATGAGAGGCCCAGGGGTCATGATGATTCTGGCTCTGACCCCTGGGCCCCAGATGATACTGATAGGCTGTTGGCTCAGATTTTTGAGGTACTGTCTATCCCTCCCCCAGTTGCGGCCCCCAGGCAACAGGGGGAATTGTTTCACACTGCTAAGCCACGTTTAGAATTTCCTGAGCAGGCCCATTTTAATAACCTTGTGCTCAGGGAATGGGAGCGTCCCAGCAGGCTTCCCGGTGTACCTAAGAGTTGGGATAAGAGGTATCCCTTTCCTGCTGATGTGGTGAAGCGTTGGTTATCCCCTCCTGAAGTGGATGTTCCGGTCCTAGGGTTATCTAACACCTCTGTCATACATCCCCCTGACTCTACTACGCTGCGGGATGCTGAGGACCGGCGCATTGATCAGCTGGCGTCCCATGCCTTTGCATGTGTGGGGACGGCGCTGCGCCCGGTCTGTGCCTCTGCCATTACGGCTGTGGCTATTAGGACCCTGCTTAGAAGTATCCTTGATGGTGCCCCTGATGAGGTGTCTAGTGAGGAGTTTAATGCACTCTCTCGTTGTGAGGTTTTTGTGACTTATGTCCTCTCTGCCTTGGATGATACCATTAGGATGTGTGGCAGAACCTCTGCCCTTGTGGTGGCTATACGCCGCTCGGTTTGGCTGTGCCAGTGGGCTGGCAACGCTGCCAAGAAAGCTCTCACTAGTTTTTCCTTCAAAGGACTACGCCTGTTTGGGGACCGCCTGGACCTGTTTGCTAAGGGAGGCAGGTTACCCCAGCGCAGGCGGCAGTCTCGGCCCTTTCGGGGTCAGGGCTCCTTTCTTCCCCCTACCGTGGTGCCAGACGGGGGAGGGTGGTCTCCCTTACCGGGGCCCGAGGAGATTTCTGGGGAAGGGGCAGAGGACGTGGTTGCCCTGGCGCTTCCTTGGGCTCCAAGCTTAAGTCTTCTCCCAAGCCCCCTCAGGCATGAAGGGGCACCCTTACCCATCTGGGTGGGGGGACGGCTTCAGCACTTCTGGAGGCTTCATGTCTCAGACCGGTGGATTCAGGAGGTAGTGTCCTTCGGTTACAAGATAGATTTTGCTGACTGGCCGCCCCCAAGATTCATCAGATCCCGGATTTCTCGGGACCCTCTGTCATCTCAGGCTCTAGTTCTGGCGGTGCAAACCCTTCTGGAGCTGGGGGTCATCTGTCAGGTCCCCTTACGAGAAAGGGGCAAGGGCTTCTATTCCAACCTTTTACACCGTGCCCAAAAGAGATGGGTCAGTCAGGCCCATTCTGGACTTGAAGATCCTCAACAAATTTGTCAGTTGCAGGCGCTTTCGCATGGAAATTCTGCGCTCTGCCATCAGTTCCCTGCGTCCAGCAAAGATGCTTATCTTCATATTCCTGTGTTTCCAGGTCATCAAAAGTTCCTCAGGTTCGCTCTGGAGGATCAGCACTACCATTTTGTGGCATTGCCCTTCGGTCTCACTTCACCTCCCAGAGTGTTCACCAAGGTGCTGGCAGGAGTGATGTCTCTGCTCAGGTCTCAGGGCATCTGCCTGCTGCCCTACCTGGACGACATTCTCATCACTTCCCAGTCCCTACAACAGGCAGAGTTGGATACTCAGCTGGTAGTGTCCACTCTGGAGTCATTTGGCTGGGTGATCAACCATCCCAAGTCTTCCCTGTCTCCCTCCTTGGTGACTCCCTTCCTGGGAATGAATCTGGATACAGTTCAGGCAAGGATTTTTCTTCCTCAGCAGAAGATGGACAGTCTGATTGCGCAGGTTCAGTTCCTGCTATCTTGCCCTCATCCCTCCATCAGGCAGGGAATGCAGCTGGTGGACCTGATGGTGGCGTGCTTCGAGGCGGTCCCTTATGCTCAGTTCCACATGAGGCCTCTGCAACTCCACCTCTTGTCAGTATGGGACAAGGATACTGCGTCTCTGGACCAGGTCCTTGTGCTTTCCCCCCTAGTCAGGCGGTCCCTCTCGTGGTGGCTGGACACCAGGAACCTGTTGGTGGGCAGATCCTTTCTGGCCTCCTCCTGTGAGACTGTCACCACGGATGCCAGTCTGACAGGTTGGGGGGGTTTCTGGAAGTCCCTGCAGTTCCAAGGGCGGTGGGGCCCTCAGGAGGCCCACACACCTATCAACATTCTGGAACTGCGTTCGATCAGGTTGGTTCTGACTCATTTGACTCATCACCTTCGGGGCCTGCCTGTTCAGGTGCGCTCGGACAACCAGACGGCGGTTGCCTACATCAATCATCAGGGAGGGACCCGGAGCAAGAGGGCCCTCCAGGAAGTGTCTCTGTCCCAGGATCCTCTGGCCTTGGCCACGGATGCTCTAGCAATGTCATGGCAGGACTTTCAGCTCCTGTATGTCTTTCCTCCATTCCCCCTGTTGGGCAGGGATCTGCGCAAGATAGCTCAGAAGGGGGTGCCAGCAATACTGGTGGCCCCCAGGTGGCCAAGAAGAGTGTGGTTCGCAGACGTGCTGCAGCTGGCAGTAGATCAGTACGCTCTGCCGAGGGTGCCAGACCTGCTCACTCAGGGTCACTTACGCCATCCCAATTTACAAACTCTGGCTTTGACGGCCTGGCTGCTGAAACCTCCATCTTGATGGAGAAGGGGCTGTCTGCCTCTGTTGTTGATACCATGATTAAGGCTAGGAAGAAGTCTTCTTCTTCCATTCACTATAGGGTTTGGCGTGCCTACATTGACTGGTGTGAGTCTAAGTCTGTTCCCTGTCGTGTGTTCTCTATTCCCAGGATCCTGGAGTTCCTGCAGCATGGGTTGGAGCTAGGGCTCCAACTCAGTACTCTGAAGGGTCATGTCTCTGCCCTGGCTGTTTTCTTCCAGAGCTCCTTTGCCTAGCATTCTCTGTTCAGGACTTTTTTCAAGGGGGTTACACATGTGCGTCCCCCACGTAAGCCCATGTTGCCTGTTTGGGATTTGAACTTGGTCTTGTCTGCCTTGCAGGGTGCTCCCTTTGAACCTGTGCAGGAGGCTGCCCTGGCCATTCTTACACTCAAGGTTGTCTTCTTGGTGGCTATCACCTCTGTTAGGCATGTGTCTGAGTTGGCGGCACTTTCCATCCAGCCCCCCTACTTTGAGACACCAGGACAAGGTGGGGTTTCGCTTCAAGCCAGATTTTCTGCCTAAGGTTCTGTCTGCCTTTCATTTTAATCAGGACATTGTTCTTCCTTCCTTGTGCCCTAGTCCTAGTAATACTAAGGAGAGGGTCTTGCATTCTTTGGATGTGGTTAGGTGTCTGAAGTACTATCTGGTGGCTACTGCACCTTTCAGAAAAACTGATGCTCTTTTTGTGGTCCCTTCTGATCCCAGGAAGGGTTTGGCACCTGCCAAATGTACTATCAGCAAATGGATCCGTCAGGCTGTGATTTAGGCCTATTCTGCTAAGGGGAAGAATCCTCCCTTCCACCTTACTGCTCATTCCACTCGTGCTATTTTCAGCACCAGGCTTCTGTTGAACAAGTTTGCAAGGCTGCCACTTGGTCTTCTGTTCATACCTTTTCAAAGTTTTACAAGGTTGATGTTGGGGCCTCAGCTGATGCTGCTTTTGGCCGCAAGGTTCTGCAGATGGCAGTGGTCTGACCTGTCTGTTGTTACCTTTGGGGATCCCACCCTATTTTATGGACACTGCTATTGGATGTTCCAAATGTAAGTAATCTTATCTGGAGCAGGACGTACTGTATACTAAGAATAATGCAATTCTGTGATTACTCATCTGTAGAATTTATATTATGAGTATACAGTACGTCCTGCTTCATCCCACCCTTGGTTTTGCATTATCCTGGATCCCCTGTATGGTGATTGTTATCCTTGTTATAGTAACTAGTTGGTTCTGTTTTAATTCTTCCGGCTTCTCGTTAAAGTGGACCAACACCCAGGATTTTGACTATCCTGGGTTTTGGTCCACTTCAGGGGGGCACCCCGATTAGGGGTGCCCCGCTGTGTAAAACCCCCCAGAAACCCCCCAAAACTCACCTCACCACTCTCCCACGTAGCCACGGACAAGCGGGTGACAGCTGCGGACAAGACAGCGCGTCCGCCGCTGCCTCCCGCGCGCCCCTTTGACAGTGCGCCGATCAGGTGAGTTTTTGGGGGCTTTTGGGGGGGGGGTCCCTCACCGCGGGACATCCCGATCTCGGATGTCCCGCGGTGAGGGAGGTGATCGGCCCGGGAATCTTATAGATTTCCGGGCCGATCACCCCTGGGTGTTAGTCCACTTTAACTTCTTTTCAATGTTGGGGATTTGTGGGAGGTCACGGGTATTTGAGGGGCCGGAAGGAGCCAATTTCGCTGTCTCTGCAGTCCAGCACCATCTGGCGGAGTAATTCCCAAGTGTAAGTAATCTTATCTGGAGCAGGACGTACTGTATACTGATAATACTACAGGTGAGTAATCACAGAATTGTATTTTTTGTTTCCAATTCATTCCAGCCCGTCCAGAAGTAATCACGATTGGGTAGCTCCACCCCCAAGGGGGCGTTGACTGCAAAATCAGAGATGTGGCCTCTCCCGGCCCCCTATAAAGGCGGCTGCCTCTCAACCCAGGCCCCAGTTCTCTTCTTGCAGTTGATTGCACAGGTTCGCTTACACTCTCTCAGTATTTAGCAGCTGAGCGGGGCCCCCTAGCCTGTCGGACGGCTGCGGGACCCTATTTCCACGGATTCCTCTGACCCATCCTTGCCTCCCAGCTTTGGCTATTTACCAGGGATCCATGTACGGTAGGGTGAAATGCCGGGGTCTGGGGCGTTTTGGCAGAGCACATGGCTCTGGGCCGCAGGCTTTCTTACAAAAAGCAGGTCGACCGCAAGCATGTTATGGTGAGCCTGCTGGGAAACCACTGTATATGTTTTGTATATACCCTCCCCTCTCCCACATGCTTTATTGTTTTATGTGTTGTGCTGGTGCGTGCTTGGTGCTACTTACTTGGGGGAGCGGTGGAGAGCTCCATCGCCATAGCATGCTACGGCGAGGAGTGGTCCGCTGCTGCTCCTCCCACATACTTACCTTCCTCGCTCCATCTCCGTGCCGTGGGCAGGGGCGTGGGTCGCATGCGGGCTCCTCGTGGATCGGGGGGGGGGGTGGTGATGGCAGGTGGCGCCCCTACTAGGCCTCTCTGCTGATGGGCCGGGTGGAGTCACGAGTGGTGGCACACAGGCTGGCCATCGCTCCAGTGACGCTCCCCCGGCCGGAATCTGCTGGAAGTGCGCACTCTGCGTATTCCGGTGGCGCAGCCTACAGTATCCCTTGTGCATCGGCTGCTCCTCTTCTCCATAGCGCTGCTCAGGGCAGTCGTGAGTCCCTCTTCTTCCTGTCATTTCTTTTTAAAGGGGAAAAGGGGGAAATTATTATATCTTATGTAATATTTATGGTCATTGTTTGTTTACATGTACTTTGCTATAATGTGTTTATATGCTATGTATGACAATATGGGTCATATTGTAATTACTGTATTTTCCCTTTTTGATTTTAGACTGTGGGCTGAAGGTTGAGGGTTGTGGTTTCTCCCGGTCCCCATTGTTAAAAAAGGGGGATCGGCTAATAGGCTTAGGCCATTAGTGTCTATTAGCCTTTTACGAATATTTTATATTCAAAATCACCATAATGGAGGCATCAGGGGGATAGTGAGCCGGGCACTCCACTTGGCCAAGACAGGCTCTGCCCCTTGTGCAGACGGAATCCCCGGGCGGATTCAGCACAATTTGTTCAACTTGCGCCAGAGGCATTGTTTTGGACCATGAACGGGCGGTCGCTCCTGCCCCTAGTCCTGCGTTACCACCAGCCTCTCCGGATCGTCCGCTGCTGCAGTTAGCCTCTAGTGAAGGGGGAGCCAGCAAGGGGACACACGCTGATTTAGCGCACAGGCTGGCTAGCCTTGAGAAGCAGATCTCTTTGGCACCCCCTAAAAAGGCCTCGAGTAAGAAGCGGCATTTGGAGCCGGTTTACTCGGATGATGATTTACTTTTTATGATTCTTTGGGCTCCGCGAAGGAAGGTGAGTCGCCAGAAGACAGCATCTCTGGTTCCTCCTCTGATGAGGATTCCTTCCTTCCGGATGATACAGAAAGTTTGCTTTCTTCCGTTTTTGATACCTTGCACATTGTTCCTCCCAGAATGGCCATGAGGAAAAAGGGATTTGTTTTGTCCTGAAAGACAGCGGCGGGTTTTTCCAGAGCAGCCGCATTTTTCCAATATAATACTTAAGGAGTGGGAGAGGCCCAACAAGCTACCATCAGTTCCTAAGGGCCTGGATAGACGGTATCCTTTCCCTGCCGAGTTGATTAGGTTGTGGTCTCATCCTCCCGAGGTGGACCCTCCGGTTTCAGGTCTGTCCAACACCACAGTTATGCCGTCACCTGACAGTGCTTCTTTACGAGACCCTGCAGACAAACGCATGGATCAGTTGGCTTGCCATGCTTTTACCTTTGTTTGTTCCCTCTTACGGCCTGCGTGGGCCATGGCAATTGTTTCCCTAGCCACAAGGAAAAAGGTTAAACAGCTTGTGGCTAAGGCTAAATCTCGCAAACGGGCAGAGGAGTTTAAGGAGCTCAGGGCCTGTTTGGATTTCATCGGCTTTGTTGTCACTGCCATGGATGATGTGGTCAGGCTCGGTGCCAGAATTTTGGCCTTGCTTGTAGCATTACGCCGTTCGCTGTGGTTGAAGCAGTGGTCAGCTGATGAGGCCGCCAAAAAGTCCCTCACAAGTTTGCCCTTTGTGGGGGTCGGCTGTTCGGGGAGCGACTGGAACTTTTGGTTAAGGATGGTAAGCTCCCTCAGAAAAGAAAGCCTACTCGGCCCTTTCGGCACTCCTCTTCTTACGGGCCCTTTTGGCGGGGAAGTGGTTCTTCATTCTCCGTTGCCCGCAGAGATACCTGGGGCAGAGGTAGGTCCCGCAGCCGGCCCAACCCTGCCTGGGGAGCTAAGCCCAAACCCCAGCCAAGCCTACTCAGGCATGAGGGGCGCCCTCACCCGTACGGGTGGGGGATGGCTTCTGCTGTTTGCTCCAAACTGGAGACGTCACGTCTCGGATCTTTGGATTCAGGAGGTGGTGTCGTCCGGTTACAAGATAGAGCTGGCAGCCAGACCACCCACAAAATTTCTGTGTTCAAGGACATCCTGAAATCCGCTAAAAGCAGAGGCTTTGAGAGCATCTGTTCAGCACCTCCTGCGGATAGGGGTGATTTGCCATGTGCCCCGGCAGGAGCAGGGTCGGGGATTCTACTCCAACCTGTTCACGGTCCCCAAGAAGGACGAATCGCTGCGGCCGATCTTGGACCTAAGGGTTCTCAACTAATTTTATAAAGGTCAAACATTTCCGCATGGAGACATTGTGGTCGGCGGTGAGGTCGCTTCGGCCCGGCGACTTTATGACTACGTGGACATCAGGGACGTGTATCTGAACATCCCGATTTTTCAGGGACATCAAAAGTTTTTGAGGTTTGCACTGGAGGATCAGCATTACCCTTCAGGAGGCCAAGAGCGACACCCGGACTGTACTGTCATCCCTGGAAGCCTTCAGTAGGGTGATCAACTATCCCAAGTCGCATATCACGCCTTCAACAGTGAGATCCTTCCTGGGGATGACTCTAGACACGGGTCAAGTCAAGGTCTTTCTTGCCGCAGCAGAAAGTCTTGGGACTCCAGACGCAGGTACAGGCCTTGCTGGCTTGTCAACAGCGTCTAGGGATGAGATTGGTTGGCCTAATGGTGGCTTGCTTCGAGGCAGTGCCCTTTGCCCAATTCCACATGAGACCTCTACAGCTGAACCTGCCAACAAGCTGGGATCGGTCGTCGGAATCCCTGGAACTGCTGTCCCCCCCCGGCTAGGCAATCCCTCTTGTGGTGGTTGGATTCTCTGAACCTGCTGGTAGGCAAGTCCTTTCGGACTCCCCAATGGGAGATTGTTACCACGGATGCCAGTCTAACAGGCTGGGGAGGTATTTGGCAGACCCAGAAGATCCAGGTTCAGTGTGGTCCGAAAGAGAACCGGTTACCCATAAATCTCTTGGAACTAAGAGCAATTTGGTTGGTTCTACTACGTCTGATCCCGTATTTAAGAGGCCATGTGGTTCAGGTCCGCTCGGACAATCGGGACAGCTGTAGCCTACATCAACCACCAGGGCTCGGAGCATGAGATCCCTCAAGGAGGTAAGCCGGATTCTGAGTTGGGCAGAGGAGAATGTTCCCTGCATCTCGGCGGTTTACATCCCGGGGGTGGAGAACCAGGAGGCAGACTCCTCTCACCTGGGGGAATGGTCCCTCAGCAGGAAGGCTTTTCAAGCTCTGTGCCTCTACTGGGGTCAACCGGACGTGGATCTTTTTGCGTCCAGACACAATCTTAAGCTTACAAGGTTCGTGTCTCTCTCAAGAGACCCTCTGGCCATAACAACAGACGCCCTGACGATTCCTTGGACGGAGTTCAATCTTCTGTATGCTTTTCCTCCGTTTCCGCTCCTGGACCGAGTACTACGCAAGATAGTCCAGGAGGGGGTACCAACCATCCTGGTGGCTCCTCGTTGGCCAAGGAGGAGTTGGTCATAGTAATTGGACATAGTAAAGATGTCAATAGATCACTGCATCTTGCATGACGATCCGGAGCTTCTCACACAGGGATCGCTTCGGCACCCGAATTTACGGACGCTGGCTTTGACGGCCTGGCTGTTGAAATCTCCATCCTGACGGAGAAGGGGTTATCGCCCATGGTTATTCACACAATGATTCAGGCACGGAAGAGGTCTTCTTCCATGATATACTACAGAGTTTGGCAGGCCTATATCGTTTGGTGCGAGGCCAGGAACCTTCCTTGTCGGAAATATTCTGTTTCTAGAGTCCTTGAGTTCCTACAAAACGGTCTAGACTTGGGTCTCCAGCTGAGCACCCTCAAGGGTCAGGTCTCGGCCTTATCCATTTTTTCCAGAGGTCTATTGCCAATCATAGATTGATCAAGACTTTTTTCCAGGGGGTCACCCATGTCTGTCCTCCACGTAAATCTGTCGTAAAAATGTCCTGCATGTCTGTTTTTGGTGATTGAACCATTATTGCTCATAGGACACTAGTTATACAAGTTTTTGATTTGACGTTTTTGATTCGAGAGAGTACAAGCGGAGGCTATGTGAAGTAACATGGTCTTCTCTTTTTTGGACCTCCCGGCCTGCCTATTCTATTGAGTACTGCTTTTAAATTACTGGGGCCTGGGTTGAGAGGCAGCCGCCTTCATAGGAGGCCGGGAGGAGCCACATCTCTGATCTTGCAGTCAACGCCCCCTTGGGGGGGGGGCAATCGTGATTACTTCTGGACGGGCTGGAATGGATCGGAAATAAAGCAATTCTACAGGTGAGTATCACAGAATTGCCTTTTTTCTGCTTTGAGGGGTTTGTTATGGGGAAAAAAAGAAACCTGGAACATTGGGAGCTTTAGGGCTTTGTGGTCTATGTAGTTTAGCCCTCAGGAATATAAGGGATCAAGCCTACGCACTGGCAGGTATTTGTGATTTATTTATTATGACATCTCAAGCGGACCAAATCTATAAGACCCCAGGATAGGCTGATTCCCTCTGTTATCCTGGACTGCAATGGCCCACTTTGTGAAATCCCCTGGTTCGCCTGCAATGCTTACCTTTCCGCCAAGCCCACAACGCATGTGCGGCTGGCGGCGAGATCACTTGCATCGCTGTGCAGTGCACACACGCCACAACTGAATAGGCCGATGTGTGTGGGATTCTCTTCAGCTTATCCAGCTGCACCATAATAAGTGCGGCCAGAAAAGCCTGCGCATTCGCCATTGGACTGAGGCAAGATGAGTTTGCGTGACGAACGGCGGGGTTTCACAGGATAGTGATAATCCTAGGTTTTGGTCCACTTTAAACTGTCACCTTAATAAAGACACTTTTGATAAATATATCTGTCTATCCTCTTCCCCAAAGACACTATAGGATTTGCTAGCCGCTTACTTTAAAGCATACAAATACATTGATCCAGAAATTTGACAGTGTGATCCTCTGCAGTTCTTTGCTGTGTTTATGTTCCAATGCCAGCGCCAAATAAAGCATGCCTTTACTATTTCAGCTAGAGCCCTATTTGGGCTGATCATTCCCGCAGAGCTATAAAAATGATTGTAACTGCACTTTATTATGTTATTATTATTATTACTACTACTACGGCCTATCTCTAGTAAAGTGAGTTTAAAGTAGAGGTAATAATGCTGACAAGTGTCTGCACCCTGTGTGGAGAGATATAAGGCTTTCGAAGAAAGTGTCCCTTTTGGCATTTAAAACAGACATTCCAGCTCAGTGTAGGTGGACTTTAAAACACAGTTACAGCATTAAAATATATAAATATGAAATATGTTTCTATCTTTAATGTGACTACACTGAAGATATGATGTAAAGTAGTCAGTGTACAGCTTGTGTAAATTTGATGTGTCCCCAAAATAACTCAACACACATCCATTATGACTATCATGGGTTTTGATCCTTGCCCCCCGGGGCATCCCAATTTCAGATGCCCCAGCATTCATGTAAAACCCCCAGAAAAACTTGCCTTCTCCCGGACTTACTGCGCATGTGCATGCTCTTGTCCAACCAGAGCCATGCATGTTAATGCCCAGCAGTCAGTAGCAAAATCGTCCGCACCCCCAGAAGCTTAACTGAATGGCTGGGCATGGGAGTGCACCTGAGCTCAGGAAAGCAACTCCAGGTTGTTTAACTTGCTGATGGAGCTGCTGGGAAGAAAATTGTATTGCGGCACTTCGGAATGACCCTGTAATCTTTTTTAGATTCAAGGCCTGGTCATATTGGGCTTTGTTCTGCTTTAATTTCCCAGCACTGCCCTAACTCTCTTGGGCATAAAGTTCACCAGAACTTCACAGGCTGCCATTGGAATCCTCTTCCACACCTCCATGTTGACATCATGGAGCTGGTGTATGTTAGGGAGCTTTACTTTTACTCTTTTGGGGTGTCCTAGAGCTGGTTTAATGCTGTTACTGTTTTTCCCAATTATTTTAAGATTCACAGTATTTTAGGGCAGCATCGCACACCCTGGTCTTGGCATCCAGGGGGAAAATTTGATGTTTTGACCTGGGTGACACCATACATGGTAGCTGCAGAAGTTCCTGTTGTGGGGACTGTTACAGGTCCTGTTCCTTGGGGCTCATGCTAGTCCAGCAGCAGTTAGATCTGGCAGGTGAACTAAGGTGCTTGCAGTTCTCTTTTAAAGTGCAATAGACTTATTGGGGCCATCTTTTTATATTTCCCTAAATTGCGCAAGGGGGGTAATGCAGACCTAGTGAGTGCTTCGCCCCCCCCCCCCCCCCGGTTCCCCCAACTATTTTGGTTTATTGTTTCCCCTACGGTTCCAGCATGTGATATAGGCAGGCTGCTGTGCCTTGCCTGCACTTTACGAGTGTGATGAAACAGGCTTTTTGGGCACCGTTTTTTAAAAGCTTTTTCTGCCAGCCAGGGCTCACTACTTGCTAGCACTTCAACTGGACCTTCACCATGATTTATTGAAAAGCCCAAACACTTATAAAACGATTCCCCAGCATCTAAAATTAATATATTTTAAGTTTTTAGTCACGTACTTAGTATTCTTTCCCCCACTGGGCTGCAACTCTGTTCTGGACTCTAGGATACGGGCGTCGCCATCTTGACTCAGAAGCATCACACTTACTTAGGAGAGGAGAGTGGGATAAAGTACAGCGGGTCGGGTTATAGCTGTGCTTTGCTCAGAGCAGAGTTGTGATCAGGAAAAGGTCAGCAATCCCAGAATGCAGAGCAGCACAGTCAGAAGGCGCTTCCGGTTTGCAGGCTGCCTAATGTTCCATGAGCCGCCATCTTGGATGTTTAAAAGCTCATGCAGTAGATGCAGGTAGGATAATTTTTAATGTAAGCAATCTGTATGTACAGGGTGTGGGAAACATATAAGATATGCTCTTATTCAGGAGCTGATGCTCTGCCCAAGTTTCAGAGGGACATTACTTCATGGCCTGCACGCCCGCACTAGCTGGCCGGCTCCGCGCCTCTTCTGTCGTGGAGGCATCCACACTTCTGTTCCTGAAGCTGGCAAGGACAAGGTGTGCAGAGCCTCCACAGGTAGAAAGGTGGCTCTCAAATGCAAGTAAATGATGATTGTCTTTGTTTGATTCAGAGGAGGACCTCTTTGATTTCCAAGAATCTGAGGATCCCCTCTCTTTAGGGGGAAGCAGCTGAGCATGATTCTTCAGCTTTTCGTCCAGAAAAGGATGCCTCACTGGAACAACAGAGGGATACAGTTGATTTAAGAGCCATTCTGAATACTTTCAGTTCGAAAGAGACTCAAACTCTTGTCGCACCAGATGAAGAATCAGATGTGTATCAGGTAAGTTAGCTAAGTTTCCCTGAGGCCTTTCCAGATCAGCAACATTTTTCAGATCATGAGCAAGGAATAGGAGTAGCCACACAATGTCCCTTCGATTCCAAAAATCTGTTACCCATTCCCAGAGAAAGGTTTCCAAAAATGGGTTCAGTCGTCTGCAGTAGATGACCCTTATTGCCTGTCAGTACACTTCCTACTACCGACAGTACTTCCTTAAAGGATACTATTGATAGGAAATTGGATGTGTTTTGCTGTGGTTGGTGCAGTAATGCGGCCTACATTTGCCACTTCTCTGCTGAGTTTAGCAGGTAGAACCTGGGGGCACAGGGCAAGGGATCTCCAGAGGACCCCTGGGACGGACGCAGAGAAGTGGGAGATCTTGCACTATCTGATCAATTTGCTGGTGAGTGATGGAAGAGATTGGAGGAACCCTGCCCTCTCAGTAGCTTTACTTCCTGCTCTGTGGATCCTACGTCCAAGAAGACCCTTTCTGCTCTACCTTTTGTGGGTGCTCGCTTATTTGGGGAACAGCTTGAGGTCATGTATTAACATCACACTAAAAGATTACATGGCCATTTGTAAGTATTAAAACAAGGCATTAAAACATTTTTTTACATTAGAGGCTCATTTCTATAATCTCATGTAATCTCATTTTTTTCTTTCTATTTTAAATTGTTATTGCAGTATTTGTGCAGTATTTAGATATTATAAACAGCTAAACACATCATCCTCATTTTAAATCTAAAGTAGTTGTTTGGTATATTTTTAAGTGCTTTGTGATTTTGTAGAATACTCGTTTGAAATATGCATATGATGATAGATATTAATGTGAGATATGTATTTTGGTGTGGTGCTTAAAGTGGACCAACACCCACGGGTGATCGGCCCGATCACCTCCCTCCCCGCGGGACATCCGAGATCGGGATGTCCCGCGGGGTGAAACCCCCCCAAACACCCCAAACTCCTTACCTTATCTTCGGCGCCGCCGCCGCCTCCCTCGCGCCCCTCTAGACGTGCCCGCGCCGGCCGGTCAAGAGTGACGCGCGGGAGGCGGCTTGTCCGTCGGCGCTGGGAGCGGGGAGAGGTGAGTTTTTCGGGGGGTTCGGGGGGGTTTCACACAGCGGGGCACCCCGATCGGGGGTGCCCCACCGAAGTGGACCAAGACCCAGGATAGTCAAAATCCTGGGTGTTGGTCCACTTTAATGGCCTAGAGGTAGGAAAACGGCCTTGTGATCATAGGGTAGCAGGTTCGATTCCTGACCCACCACTCTGGGCACATGTGCAATTTACTACCCATTAGTGTGTAATTCACTTGTGCGTAGTCGCTCATTTACGTATGGGCAAAATGTGAAGTTGTGTGTGTAAGCACACAATGGCTAGTATCATGGCCGCTATTACTGATATAATTGGCAATATTAGCAGACAGTGGTGATGGAAATGGAGAGATAAAATATTGAATATGGAAATGGAGAAAGTGAACAGTCTTGCCAATATGACAGTATTAGACAATAGTTGCAAATGGAAGTAATGCCAGGCAATAGTAACCGTAAACTGTAGTATTAGACACTAGTAATGAAAGTAATGGGCAATAACATTAATAGTTACAGGTCTAAATAACAGTATACTGTAGTAATTGCAAATAGTTGATGGCTGAAATAGAATCTGACACTTTTTTTTTTTTAACTAAAATCTTAATCTGTGTACAAAGCATGTCTCCTGTTATAATGTAATGCCACTGAGGTCACTATACGTGTGTGTATATATATATATATATATATATATATATATATATATATATATATATATAAAATAATTTTTCTTTTTTTCTTCCGTCTGTTAATTTTTATTTAATCCATGCCTCTGACATCCCTTTAGAGGATTAACATGCTTGAAGCACGGACTAGATCATGTAGCATATGTTAATCATGGATTTCACTTATATTTAAAAACAGTAATGATAAATGTCTGTTGATTGACTTTATCCCCCCCCCCCCCCCCCGTGGCATATAAAGTAAGCACTGATTGTTTTTAATGCTGGGTAATGAAAGTGGATGCATGTGTCATTATGGTCTCTGCAGTCAGCCTGGATGCATCCTGCAGGCTTGTACCATTTTACTATTGGATTCTGTAAGACCCCTCCTAGATTGAACAACCTCTTGAAAGTTGAAAACAGTAAATGAATGCAAGACCTACAGCTATCCAGTACTATAACCTGTCTGTCTTGAAAAGAATTAGCAATATTTCCTTATTTTACTTGGCACAGCCACCAAGTACATAGAACTACTCAGCCCCTGTCCCTCATGGGAGCTTGGCGCATATAACCACACATGCATACTTAAAGGCACTTTTCAGGATAATCGAAAAACAAAAACTACTACTCTACTATTTCCCTCTACATCGGTTCTGTACCAAGCTTGGAGAATGGATCCCTTGGTGTCCTCATGCATTTCTCTGTTTTCTGTTGACTCTTGTCCATTACAATGAATAGAGCTGGATACTATTCATTGTAATAGAGAGGCTAGGTCAGATACACTCCAGCTGTCAAAATATAGGACTTATAATCATTCAGCCATAAGACATGTCTTAGAATCATCCAATTATCATTTATGTACCTACAGGTAGTTTAGAGGACCAAAATTGGACCTAAAGTCTAAAAAAATTGCTTGTCTTGCAGAAAGCCTTTTCTATGTGCATCCAAAATTAACAGTGTGAAATTCCCTGGCCTGTGCTGCATGGTATGTGGCAATAGCAAGATTACTTTACAGTGGAATCCCAACTTTACAGTGGAATCCCAATCCAGAGCACTCTGTGAATTGCTGCATATGTCGAGGGATCCTGGAACCAGATAAGTATGCAGCATGGACTAGGAGGTTTCAACTGGTGGGTCAGGTTTTAGGTCTGGCTTTGGTTCTCATTAAGGTTAATATTGGGTATGAAGCTGGTCACAGGTGTGGCTGTGAAAAACACTTTGTGCTATAGAGATAATACTTTGGTACATGCTGTATGGATCGAAGTGTGCTTTGGACAGGTTACCGTAATCTTGTGTAGTGAAACAAATAATTGAATGATGAAATGAAGTACCAGTCTGCTACAAGGTAGGTTAAAGGTCTGGTCAACAGTTACCCCCTTCCCCATTACAAAATGTAAAAGGCAGTGTTTAGGTATTTGAAATTCAGACTCCTTTACATTAAAGAGAAGAGTGTAGTCCAAAAACTGTTACCGTCATCCTTTTGTGTACTGCCCGTAGACGAATGTAATTCATAGTCCTGACTATGATGATGTATTTCTGTGAACGACTACAATGGCGCGTATTGCATGCTCATTAGTAAGGCCGGGATTAGATTGTGGTTTAATGAATCTTCTGTGTTCTGCCTGATGAGCTGTTGACTGGGGGAAAAAATAAGACTGAAGTAATAAAGCTTCAAATGTCTCTTGACTAATGAGGAAAGAATGGGCATTAAGTATTTATTGGATAGTAAAATGATAGGCTATTATGAAGTTTGCCTTAGGCTGAGAAGACCAGAAGGAAGCAAGTTTTTGTCCCTCTAGATGGAGGCCCTTTTCTTTGTCATTTGTCTGAGAAATGAGAAGAAAATGCCTTATTTTCCTACATACTGCAATGTAACCTATAGCGAGATCAGTTGCTTTAACCAACATCTACAAAGGAGATCAATCACAAACGAATATTAAAAATATGCAGATAGCAAAGGAAGGTTTAGTTATACAGCATAGTGTTGATTCAGCACCATGATCATTATTCTTAGTATACTGTACGTCCTGCTCCAAAGGTAATACTTACAATTGGGTTATCCTCCGCCAGATGGCGCTGTACTGCAGAGACATAGAAAACAGGCTCCTCCCGGCCCCTCAAATACCCGGGGACCTCCCACAAATCCCCAGAATTTCTCTGCAGTGCCACTGCGAAGGACAAGAATATGGCTTTCTCTTCTCGCAGGTGAGCGGGGCTATTAGCCTGCGGCCCTGTAGGACTATTCCCACCCATTCCACTAGCTATGAGCCTCCCAGCCTTGGCTGCGCTGGTCGGGTGACGGTAGGCAGCACCATGAGTGCTTAAGGAGCGCTGCCCCACCGCAGTCCCCCACCAAAGGGTAGGCGGTATAGGCTTATGGTGAGCCTCTATGGGATGCCCCTCCCGCACTATTGCCCCATGCCCCGTATATCGGTGGGTCCTATATAGATGGGCCGCCGTCCTCCCTCATTCTCTCTGTAGTCTTCGGGGGGAAAAAAAGGGGGGGGGTGTGCCTGTGTAACATTATATGTGTTTGTGTGCCTTTGACTTTATTCATGCTGTGTCAGCCGCCGCGCTGACTTGCTTTTTCTTTACTATTGTCATTGCCGCCGCCGCACGCTCTTTTTTTCATATTGTTTCGCGCTTGGTAACAGCGTTACCTCAGGCTCTCTCATGCCGTCATTGGCTGCTTGTCTGGCTTCGCGCTCTTCGGAGGGGGAGGGGCCTGGCTCTGGCGCACTCCGCGTTATGGCTCGCACTGGCCCGCCCCTCGAGGTATACCAACGCCATTTTGTCTGATTGTGGCCTCCTGTGTGACGGTCTCTACCTACCGCGGTCCGTAAGTGCCCTCGCGGGCGACTTTATTATCATGTTATATTGAATGTCTGCTTACGGCCCACTTTCATTGTGTCTTTCAGACGGGCGAATCCTTTGGCTTCTCCCGGCCCCTCTGTTAATTTTAACTTGTGTGGCCTAGTGTAATTACTCCCACTTCCCTAGCGGGTTATTGGGGCATCCAGGGTCGCTTTATAGCATTAATCCCTACTGGCATATTGTGCCTTGTAATCACCATATGGAGGCATCTCAGGATAATGTGACCGGGGTTCCTTCGGGACAAGCCCGGCTGTGTGTAGCTTGTGGGGTCTCACCTATTAGCGGTGACAACGCACAGGTCTGTGTACCTTGCGCCCAGCAGGTGCTAGCCGCAATCTGGCCTTCCTGTGGCTGGGCCTGCACCTCGTTTCACTTCACCTACTCCCCCAAGCCTGAGTCTCACTCCCCATGACTTGAATACAAGTGGGGACTCTCAGCCTGATGTGTCTGCTAGACTGGCTAGCGTCGAGAAGTTAATTGCTAATACCCTGGCGCGTAAGGCCACTGCAAAAAAGCGGCACTTAACACCTGATGTCACTCTTTTGCCTATAGAAACTGATGAGTTTTTGCATTTATGTGGCTATACCCCCTTGGACGAAGCTGTTCTCCGATTCGGGGTCATCTGGTGAGAGACCCAGGGGTCATGACTATTCTGGCTCTGACCCCTGGGCCCCGGATGATACTGACAGATTGCTGGCCCAGATTTTTGAGGTTCTGTCCATCTCTCCCACTGCTGTGGCTCCTAGGCAAAAGGGTGAGCTTTTTCATACAGCTAGATCACGTTTGGAATTTCCCGAGCAAGCTCATTTCAATAATCTCGTGCTTAAGGAGTGGGAACGTTCCAGTAGACTTCTTGGCGTATCTAAAAGTTGGGACAAAAATCCCTTTCCCGATGATGTGGTTAAGTGCTCCCGAGGTGGATGCCCCTATTCTAGGGTTGTCTAACACCTCTGTCATGCACTCCCCTGACTCTACTACCCTGCGGGATGCTGAGGACCGGCGCATTGACCGACTGGCATCCCATGCCTTTGCTATTGTGGGGACGGCGCTGCGCCCGGTCTGTGCCTTGGCCATTACATCCGTGGCTCTTAGGTCCCTGATCAGAAGTGTCCTTGATGGTGCCCCTGATAATTTGCCTCCTGATGTGTTTAATGCACTATCTAGCTGTGATGTCTTTGTAAATTTTGTCCTCTCTGCCTTGGATGACACCATTATAATGTGTGCCAGAACTTCTGCTCTGGTGGTTGCTATACGCCGCTCGGTTTGGCTGCGCCAGTGGGCTGCTGACAACGCTGCCAAAAAAGCCCTCACTGGTTTTCCCTTCAAAGGACTACGCCTGTTTGGGGACCGTCTGGACCTTTTTGCTAAAGGAGGTAGGTTGCCCCAGCGCAGGCGGCAGTCTCGGCCCTTTCGGGGTCAGGGCTCCTTTTCACCCCCCTACCGTGGTGCTAGACAAGGGAGGGGGTTTTGTTCACTGGGGCCCGAGGAGACTCCTGGGGTAGGAGCAGAGGACGTGGTCGTCCTGGCTCCTCCTGGGGTTCTAAGCCCAAGTCCGCTCCCAAGCCCCCTAAGGCATGATGGGGCACCCTCGCCCATCCGGGTGGGGGGACGGCTGCAGCACTTTGCTCACGTCTGGAGGCGTCATGTCTCTGGATTCAGGAGGTAGTGTCCTCCGGTTACAAGTTGGAGTTTGCTGTCCTGCCCCCCCCCAAGATTCATCAGATCCCCGATTCCTCAGTACCCTGTCTCAGCTCAGGATCTAGTTCAGGCTGTGCGAAGCCTCCTGGAGCTGGGGGTCATTTGCAAGGTCCGTTTAAGAGAAAGGGGCAAGGGCTTCTATTCCAACCTTTTCACCGTGCCCAAAAGAGATGGGTCAGTCAGGCCCATCCTGGATTTGAAGATCCTCAGCAAATTTGTCAGGAGCAGGCGCTTTCGCATGGAAACTCTGCGCTCTGCCATTAGTTCCCTGCGCCCAGGGGATTTCAAGATGCTTACCTTCACATTCCTGTGTTTCCAGGTCACCAAAGATTCCTCAGGTTCCCATTGGAAGATCAACACTACCAATTTGTGGCATTGCCCTTTGGTCTCACTTCAGCTCCCAGGGTGTTCACCAAGGTGCTGGCTGCGGTGATGTCTCTGATCAGGTCTCGGGGCATCCGCGTGCTGCCTTACCTGGACGACATTCTCATCACCTCCCAGTCTCTACATCAGGCATAGTTGGACACTCAGCTGGTGGTGTCCACCCTGGAGTCTTTCGGTTGGGTGATCAATCACCCCAAATCCTCTCTGTCTCCATCCTCGGTGACTCCATTCCTGGGAATGATTCTGGATACAGTTCAAGCAAGGATCTTCCTTCCTCAACAATAGGTGGACGCTCTGATTGCACAGGCCCGGTCCCTGCTATCGTGTCACCATCCCTCCATCAGGCAGGGAATGCAGCTGGTGGGCCTGATGGTGGCATGCTTCGAGGCGGTGCCTTATGCTCAGTTCCACTTGAGGCCTCTACAACTTCACCTTCTGTCAGTATGGGACAAGTGCCCAGCGTCCCTGGATGGGGTCTGTGTGCTTCCCCCCCGGTCAGGCGGTCCCTCTCGTGGTGGCTGGACTCCAGGAACCTGCTCGGGGGCAGATCCGAGACGGTCACCACGGATGCCAGTCTGTCGGGAGTGGGGGGATTCTGGAAGTCCCTGCGGTTCCAGGGGAGGTGGGGCCCTCAGGAGGCCCACACACCTATCAACATCTTGGAACTGAGGGCCATCAGGTTGGTTCTGGCTCAGTTGACCCATCACCTTCGGGGTCTGCCTGTTCAGGTGTGCTCGGACAACCGGACGGCAGTTGCCTACATCAATCATCAGGGAGGGACCCGGAGCAAGGGGGCCCTCCAGGAAGTATCTCTGATTCTGATTTGGGTGGAGGCCAATGTTCCATGCATATCAGCTGTGTACTTCCCGGGGGCAGAGAATCTCCTGGCAGACTCTCTGAGCAGGGGGGCCTCTCGTCAGGGAGAATGGTCCCTCTGCAACAGGGTTTTCCAATCCCTATGTCACCGTTGGAGCAGGACGTACTGTATACTAAGAATAATACAATTCTGTAATTACTCACCTGTAGAATTGGTATTATGAGTATACCAAGAAGAGTGGCCAAGAAGAGTGTGGTTCGCAGACGTGGTGCAGCTGGCAGTAGATCAGTACGTTCTACCCAGGGTGCCAGATCTGCTCACTCAGGGCCCCTTACGCCATCCCAATTTACAAACTCTGGCTTTGACGGCCTGGCTGCTGAAACCTCTATCTTGATGGAAAAAGGTTTGTCTGCCTCGGTGGTTGATACCATGGTAAAGGCTAGGAAGAAGTCTTCTTCTTCCATCTATTACAGGGTATGGTGTGCCTACATTGACGGGTGTGAATCTAAGTCTCTTCCTTGTCGTGTGTTTTCTGTTCCCAGGGTTCTGGAGTTCTTACAGCATGGTTTAGAGTTGGGGCTCCAACTCAGTACTCTGAAGGGTCAGGTTTCTGCCCTGTCTGTTTTCTTCCAGAAGTCTTTTGCTCAGCATCCTTTGATCAAGACTTTTTTCCAGGGGGTTACTCATGTGCGTCCTCCTCGTAAGCACATGGTGCCTGTTTGGGATTTAAACTTGGTTTTGTCTGCCTTGCAGGGTGCTCCCTTTGAACCTCTGCTGGACGCTGCTTTGGTCATTCTTACTCTCAAGGTTGTCTTTTTGGTGGCTATCACTTCTGTTAGGCGTGTGTCTGAGTTGGCGGCGCTTTCAATCCAGCCCCCCTACTATGAGAGACACCAGGACAAGGTGGTGTTCCACTTTAAACCAGATTTTCTGCCTAAGGTAGCCTGCTTTTCATTTGAATCAGGACATTCCTTGTGCCCTAATCCTAATCCTTGTGCTGCCTTCCTTGTGCCCTAATCCTAGTAATGCTAAGGAGAGGGTTTTGCATTCCTTGGATGTGGTTAGGTGTCTGAAGTACTACCTGGTGGCCACTGCGTCTTTCAGGAAAACTTATGCTCTTTTTGTGGTCCCTTCTGGTCCCAGGAAGGGTTTGGCTCCGGCCAAGTCTACTATTAGCAAGTGGATCCGTCAGGCTGTGATTCAGGCCTATTCTGCTAAGGGGAAGGAACCTACCTTCCGCCTTACTGCTCATTCTGCTTGTGCTATTGGTGCCTCTTGGGCTTTCCAGCACCAGGCTTCTGTTGAACAAGTTTGCAAGGCCGCAACTTGGTCTTCTGTTCATACCTTTTCAAAGTTTTACAAGGTTGATGTTAGGGCCTCAGCTGATGCTGCTTTTGGCCGCAGTGTTCTGCAGGCGGCAGTGGTGTAAGTATTACCTTTGGAGCAGGACGTACTGTATACTAAGAATAATACAATTCTATAATTACTCACCTGTAGAATTGGTATTATGAGTATACAGTACGTCCTGCTCCACCCCACCCTTGGTTTTGCATTATCTTGGTTCCCCTGTATGGTGATTGTTATCATTGTTATAGTTACCAGTTTGGGTGGTTAAATTCTCCCTGCTTCTCGTTCACTGCTTTTCAATGCTGGGGATTTGTGGGAGGTCCCTGGGTATTTGAGGGGCCGGGAGGAGCCTGTTTTCTATGTCTCAGCAGTACAGCGCCATCTGACGGAGGATAACCCAATTGTAAGTATTAGATTTGGAGCAGGACGTACTGTATACTCATAATATCAATTCTACAGGTGAGTAATCACAGAATTGTATTTTTTCTCATGTTTTTTGGAGAGAAAACTTTTTTATGATTTTTATTTTTTTTTAAGAAAAGGAAAAGCAAGGTTGACTGTAACTTCCTTGTCCCTTTTAGCCAGTCTGTGTTGAATTAATAGTTTATTGCTTATGCATGATGATGCCTTTAGCCAACTTCCAAGTCTTTGGGCAAAAATTAGCATGGTAAATGCTCGTTTTTCCCTACAAGTTTGCTCAGTAGACATGCCCTCAGAAATGGTCCTGTATTTGCAAACATCTAGCAGCTGGCTGGGTTGCTGCATTGATTGGGTGACAATTGTATCATTTTTTATTTGCAATTCCCGTGTTGAGGCAGTTAAACTGGATCTTAACCCTAAATAAGAGCCTATCTTGTATGTTTCCCTCACCCTGTACATACAGATTGATCACATCATAAATCATCCTATCTGCATCTAATGCATTTTCTGAGCCTTTAAACATCCAAGACGTCGGCCCGTGGAGTCTCAGGCTGCCTGCAGACAGGAAGTGTCTCCTGACTGTGCTGATCCCAGCTCTGCTCTGCCTGTGCAGAGCACAGCTATAACCTGCCACCCCTGCACTCCCCCCTCTCCCCCCCCCGCTCTTCATTAAATGATGCTTAAAGTCCGGTTTAATGCTCACAATCTGGGGATGCACCTTCCTGGGCAGTGTCTACCCTAACTTTTTCTGTCCTACCTGGCACTACCAAGAAACCTAGGTGCCAGAAGCTGCATATGTTGTGGGGTCCTAAGATACTAAGCTCTGCAGAGAGTTCTCTCTCAAGTCCTCTTTTGTTTCCTACCGGGGACCCCAAATAGAGCAACCGATGGCCCCTGGAACCAGGGTCCTTGTTAGGCTATGTACAGAATCTCACTGTCCTTATTGTACTGAGACGAGAATTCCTGATTAGGATAGTAAGGCCAGCCCATGACATGGTCAGTCGATGAATCTTGTTGATATCCTCTGATACCTTTCAGTTCTTTGAATTGTCTAGTTTACCTTTACCTACCCGGCAATACATTAGTATGGTCTCTAAGGGACTTCTGTGGGAAACAGGCCCCTACAAATGCAAACTTGTATTCTGGCTGCTAGTGAGTACATTGGGCTTTATGGCCTTCCTCCTCGTGCACATTTGGTGTCAGGTCTACCTGAAAACAATGCAGTCAATGACTATTTATGATCATTTATCAAGAAGACTAAGTTTACATCTGTGACACTGATGGTATATAGGAGGGTTTGAGACATCATATTTAATGGCCCCATTGTCATCTTTTAGGTAAACTTTAGTATATTATGTGCAACTGGCCAGCAGATAACAAACATTTTCAATGTCAGGACTTGCAAGCCCCATAAGTGAGCCCTTCTGGTCACATGTCAGGAGCTTGATGTGTATAAAGGTGCTTGCACACACATGCGACTAAAAGGTTTCACTTAAGGGGTTTGCAAGTCCTGATGTTGAAAACCTTTGTTAGCTGCTGGGTGCATGGTCCTTTAGATGTGCTGACAGGGGGCATCCAGGCGAACCAGCATCCCTGATCAGGATGCCAGGAGGGATGCAGGAACTCCATTATAAAATTACTGCTTACAGTGCCCAAATAACTATTGTTAGGGGAACTGATTTACAATAGTTTCTGCCTATTACTATACAATTTACTTTTTACATTGAAAATTACCTTTCTTTGATCGTTCCCTTATTTAGATGTAATAAAACTATAAAGTCCCCTCATGTTCCCTATTATTTCCTTGACTGTTATTACTTTCCCGTTTGCAACCAATGAACTAACCTGAAGCCCTATAATTTGTGTTTATGCAGAACCCTCTCCAGCCAATCCTGTCACTAGTTACTAAGTACAGTAAGTAAGCCCGGCTATGTGTTCGTGGGTCACTGAATTTAGAGAAGGGGTTTAACTTGTTCCTGTAGCTAGAAGAGCTGCTGATAGTATTTTTTTTAGCAGGTTTTGTTATATTTATTGGTTGTTTTTCGGAATGATAGGCGTGTTATCCTCCGTTTCAGTTATAGATCAGTTTTTTGTATATGTGCAATATCTGGGGATACATTTAGAGACCCATCTAACCTGGGACAGGGAAAGTCTGATGTTACTGATGGCTTCGGTTAGAGGTTGAGGTCACAGAGCCTTCAAAGGGAAATCTAGTTTTCAATAGATCATTCTGAGGCTTATTTTTTCTCCTTGTTTGGTGTAATAGATTTTCCAGTGGATGATATTTCAAAGCTGAAATATTCAGCAGTTCTGCCACCCACGTCTCTGTGCATCTCATTTAACTTTTTTTTTTACATGATCTGCTTCCTGTTATGGCTGTAATGAGCTCTTCGCTTTTTCACAGCGATGTGCACCCTCCTATTTTTCTCTTCATCTTCACTTTGTTAAATAGTCACTGTCTTGTTTTATTCTTAAACTAAACACTGTAATTTGTCTTCTAATGATAGCAAGTGTAATCTTGCCCAGTGCCGAACAGTTACATTTCTTTTCTTAAATTTTAGATATTGCCTGCAGTGTGCAATTGGTGATGATGATATATATATATATATATATATATATATATATATATATATATATATATAGTGATTTCTAAGATATACTCAGCACAGTATTTGCCTGAAGCTACCTTTGCTGCACATTTTATAGAAACCTAGAAGGTTCATGGCAGAAAAAGACCACATGGTCCACCCAGTCTGACCTTATATGACGCGAGGCAAAGTGTATCCCGTGAGCCCAGCTGATGCCCGAGCTTTAGGAATCACACAATGTGTTTTCCTAATCCGGGTCTGTTAACCCGCACAGTAGCTTGTAATGTAGCCGAAGGGCACAGATGTACGAGTTTGGATCAAAGAACCTGCGCAAGTTAAATTATATATTTTATATATAAAATCCATATCCTCAGGTGGTTGCCTAGCATTTAACCCTAAGCTGGGCGCTCCCAACGCCCCCTGGGAGGGGTTCTGCCCTCTCCCATGGAGGGGATACAGCTTATCTCTAGAACTTATTTTAGGCATAAAGTTTTTATTGGGAAGGTCATAGGGCCCTGGTTCTGGTGCTAAAGGATTGGGCCTGATGCTGTGCATCTGGAGGGTCCAAGAACTGGGAGTCGGGATAGATCAGAACTGGAGATCTCCATATCTCTGGTTCTGAGCTCATTACAGTAATGAGTAAAGTTACAGTACAGTAAATTACGATTTGATTCAGAGCCTGGTGAGAAAACTTTTTTAGGAGAGAAAACTGCCATTCACTTCCATTGTCTACCAGGTGTACATTTTCACCTGGATCTGAATCAGACCCAAAGTAGACAATGAAAGTGACAATTTTCTCCACCAAAAAAAGTGCTATCACCAGGCTCTGAATTGACCCCTATGCGTGAATGCATCTTTTCCTTCCAGTTTTGATGATGTATTGTATTTGGCCAGTGGCGAATGGCGGCACGGTTATTTCTGGTATCATGTTGGAGACAGGACGTCTGAAGGATCTCTTGCAAGTGGCCCTGTGAGGACTGTCACATTGGAAGAGGCATCCTGCCAGACCTCACTGTAGGAAGGTGTTAACTGACCTAACAAGGGGGTCTTTGTACTTGGGACTGCCTCGGTTTGCTCATCTCTCAGAGCAAGTGTCAATTTCTTCGGCCACATGGCAATTGCTTTTACTGAAAGGGCTTTGTTACAAGGGACATTTGTTAGAAGATGCATTTTGATGAAAAGGGGACCGGGACATAAAATATTATATTAGTAATGATTTTGCCCATATATGATAATCTTGTTTTGTATGTTTGTATACATATATATTGATTTTCCATTCATATAGTTTGTTTTAAGCATCTACTACTCTTTAAGTAAAACAATTGAAATACGTCCCTTTTTATATAAATTATACTTCTGTTCTGTTTATATGCTTAGACTTTACATCATTTTTGTAGCCATCCTGTTTGCCATCCTATTTAGTCAATTTCTTTTTTCTTCTGATCCATTCCAGACCCTCCTAATCCTTACACTTGAGATTACTTCCTGCCCGAAGGGTGTGACTGCAAGACAAAAAGGTGTGGCCCCTCCCGGCCCATAAGTAGCAGCTGCCTCTTAACTAAATCAGTTTCATTCAGTTGAGTTGACTGAAGGTTCTCTCTTAAGGATTGGCAGCCAGCGGGGGAATGCACCCTGTCGGCTTCCTGCACAGTCTTATTCCCACGGATCCCCCGGACCCATTTGCCTCCCACAGCTTTGCATTATAGGGGTCCGTGAAGGTAAGGTGAAGCGCCGGGGTCTTGGGCGCTTGCAGAGTGTATACGCTCTGGGCTGCAGGCTTTCCTTCAAAAGCACGTCAGCCGCAGGTTTTTGTCTGGTGTACCTGCTGAACAACTGTGTGTAATTTATATACTACCCACCCTTCTTCCCACATGTTTTTAGGTTTATTTTTAAAATTTTCTAATTTCGTGCCTTCGGCTTTAAGGGGCGTGTTTTTCTGTGGTGACATCATGTGGGGGGCGGAGCCGGTGCGGAAGCGCGATGCGGCTTTCCGGCTTTCATTCGCGCTCTCTCCGGCATTAAAGGAGGAGAGAGAGCGCGCTCTCTGCCGCCGAGACCTCAGGGAGACCTCGCTGCATACCCCTGCATGGAGGAGGTAGGTGGCATCGGACCCCCGACGTACGGCAGCAGCAGCAACGGGGGAGTGGCCATTTGCCGGGCTCCTTCGCAGACCATGCTGCGGCTTCTTGCTGCCCTTAGTCTTAGCAGCAGCTGCTCTGCTAGTTAGTTTAGTTAGTAGTGGGGGCGGGGTATGGCCATGGTCGGGCTCCTCCGCAGACCCCCACTGCTGTATCTTGCCCTAGCCCTAAGGGGATCTATGGGGGGGGGGCTCTTGAGCACTGGGCCACTCCAAGGCGTGGCAGGTGCACCCGAGGGTGCAGTATAGGTGTGGGCCCCTAAAGAATTCAACCCCTGCTCCCCTGGGTGCATTGTGTGGAGTTCGTGGTGTATGTGTGGTCGCCAGTTCTGAGGTCATTGGGCTGCTGCAGGGGTAAGTGGACGTCGATTGTATTATTATTATGATTATTATTATGTCTTTTTGTATTATAATCATTATGGCTGGTATTATGCTATTTAAAAAAAAAAAAAAAAGACATTTTTTAATAAGTTTTTCTCCTGTTTATTATTTAGATTGGGTAGAAGGATAATAGGGTTGTGGTTCCTCCCAGTCCTCCTGGGGATTGGTATAGGCTTAGGACCTTAGGTCTTTTTTGTAAAATTAAAAACACCATGACGGAGGCATGGGGGGATAGTGAGTCGGGCATCCCACTTGAGCAAGGTAGGCTCTGCCCTTTATGTAAGCAAAATCCCCTGGGTGGTTTCAGCACGGTTTGTTCCACTTGTGCCAGGAGAATTGGTTCAGACCATAATAGGACGGTTGCTCCTGTATCTTAAATTTGGTTTCTTCTGAAGCTCAGCCTCCTCAGGTAGCCCCTAGAGAAGGGGAAGGCAGTGGAGCGCAGGCTGATTTTGCACACAGGTTGGATAACCTGGAAAGACAGCTCTATTTGGCTGTCCCTAAGAAGGCTGCCAATAAGAAGAGGCATTTGGAGCCTGCTTATGATGAAGAGGATTTATTTGCCTCTTTTGGTTCTGAGGAGGAGGAAGAGATTGATGAACCACTCTCAGAATGTGAGTTACGCTCCTGTGAGGAGGACAGTAATTCTTATTTTCTTCTGATGAAGATCCCCTACTCTCAGACGAAACAGAGAGTTTACTTTCTTCTGTTTTCGAAACTTTAAACATTACCCCTCCTAAGGTGGCGAAGAGGGGGAAGGGTGACCTATTTAGGCCTGTGAGACAGAGGCAGGTGTTTCCGGAGCGATCGCATTTCTCCAGGATGGTGTTAAAGGAATGGGAAAATACTAACAAGTTGCCTGCTGTCCCTAGGATCCTAGATTCAAGGTATCCTTTTCCTTCTGATATGATAGTTATGGTCATTTCCACCTGAGGTGGACTCTCCTGTGTCAGGACTGTCCAACACTACTATCATGCCGTCTGCTACTAACGCTTCTTTAAGAGATCCTACAGAGAGACGAATGGATCAGCTGGCTCGCCATGGTAGGTTCACTGTTACGCCCTGTTTGTGCCATGGCTATCGTTTCTTTGGCATCAAGGAAGAAGGTAAAGCAGCTTATGGCCAGGGCTAAGTCTCTCAGACATGCTCAAGAGTCCAAGGAATTTAGAGCTTGCTTGAATTTTAACACCTTTGCTATCACTGCTATGGATGATGTGGTCAGGCTAGGTGCCAAAACCTCTGCCCCTGGGGCAGAGGCAGGGTCCGTAATAGGGCTGGTGGTGCCTGGAGAAGCAGGCCTAAGCCTCCAGCCAAGTCCACCCAGGCATGAAGAGGCGCCCTCACCCGGGCGGGTGGGGGGACGGCTCTTGCAGTTTGCTCCAATCTGGAGACACCACGTGGCGGATCTTTGGATTCAGAAGGTGGTGTCGTCAGGCTACAAGATCGAGTAGCAGCCAGACCGCCCACAAGGTTCCTTTGGTCAGGGGCATCCCAGAACCAGTTAAAGGCAGATGCCCTGAGAGCCTCTGTTCTGCATCTTCTTCAGAAAGGGGTAATTTGTAAGGTACCCCTTCAGGAAGAAGGTCAGGGGTTTTACTCCAACCTGTTCACGATCCCCAAGAAGGATGGATCGGTGCGTCCTATTTTAGACAAACAAATTCAACAAATTCATCCGGGTGAGACATTTCTGCATGGAAACTTCGAGATCAGCAGTAAGATCGATTCAGCCCGGAGAACTTATGACCACAGTAGACATAAGGGACGCATATCTGCACATCCCGATTATTCCAAGTGTGACATACACTCCGCTTCCATACTTCTTGACAGTTGGGTTATTCTCCAGTAGAGGGCGAACTTCTGCAGAGATGAATGCAAAAAAAGAAGCCCCTCCCGGTCCATAACTACCTGGGAGCTCCCACTAATTCCCCAGTTGTCTTCTCTGCAGGGAGCGAGCAAGACAGAAGATGAAGGCTTCTCTTACTTGCAGGTAGGCCGCCCAGCCATTTTTTTTTTCCCTATTGCTGCCAGGACCCTCCTATAGCGTCCCTGTATTGAGCCTCCCAGCTTCGGGTCCTGGTAAAGGTAGGAGCACCCTATGGGTGCAGTAGGAGCACCGCTCCACCGTGAGACCCCACCATGGGGTAGGCGGTTATCCAGGTTTTGGTGATCCTGGTGTGGGATTCCCCGTCTCGCTAGGCTTAGGGCCGGATTCTGGCAGGGTTCCCCCCTTTCCGGGTCCCTTACTCTCCTCCGGGGGGGGGGGGGGGGGGGGGGGGTTGGAGCTGGCTACCTGACCTTATATTGTGTGTGTGTTTTACATTGTATATGTGTGTGTGTGTTTAACGTTCAGCCCGCATGCACGCTCTCGTGCGGCGGCGGGCCGGTTCTCTTATGGTCGGCTCCGCGGCCATATTGGCCGGGCAGCGCGACCTTCTACTTCACTCACCCCTTGGCTTCGTCGGCCGGCTACAACCCTATCGGCTGGAAGCGCGGCTTGGATGTGATTCCCGAGTCGGAAGGGGGCGGGGCCATGTGCTGGCGCGCTCCGCGCTGGCCCGCCTCCTTCACCCTTTCCACGAAGGTACACCATCTTCAGCACCGTGAGTGCCCCATACTGGGCTCCCTTAGCTGGTTACTTCAGCTTATGCACCTTATTGCGGTTCATGTCGCCGGGCGTTATTTGTGCCTGTGGAGCTACATACATCTGGGGGACATGTGTGTATATATATATATATATATATATATATATATATATATATATAATTGTGTGTGTCTATATGCCCTTTATTTACTCTGTATGGCTGCTCGGTGGTATATACGTATTAATTATATAGTCATATACCTGTATATGTATATTTCGGTTGTGTGACTGTAATATAAAATGCTAGGGCATCCCTTACTATGCTCTGCTCTTATGTGGCTTATTTTGTGTTACAGGTGTCCCCGTATAAGTGCACTTTAAGGGGTCCCTCCTGGTCCTGGGGTCCCTAGATATAAATATTGTCCACCCAAAAAATCCTCCCACCGGGACTTTTAAGGGGCATCCCGGGTTGCTTATGCGTAATCCCCTACGGTCTGGCGACTGACCACAAAAATTCACCATATGGAGGCTCTGCAGGATACCAGGCCCGGGATCCCTTCGGGACAATCCGGGCCATGTGTGGGATGTGGGGTATCCCTTATGGGGGATAATGTGCTGATCTGCATACCATGCGCAGAAAAGGCCATAACGCGGCAGTCGGTTACCCAGCCTTCTAGGTCGGCTCCTCCCGCTTCATCGCCTTCCCCTCCCCACCTGATCCGTACCCCAAGTGACATTGGCACTAGTGGGGAGTCGCTTTCTCATGTTTGGGCTAGGTTGGGCAGCATAGAGAAAATGATTGCTAGCACGGTGGGCAAGATGCCCCAGGCTAAAAAGAGACAGTTGTCTTCGGCCCAGCCCTTGTGGGACACTGACGATGTGTCCGCTGAATATGGTCAGCCTGGGAGTTCCAATGTCGGGCAGGCGCTGGGGGATGCTGTTGATACGGCCACGGTTTTGTCACATTTATTGGAGGTGTTGGATATTGATCCACCTGAGGCGCCCCCGCTTAATAAGAGGGAATTTTTTGGGGCCTACAAGCCCCGTCTGGAATTCCCTACCCAGGGTCATTTTGATGCGCTGATTCTTAGGGAATGGGAGAGGCCCATTCGGCTCCCTGGTGTGCCTCAGGGATGGGATAAGAAGTATCCCTTTCCGGTAGAGGTGGTCAAGCGCTGGTCTTCTCCTCCCGAGGTCGACGCGCCTGTGTTAGGTTTGACCAACTCTTCTGTACTGAACACCCCTGACGCCTCCTCCCTAAAGGATGGCGAGGACAAGCGCCTTGATCAGATGGCGTGCCATGCATTTGCCAACGTGGGCTCGGCTCGGTTAGTACATCTGCCCTGGTGTCGCTTGCTACCAGGTCTCTTATCAGGGACTGGCTGAATAACGCTCAGCTGGACCCAGCTAGCGCTGAGTTCGCTATACTTAAGAAGTGCGAATTGTTCATGGATTTTGTCATGACTGCGATGGAAGACTCCATTGTCGTGTGTAGTAGGACGTCAGCCTTGCTGGTGGCCATGCGCAGACTGGTCTGGCTCCGTCAGTGGACAGCGGACGTTGGAGCCAAGAAGTCTCTCACAGATCTCCCCTTCTTGGGTGCGCGGCTGTTTGGAGATAAATTGGATGCTGTGGCTAAAGGCGGTAAGTTACCTCAGCGGAGGAAGCAGCGCCGCCCCTTTCGGGGGGCGGGCTCGTTCACTCCTTCCTTTCGAGGGGCCAGAGCGTCTAGGGGTCTGGCCTTCTCGGGGGTCAGGGGCTCGTCCTGGAACAGAGGCAGAGGTCGGGCACGTCCCGTGGCTGCCTGAGGTTCCAAGCCCAAGCCTGCCATTAAACCGGCTCAGCAATGAAGGGGCGCCCTCACCCGTAAGGGTGGGGGGATGGCTGCGGCTCTTCTTCCGGGTCTGTGCCCGGGAGGTCACAGACAATTGGATCTTGGAAGTGGTCTCCTCCCGGTATAAACTGGAGTTCGAGTACTGGCCGCCCCCAAGATTCTTAAGGTCTCGGGTGCCCTCGGACCCTCAGGCTGCACAGGGGCCCCTGTTGGCAGTAAAAAGCCTTCTGGACATGGGGGTTATATGCCCGGTGCCTCCATTGGAAAGAGGCAGGGGTTACTACTCCAACCTTTTCACGGTTCCCAAAAAAGGAGGGTTCGGTGAGACCCATTCTAGATTTCAAGGTTCTCAACAGGTTTATCAGAGCCAAAAAGTTCTGCATGGAGATTCCTCCGGTTTGCGGTGGGGGATCAACATTATCAATTCGTAGCTCTTCCCTTCGGTCTGACCTCGGCACCGAGGGTCTTCACCAAGGTTTTGGTGGGCGTAATGGCTCTGCTCAGATCTCAGGGCATTTGCATTGTGCCTTATGTGGACTATCTGTTGATTTCTTCTTCTTCCCTGGGTGGGTGGGTGATCAACCGCACCAAGTCTTCTTTCTCCCCGTCTCGAGTGATTTCATTTCTGGGCATGAATCTGGATACCAGTCGGGCCAGAGTGTTTCTGCCCCAGACCAAGGTGCAGGGGATTCAGGACCTGATCCGTCTTCTTCTGGCCAGTCCTTGTCCCTCTATCCGACAGGAGACGAAACTGGTGGGCCTGATGGTGTCCTCCTTCGAGGCGGTGCCGTTTGCACAATTTCACATGAGATCTCTTCAACTTCTCCTATTGAAGTATTGGGACAGGAGCCCACAGTCATTGGATCAACCTTTCAAGATGTCTCCCAGGGTTCGGCAGTCATTGCGGTGGTGGCTGGACTCGAGCAATCTAGTGAAGGGCAGATCCTTTCTGGTCCCTTGTTGGGAGACGGTTACCACGGATGCCAGCCTGTCAGGCTGGGGAGGTTATTGGAAGAGTCATCAGTTCAGCGGGGTGTGGGGTCCCCAGGAGGCTCACACCCCCATCAATGTATTGGAGCTCCGAGCCATTCGTCTGGTTCTGGCTCGGTTAACCCCACAGTTACGGGGTACACCCGAACGGCAGTGGCCTACATAAATCACCAAGGAGGGACTCGCAGCAGGAGTGCACTCAGGGAAGTCTCTCTGATCCTGCGCTGGGCAGAGAGCAATGTTCCTTGCCTTTCGGCAGTCTACATTCCTGGGGTGGAGAATACGGAGACGGATTTCCTGAGCAGGGCGTCCTCTCGCCACGGAGAGTGGTCTCTCAACCCCGAGGTCTTTCTGGATCTTTGCCGCAAGTGGGGTACTCCGGAGGTGGATCTCTTTGCCTCGAGGCACAATCACAAGCTTCCGGCATTTGTGTCTCTTTCTCAAGATCCCCTGGCCTTGGCAGTGGATGCCTTGTCTCTGGCATGGAAGGACCTGGGTTTTCTGTACCTGTTTCCACCTGTCTCCATGCTGGGCAGGGTAGTTCGCAAGCTGGTTCTAGAAGGGGCACCAGCGATTCTGGTGGCTCCAAGGTGGCCAAGAAGGGTTTGGTATGCAGACGCCGTAAGGATGGCCGTAGACCAGTGCCGGCTTCCCTTGATGCCGGACCTGCTATCCCAGGGTCATCTACTTTACCCCAATTTACAAACGCTGGCTTTGACGGCCTGGCTGCTGAAACCTTCATCTTGAAAGAGGAAGGTTTGTCTGAGGCGGTCATTCAGACCCTGATTAGGGCTAGGAAGCGGTCCTCTTCTGGCATTTACTATAGGACTTGGAGGTCCTATATTGATTGGTGTGAGGCTAGGACCTTGCCTTGCAGGGTTTTTTCTGTACCCAGGATTTTGGAGTTTCTTCAGCATAATCTGGACCTTGGGTTCCAGCTTAGTACTGTCGGTTTTCTTCCAGAGGTCTTTTGCTTTACACCCTCTGGTTAAGACTTTTTTCCAAGGGGTGGTGCATGTGCGGCCCCCTCGAAAAGCTGTAGTTCCTGTTTGGGATTTGAATTTGGTTCTTTCGCCTCTGCAGGGTCCGCCTTTTGAGCCGCTACATGATATTGCTCTTTCGGTTCTCACTCAGAAGGTTGCCTTCTTGGTGGCGATTACCTCGGTTCGGCGTGTCTGAGTTGGCGGCTCTGTCGATTCAGGAGGATAAGGTGGTTTTTCGTTTTAAACCAGATTTCCTTCCTAAGATGGTGTCTGCTTTCCACCTCAATCAGGATATTGTTCTCCCTTCCTTGTGTCCTAAGCCTAAGAATGACAAGCAGAGGGTTTTGCACAATTTGAACGTTGTTCGCGGTGTGAAGTACTATTTGGTGACTACTTCTTCCTTCCGCAAGACGGACGCTTTTTTCGTGGTGCCCTGCGGGCCCAGGAAGGGTTTGGCACCTGCTAAGTCTACGATTAGCAAATGGATTCGTCAGGCCATTGTTGGGGCCTATTCTGCTAAGGGGAGGACTCCCCCTTTTAGGGTCTCTGCACACTCTACTTGTGCTTTTGGTGCATCCTTGGCTTTTCAGCACCAGGCTTCTGTTGAACAAGTTTGTAAGGCTGCTACTTGGTCTCCTGTTCATACCTTTTCCAAGTTTTACAAGGTTGATGTGCGGGCTTCAGCGGATGCTGTTTTTGGCCGCAAGGTTCTGCAAGCTGCAGTGGTTTGAGTTGGTGCATTCTTTACTGTTTATGGTTCCCACCCTTGACGGACACTGCTCATGGATGTCCCAACTGTCAAGAAGTATGGAAGCGGAGTGTATGTCACACTTGGAATAATACCGTTTTGTGATTACTCACCTTTAAAACGGATATTTTAAGTGTGACATACACTCCGCTTCACCCACCCTGTTTGGTATTCTGGATCCTTTATATGGTGAACCATTGTTTTTTGTTAATATTGTTATAATTGGTTCTTCCTGGTCCCTTTACTGCTATCTTACACTGGGGAATTAGTGGGAGGTCCCAGGTAGTTATGGACCGGGAGGGGCTTCTTTTTTTGCATTTATCTCTGCAGAAGTTCGCCCTCTACTGGAGAATAACCCAACTGTCAAGAAGTATGGAAGCGGAGTGTATGTCACACTTATAATATCCGTTTTAAAGGTGAGTAATCACAAAACGGTATTTTTCCGGGACATCAGAAATTTTTAAGGTTTGCCCTGGAAGGCCAACATTTCCAGTTTGTGGCTCTTCCCTTCGGCATATCCTCGGCTCCAAGGGTGTTCACCAAGGTTTTGGCAGGTCTCATGGCCATCCTGAGGGGCCAGGGGATTTGCATAATCCCATACCTGGACGATCTGTTGATCTCTGCCCGGTCCCTTCAGGAGATCGAGAAAGACACGCAGACTGTGTTGTCAACCCTAGAGAGGTTTGGCTGGGTGATCAATTATCCAAAGTCACATATCACCTCATCGTCAGTAAGGTCTTTTTTTGGGAATGACTCTGGACACGGTTCAGGTCAGAGTTTTTCTCCCGGAGCTGAAGGTTCTGCTACTCCGGAGCCAGATAGAGACCTTGCTAGCTTGTCAGCAGCCAACAATTCGGCTAGGGATGAGACTAGTAGGCCTTATGGTGGCCTGCTTCGAAGCAGTGCCTTTTGCCCAGTTTCACATGAGTTAAATCTGTTGTCAAGCTGGGATTGGGCCCCGCAATCTCTGGATCAGTCGTTTGTTCTGAAACCCTCAGACAGGCAATCTCTACTGTGGTGATTGGATCCTCTACACCTATTAATAGGCAGGTTCTTTCTGACACCTCAGTGGCAAATCATTTCCACGGATGCATCTGGCAGACCCAGAAGATCCAGGGGCAGTGGGGTCCGAAGGAGAATCGGCTTCCCATAAATCTCTTGAAGTTAAGAGCAGTTTTGCTAGTGCTCCAGCATCTGACCCCCAGTTTAAAGGGGCAGGCTGTCCAGGTCCAGTCAGACAATCGGACGGCGGTAGCCTATATCAACCATCAGGGGGGTACTCTGAGCAAGAGGGCCCTAAGGGAAGTAAGCCGGATTCTGGTTTGGGCAGAGGAGAATGTTCCTGCATCTCGGCGGTTTACATCCCGGGGGTAGAGAACCAGGAGGCAGACTCCTTGAGCAGGGGGTCTCTGCGTCGGAGAGAATGGTCTCTCAGTCAGAAGATCTTTCAAGCCCTTTGCCTTCGCTGGGGTTGTCCAGAGGTGGATCTCTTTGCGTCCAGACACAATCACAAACGGCCGAGGTTTATGTCTCTTTCGAGAGACCCTCTGGCCATAGCAATGGACGCTCTGACGACCCCATGGACAAGGTTCAATTTCCTGTATGCATTTCCTCCGCTCCCACTCCTGAGTCGTGTACTAAGGAAAGTAGCTCAAGAGGGGCTACCAACCATCCTGGTGGCTCCTCGCTGGCCAAGGAGAAGCTGGTTTTCAGACATAGTAAGGATGTCAGTAGACCATTGGCGCCTGCCAGACGATCCAGAACTTCTCACACAGGGGTCTCTTCGACACCCGAATTTACAGTTGCTGGCTTTGACGGCCTGGCTATTGAAACCTCGATCTTGTAAGAGAGGGGTTTATCGGCCAAGGTTATTCATACCATGATTCAGGCCCGGAAGAAGACCTCTTCCAAGATATACTACAGGGTCTGGCGGGCGTTCATCGACTGGTGTGAGTCCAGGAAGTTTTCATGCAGAGATAGAAGATAGAAGATATTCTGTTTCTAGAATTTTAGAATTTCTGCAGAATGGTTTAGAGTTGGGTCTCCAATTTAGCACCCTCAAGGGGCATGTTTCGGCCTTATCTATTTTTTTCCAGAAGTCTATCGCTAACAATAGACTCATTAGAACTTTCAGGGAGTCACTCATGTCCGACCACCGCGCAAGCCTATTTTACCGGTGCGGGACTTAAATCTGGTGCTATCTGCTCTCAAGGGGGCTCCCTTTGAACCTTTGATTGACGCTCCATTGAGTATTTTGACGCTCAAGGTGATATTCTTGGTGGCAATCACCTCTGTGCGGCGAGTTTCCGAATTAGCCGCTTTATGTAGTTACACAGAGACAAGGTAGTTTTTCGGTTTAAGCCTGATTTTCTACCTAAGGTTGTTTCTCCTTTTCACCTTAATGAGGAAGTAGTTCTACCTTTCTTATGCCCAGTTGCGGCTAATGCTAAGGAAAGGGCTCTTCGTTCTTTGGATGTAGTCAGAGCCATAAGATATTACATGGCGGCTACAGAATCCTTCCGGAAGTCGGATATTCTTTTTGTTATATCAGAAGGCGCTAGAAAGGGGCTTCCACCTGCTAAATCCACTGTCAGTAAGTCTATTAGACAGGCAGTGGTAAGAGCCTACTCGGCCATGGGGAAAGAACGGAACCCCCTTTTTGGATCACGGCCCATTCCACTAAGGCCATTGGTGCTTCTTGGGCTTTTCAGCATCAGGCTTCAGTGGAACAAGTTTGTAAATCTGCCACCTGGTCTTTGGTTCATACATTTACCAAATTCTACAAGGTAGATGTTAGGGCCTCAGCTGACGCTGTGGTTGGTCGAAAGGTTCTTCAGGCGGTAGTGAAATAAACTACCTGCTGTTTCGCGCTGTGGATCCCGCCCATAGATGGCACTGCTTTTGGAGATCCCAAGTGTAAGGATTAGGAGGGTCTGGAATGGATCAGAAGAAAAAACACAATTCTGTGATACTCACCTGTAGAAATGGTTTTTCTGGGGATCCATTCCAGACCCTCTGGCCCACCCTTTTTGGGTCATGATATATCTTTTGATGTCTTTTTGATGGTGTTTAGTCCATTTATTATTTCATTGGCTTGGAAAAAAAAAAAAAAGAGAAAGTATATTTTGAGAGAGATCAAGCGGAGTTCGGTGTGAGGTAACGTTGTCTCCTATAATGGGGCCTCCCGGCCTGCCTCTGGGTATATGATTTACTGCTTTTTAAGTACTGGTTTAGTTAAGAGGCAGCTGCTACTTATGGGCCGGGAGGGGCCACACCTTTTTGTCCTGCAGTCACACCCTTCGGGCAGGAAGTAATCCCAAGTGTAAGGATTAGGAGGGTCTGGAATGGATCCCCAGAAAAAACAATTCTACAGGTGAGTGTCACAGAATTGTGTTTTTGTAGGTGATACAGAATTCCAGGTGTGGTCTAACATGCAAGCATCCTGCTTTCTTTTCCCATTGCCTGGCTGCATTCCCCACTCATTCTTTAGCCGTCAGAAATATTTAACCTAAGACTCTTATTTTTTTAGGTCCGTTTTAACATAGAACTGCCCATATACTCATTCTCCCCAATATGTTCTTAAAGGAGGACCAATGGTCCAGTGTAGCACCAGTGGCATCTCCTGTGTTGGATCCTTGCTTCTCTCTTGTGTACACAGAGCTAAAGAATCCATTTAACAGCTCTGCCTTCTATTCATCCCCAGTGACTAATTTCCCATTATCATTAATTTGGGCACCTACCTGTTCTGATTTAGTTTTAGGCTTGATGGGGGTTTTATTCAGTTTGGGTGTATAAAAGTCTATATATATATATATATATATATATATATATATAATGTATTATATACTCTAGGGCTGGGACAACCCGACTAGGAGATGTGTGCATGCGCTGTTGGATCGAGGGAACAGGGGGGAAACTAATGATTGATTTCAAATCCTTGGCAAGCCACACATGGTGCTGCTACCCCGTTTTCCTGAAAATAAGACATGTTTTAATGTTTGCTTCAAAAGATGTGTTAGGTCGTAATTTAAGGTGATCTCTTATTATTTTCCCATAAAAAAGAATCTACGTTATGTGCTGTCAGGTTTCTTGGTGTTCCAGCTGCTCTCTTCTGATTTCCACTGCACCTAAAGGGGCTCTGTAGGCAGCTCACCTCCTAATGGCTGCCCTCTCTATTCCTGTCAGCATGCAGCTGCTCCTGGAAGTAGAAACAAGGCAAAGAGTAATGGCACATCCCCTGATCTCTCGTCTTCCACCCTTGTGCCCCTAATTAGCATATGCATAGTTTTGCCTACTTAGCGTTTCAATCGATGGCACGTCTAATTAGCATTTGAATTGTGTGTTTGTGGCTGTGATTAGGTAAAACATTCACAGCATTGGAACAAGACAATAGAGCCTTCACCCTCCTTTCACCGTTGATTTTACTATTCACATCAGACTGTGGATACACACTGGTGTGTATAATGTATAAATTAATTCTAACACTAGCAACAGAGAGAGAGAGGGAGCAGCACAGCCAGGGTGTTTGAAAGATAATATCGGGCTCTTACAGACCCACCTATTATGTTGATTATTATTCAGCATCACAGCCAAGGGCCACGCCCTTGGTTCAGAAAATAAATCATATGGTCAAACTGTAAACCATTTCTCGGCCATTTCTTCTTCAATTTAAAAATGGAAAACCATTTAGGACAACGCCAAATGTAGCCCGACACAATGGTCTAACAATTGCCTTTGCCTACTTTATCACTTTAAGTGCAGCAGTGCGCTCTCCCGGTGACTGGAAGCAGCCACAACACTCTATTATATGTTTGGAAGTAAAGCGACTTCCACTTGGAAGTATGAGCCTTCCACTTGCCAATCCTTATTTTTTTTTTTGTGTCTTTTGAGTTCAATTCTTTTTTTTTGGGGGGGGGGGGGCTTTGTAAAGAGTCCTGCTGCATTCTATTGGCAACTAATTTTACTTTTCACATGTATAGCTAGTGGAACACTATTTCAATTTTTTTTATGAACTGTAGCTTGGCGTTATGTTCAGGGCGGGGTTTATATTTTGAGTATCAAAAATTCTGGAAATAAATCTTGCTAGAGCCTATTTTTGGTGATAGGCCTTTTTTCTTGGAGAAACACAGTATATGCATCTCAGCAGTCTATCTGTCCTTTGTTTTTCTTGCCTTTTTTTTACAGTGCCATTTATGTTTCATGTCTTTTAAGCCCATGTAAGTATTGCAAATCGCTTATTATTCTTTGACCCACTGGGCTGTGACTCTGTTCAGGACTCTAGTATATGGACGCCCACATCTTGACTCAGAAGTATCACATACTGAGGGGGGGGGGGCAAATGCAGAGGGTGGGCAGAGCTGAGGGTCAGGAAAAGGACAGCAATCTCAGAAAAGGCATTAGGTGCAGTTAGGATGATTTTTGATTTGATGTGGGCAATCTGTATGTACGGGGGGGGGGGAACATACAAGATAGGCTCTTATTCAGGGTGAAGGTCCTGTTTAAGTGGTAATGAAGAATGAAGAAACAGATAAGTGCCCTTATTTTCCCAATGTTTTCTGAAGTTATATTAGAGGGTCTGGTTGTAATGAATCATGCTGCTCTGTTGGTTAAACTTGATTAGAAAACATCAACTGCTTTATCATTACAGTAAAGCTAATGTTAAAGCGTATTATAATTGTTGCTGGAAATTAGGCACTCCTAGTTAGGCTTTAGATCTGTATTACTATTGATTTGCATTGCTGTGATTTAATTTTAGTTCACAGTTCATTTTTCTGGAGAAATGCTGGTTTTACGGCAGACAAGACCGGTTATCATTCTCTTTGGTTTACTTTTCAGTAAAAGTTCTGTACCATTACTTTTGCTATCTAATTGTCTGAATTCTGTATGTCCATTTGATTTTCTTTTGACCCTTATGTAGTAGTTGGATCTAAATTGGAAGTCAACCTCTTTTGATTGCTTTTATTACTAATTGGTTTGCCTATCCCCAGTAGTATAGGGGAGGTCTGAGATCACTACAAACTTTTTTTATACTTGTGGTTATAGGCAGACATGTCATCCAAAATTGTCCAACCTTACGTCACTATCCATGACACAAGGATGGACCTTACCCTACAGCCCATACAACCCCCTGTAATGTGGTTAAACCGGAGCCTATATTATGTGTTTCCCCCACTCTGTACATACAGATTGCTCACATTAAAAACCATCCTACCTGCATCTACTGCTTTTAATGAGCATTTAAACATCCAAGATGGCCGCCATGGAGTCTCAAGCTGCCTGCAAAAAGGAAGTGTCTTCTGACTGTGCTGCTCTGCATTCTGGGATTGCTGTCCTTTTCCTGACCCTGGCTCTTCTCTGTGTGTAGAGCACAGCTATAACCCCACCCCCTGCAGTTTCCCCCCTCTACTCTCCTCAGTATGTGATGCTTCTGAGGCAAGATGACGGCGCCCGTATCCCAGAGTCCTGAAGAGAGTTGAAGCCCAACGGGGGATAGAATAATAAGTGACTTAAAACTTGAAATATATTAATTTTAGACGCTGGAGAATAGTTTAAGGGTTTGGGCTTTTCATTAAATGATGCTGAAGGCCCAGTTTAAATCCTCCTGGACCAATTGTCTACCTGTCTTTTCATCATCTTGTAGAGGAGCGTGCAGTTTATGGTAATATTCCATCAGATGTTGGCCACTGGAAATATGTACTCTTCTCCTGATACCTTCTAACAGTGAGATTCATTTGATGTGTTGTAATTTGTTTTACATGCTATGGCTTTTCCTGTAAAATGCAACTAAGAAAATGTCAAATCCTGTTTGAACAGTTGGACGTCATATGGGGTTAATCAGATTCACTTGAATTGATGCGAGCTGTGTACTGATTACTGTTTAAAGAGAAAGTCTGGGTACATTGCTGTCGCCCACCAGAGGTGAGAGTTATTTGGGGAATAAAAATTAATAATGGGTCTCAAGTGACTGGCGCTGACCGCCCATTTTGCCATTGGGAGCAACACTTCCGCATTCTAAGCTGCTGCCCCGACCATGACTGTTTAGTCAGCCAATCGGTGTAGCAGCACAGCTTCTGGTAGGAACGGACGGCAGTCATTGCTGGTCGGGAGAGCCTGAGGGTGGTGGCGCGGTACTAGTGTAACTGAACTTCTGCTTAAACTTTCTAACTGGATCTGCAAACTCTATGATGAATAGAATTCCCAGAACTCACTCTTTATTTGCTAGAAACATTAAACCTACATTTGGTGAATGTATGGTGAAGTATACACAAGTAGAATAGGAAATATGTGAGTTTTTAGGTTATTACCAGAAAGGTCTCCGTTCCCATTTACTCATAGCAGGCTGCAGTTGATTTATTCAATGCTAGTTAGTTTTTCTGGGTCAGTTTAAATAGCGGGAGATGGAAGATAAAGTATCATTGGTGGAAAAAACCCAAATGCATTATTATGATTGATTTTTCTTCCTGTAGTAGCAATCCTCTGCCTGTCCCATTTACCTCCAAAACCTCATACCAGTCCATGCAGATCTTGGTTTTTAGCAAAGTGTTTTACTGCCATTTTACTGGCCCCAGCGGTAAGAAACAGCACTATTTCTCCATCTCGAGTCTCTAGAGCATCGTCACAATAGACTTTGAATCTGGGATTTCTTTTTTTTTTTTTCCCCCTTCTTCGTTCATCCTTATTCCTGTAACAATGTCTGCAAATGAGTCTGCTGGGATCAGGAGAAATCTTTCCAGCGGTTTACCAGGAGATGGAAATAAGCTCCCCCACACTCGCACTTTTTTTTTTTCTTCAAGACAAAATGCAAAGCTTAAGTGATAATACAGCTTTGGGAAGATTCTGATCAGTGTAAATGAAACGCTGTTCCTGGATACCCATGTAGCTTTCACGCTCTCTCCTGGCTGCAGTGTTGGCTCAGGGAGACTCTTGCTTTTTTCCTTTTTTTTTTTTTTTAATTTATATATATATTTTTTTTACTTGTTTCCCCAGATAATCACCCCTTTCAGAAGACTGATATTGTGTGCAGAAAACAGGAAAGAAATGGAGGACTGGATTAGCTCCCTTAAGTCTGTGCAGTCCAGAGAGCATTATGAGGTAAGGGCTTTGTTTTTGCGATTTAACTTTTGTATTAGGAAAGGCTCAGAATGATTGCTGGCGCTGTCACTGGCGTGATAGCGGGTAAGAAGGCTATATAGGCAGATTGATGTGCCGCTGCTCCGCTTTTAAAATGTCACCACATTCTTGTGGACCTTCAAGTTTCCAGCGTTATATATATATCTGTTGTAATGGGCTGTACTGCACTATTTTAACAAGAAAAACATTCTTTTTAACTATAATCTAATTAACTACCAGAACGGCTGGTTGCTATTATATGAATATAAATAGATTTTATTCTATATATTATCTTTTTCATGTATTTTTTTCAAACTTTGTTTGGCAATTGCCAACGTAATATATAACTATAACAAATGAATCCCAACTTTTTGCCCCTCCAAATCTATGTTATCTTTATATTGCTATACTGTCCTATAGTTTCTGCTTTAAGTACAATTTAAAAAATAGGGCAGTGCATTATAAATGAAATGGCAGCTCTTATAACAAGAACATTTTCTGTGCAAGAAGTCCTTGCAAAGAGGTCTGTAAAAGATACAGTGAGAGAGATTGGATTTATCAACATTGTATGCAATTTTTTTTGGTTAAATCTGTTTTTATTAAAGTTCAAGAAAGGGACAATACAATAATACAGTAATACAGTATGACACACTGAAAACCAGTAATACCTGTATGCAATTTTACAATTTTTAATTACATTTGGCATGTTCTTGATCCCCCCCCCCCAGGAAAAATGTTATATATATATATATATATATATATATATATATATATATATATATATATATATATATTAAAATGTATGTGGGGGTGTATATATATATATATATATATATATATAACAAAAAGAAATATATATATATATATATATATATTAAAATGTATGTGGGGGGTGTGTATGTGGATATATATATATATATATATATATATATATAATCAGTTGAGCAAGACTTAAAACTAAAAAGAAAGATATTATTAGGCACGCAAACATTTAAAATGTACTGTATTAAACACCCTAAAAATAGAAATGTAACACCCTAAATTGCTTACCACCAGTGGTGTGTGTGTTAGTGTTAAATACAGCTAAAATGTGATAAATGGTGATCACATGTATTCTGTAAAATAATATGGTAAGAACAAGTCTGTATGTAAGTATGTTGGCTATAACCATGTCATTTTTAATTTGTTAAATAAAAGTGGTATATAGAATGTTTTCACTTGTTATTTCCGTTCTTCTTTTATATTTTATGACATTAACAACTTTTTTTTTTCATATTATGGCTGTTTCTGTAATAGCACTTTTTTATCCTAATTTCCAACATCATTATTAATGAAGTATAATTCCACCTTGGTTTATGCTTATAGCTTATGTAAATGCATGGAACTATTTTAGCTGTACTGCCAAATTTTGTCTCAACTTCTCCCTTGTTAGACCGCACAGTTTAATGTGGAACATTTCTCAGGAATGCATAACTGGTACGCCTGCTCCCACGCCCGACCTACCTTCTGTAACGTGTGCCGAGAAAGCCTATCTGGGGTTACCTCCCACGGGTTGTCTTGTGAAGGTAGGTTCTTTGTACCTTATAGGCATTGTTACTTGTAACTGTTCAACATATGTCGATGTATATTTGTTTTGTGTAGCAAACATTAGCCAAAAAGTTGCACTATTGTGACAACAGGGTCTAGTAATACACATTTATATAAATGCAAGATTGAAATAGAAGGGCTTGCTTAAAGGGAAACTCCATTTTGTCTGGTTTTTGGTGGTGTGCCCTATAATTTTTTTATTTTGGAATGTAGAATGTAAAACATTTGTGTCAGAATTTTGCCCCCGTACCTGGGATTGACATATTGGCATGCCAGCTAGGTTTCCTTGTGGCTATGTGTTGCTAAAGTAGAGTGGCTTTTCTGGCCTTGAATAAAGCCCTTTAGTATAGCTGCTTACTACAAATTTCAGAATCCTTCCACTGACAAGGGTGAGCTCCCCTCCCCCACCCCAAAGCAGAAATTGGAAAGATCAGGTAGAAGTAATGACTCCAGGTGAAAAAAACAAATGATATGTTCCAAACCTGTGATTCCTATTCTACCTCAGACAAAACAGACAAGTAAGCTAGATGCTTTGGATGTGTAGCGTTTAATTTTGTGCCAAAATGATTTTTCTCCCTATCCCTCGGATAAGGTAACTTTCATAAAGACCCATGAAAGTTGGGGGCTCTCGGCTTATCACCATACATACATTAATGGCGAGCTATGTGGATTTTACTCTTCATCAAGATGTTATTTAAACATACAGGCCTTGATTCATGAAGAGTTGAAAAAAAACTCTCATGGTAGTAAAAAATTAAATTCATGAGAAAAAAGCCTGAGAATTTCACGGTTAGTGAATCACCAGATAGGAAGACAATTCAAGTCAATGGCACTTTTTTACTTCTGAAAAAGGTATTGAACTTTTTACCTCTTTTTACCTGTAGTCAAAAGTGCCATTGACTTTCATTGTCTTACTATCTGGTGAGTCACTAACAGTGACATTCTCAGGCTTTTTTCTCATGAATTTAATTTTTTACTACCATGAGAGTTTTTTTCAACTCTTTATGAATCAAGGCCATAGTTAAGCCACCCACGTGAGCCCCCAACTCGTGTTATCGGGTTCCCAGGTCTTTCACTATCTATTTTAATTGAATTGATTACGTTGGCTAACGACATCTAGTACTCTGGTTATTTTGTGGACAAAGAGGATGCGTATGAGAGGCAGGGTTTTGCCCCAGTGACTCTTAAAAGCACTTGCACAGCATTTCTTTTTACAAGACGGATTTCGTCCTCTATGAGAGATAGTTTGCTTTGGGCATACAGGCTGACAGGTTTCCTGCAGAAAAAATTTAAAGCAGAACAAACCCGAGATTTTAACTAGCGCGGGTTTTGTTCTGTGCCCCGGGGGCTTCCTTTTTGGGAGAACCTGCTGTGTGAAAGCCCCCAGATTGCCCATAGTAACTCACCTCCTCCTGTTTCAAATCAGAGTTGTTTGCCGTGATGTAATTTGGCGAACGGATCAGATTTGCTTCAATGGGGAGCGATAGGCTGGGGCAGGAGCGCACGCACAGCCTTAGGATGCAGGGGTTGCAGTTGCTCTTGCTCCCCATTAAAAACAATCAGCACTGTTTGCTGAATGACATAGTTGTGGCTCAGATTGCACAAGAGCCCACTCATGTGTTGTAGTACCGGAAAGAGGTGAGTTATTATAGGCTTTGCTTTTGGTTTCACACAGGGGTTTTGGGCTTTATTCCGCTTTGAGGCAGAATGTAAACCTACAGGGATGTGGCCACCGAATCTTTGGGCGCGATCTCGTCCCAAGCCATTTAGATTAGGTTAGGTTGGGGATGGGAGTGCATGCTCCCGATTATCAAGCTCTGTGCATAAAACAGAACTGTTTGAAGAGCATTTCATATGCATGGCATACAATAAAAAAGTGAATTTTACAGGGCATTCTGGGGTCTTTCCACACAGTAGGGCATTCCAATTCGGGATGCCACCAGGACAGGAAACAAATCCCGGTACAGTCAGAATCCCAGGTTTTGTGCCGCTTTAAATGTAAGTGAAATGAGCATGTAGGGATTAGGAAAGATTTCTGATATAGATATTTAAAGCAGACTTAAAGTCTACATTTTTTTTAAATTAAATAAGTCATTATTAAAAATAAAAGGTTATTAAGCATACAAACCACTGCATTCTTATTAATGACCTACTCCCCTTACCTGGCTGCCGGCTCCCGAACCTCTCAATCCCTCACCATTGTCTTGCTACACCCAGGAGTATGTATCCCACAATCCTCCCATGTGCAGCCTTTGATCTAACAGCAAAAAAGACATTATTCAAATAGAACGGGTCCAAAGGCGGGCAACAAAAATGGTAGAAGGACTTATATTTAAAACTAATCAGGAGAGAGTGCTTAATTTGTAAAGCCTATAGAAATGAATGGAGAGAGGGGACATGATTGAGACCTTTAAATATGTGAGGATAAAATAAGGTTCAGGAGGGAAGCGTTTTTAAAAAGAAGCTTAATGATAGAACAAGGGGGCACAACCTGAAGCTAGTCAGATGGAACACCAGGAGCAATGCTAGAAAATATTATTTTACAGAAAGATTAGTAGATTCATGGAACAAACTTGCAGCAGAGGTAGTAGAAAAATTGACAGTAAGTGAATTTAAACATGCCTGGGATAAGCACACGTCTATCCTAAGATAAAGAGTACATACAGTATACACATAAGGGCAGACTAGATGGACCGTATGGTCTTCCTGTGCCATCAACCTTCTATGTTTATACCACATTTTGCTACTCCTAAATCGCATGGTTGGCTTATTTCAAACCATCCATGCTTCTTTTATTCTTTTGGTCTGTGGGATATCTGCAGGATGCCGCGGGTCAAGACACTAAGCAAATCAAATATGTATTATTTTTTTCTATTTCTATTGCAGCACTGTATCACTGTAATGTAATGTTATGTCTGATGGCTTATTTGTGATGTTGCACGTTACTCAAATTTTAGTTGCAGGCTTTCTTGTCTAGTTTTTTCTTAGTTTTGGACATCATACTAAGAGATAGAATGCCTGACCATGTTTTTATTTTGGCAATAAAGGCGCTCGCCCAAAACTTCTTATTAATTTGATCTAGCTGTGCTCTTTTTCCTACTCTGGGAAGGCTCATCGGCCAGCCCTAATTTACCTTGTGCCTCTACTTCTTTGTCAGTTGTGGTCCTTAGCTGCTCTGCCAACTTTGGGTACTGTCTGACCACACTACCAATTGTGCCCTCTTTTATTATCAGTTTCTTGACATAAGCTTCTTAATAAATTCATATGCTGCTGCTTGTAGTCTTTTGTTAACCTATAGGGCAAGTGTTGAGATAGGAAAGGATTACATTAACAGGATGTCACTGAATGGAGCCGCTATAGAGAATGGATTTAGAATCAATGAAGCTGGAATGTCAGTCTGTATGCATGCACTTGCCAGCTCTACCTTCTCTAGCAAATCTCAAGTAATTGCTTGTCATGCTTTTATCCAAATGTATGAGGAGGGGGGAGGCTGCAGGCCCTCCTCTCGGTGGTAATCAATTTTCTTCAGTTGCCTGCACACAACAAATACTATTTTTGGAGTATGTTGCAGGAGAAACATTTTGACATCCCAACATGTTTTCATTATTGAGCTGCATTCAAAGTTGCATCATGGAATATGAATGCCTGACCTAGTCTAGTTTTTTTTTTTCTTTTTCCTTCATTTTTTTCTTCTCGAAAGAAGCAGTCTAAGCATTAAAGATTTGAAAGAAACTTCTTGTGCTTTTTCTCCAAGTGAGGGTGTAAAGAAATTGTGCATACAATGCACATACTTATTGGAAGATCTTGCATCCTCTGGCAGTGCTAAAATCTGGACGTGTTTGAAAATTACAAATGACCACAAAAAAGCTGAAAATGCATTATTAAAGTGTGTTCCCATAGCATTGCTTAGATAAAAGCTAATTTCCTCCTAGCTCATTCCCATTGGTCTTCCTAGAAATACAATTAGACTAATATACTGACAAGATTACACGCCTTACATTAAACCTTGTTTTATCAGCTGAAAGTGAATCTGTCACCAGGAAGTCTCAGGCGTTCTGCATGCACCAGATGATAGGGGTCTATTGGAATCAATAGGCTTGTCTGATCATTGTGTTATCCTAGGAAGGTTAGCAAATGTAGCATACTAGAGGTGGGGGTCTCCTTTAAAAAGAAAAGTCAGAAATATTCACACTGGTTTATATACATGCATTTTTAGTATAGATTGCGCCACTGAATACTAAATACTCCTACAGATTATGAAACCTATACTACTACACCTCTTACATACACCACACCTGCCATCAGAGATTAACTTTCCTAATTAAAAAAGTGCTTTTTATATCATGTGGTGCATTTACAGATTTTTTAAAAATCTTATTCTTTTATTACTCGCAATAATGTACACTCTGTGTGGTGTGGATGGGACATTTTGTGCCTGTATTAACATTAAGGGTAACTTTAAATGGTGTATGTTTTGTTCCGATCTTGTGCTTTCTCCCCAGGGACAATTTTTTTATTGGGCAGGTTTAGTTTTTTGCTCCATAAGATGTGCTTTTCCTCCAGAAGTGTGGGGGTGTTGGTGCGCCTTATGTCGTGAATGTAAAGAAGTAGTTTCACTTTACCGGCACTCCCAGGCCAATGATTCGGCTCCGGCAACCAGAGCTGCCTTGTTTAACACTAAAGGAGTCTCAAGGACCATTTACCAGTTCACAAAGGGTTACATATAAGAAAAACACACACACGATAATTATTCTTAGTATACAGTACGTCCTGCTCCAGATAGATTACTTACACTTGGGTTATCCTCGGCCAGATGGCGCTGCACTGCAGAGACATGTAAAAACAGGTTCCTCCCGGCCCCTCAAATACCCAGGGACCTCCCACAAATCCCCAGATTTTTCTGCAGTGCTTACTGCGAAGACATGAAATTATCACTCTCTCGCAGGTGAGCTGGGCTTTTAGCCTGCGGCCCTGTTGGACTATTCCCACCCGCTCCTCGTTTGATGTGCCTCCCAGCCTGGGCTGCGCTGGTCGGGTGAAGGTAGACAGCACCATGTGTGCTTAAGGAGCGCTGCTCCATCGCAATCCCACACCAAAGGGTAGGCGGATGGTGGGCCTTCATGAGATGCCCCTCCCGCATTATCGCTCCATGCCCCGTGTAGCGGTGGGTCCTGTACAGAGGGCCGCCATCCTCCCTCATTCTCCCTGTAGCCTTCGGGTGAGAAGAAGGGGGGGGGGAGTGTGTGTGAGAGCGTGTATCGTGATTAGTGTATACGACTTTTGTCATGTTTCCTTGTACTAGTATATGTGGTGTCAGCCGCCGCATGACTTGTCTTTTTACTATGGTAAATGCCGCCACCGCGTGTTACCTCAGATGCTTATGCTTTCTCATTGGCTGCTTGTCTGTGGCTTTGCGCTCTTCGGGGGGGGGGGGGGGGCCTGGCTTGGCGCGCTATGCATCACGGCTCGCTCTGGCCCGCCCTTCGAGGTTCTCGCGGCGCCATTTTCTGTCAGATCGCGCACGCGTGTGTGATGGTTCTGCTTACCGCGGTCCGTAAGTGCCCTCGCGGGCGGCTCTATACTCTTTGTAGTGTGTTTGGTTCTGACACCCCCTCTTCCCATTGTGTCTTTCAGACGGGTGAATCCATTCGCTTCTCCCGGCCCGGTGTAATTGATAGGGGCCTTGTAAAATTACTCCCACTTCCCTAGCGGGTCATTGGGGCATCCAGGGTTGCTTATAGCGTAAATCCCTACTGGCATATTGTGCCTAATAATCACCATATGGAGGCATCTCAGGATAATGTTACCGGGGTCCCCTTGGGACAAGACCGGCTGTGTATAGCGTGTGGGCAGCCTCATGCTGACGCTGACAAGGCATGGGTCTGTGTACCCTGTGCTGAGCAGGCGTTTGCATTGCAATCTGGCCTGCCAGTGGCTGCACCTCGTTTCTCTTCACCTACTCCCCCAAGCTTAAATCTCACTCCTGTTGAGTTGCATACTAGTGGGGATTCTCAGCCTGAGGTGTCTTCTACACTGGCTACTGCTGAACAGATTATTGCGAGGTTCTTAGCGCGTAAGGGCCCTGGGAAGAAGCGGCTCTTGGCGCCTAATGTTACTGTTTTCCCTATGGGAGCTGAGGAGTTTATGGACCTGTGTGGCTATACCCCGTCTGATGAAGGGGAGCGCCTTTCTGACTCAGGCTCATCTGCTGAGGGACCAAGGGGTCATGACGATTCTGGCTCTGACCCCCGGGCCCCGGATGACACTGACAGTTATTGACCCAGATCTTTGAGGCGCTGTCTATCTCTCTTCCTGTTGAGGCTCCCAGGCAAAGAGGGGAGCCTCTCCATACAGCTAAATCACATTTGGAATTTCCAGGGCAGGCACATTTCCATAACCTTGTGCTCAAGGAATGGGAGCGCCCCTGTAAACCTCCCGGGGTTCCAAAGAGTTGGGATAGGAAGTATCCCTTTAAAGCTGAGGTGGTTAAATGTTGGTCATCTTCCCCCGAGGTGGATGTCCAGATCCTAGGGCTGTCTAGCACCCCTGTCATGCATTCCCCTGCTTCTACCACACTGCGGGATGCTGAGGACCGACGCATTGACCAGCTGGCCTCCCACGCCTTTGCATGTGCGGGGACGGCGCTGCACCCGGTCTGTGCCTCTGTCATTGCTGCTGCGGCCACTAGATCCTTTATCAGAAATATGATGCATAGTGCCCCTGATGATTTTCCTTGTGAGGTATTTAATGCACTCTCCAGTTGTGCTGCCTTTGTAAATTGCTGCACTGGATAACACCATCAGAATGTGTGCCAGAACTTCTGCCCTCGTGGTGGCTATATGCCGCTCTGTTTGGCTGCGCCAGGGGGCTGCTGACATGGCTGCAAAGAAGGCCCTCGCTGGGCTTCCATTTAGGGGGCTACGTCTGTTTGGGGACCGTCTGGACCTTTTTATTAAAGGAGGTAAGTTACCCCAGCGCAGACGACAGTCCCGGCCCTTTCGGGGGTCAGGGTTCCTCCTCCTCCCCTTACCGTGGGGCAGGACAGGGAAGGGGGGCATCTTTCCCTGGGGCCCGGGGAGTTTTCTGGGGTAGAGGCAGAGGATGTGGACGTCCTGGCTCCTCCTGGGGTCCCAAAGCCAAATCTTCTCCCAAGCCCCCTCAGGCATGATGGGGCGCCCTCGCCCATCCGGGTGGGGGGACGGCTGTAGCACTTCGCTCTCGTCTGGAGGCTTCTGGTCTCAGACCGGTGGATTCAGGAGGTAGTGTCCTCCGGTTACAAGTTGAAGGTTGCTGCCGATCCCCCACCAAAATTCATCAGGTCCCGGATTCCTCAGGGCCCTGTGTCAGCTCAGGAGCTAGTGCATGCTGTGCAAGGCCTCCTGGAGCTGGGGGTCATCTGCCAGGTGCCTTTAAGAGAAAGAGGGCATGTGTTTATTTCATCCAACCTATTTACAGTATCTCAAAAAAAGATGGTTCTGTCCATCCTGGGCTTAAAGATTCTCAATAAGTTTGGTCATGGACAGGCGCTTTCACATGGAGACTCTGCGCCTGCGCAAGGGGGATTTCATGACTTCTATGGACATCAAAGATGCTTACCTTCATATTCCTGTGCTCCCAGGTCATCTCAAGTTCCTCAGGTTCGCTCTGATGATTCAAAATTACTAAGTTGTGGCCTTGGCCTTCGGCCTCACTTCAGCTCCCAGGGTGTTCACCAAGGTGCTGGCTGGCGGGATGTCTCTACTCAGACGTCAGGGTGTCAGCGTGCTTCCCTATCTGGACGACATTCTCATCACTTCTTAGTCTCTACATCAGGCAGAGTTGGATACTCAGCTGGTGGTGCTCATTCTGGAGTCATTTGGATGGGTGATCAACCACCCCAAGTCCTCACTGTCCACTTCCTTGGTAACTCCATTCCTAGGAAGAAATCTGGATACAGTTAAGGTAAGGATCTTCCTGCCTCAACAGAAGGTGGACAATCTGATTGCACAGGCTCAGGCTCTCCTAGCTTGTCCCCATCCATCCAGTAGGCAGGGGATGCAGCTGGGGGGCCTGATGGTGGCGTGCTTCGCGGCGGTTCCTTGGGCTCAGTTCCACTTGAGGCCTCTGCAACTTCACCTATTGTCTGTATGGGACAAGGACCCAGCGTCCCTGGACAGAGTCTGTGTGCTTCCCCCCCCCCCCCGGTCAGGAGGTCCATCTTGTGGTGGATGGACTCAAGGAACCTGTTGAGGGGCAGTCCCTTTCTTGTCCTTCCTGGGAGGTGGGGCCCTCTGGAGGCCCACACTCCTGTATATGTCTTGGAGCTGCGAGCGCTCAGGTTAGTTTAGGCTCGCTTGACTGCTCATCTTCAGGGCCTGCCTGTCCAGGGGCGCCCGGACAACCAGACGGCAGTTGCCTACATTAATCGTCTGGGAGGGACCCGGAGCAGGAGGGCTCTCCAGGTAGTGTTTCTCTTCCTGACCTGGGTGTAGGACAATGTTCCCTGCATATCAGTGGTGTTCATTCCGAGGGTGAAAATTCTGCTGGCAGACCCTCTGAGCAGGGGGACCTTTCACCAGGGAGAATGGTCCCTCCGCAACAGGGTTCTTTCAATCTCTGTGCCACCGTTGGGTTCAGACAGCTGTGGATCTGTTTGTGTCCCGTCACAATCTCAAGTTCTTGGCTGTTTGTCTCCCTGTCCCAGGATACTCTGGCCTTGACCTCGGCTGTTTTTACACTGCCATGGCTGGACATGTAGTTCAGTTCCTGTATGTCTTTCCTCCATCCCCCCTGCTGTGCAGGGTCCTGTGCAAGATTTCTCTGGAAGGGGTGCCAGTGATTCTGGTGGCCCCCAGGTGGCCAAGAAGAGTGTGGTTCGCAGACGTGGTGCAAATGGCAGTAGATCAGTACGTTCTGCCAGGAGTGCCAGATCTGCTCACTCAGGGCCCCTTACGCCATCCCAATTTACAAACTCTGGCTTTGACGGCCTGGCTGCTGAAACCTCCAACTTGATGGAGAAAGGCTTGTCTGCCTCGGTGGTTGAGACCATGGTGAAGGCTAGGAAGAAAACTTCTTCTTCCATTTATTATAGGGTATGGCGTACCTACATTGATTTGTGTGAGTCTAGGTCTCTTCCCTGTAGGGTGTTCTCAGTCCCCAGGGTTCTGAAGTTTTTACAGCATGGGTTGGAGTTGGGTTTAAAACTCAGTACTCTGAAGGGTAAGGTTTCTGCCCTGTATGTCTTCTTTCAGAAGTCTTTTGCTCAACATTCCTTGGTTAAGACTTTCTTTCAGAGAGTCACTCATGTGCGTCCCCCACGTAAACCTATGGTCCCTGTTTGGGATTTGAACTTGGTTTTGTCTGCCTTGCAGGGTGCTCCCTTTGAGCCTATTCAGGATGCTGGTCTGGCTGTACTTACCCTCAAGGTTGTCTTTCTGGTGGCTATTGCTTTGGTCAGGCATGTGTCTGAGCTGGCGGCTCTGTCTATTCAGCCCCCATACTATGAGAGACACCAGGACAAGGTGGTGTTCCGCTTTAAGCCAGACTTTCTGCCTAAGGTGGTGTCTGCTTTTCATTTAAATCAAGATATTGTTCTTCCTTTATTGTGCCCTAATCCTAGCAACTCTAAGGAAAGGGTTCTGCATTCCTTGGATGTGGTCAGGTGTCTAAAGTATTACCTGGTAGTCACTGCGTCCTTCAGGAAAACTGATGCTCTTTTTGTGGTCCCTTCTGGTCCTAGGAAGCGTTTGGCTCTTGCCAAGTCTGCTATCAGCTAATGGATCTTTTAGGCTGTGATTCAGGCCTATTCTGCTAAGGGGAAGTGTCCCCCCTTCCGCCTTACTGCTCATTCTACTCGTGCTATTGGTGCCTCTTGGGCCTTCCAGCACCAGGCTTCTGTTGAACAAGTTTTGAAAGGCCGCTACTTGGTCTTCTGTTCATACCTTTTCAAAGTTTTACAAGGTTGATGTTTGGGCCTCAGCTGATGCTGTTTCTTGGCCGCAAGGTTTTGCAGGCGGCAGTGGTTTAAACTGTCTGCTGCTACCTTTTTTGTTGGGGATCCCACCCTACTTTTATGGACACTGCTATTGGATGTCCCAAGTGTAAGTAATCTATCTGGAGCAGGACGTACTGTATACTAAGAATAATACAATTCTGTGAAATACTCACCTGTAGAATTAATATTATAAGTATACAGTACGTCCTGCTCCACACCACCCTTGGGTTTGCATTATTCTGGATCCCCTGTATGGTGATTGTTATCATTGTTATAGTTACCAGTTTGGGTGGTTAAATTCTCCCGGCTTCTCGTTCACTGCTTTTCAATGCTGGGGATTTGTGGGAGGTCCCTGGGTATTTGAGGGGCCGGGAGGAGCCTGTTTTTACATGTCTCTGCAGTGCAGCGCCATCTGGCGGAGGATAACCCAAGTGTAAGTAATCTATCTGGAGCAGGACGTACTGTATACTTATAATATCAATTCTACAGGTGAGTATTTCACAGAATTGTATTTTTTTTTACTTTTTTTCCTACCTCCCTCCGATCCATCGCTGTTGCTTCCGACAGTCGGAAGTGATCAGCAGAAGCTGGGTGTGGGGGCAGAGGATACTTCTGCTGATCACTCTAGCTTCTACTCTCACTCGCGCTGCCAAGAGAAGCCTTTTATGCTGGCAGATTGAGAGGACATAATCTCGCTCCCGATATAAAAGACCCCTTCTTGCGGCGGCAAGCAAGCTGTTATGCATGGCAGGCAATAGGCATTCTCGGCCCCGCTGAAGACCACTAAGGGGGGGGGGGGAATTGGAGGTTCAGAGGCACCCAAGCTCTGGATCCCAAAGGGAGGTGAACTTTTTGGGGGGGCATAAACAGGTGAAACACCAACCACTTGAAATTCTGAGAGTTTCACTTGCTTGCTATTTAAAGTGTTTGTAGAATTTGCATGATTGTCAGGGCTGTCATGAAAAATAGTGTTCTTCGCAAATGTTTTGATGCTCAAGTTTATGCGATGCTGAAAGTCTTCTTTTTGAGTATTTCCCTCCATGATGTTTTTCATTTTCTTTGTTTTAGTTTGTAAATTTAAAGCTCATAAGAGATGTGCTGTAAGAGCAACCAATAACTGCAAATGGACAACGCTCGCATCCATTGGCAAGGATATAATTGAGGATGAGGATGGTGTAAGTGTAAAGCATTTGTTTAGACATTAATTGTACTTTTTTCATAACTGATAATAATGATGATGATTCTTAACCTTTTTTTATCTCCAGATAGCAATGCCCCATCAGTGGTTAGAAGGGAACCTTCCTGTTAGTGCCAAATGTGCCGTGTGTGACAAAACATGTGGCAGTGTCTTACGCCTGCAGGATTGGCGGTGCCTTTGGTGTAAAGCAATGGTAAGCAATATAATAGCTTATAAATTGTACAGGATTGATATTGAGTGTAAATCAAAGCCTTATTATTTTACCTCTACTAAAAAATTCATTTCTGGTTGCCTGCTTTCTCAGAAGGCGGATCTCCTGTTCTGTAGCCACACCTTGCAGGATTTGTCTGCATCAGTGTCGGTATGTGTATGTAATATGTTTCATTAGGTCTGAAAAGGAATCTGCAAAAGCAGGCTTATGTAGCAGCATACCTAGATGACCTTCCTGCATCTAAGAGAAAATGCTTTGAAAGTGGACCAAAACCGGGGTTTTCATCTTAGGTTTTAGTATGCACCCCTGGGGCACCCCGGTTTGGGATGCTGAATCAGCTCTTTAGTCTGGACAAACCCTTTAAAGTGGACCAAAACCCAGGAATTTCACTATCACAGGTTTTGGTCTATTCCCCTGGGCACTCTGGTTTGGGGTGCCTCGTTGTGTGAAACTCCTTGGTCCAACGGGGCATGTGCAGGCTCTCGTCCTATCTGCTTCTCTGGCGCACACCATTACTTGCATCCTTTGGTGGGTGTGTGCACTCAGCCGAAAAGAGGTTGCAAGTGATGCCGCCGCTGACCGTACATGCTCCGTGGTCTCATCGAACAGGTAAGAATTCGGGGTTTCACATAGCGGGGCACCTCTCTTTGGGATGCCTGAGGAGAGGGAATCAGTTGGTCCTGGAGTCTCATAGAGTCCAGGGCTGATTTTAGTTCGCTTTAAGGCTTGTGTGTGTATGTGTTTTTTTTTTTTTAGCGTCCTCAAGTTATTTATTTACAATTGAGAGCGAATGTACTTTTTCTGGACGTGCGACAGGGCAGATGACACAGTGCGACTGATGCAGCTAAATGTAACCTGCATCAGACTGCTGAGAATTATAAAAGCTGGCCAATGCCTTCTCATAAAAAAATTATTTTTTGTATTGTAAGCTTAATTGTAACCCCACTTTTCTCTCTTTTTTTTTTTTTTTTTTTACTACAGGTACACACTGCGTGCAAGGACCAATACCCTCGTAAGTGTCCTCTGGGCCAATGTAAAGTGTCTATAATACCTCCAACAGCACTCAACAGCATAGATTCTGATGGTAGGTATTTATGCATTGCGCTTTTTAATCATGTATCATGATCTCACAATGCATCGCCCAGTATATGTCACAGCACATTGCAGCCCCATCTGCATCCCTGCTATGCCTCTCCCTTAGCCTTGAATACCTGTGCCAGGCTTTCCTGGGTAGTACAGGACAATGCTGAGCTTTTCTTTTTACTTCTGGAGCATTTTTATAATGAATGTAAGTTCGTTTTTTTTTTTTTTTTTTTATTCGTTTCAAACCTATAACCTAGATTTGGCACTTGGGGTTGTAAGTCATTTTGGATTGAGGCTGTTTTAGGTCATTTAAAAATTGAAAAAAAGAGTGTATACCATACCCCCTAGCCTTGCAATATACTCTCCACAAATGTTGGGTCCCTCAGCAGCTGCAGCAAAGAACATCTTCTCTGACATTCAGGTCTGCCAGGCACACAGAGTATGGTGCCATTTCTAAGTTGCATGTGTGCCTGATTTCCAAAAGAAGCCTGTTTTTAGGTTTGAAGGTGGAGGAGATTCTAGTAGAGTTGTTTGTTTTAGGTCACACCTCTGCATGACTTATGCTGGGTTTACACAAGCAGGTATATTGGCTGTTCGCTCATCGCTTGATCACAGTGGCCGTTTCCATGGAGTGATTATCGCTAAATTGCGGTCACTTTCACACACTGGTAATAGCTCTGTCTAAATGGACCTTAAGGGTCAACCTTCCCTGACTCTTGCGTCCCCAAAATCTGTTAACTCACCCAGCAGGCCTAGAGAAACTTGGCTTCTCATATCTGCAGGAGTTGAATAAAGCAAGCAAATGGCTATAGAGTTTTTATAAAAACTAAGACTTTGTATATCTGTATACAAGTGTGCAAGCACACACACACACGTGTGCAGTGCCAGCACCAGGACAGGGCAAACCTGGGCAATTGCCAGGGCCCCTGGCATCTTCAGGGGCCCACTCAGGCTCACACTTGGCAATGTTATTATTTTATAGTGGCCCCCGAACAATCAAATGAAGGGTATTGTGTGCAGACTTACTCACGACTTACCTCAGCAACAGGGGATGATCAGCAACAATGGAGATGGTGGCATGGACTGGAGGGAAATTGATGGAAGCTCAGAAGGTGGCGAGAACCAGGTGACATCTGACAGCAGTAATGGAGTCTTTAGTGGCAGCGGGGTGAGCAGTAAGGCCTGATGGGTGCTTGGAGGCAGTAGAGAATGCAACAAGGACTAGAGAACAATTGGTGGCTATAGAGAAGGCAATAAGAACTGGTGGGCGATCAACAGCAGAAGATGACCTATTGGTGGCAGTGGAGCTCTTTTGCACAAGGGCCGACAAAAACCAAGGAGAGGGGGGTTTAAACTGCTAGGTATTCCAAATTAGGATGGTTCCAGGGAAAGAATTTAATCTGGGGGTGCTGCCAAAATATTGGTTCACTTTAAATGGGCAAATTTGTGAAGCTTGAATATTTTCAGTATTGCTGTAGTGGTTGACTAGTTTCCTTGCTGCTGAAGGGTTGTGTGTTTACCAAAACTGCACTGTGAACTGCTTATATATTTCAGTGTTCCTAATCATGGTTTAAACCCTAAGAGACCAAACTGGTTATTTTAAACGGAGCTTGATTTATGTGTGTGAGCTGAAGGCTAGAATATCTATTAGTAATTGTGACTAGAAGTGACCTCAGGTAGATTGGCTATCATGTAAAATTTGAGAGCTGATAGGAGCAATTCTGAGGAATATAAACCCTTACAATAAAGCTAATTTGAAAATGATTTGTTGGTGTAAAGGAAACATCTGCTATTGTCTCCAAATGAAATTGACTGTGAATTAAAAGCTCTGCCTTCTCTGAGTATAATATGTATACAATGTTGTTAAATCAACCTGCCATCTTCTCTCCCCATGCTGGCTGGAAGGGCTCCATCTTTCATTCAGCCTGCTTTATATTTCCTAATAAGTACTAGTAAACACTCTCCATTTTGCTGGCCATGATTTATACATGTTAATGTTGCTCATTTTAATTTGTTACAGGGTTCTGGAAAGCCACTTGCCCTCCCTCTTGTGCCAGTCCACTGCTTGTCTTTGTCAATTCAAAAAGTGGGGACAATCAAGGTGTAAAATTCCTCCGAAGGTTTAAACAGTTACTAAATCCTGCTCAAGTATTTGACTTGATGAATGGAGGGCCTCATCTAGGGTAAGGTTTTTTGACTCTTCTGGCATAAATTCACCTACTAATAATAAGAATAAGTATACTTATTTTTTTCCAGTGGTGGCCATTGTACTTGCCCACCCATCACCACCAATGAACTCGCTCCACTGGTCATGGCAATGACTTGCTAAACACGAATGGTGCTGAAACACAGACCTGGGAACTTCTTTTTCTTTGTTTCAGACGGCATCCTATTACCATTTAACTGATGGGGCATTTCAGGGGTTGTAGATGAACTTCAAGTCATTTCTGCAATAAATGCAGACATTGTATGGTTTTCTTAATCATATACATTGCTGTAAACAGTGTTGATAACCTGTCTAACATACAATCTGTGTTTTATTATGAAACTTTACTAGAGATGAAGAAAAAAGGGGGTTATATTTGGGGGTAGGGCATATATCAATTTTACCATATTTCTTACTCCCTAAGACTCACATTAACCCCACAAGAGCTAGAGAAAATGAGTCTTTTGAAGCGCATGTAAAATGTACATTACAGGCGATACCATGGTTTCTGCAGCAGCCGAGGCTTCCTTCCTTTGCTTTGACAGGTGGTCGTGGCTAAGCCCACCCGCCAAAGCAAGGCAATCAGCTGCAGGAGCCTGTAGATATGCCTGTGTGTGTGTCTCTTTGTTTCTGTCTTGTGTGTGGAGCACTGGGCATTGGAGTAAGGGTAAGTTTATCTGCTTCCTGAGGAATAAGGAATGCCGATCACTGGCTTTAATGGGGGATGCTGCTTGCTGTCTGTAATGAGGTGATTGGCGGGGATATTCCAAGTGTGACATACACTCCGCTTCAACTCTTCATGACATTTGGGTTATTCTCCAGTAGAGGACGAACTTCTGCAGAGAAGTCCCAGTCCATAAATACCTGGGACCTCCCGATGAGGAAGATGAGGACTTCTCTTACTTGCAGGTAAGCCGGGCTCGCGCCCGGCCATTTTTTGTCCCTTTTGCTGCCTGGACCTTTCCTAATTTATCCCTATTTGAGCCTCCCAGCCTTGGCTGCGAGTCCTGGTGAGGGTAGGTAGCACCTTATGGGTGTGCAAGGAGCTGTGCTCCACCGTGAGACCCCATTACAAGGGGTAGGCGGTTGCCTGGGTTTGGTGATCCCAGTGTGGGATGCCCTGTCCCTTTCATTCCTATGGCCAGATTCTGGCTGGGATTCCCCCCTTCCGGGTCCCTTACTTCCCTCTAGGGGGGGGGGGGGAGGGGGGCTGGCTGGCTGGCTGGCCTTTATACTCTGTCTTATGTGTGTGTGTGACAGCGTGTGTGTGAGTGTTTTCACTTGTGTGGTGCTGACAGGTGTTTGCCTTGTACATGAGGCCGTATCTGTAGCCTCCTTCATTCAGCCTGGGGAGCTTCTCCCCCTCAGGCCTCGTTTGGCGCGATGCTGCGGGCCAGCCCAGGGCTGGGATCCGCGTTGCTGGGAGGGGGTGTGGCCTGGCGAGCGCGCATTCTGCGCTGGCCCGCCCCCCTTCTCTTCCTCCTCTTCTCATGAGCCTCTTCTCCGGGGGCCATTTTGGTGCTGCTGTGGCTGATCCGGCGTGCCCCTGGCTGGTAAGGGCCTGTTGGCCACTTCTTAGATTATGCGGGGGCCCTTCTCTAGCAGGGGGGCCTCCTTTTTTCTCGCATGTGGGTATATAGGTATTATATGGTGATATGTGTAATATATATTTATATATTTTGAGGCGATTGTGACTTATGATGACTTCATTGTGTGTTACAGATTGCATCGTGTATGTGCATGATAAGGGGATCCTCCTGGTCCTGGGGTCCCTAGTCTTAAAATAGATCACCACAAATCCTCCCACTGGGACTTTTAAGGGGCATCCCGAGTTGCTTATTGCTTAAATTCCCTGCGGTATTGCGACTGACCACAAGAATCACCATATGGAGGCTCCGCAGGATACCGGGCTCGGGCTCCCTCTGGGACAATCCCGGCCATGTGTGGGTTGTGGGGCATCCCTTACGGGTGAGAATGTGCTTATTTGTATACCATGTGCACAAAAGGCCATATCGCGGCAGTCGGGTGCCAGCCTTCTGGGTCGGCGCCCCCCGCTTCATCGCCTTCCCCTCCCTGCCTTATCCGTACCCCAAGTGACAGCGGGGAGTCGCATTCCGAATGTTTGTGCTAGGTTGGCCAGCATCGAGAAATTTATGGTTAGCGCGGTGGGCAAGAAGGCCCAGGCTAAAAAGAGACATTTGTCGTTGGTCCAGGCGACTTTGGATATTGATGATGATTCATTTGATATGTCGGATTATTCCCCGTTAGAGGAGGGGGAATTGTATGAGGAGTCAGAGGCTGACGATGTACAGTTTGGCGAGGCTGATGTTGGGCAGGCGCTGGGGGATGCTGTTGACACGGCCACGGTTTTGTCACATCTCTTGGAGGTTTTGGATAATGCGCCGCCTGAGGTGCCCCCTCTCAAGAAGGGGGAATTTTTGGGGGCCCACAAGCCTCGTTTGGAGTTCCCTACCCAGGGTCATTTTGATGCACTGATCCTTAGGGAATGGGAGAAACCTAGTCGGCTTCCAGGTGGTCCGCAGGGATGGGATAAGAAGTATGCTTTCCCGGTGGAAGCTGTTAAGCGCTGGGCTTCTTCTCCCGAGGTCGATGCGCCAGTTTTGGGGTTGACCAACTCCTCCGTGCTTCACACCACAGACGCCACGTCCCTAAAGGATGGTGAGGATAGGAGCCTTGATCAGATGCCATGCCTTTGCCAGTGTTGGCTCGGCCTTGCGGCCTGTTTGTGCATCTGCGCTAGTGTCGGTGGGTGCTAGGTCTCTGATTAGGGACTGGTTAAATGACGCTCACCTTGATCCGGCCAGCGCTGAGTTCACTACGCTTAAAAGATTTGAATTGTTCATGGATTTTGTCTTGGCTGCTATGGAAGACCCTATTGTTATGTGTAGTAGGACTTCAGCCTTATTGGTGGCCATGCGCCGATCGGTATGGCTCCGTCAGTGGACGGCGGACTTTGCGGCCAAGAAATCACTCACAGCTCTTCCCTTCTTGGGTACGCGGCTGTTTGGAGATAAGTTGGATGCTGTGGCAAAGGGAGGTCAGCGGAAAAAACTGCGCCGTCCCTTTCGGGGGGCAGGCTCTTTCAATCCTTCCTTTCGAGGTGCCAGAGCTGGCAGAGGTTTGGCCTTCTCGGGTGTCAGAGGCTCTTCCTGGAACAGGGGCAGAGGTTGGGCCCGTCCCGCTTCTGCCTGGGGTTCCAAGCCCAAGCCTGCGGGTAAACAAGCTCAGCAATGAAGGGGCGCCCTCACCCGTACGGGTGGGGGGACGGCTGTGGCTCTTCTTCCAGGTCTGGGCCCAGGAGGTCACAGACTATTGGATCTTGGAAGTGGTCTCCTCCGGGTACAAACTGGAGTTCGAGTACTGGCCTCCTCCAAGATTTTTAAGGTCTCGGGTGCCTTGGACCCTCGGGCTGCACAGGGGCTCCTGTTAGCAGTAAAAAAACTTCTGGACATGGGAGTTGTATGCCTGGTTCCTCCGTCGGAGAGAGGCAGGGGTTTCTACTCCAATCTTTTCACGGTCCCCAAGAAAGACGGTTCTGTAAGACCCACTCTGGACCTCAAGGTCCTCAACAGATTCATCAGAACCAAGAAGTTCCGCATGGAGACTCTGCGCTCGGCCATCAATTCCCTTCGTCAAGGGGATTTCATGACATCCATAGACATCAAGGATGCGTATTTGCATGTTCCAATTTTTACAGCGCATCAGAGATTCCTCAGGTTTGCGGTGGTCAATCAACATTTTCAGTTTGTAGCCCTTCCCTTCGGGTTTACCTCTGCGCGAGGGTCTTCACCAAGGTTCTGGCGGGCATAATGGCCCTATTCAGAGCTCAGGGAATTCGCATTGTGCCGTATCTGGACGACCTATTGATTTCAGCTTCTTCCCTCTGTCAGGTGGAGCTGGACACCCACCAGGTGGTGTCGACCCTGGAGAGGTTCGGGTGGGTGATCAACCGCCCCAAGTCCTCTCTCTCGCCATCACGGGTGATTTCATTCCTGGGCATGAATCTGGATACCATTCAGGCCAGAGTGTTTCTACCCCAGATCAAGGTGCAGGGGATTCAGGATCTGATCCGCCTTCTTCTTGCCAATCCTTGCCCCTCTATCCGGCAGTGGATGAAACTGGTGGGATTGATGGTGGCCTCCTTCGAGGCAGTCCTGTTGGCACAGTTTCACATGAGATCTCTTCAACTTCATCTATTGATGCATTGGGACAGGTGTCCGCTGTCATTGGATCAACCGTTCCGGATGTCTCCCAGGGTTCGGCAGTCACTTCGGTGGTGGCTGGAGTCGAGCAACCTGTTGAGGGGCAGATCCTTTCTGGTTCCTCGCTGGGAGACGGTTACCACGGATGCCAGCCTTTCGGGCTGGGGAGATTTCTGGAAAAGTCATCAGTTCAGCGGGGTGTGGGGTCCTCAGAAGGCTCACAACCCCATCAATGTCTTAGAGCTCAGAGCCATCCGGCTTGTCCTGTCACGGCTGACGTCGCACTTACAGGGTCTTCCGGTTCAGATTCGTTCAGACAATCGGAAGGCGGTAGCCTACATCAATCGCCAAGGAGGGACTCGCAGCAGGAGTGCCCTCAGGGATGTTTCTCTGATCCTGCACGGGGCGGAGAGCAATGTTCCTTGCATTTCGGCAATTTACATTCTGGGAGTGGAGAACACGGAGGCGGACTCCCTGAGCAGGGGGTCCTCTCGCCAAGGAGAGTGGTCTCTCAACCCCGGGGTTTTTTGGTCTCTTTGTCGCAAGTGGGGGACTCCGGAGGTGGATCTCTTTGCCTCACACAACAATCACAAACTCCCGGCCTTTGTGTCTCTATCTCAGGATCCTCTAGCTCTGGCAGTGGATGCCTTGTCCCTTGCTTGGAAGGATCTGGGGTTTCTGTACCTGTTTCCTCCTTTCTCCATGCTGGGCAAGGTAGTTTGCAAACTGGCTCTGGAAGGGGCACCAGCAATTCTGGTGGCTCCAAGGTGGCCAAGAAGGGTTTGGTACGCAGACGTTGTAAGGCTGGCGGTAGATCAGTACCGGCTTCTCATGTTTCCGGATCTGTTATCTCAGGGTCAACTACTTTATCCCAATTTACCAACGCTGGATTTGACGGCTTGGCTGCTGAAACCTTCATTCTGAAGGAGGAAGGTTTGTCTGAGGCTGTTGTTCAGACCTTGATTAGAGCTAGGAAGCTGTCCTCTTCTGGCGTTTACTATTGGACTTGGCGGTCCTATATTGACTGGTGTGAGGCTAGGGCCTTGCCTTGCAGGGTGTTTTCGATCCCTAGGATTTTGGAGTTTCTTCAGCACGGTCTGGATCTTGAGTTCCAGCTTAGTACCTTGAAAGGGCAGGTCTCTGCTCTGTCTGTTTTCTTCCAAAGATCTTTTGCCTTACACCCACTGGTTAAGACTTATTTCCAGGGGGTCACTCATGTTCGACCCCATCGGAAGGCTATGGTTCCTGTTTGGGATTTGAATTTGGTTCTTTCGGCTCTCCAGGGTCCTCCTTTTGAGCCGTTATAGGATATTGCTCTTTCTGTTTTCACTCAAAAGGTTGCCTTCTTGGTGGCTATTACCTCTGTTCGGCATGTCTCTGAGTTGGCGGCTCTGTCGATTCAGGCCCCTTACTTTGAAAGACACCAGGACAAGGTGGTCTTTCGCTTTAAACCAGATTTCCTTCCTAAGGTGGTTTCTGCTTTCCATCTCAATCAGGATATTGTTCTCCCTTCCTTGTGTCCTAAGCCTAGCAATGACAAGGAGAGGGTTTTGCACAATTTGGATGTGGTTCGCTGTGTTAAGTACTATTTAGTGACTACTTCTTCTTTCCACAAGATGGATGCCTTTTTCGTGGTGCCCTGCGGGCCCAGGAAAGGTTTGGCGCCCTCCAAGTCTACAATTAGCAAATGGATTCGTCAGGCCATTGTTGGGGCCTATTCTGCTAAGGGGAGGACTCCCTCTTTTAGGGTCACTGCGCATTCTACTTGTGCTTTTGATGCGTCCTGGGCTTTTCAGCACCAGGCTTCTGTTGAACAAGTTTGTAAGGCTGCTACTTGGTCTTCCGTTCATACTTTTTCCAAGTTTTACAAGGTTGATGTGCGGGCTTCAGCGGATGCCGTTTTTGGCCGCAAAGTTCTGCAAGCTGCAGTGGTTTAAGTTGGTGCATTCTTTACTGTTTATGGTTCCCACCCATGACGGACACTGCTGTTGGATGTCCCAAATGTCATAAAGAGTTGAAGCGGAGTGTATGTCACACTTGGAATAATACTGTTTTGTGAGTACTCACCTATAAAACAGATATTATAAGTGTGACATACACTCCGCTTCACCCACCCTTTTTTGGTATTCCGGATCCTTTATATAGTGAACCATTGTTTCTTGGTTGTTAGTATTGTTATATTTGGTTCTTCCTGGTCCCCTTACTACTTTCTTACACTGGGGAATTGGTGGGAGTTCCCAGGTATTTATGGACTGGGAGGAGCTCCTTTTTTGCATTGATCTCTGCAGAAGTTCGCCCTCTACTGGAGAATAACCCAAATGTCATGAAGAGTTGAAGCGGAGTGTATGTCACACTTATAATATCCGTTTTAAAGGTGAGTACTCACAAAACTGTATTTTTGCACACCACCTTGTAAGGGGTGACTGAGAAGGGGATTATAGCACACCATTCCGAATATTTTTTTTTTTTCTTATTTTCCTCCTCTAAACCTTGGGCGCGTCTTATGGCACGAAACATGCCATACTTTGCCTATCTAAAGTTAGCGGAGTCCTTTTTCTTTCAGGGGTTTTAAATCAACAGTAGTGGGCATGAATCTGTTTCTAAAGAGCTCTCCACATGTTCCAGACAGCATTGTGTTTATCCATCTTTCACTCCATTGCACAACACAAATATTTAGATGTCCACTTCAAATGTAACACTTGAATATCATTGATAGGCGTCATAGAGCCAGTAATACATACGTCATTCTTGTTAGTTTATTTATATTACCATAATGTGCACATTGCATGTATTTTTTTTTTTCTTTTAGTTTACGATTATTTCAAAAGTTTGATAATTTTCGAATTCTAGTCTGTGGAGGAGATGGAAGTGTTGGCTGGGTTTTGTCAGAGATAGATAAGCTAAGCTTACATAAACAGGTGAGTATATCAACTGTTTTAGTTTATGACATATATCCTAAGCGTTCGCCAACTTGGATGTCACGTGTAAGCATCTGTTAATAATTGGTTGGATATCCCGGTTTCCCAGACATTATTTATGAGTGCAGATCTGCTATCATCCCCTTATAACCGCAGCTAATGGACCCTTTTATGGTCTGTTAAAATTGCAGTCTACAGTATCTTAGTGGACAAGACCTCAGATGTGACGCCTCCTAAAACAATTCTTTTGATGTCTCACACCCAATTCAGCTTTTTTCATGGTGGTATGAGCAGCATTGACCATGCTTGTATCAGGCCCCCAAATATATGTTTGAGAGAAATGGGATTCTGGTGTTACAGCTGTAAAACCAAGAAGGTTATCATATGCAATGCCCCAATTCCTTACTAAATCTGGGATACCATGCTTTTCCATGTATTTCAGGATGTGTAAGATACATTTATCAAGTCTGCACAAGAGCTCTGTCAGTATGAAGGGCGACAATCCATCTTGCACAACCAAAGTAGAATTAAAGGCAGAAAAATATTTCTCTGCATATAGCCTGCATAATACTGACAATGTTAACTGCCATGAAAATGACTTTCTTCCATTTACATGTCTAACGTTTTCTCCCTAAACTTTTTTGTAATAGTGCCAGCTAGGAGTTCTCCCACTGGGTACTGGAAATGACTTGGCGCGGGTGCTCGGCTGGGGAGGCTCATGTGACGATGATACGCAACTCCCCCAGATTTTAGAAAAATTGGAACGTGCGAGCACAAAAATGCTGGACCGGTAAGTATACATGGTAATTCACTGAGTCACCACTGCATCAGATGGTCAGCCATGTTAGCAGCGGGACAAAATTAAATGTGGACATTTAGCGGATGCAAAAAGCTTTATGATTTCTTATACTATTCTATAGACTCGCAACATATCAAATGAAAAGTATTTTATTTTTGGTTCCTGAAGCAGCACTGGGAATCCGATATCTAGTAATACTCTGAACGGGGTGACGTTTTTGCTGTGCTGCCCTTTGACCAGCCCTTCACCAGCAATAACCTGTTTACAGATAATAATTTAAATTGTTCTAGCAAGCCAAAGATGTCTTGAGTAGGGATGTACATGGGTTTCAGGGGGCCCCATAACAAAAATGAGAGTACCTAATCCTCAGCAGTAAAATTCCTGCAGCGAAGTGCAGGGACTATGACACATGTGCTCCAAACTTCCTCCTTAGGGGCCACCAACAGGTCGGGTTTAGCAGATCTGTACACAGATACACAGGTAAGTAGTCCTCAGACAGAGCTGTAGACTCAGCTCTAATCTTATCATCTGTGCATCAGTGTGGAGATCTGCAGAATCTGGCCTGTTGGTGCCCCCTGAGGAGGAGGGTTGAGTACCTATGGGCTATGGCCTTGGTTTGTGAGTAGACCAGTTAGTCAGAGACCAGGTTTGGACAAGTTCACCCGGTTACCAGGAAAATCCCTTGTGGGCCTCTGAACTGAGGTTTTGTTACCGGGCCGGGCTGAAAAGTATGTGCCCTGCAGAAGCTATGGTACTCTTTGTAGACAGTGCGTCAATGCTACATACTGCTGTGGCCCCAGACCGATTTAGTTGCCACAGGTGCTGCAATGGAGGGGGAGGCCGCTTGCATTGGGCCCCCTTCTGCCATGGGCCTAGTAGCATTTGCCTTTCTTGCCTCTATGGTATGTACGCCGATGGTCCAGAGAATGTCATGAGATTATGGGGTTAGAGCCTATTGTCATTAAAGTTATTATTAGAAGGATGAAGCTTATCATGTGTTTTAAAGAGGACCAACACCCAGGGGTGATCGGCCCGGAAATCTATAAGATTCCCGGGCCGATCACCTCCCACCCCGCGGGACATCCGAGATCGGGATGTCCCGCGGGGTGAAACCCCCCAGAAACCCCAAAAACACCTTACCTGATCCGCCGCCGCTTCCGCCGCCGCCGCCTCCCGCGCGCCCCTCCAGACGTGCGCGCGCCCGCGCCGGCCCTCTGTGAATGGCCGGCGGGGGCGCGCGCGCGCCGAGAGTGACGCGCGGGAGGCGGCGGCGGCGGAAGCGTCTTGGACGTTCCTGATCCCCGCCTGGACGTTGGCGGGGATTGGCTGCGGCGCTCACGTGGGAGCGCTGAGAGGTGAGTTTTTTGGGGTTTCTGGGGGGTTTCACACAGCGGGGCACCCCCGATCGGGGTGCCCCGCCGAAGTGGACCAAAACCCAGGATAGTCAAAATCCTGGGTGTTGGTCCACTTTAAGCTTAAATCAACTTCTTCTGGTTTATTGAATGACCTCCTGGACATTCATTTTAACTCCTGGTGTTTTTTGGGAGTTATCGGCCTAATTGTTGTAGAGCCATGTGTGTCACGTAGGGGGATTTGTTGGGGTCCGTCTGCTCAGCTGTAATATAAAATGTAGAAATTAAATAAATGTGATTCGCCCCAGTTTCATACATATGCACCTATTTTGTGTTGCACACACTAGGTGTCCCTCAATACAGTGCTTTATCTTGATAGGATCTCCACTTAGAGGGTGGTAGGGGAGCTTTTGTGGATTCTTAGCTCTGTTTAATATCATTTATTGATGTATGTAAAAAACCGAATCGTAATGGCTGTCTTAATATAGAAACATAGAAGGTTGACGGCAGAAGGAGACCATACGGTCCATCTAGTCTGCCCTTATGTGTATACTGTATGTACTCTTTATCTTAGGATAGATGTGTGCTTATCCCAGGCATGTTTAAATTCAGTTCAATTGTTCCAAGCATCTACTACTCTTTCTGTAAAATAATATTTTCGAACATTGCTCCTGATCTTCCCCCCGACTAGCTTCAGGTTGTGCCCCCTTGTTCTATCATTAAGCTTCTTCTTAAAAACACTTCCCTCCTGAACCTTATTCAATCCTTTCACATATTTAAAGGTCTCTCCTTAAAGAACTTAATCTGTACAGTCTGGAGGAAAGAAGGTGCACATTTGCAGCCCTACAGCAAAAGGGTCAACACATTTCAGGAAAAAGTACAGTATATACAGTGGCAGAGGAAATAAAATGTATGACTGATACCTGGAATGTCACGCAGTCATGTTTTGGAAGAAGCCTATTGCTCATTATAGTGATGATCTAATTCTCACTGATCTTATTTGAAAGTCCATACCCAAATCAAACCCTTAGATCAGCAATAATTAAAATGCAATGGACTTGTTGTTTGTGCTGTAACAATAAAGTAAAGACCCAGTTCATTTCATGTGCCAATTTGCTTATTAACCAGTATTCTGCTTGGTAGTTCCAATAGGATCGAAAACCTTCTTTGCAGGAAATTGAGTTGGTCGGAGACGTAAAAGTGATCTGATTAATTGAGTTGCTTACAGTTGGTCTTTCTGTGTTAGTTGAGTATTATTGATTTTGGTGTGGTCATTGTACAGTAGTTATAGACTGCTGCAAGGCACATCACACTGCTAATAACGGCAGCGAAGCTGAAAATGCTGTGTTCAGTAAGGTGACTGGCTGCCAGTACTGCTTCAGGAAGTCACTAGACCCAGAGGAGGGCTCACATTATTGGGCCTGATTTATCAAGCACTATCTGCCAGAAGGTGATGGTGCTTTATAAATAAAAAATAATAATAATTCGCCACATTGGTACACATCACAGTAGTGTAGAATATCATTGACATTTTTTTCTGCAACACTAATCTTTTAATAAATGTGTTTCTTGCAATTCTGCAACATGCGCCAGTGTAAAAAGCAAATTCTAAATGATATATTCTAAGTATGTCACACACCCCGCTTCAGATAGTCATTACACTTGGGTTATACCGACCTGTAGAGGGCAATCTTGCAGAGATGTCATGAAAAAAAGTGAGCCCCTCCCGGTCCATAAATACCTGTCACCTCCCACTCATTCCCCAGTCTTTCATCTCTGCAGACAGCGAGCAAGTCAGAAGATGATGTCTCCTCCTTGCAGGTAGCCGGGGTAACTCCCGGCCCGCGTGTTAGTCTATTTCTGCCTGGACCCCATGTCTTAGTTTTCGCCTTGCCTCCCAGCCCAGGCTGCTGGTCGGCAAGGGTAGACTGCACCTAATGGTGCTTAGGAGCTACGCTCCACCGTGAGACCCCATACTAAGGGGTAGGCGGTTTTGCCGGGCTGGTGATCCTGGTTAGGGATGCCCCGTCCCTTGCCCTTCCAGCGTGGATTCCCCCTCTCCCGGATGGCCCTTGCTCCTTAGAGGGGAGGGGGGCAGCTTAGGGTCCCCTTTCTCTCTTAATATGTGTTTGTTCAGCTGTGGGTGCGTGTGTTCACTGGGCGCATTTTCCTTTTAAACTAACGTGTGTTGTCACAGCTGTGCGGGTGCGAGCTTCTTCCCCTCAGGTACGGTTGGTGAAGGGGGGGCGGGGTCGGGCGCTCTGCGCGCTCGCCGACGGCCCGCCCCCCGTGCTCTCGGCGCCGCTGCGGAGCCCGGCCACTGGCCGGGAGCGGCGTTGTCGTCAGGGGAGGGGGGCGGGGCCGGGTGCGTCGCGCGAACCGCGCCGGCCCGTCCCTCTCTCTCCCTCTGCTTCTTAGGTCTCCGGCTGAACGCGTGAGTGGCCCCTGCGGCCTCATTACTTCAGGCACTGCCTGCGATCTCTGCGTTATACTTTAAGCGTTTTGTTATTATATGAACAGCCATGGCTTTGACCTGTATATGTATATATACAATTCATATGTTTTTTGCATTGTCAGTATGTCTGCATTGTGTGTGCTTGGGCATGATTGAGGTGCTGATTAGCCCTGTATTCTGTCTTCCAAGTGGACCCTTGTTGGAGCCTAAAGGGTCCTCCCGGTCCTAGGGTCCCTGGTTTAATCTTAGAATTCCCCATAAAATCCTCCCACTTGGGACACAGAAGGGGCATCCCCGGTTGCTTATATCGCGTAATTCCCTTGGGTATTGTGAATACCTATAAAATCACCATATGAAGGCTTCCCAGGCTACCGGGCTTGGGCTCCCCTCGGGGCTACCCCGGGAGCGTTTGGGGTGTGGGGCATCCCTTACAGGGGATGATGTTTTCCTTTGCATACCATGTGCGCAGCAGACTATTACGCGGCAGTCCGGATCCCTTGCGTCTGGTTCTGCGCCGCCGCTCTCTTCTCCTACCCCTCCCTGCCTGACCCGTACCCCGTGTGATGTTGTCACGAGTGGGGAGTCGCAATCTGAGGTGTGTGACTTGCTGGACTGGTCTGATTACCCCCGCTAGAGGAAGGGGAGCTTTTTGAGGAGCCTGATGGTTCTGACGATCAGCAGTTTGTTGGCACTGATGCCGAGCGGGGTCAGGGGGATTCTTGGGATACCCCTAAGGTCCTGGCTCATATGTTTGAGGTTCTGGCAATCTCTCCTCCCGAAGTGACTCTTCCGCAGAAGGGGGAGTTCTTTGAGGAGGCTAAGCCGCGCTTAGAATTCCCGAATCAAAGGCATTTCAACGGCATTATCCTCAAGGAATGCGAGAGGCATACTAGGCTTCCGGGTGTCCCTCCGGGTTGGGACAAGAAATATCCCTTTCCGGTGGATGCGGTGAAGCGCTGGTCGTCCCCTCCCGAGGTGGACGCCCCTGTTTTGGGGTTGTCTAGCACCTCCGTCTTGCAAACGCATTGACCAGATGGCTTGTCATGGTTTTGCCAGCGTCGGGTCGGCCTTACGGCCTGTTTGTGCTTCAGCGCTTCTTATAGTGGCCTCTAGGTTGGTTGTTAGGGACCTGTTGTCTACCTCCAGCCTTGACCCAGCTAGTGATGAGTTCACCGCCCTTAAGCGGTGTGAATTGTTTTTGTCTTTTGTGCTAGCCGCCCTGGATGACACGATGGTGATGTGTAGTAGAACTTCGGCCTTGCTGGTGGCAATTCGGTGGTCGGTTTGGTTGCACCAGTGGGCGGCTGATTTTGTGTCCAAAAAGTCTTACGGCTCTTCCCTTTCTGGGCTTGCGACTCTTTGGAGAAAAATTGGATTCGGTCGCCAAGGGAGGTAGGTTACCTCAGCGAAAGAAGCAACGTCGTCCCTTTCGGGGGCGGCTTCATTTACCCCTTCCTTTCGTGGGGCCAGAGCTGGACGGGGATCGGCTATCTTCCCCTCCAGAGGTGATTCCTGGCACAGGGGAAGAGGACGTGCCCGTCCAGGTCACAGCTGGGGCTCCAAGCCCAAAGCCGCTGCTAAGCCGGCTCAGCAATGAGGGGGCGCCCTCACCCTCGCGGGTGGGGGGGGCGGCTGCAACACTTCTCCCAGGTCTGGGACCAAGAGGTCTCGGACAGATGGATTCGCGAAGTGGTGTCTTCCGGTTACAAGCTGGAGTTCGAGATCCGGCCTCCTCCCAGATTCTTCAGGTCTCGGGTGCCCTTGGATCCTCTGGACGCACAGGGGCTCCGGGCGGTTGTAAAAGATCTCCTGGACATGGTTGTTGTCTGCCTGGTGCCTCCCTCGGTCAGGGGCCTGGGATGCTATTCCAATCGGTTCACGGTGCCCAAGAAGGATGGCTCCGTTCGTCCCATCCTGGATCTGAAGTTTCTCAACAGATTTATCCGTCCCAGGACGTTCTGCATGGAAACTCTGCGCTCTCCCATAAATTCACTTCGGCAGGAGGACTTCATGACGTCCATAGACATCAAGGATGCTTATCTGCACGTTCCAATCTTCCCAGCACATCGGAGATTCTCAGGTTCGTGGTGGAAGATCGGCATTTTCAGTTTGTGGCTCTTCCGTTTGGCCTTACCTCGGCTCCAAGGGTTTTCACCAAGGTGCTGGCGGGGGTGATGGCCCTTCTCAGAGCCCAGGGTATCCGCATCGTGCCTTATCTGGACGATATTCTTATTGTGGCTTCCTCTCTCAGCCAGGTGGAGCTAGATACCAGGACTGTGGTAGCCACCCTGGAGAGATTCGGCTGGGTGATCAACTATCCCAAGTCTTGCCTCTCTCCCTCCAGGGTGGTGGCGTTCCTGGGAATGTCTCTGGATACTTCTCAGGCCAGGGTGTTCCTCCCCCGGCCCAAGGTTCTTCTGATTCAGGAATTGACTCAGCGTCTCCTATCCATCCCTCGGCCGTCGATCCGGCTGGGGATGCGACTGGTGGGATTGATGGTGGCATCGTTCGAGTCAGTCTTTTCTGATGTCCCCCCGGGTGCGGCGTTCCCTTCGGTGGTGGCTGGAACCGAGCAATCTGATGAGGGGCAGATCCTTTCTGACCCCTCATTGGGAGACGGTCACCACAGATGCCAGCCTGTCAGGTTGGGGAGTATTTTGGAAGGATCTTCAGTTTCAGGGACTGTGGGGGCCTCAGGAGGCTCACGATCCCATCAATGTTCTGGAGCGGAGAGCCATCAGGTTGGTTCTGGCTCACTTGACTCATCAGTTGCGGGGCCTACCGGTTCAAGTTCGGCCGGACAATCGGACGGCGGTCGCCTACATCAATCACCAGGGAGGGACTCGCAGCATTGCCCTCAGGGAAATGTTTTTGATCCTGGCTTGGGCAGAGGGTAATGTCCCATGCATCTCGGCAGTGTACATTCCGGGAGTGGAGAACACGGAGGCGGACTCCCTGAGCAGGGTCTCATCTCGCCGGGGGGAATGGTCGCTCAGCCCCAAGGTGTTTCGGTCGCTTTGCCACCGGTGGGGGAATCCGGAGGTGGACCTCTTTGCCTCTCGTCACAATCACAAGCTTCCGGCATTTGTCTCTCTCTCGCGGGATCCTGGCAGCGGATGCCATGTCTCTGAACTGGAGGGATCTGGGGTTTCTGTACCTGTTCCCTCCGTTTCCCATGGTGAGCAAAGTAGTGCGCAAGCTGGCCCTAGAGGGCGCATCAGCAATCCTGGTGGCTCCAAGATGGCCAAGACAGGTTTGGTGCGCAGACGTGGTAAGGTTGGCAGAGGATCAGCTAGATCTGCCTCTTCTGCCGGTATCTGCTCACTCAGGGTTCACTGCTCTACCCCAGTTTACCAACGCTGGCTTTGACGGCGTGGCTGCTGAAACCTCCTCCTTGAAGGAGGAAGGTCTTTCTGTTGCTGTCATTCAGACTTAGACTTAGGGCTATAAAGAAGTCTTCCTCTGCCATCTACTATAGGATTTGGAGATCTTATATTGATTGGTGTGAGGTCCGGGCCTTGCCTTGCAGGGCGTTTTCTATCCCTAGGGTTTTGGAATTTCTGCAACATGGTCTGGACCTAGGTTTGCAGCTTAGTACGCTGAAAGGGCATGTTTCTGCCCTGGCGGTTTTCTTTCAAAAGTCTTTTGCTCTTCGTCCTCTGGTTAAGACCTTTTTCCAGGGGGTTACGCATGTGCGGCCTCCTAGGAAGCCTTTGCTCCCAGTTTGGGATTTGAATTTGGTTCTCTCTGCTTTTCAGGGTCCTCCTTTTGAACCTTTGCAGGATATTGCTCTTTCTACGCTTACTCAGAAGGTCGCGTTTTTGGTTGCCATCACTTCCGTTCGGCGTGTATCGGAGTTGGCGGCTTTGTCCATTAAGGCTCCTTACTTTGAGAGGCATCAGGACAAGGTTGTTTTCCGCTTCAAGCCAGATTTCCTTCCTAAGGTGGTCTCTACCTTTCATCTTAATCAGGACATTGTTCTACCCTCCTTGTGTCCTAAGCCCAGCAATGACAAGGAGAGGGTTTTGCATTCTCTGGATGTGGTTCGCTGTGTGAAGTACTATTTGGTGGCTACTTCCTCTTTTCGTAGGACTGACGCCCTTTTTGTGGTGCCCTCTGGGCCTAGGAAAGGTTTGGCTCCCGCCAAGTCTTCTATTAGTAAATGGATTCGCCAGGCCATTGTTGGGGCCTATTCTGCCAAGGGGAAGGTTCCCCCTTTTCGTGTTACTGCTCATTCCACTTGTGCTGTTGGGGCGTCCTGGGCTTTCCAGCATCAGGCCTCTGTTGAGCAATTTTGTAAGGTGGCTACTTGGTCTTCAGTTCACACGTTTTCCAAGTTTTACAAGGTTGATGTGCGGGCCTCAGCGGATGCTGTTTTTGGCCGCAAAGTTCTGCAAGCTGCAGTGGTTTAAAGCGGACCTTCACTCTAAATAAGAGTCTATCTTATATGTTTCCCACACCCTGTACATACAGATTGCTCACATTAAAAATCATCGTACCTGCATCTACTGCATTTTATAAGCCTTTAAACATCCAAGATGGCGGCTTATGGAAGCTGCCATTTTTGCAGGCAGCCTGCAAACAGGAAGTGCCTGCAAACAGGAAGTGACTGTGCTGCTCTGCATTCTGGGACTGCTGACCTTTCCCTGACCCCAGCTCTGCTCTGTCTGAGCAATGCACAGCTATAACCCGCCCCCCTGTACCTTATCCCACTCTCCTCTCCTCAGTAAGTGTGATGCTTCTGAGTCAAGATGGCGGCGCCCGTATCCTAAATTCCCGAACAGAGTTGCAGCCCAGTGGGGGAAAGTATAATAAATTAGTGACTAAACATGTAAAATATATTAATTTTAGATGCTGAGGAATTGTTTTTTAAGAGTTTGGGCTTTTCATTAAATCATGGTGAAGGTCCGGTTTAAGTTGTGCATTGTTGCCTTGTTTTGGATCCCCGCCCTTTATGGACACTGCTATTGGATGTCCCAAGTGTAATGACTATCTGAAGCAGGGTGTGTGACATACTTAGAATAATACCATTTTGTGAATACTCACCTGTAAAATGGGTATTATAAGTATGTCACACACCCCGCTTCACCCCTCCCTTTGGTAATCTGGATCCTTTCTATGGTGAATCTTTTTTACTGTTACTGGTTATTTTGGCTTTTCCTGGTCCCTTTACTGCTGTCTTAATACTGGGGAATGAGTGGGAGGTACCAGGTATTTATGGACCGGGAGGGGCTCACTTTTTTTCATAACATCTCTGCAAGATCGCCCTCTACAGATCGGTATAACCCAAGTGTAATGACTTTCTGAAGCGGGGTGTGTGACATACTTATAATACCCATTTTACAGGTGAGTATTCACAAAATGGTATTTTTTCACCAGTCTAATTTTCACTGATGTGGCGTATTCTGGCAGATTGTGATTGATAAGTCAGGCCCTCAATATATTGTGTAGGCAGTACTGTTGCTTTCGTGGATTTGTTTAAAATGTTTGTGTCTATTACATGTGCACAAGGTGGGTTATCAATTATAACACACACACACTTTGATGAAGAGGTATATTTTCATTCATTTTGATTTGTGATCTATTTAAAGTGGACCAACACCCAGGGGTGATCGGCCCGGGAATCTTATAGATTCCCGGGCCGATCACCTCCCTCACCGCGGGACATCCGAGATCAGGATGTCCCGTGGGGTGAACCCCCCCAAAACCCCAAAAAAACCTTACTGCCTCCCGCTCTAGACACGCGCCGGCCGTTTGTGAATGGCCGGCGCGGGCGCGCGCCCTGTAAGGGTGACGTGCGGGAGGCGGCGGCGGACGCGCTGTCTTGTCCGTCGCTGTCACCCGCTTGTCCGTCGGCGGGGATTGGACGGCGCGGTCACGTGGGAGCGTGGTGAGGTGAGTGTTTGGGGCTTTCTGGGGGGTTTCACACAGCGGGGCACCCCCAATCGGGGTGCCCCCCCGAAGTGGACCAAAACCCAGGATAGTCAAAATCCTGGGTGTTGGTCCACTTTAACTACTGTCTCTCCATTAATCAGTAAAGGTGGCTGTTAAAAGGTTAAAAGTGATTGTATTATGATCCCTGCTCTCTGTAAATGAGAGAACATTGGCAAGAACTGTGAAGACCTAACCCCCTGCCTAGCCTGGTGTGACTAAATTCTGCTGGCTCTTAAGGAGGGGTATTTATATTTAACTTTATTATAAAGTGTAACGAACATCTACACAGGCTTGTAGTCAAATTCTGTGATCCAGCTTGGGATGCCAGAAACTCAAGATCAGGCAACATGCTGACCTCCTTCTAGGTTCCACTACTTGTAAAAATGTGTGCAAAGCGCACTGCAGGGTAGCAGCAATATTCTCTGTGCTGCGTGCCGCCGCAGACCATCAGGTTGTACCTGAAGAAGTTGAATATATAACCTAATCTCCGGTTTCTGCACCTTTGCACATGGCAGGGCATCCCCAAATCGAATTGCTCCCTAGAGACCTTGGGCTGCAAATGTTGACTTTTTGGCACACTTTAAATATCTCATTTGACTTACCTGATTATTGTCTATCTTCAGTAGCAGGTCCACAGGGGCAGCAGTGGTTCTCTCATAGTTGTCTATTTAGGTGTAGAGCATCCAGGCTAGGGAGAACGCTACACACTTAGTAAGGGAGTCACGCACAAGGTGCACACAAAGTAACAAAAATGTAAAAACTAAACTGTTCATGCTTGAAATACTGTAGGTCAAACAGTACATAATATAGACACAGTTCTTAAAAATACAAAGTCAAGGTTCTACATGTTAAAAATGACCTCCCCCAAATGTGCAAATAAGCCCAGGTACGTACAAAGGACACGCTCCTATTGTGGTTGTGTGTCTTTCTGTTTATTTTCTTTTGAATGTCATCGTAGCATTTTGTTCAGGGATTAAACTTGTATCCTGTAGTCCAGACATCAAGGTAATGTAACTAAACCTATAATGGTTAGTGTAGTGTAACTACAGGAAAAATTATTTACAAAACCACACCACTTTAATATGGACAGGTTCTAGAAAAGTTTAGTATTAGAACAACCTCGACCTTGGCAAGTACAGTTTTCAAATTAAACTTTTACTTTAAATCTAGATCATATGTTTGATTTGTGTTTTCGGGCTTTAGGGTTAGTGTATAAAACCTTTTGAGGCAAATGGTGCTATAGAAATGTTTTAGTGTTTGCGCATAGTATTCATCAATATTCTTTATCTGTTTTTATACAATACATACATTCTTATTATTAACACATATAGCTCATACAAATAATACAGCAAATAGATGATGAAGCAAACTGTAAACTTGTAGCTGCTATGCTTTTGAAGCGGTCCCACACTCCTTTTCTACATAATGGATGTGGGCGGCAATGGGCCACTTTCTGCCGGGGGATCAAGGTTCAGGTAAGGATTGCGGGGGATCTATGTGCAGGGGGCTTCAGCAATCTGGATGTCACAATGCGAAACCATGCCCCTTATGTAGAAGATGGGTGTGAAGCCGCTTTAAGAGGTTTTCACATATAAATACATATCTTGTATTACAGATGGAGTATAATGTCTTATGAACTAAAGTTACCATCAAAGACTTCCATCCTTCCCCTGTCACCAGAACTGGAATCTGAAGAGGTTAGTATCTGCTGTTTTTCCAACATTACTTAGCTCCATGAGTGATATTTAACGAACTGAGCTTTGGTGGGATTCTGCAACTATATTAACCCTGCAATGCCGCAATAGGTATGAAGGTATTTGGCTTGTAGGCTTATTTAATGGACCAGCAAATGCCTAGGTAGCAAAGTGCAATATTCCTATTCTTACTGGTTGCTATATTAGCGGCAACGTTGCAGATTACTATTCTTTATTATACACTGTAAGGCAGTTCAAATTTTATAGTCCTACATCTGGGGATGCATATTAATGCATATTAATTGTATACAGGCTACCCCTACCAGGAGGCTGGACACCATACAGAATTTACTACTGGTCCTTTATATACCCAGCACAGGAAGTGCTTTTTTGATTAGCAGTATAAGTTATTGGAGGTGGCTGTCTTCTAGGCAGAGTAATCTGCAGTCTCATGTTTGTTTCCATTGTTTAATGCTTCTCAGATTCTAGGCCTGCTGCTTGTAGGTTTTGTTCCGCTTTAACCCCATGCAGATGTTGTGGAATGGCATAAACATTATTTGCTCTTGAATTGCATGGGGCACCCATCTCGACACACACCTGATAGTCCTGCTTACACATGAGAATTTGGGGTTGGGGCTGTGCCAGCAGCCATATAAGATGCACCTAGGATTTGGAGGAGAAAAATAAGAAATAAAATATTCTAAACCAAATGTTGTGCTAAAGCACCCCATTACAGACAGTTTGACATCCCCCCCCTTCAATTTGCCATAGGCAGTGTAGCATTTCCCCCTCCCATTCCCATAGGCAGTGTGGCATGCCCCCCTCCCATTCCCCATAGTGTGGCATTCCCCCCATCTCATTCCCTATATAGGCAGTGTGTCATCCCTCCCTCCCTCCCATTCCCTATATAGGCAGTGTGGCATCCCCCCCCCCCATTCCCCATATAGGCAGTGTGGCATCCCCCCCCCATTCCCCATATAGGCAGTGTGGCATTTCCCCATCCCATTCCCTTAGGCAGTGTGGCATCCCCCCTCCCATTCCCCATATAGGCATTGTGGCATGCCCCCTCCCATTCCCATAGGCATTGTGGCATGCCCCCTCCCATTCCTATAGGCAGAGTGGCATCCCCCCATCCCATTTCCTATATAGGCAGTGTGGCTTCCCCTCTCCCATTCCCCATATAGGCAGTGTGACACCCCCCCCATACCATTCCCCTTATAGGCACTGTGGCATGCCCCATCCCCTTAACCAGTGTGGCATTCCTCCCAACCTCCCAGAAAAAAAATAGTATACTTACATGAATGCTGTTCCCTGCTCTGGCTTCTTGTGACACAAACACTCAGCTTTCAGCGCCATGTGGCGGCGCCGAAAGCCAGAGCAGAGACAGTGGGTGCGAGACTTTTTTTTTAACATTCGGGAAATAGTGCGGCTTATATGGCGAAATTCGGTGTGTGTGTATATATATATATATATATATATATATATATATATATATCTCTAGCTATGTGTCTAACCTCCTGGATAGGCAGAGCCTCTATAATTGCATGAAATGAGGAAAGGTCATGTTCCCAGATGTACTGCAAGAAAAGGATTTTATTGTAAGTACATAGAATCTACTTTCTATTTACAGAAGCTGATCTTGGTAATTTAAATGTACTTTTCAGTGACTTTATTTATACAACTGCTATTTATAGACCTTGTTGTTGTGGCACACCTAATGTTCTTATTAAAATAAACATTGGCGCTGTTTACTCTTCCGGCATTCTAACAAGTGCTCTGCATGCTACATCTACATCAGAATTCTGGCTGATGGGGAAGAAGCTGCTAGTTTTGTCCTTTTTTCAGGCATACATGTAGCAACTTTATTCCAAGTATGTCACACACCCCGCTTACAATATTCATGACAAGTGGGTTATGGCCAGTAGAGGGCGAACTTTGCAGACATGACAGGAAAAAAAGGAGCCCCTCCCTGGGGCCTCCCACACATTCCCCAGTAATCGTCTCTGCAGACGGCGAGCAAGTCAGAAGAGGGCTGTCTCCTCCTTGCAGGTAAGCCGGGTTTACACCCGGTCATTTTATTTCCCTATTTCTGCCCGGACCTTGTTTTTATTAAGCCCCTATGCCTCCCAGCCCTGGCTGTTGGTCCGGGTGAAGATAGGATACACCTTAGTGGTGTGATAACTTGGAGCCATGTTCCTCCGTGATACCCCCTCCAAGGGGTAGGCAGATACCAGGTTCAGGATCCTGGTTTGGAATGCCCTGTCCGTCTTTTTCCCTGCGCTGCATTAGGTGGCTTGGGACTTCCCCCACCCGTTGCTCCCTGTCCCTGGAGGGGGAGGGGGGCCATGTCCCTCCAATTTTTTACCTCAGACTTTGCCTGGCCCATTAGCTGTCTGTGTGGTATGAGTGTATGTGTGTGTGTGTGGTGTGTGTTTGCTTCACTTGTTGCTGGGCCGCGTCTGTTAGACGGCGGTCCGCTCCGCAACCTTGTGAGAGCGCGGCCATGTTTTTTTTGCTTCTCTATTAGTCAGGAGAGGGGGGCGGGCGCTCGCCGCGCTGATGCGGCCCGCCCCCCTCTCTTTTGGCGCCCACGGAGGTTCCCAGCAATGGCTGGGAACCGCGGTTACTCTTACCAGCAGGAGGGGGCGGGGCCACGCGTGGTGCGCGATCCGCCCTGGCCCGCCCTTCTTCTCTTCCCCTGGCCTGGCTGATACTGCTGCTGCTGGGTGTCCGGTCGCCATCTTGCATCCTAACTGTGAGTGCCCTGCGGGGCTCGTTCTATTATCTGCCTTTTTTGCTATGCATAATCGTATTTCTATTGTGGTGCCTTGTATGCTGCTTTATCCTTGACATATACTTTAAGGTTATACAGATATATCGTATGACTGTGATTATATCTGGATGTATGATTGCTGTAATGACTTCCTGCTTATGGTACCCTTTTTTATTATGTCTTCCAGGGGGATTACCTTCCTTGATAGTTAAAAGGTGTTTCCCCAGGTCCTTAGGTCCCTCACTCAAATAGGGGCTTTACAAATCCTCCCACTAACGGACGTTAAGGGGCATCCCAGGTAGCTTACTGGCGTAATTCCCACTGGTCATTGCGACTACCATAAAAAATCACCATATGGAGGCTTCCCAGGATACCGGGCTCGGGCTCCCTTCGGGGCAACCCCGGCAGTGTGTGGTTTGTGGGGGATAATGTGTTTATTTGTATTCCATGTGCACAGCAGGCCATTATGTGGCAGTCGGGGTCCCAGGCGTCTGGGTCCGTGCCGCCGGCCTCATCACCAACCCCACCCCGCCTTATCCGTACCCCAAGTGGCACTGTCATTAGCGGGGAGTCGCAAGCTGATTGTGCTAGGCTGGCCAACATCGAAAAGTTGATTTCTAGCTCTGCGGCCAGAAAGGCCCCAGCTAAGAGAAGGCATCTGTCGCCGGCCGCGCCGGTACTGGATTTTGACGACTATGATTCCCTTGACTGGTCTGATTATTCCCCACTCGAGGAGGGGGAATTGTTTGAGGAATCTGATGCTGAGGATCAGCAGTTTTTTGATACTGATACTGGGCAGGCGCTGGGGGATGCCGTGGATACCCCCAAGATCCTGGCCCATCTATTTGAGGTACTGGATATTTCTCGCCTGCGGAGACCCCCCCCCCCCCCCCCCCCCCGCAGAAGGGGGAATTTTTTGGGAATTCTAAGTCCCGCTTGGAGTTCCCAAATCAGAATCATTTTGATTGCATGATTCTTTAGGAATGGGAGAGGCCTAGCCGGCTCCCCGGTGTTCCTCGGGGATGGGATAGGAAGTATCCCTTCCCGGTGGATGCGGTGAAGCGCTGGTCGTCCCCTCCCGAGGTCGATGCGCCCGTTCTGGGATTGTCCAACACCTCGGTTATACATTCTCCAGACTCCGCCACTCTTAAAGATGGTGAGGAAAAACGCCTTGATCAGATGGCATGCCATGCCTTTGCCAGTGTGGGTTTATATATATAAAAGCATTTTCAACATGTACTCAATATAATATTCCAATCCTGTGCAAAAATATACTAATTATGTGCAAATTACAATATAATACATACAGTGCAACTAAATACTCCTCAATAAATCCTAAGCTTATATTGTAATTTGCACATAATTAGTATATTTTTGCACAGGATTGGAATATGATATTGAGTACTTGTTGAAAATGCTTTTATATATATTTTTTGGAATGAATTGACTCACCAATACTATGTATTGTGAACAGACCCCTGGCACCCCCTTGTGGTTTTGTGTGTGTATGTAGTGTAATTGTCTAAATGTATTTTAACTTGTATATTTTCATGTAATAAATTGGGATATTTTTGTATACATTTTTGAAGGCGGTGCCACTTATTACATGTAACCCTCAGCACTTATTGGGGAGTGTGGTCCTCCCTCTCTTTCTTCTCAGCCATCAGTTTCCTTCGTCAGGGGGATTTCATGACATCCATAGACATCAAGGATGCTTACCTTCATGTACCAATTTTCCCAGCACACCAGAGATTTCTCAGGTTTGTGGTGGGAGATCAGCACTTTCAGTTTGTGGTCCTCCCTTTCGGGTTGACTTCGGCACCAAGGGTGTTCACCAAGGTGCTGGCGGGCATAATGGCTCTTCTCAGAGCCCAGGGCATTCACATTGTGCCGTATTTGGACGACCTCCTCATTACGGCATCCTCTCTCAGTCAGGCGGAGCTGGACACCAGGTATGGTGGTGGCGACGCTGGAGAGGTTCGGCTGGGTGATCAACCATCCCAAGTCTTCTCTCTCCACCTCAAGGGAGATCTCGTTTCTGGGCATGGATCTGGATACCATTCGGACCAGGGTTTTCCTTCCTCAGTCCGGTGCAGATGGTTCAGGATCTGATACGTGTTCTCCTGTCCAAACCTCGTCCTTCTATCCGGCTAGGGATGAGACTGGTGGGATTGATGGTGGCTTCCTTCGAGGCAGTTCCCTTTGCTCAGTTCCACATGAGGTCGCTCCAGCGCCATCTATTGTTGGGCTGGGGCAGATGTCCGCAGTCATTGGATCAGTCATTCATGATGTCTCCCCGGGTTCGGCAGTCCCTTCAGTGGTGGCTGGAACCAAGCAATCTGATGAGGGGCAGATCTTTTCTGACCCCTTGTTGGGAGACGGTTACCACGGATGACAGCCTGTCGGGCTGGGGAGGTTTTTGGAAGACGCGTCAGTTCAAGGGGCTGTGGGGTCCTCAGGAGGCTCACACCCCCATCAATGTCTTGGAGCTGAGAGCTATTCGGTTGGTTCTGTCATGCTTGACCCATCACCTACGCGGCTTAACGGTTCAGGTTCGATCAGACAATCGAACTGCGGTAGCTTATATCAACCACCAAGGAGGGACTCGCAGCAGGAGTGCCCTCAGTGAAGTTTCTCTGATTCTTGCATGGGCGGAGAGCAATGTTCCATGCATCTCAGCAGTGTACATTCCAGGAGTGGAAAACACGGAGGCGGACTCCCTGAGCAGGGTATCCTCTTGCCGAGGGGAATGGTCTCTCATCCACAAGGTATTCCGGTCCCTCTATCACACGTGGGGGTTTCCGGAGGTGGATCTCTGCCTCATGTCACAATCCCAAGCTCCCAAAGTTTGTGTCTCTGTCTCAGGATCCTCTGGCCCTGGCAGTGGACGCCATGTCTCTTGCCTGGAGGGATCTGGGGTTCCTGTACCTGTTTCCCCCCTTCTCCATGGTAGGCACAGTGGTGCGCAAGCTGGCTCTAGAGGGTGCGCCAGCAATTCTGGTGGCCCCAAGGTGGCCAAGACAGGTTTGGTTCGCAGATGTCGTATGGCGGTAGATCAGTACTGGCTGCCCCTGTTTCCGGATCTGATCTCTCAAGGTCCACTACGTTACTCCAATTTACAAACGCTGGCTTTGACGGCATGGCTGCTGAAACCTCCATCTTAAGGGAGGAAGGTTTGTCTGAGGCTGTGATTCAGACTCTTGTTAGAGCTAGGAAGAGATCTTCCTCGAACATATACTACAGGACTTGGAGGTCCTATTTTTGCTGGTGTGAGGCTAGGGCCTTGCCTTGCAGGGTGTTTTCTAATTCTAGGATTTTGGAGTTTCTTCAACACGGTCTGGACCTGGGGTTCCAGCTTAGTACCTTGAAAGGGCAGGTCTCTGTTCTGACTGTCTTCTTTAAAAGGGCTTTCGCTCTGCATCCTCTGGTTAAGACTTTTTTCCAGGGGGTTACGCATGTGCGGTCTCCTAGAAAGCCTTTGTTGTCCGTTTGGGATTTGAATTGGTTCTGTCGGCCCTCCAGGGGCCTCCTTTTGAGCCGGTGCAGGATGTTGCACTTTCTATGCTCACTCAAAAAGTTGCCTTTTTGGTGGCTATTGCCTCTGTTCGGCGTGTCTCTGAGTTGGCGGCTCTGTGCATTCAGGCCCCTTACTTTGAGAGATACCGGGACAAGGTGGTTTTTTCGCTTTAAGCCAGATTTCCTTCCTAAGGTGGTTTCTGCCTTCCACCTCAATCAGGATGTAGTTCTCCCTTCCTTGTGTCCTAAGCCTAACAATGACAAGGAGAGGGTTTTGCACTCTTTGGATGTGGTTCGTTGTGTGAAGTACTATTTGGGGCCTATACTGCCAAGGGGAAGGTTCCCCCTTTTCAGATCATTGCTCATTCGACTCGTGCTGTTGGGGCTTCTTGGGCTTTTCAGCACCAGGCTTCTGTTGAACTAGTTTGTAAGGCTGCTTCTTGGTCCGCCGTTCATACTTTTTCCAAGTTTTATAAGGTTGATGTGCGGGCCTCAGCGGATGCTGTTTTTGGCCGCAAGTTTCTGCAAGCTGTAGTGGTTTAAAATTTGTGCATTTTTTGCCGTATTGGGATCCCCACCCATTATGGACACTGCTATTGGATGTCCCAAGTGTTATGAAGCGGGGTGTGTGACATACTGGAAATAATACCATTTTGTGATTACTCACCTGTAAAATGGGTATTATAAGTATGTCACACACCCCGCTTCAACCCACCCTTATTGGTATTTTGGATCTTTTATATGGTGAACCTTTTAGTGTTATGATTGTTTATATTTGGCTCTTCCTGGTCCCCTTACTGCTGTCCTATACTGGGGAATGTGTGGGAGGACCCAGGTATTTATGGACTGGGAGGGGCTCCTTTTTTTCCTGTCATCTCTGCAAAGTTCGCCCTCTACTACCCATAACCCACTTGTCATGAATATTGGAAGCGGGGTGTGTGACATACTTATAATACCCATTTTACAGGTGAGTAATCACAAAATGGTATTTTTTTATTTAAAGGGACTATAAACCCAACGGCCATAATAAGGCAGAAAGCAGCTCATCCCATGTGCCTCTCCTCCATTTCCTGCAGGGCTCCAATGTTTGCCCTCCCTTCTCTAGGACCACGCAAGAAAGACATCTAACAACCCCTCTGTCCCTTGGTGCTTTCAGTATGACTGAGCACATCAAACCACATTGGTCCTATAGCTGTCTCTGACCACAGCAGAGCATGCTCAAGACTCCTAAAGCTGCACCATGAAATCCCCTTTCCCTGCTCAACCACAATCCAGAAATTGATGCAAAGAAGGGGACTATGCTTAGAATACATACGGTTTTTACTTCTTATCTGAGATTTTGAGATTCCTTAGAATCGATCATTTGACACAGTTTCCATGGAGCAGAAAGTGGGAGAAAGTTAGCAAGTGCCTGGACAGGGGCCTCAAAGATTCAGTCTTTGACCTATGACCATTTTAAGCTGACCCATTTCCTAGTGAATGGGTGTGGGGCTGCATAGTGACAGACTTGGGGGGGTATCCTGATTGCTGGAGATCCCCCCCCCCCCCCGCAAAACCCTGAAATCTTCACCTGCACCTTGATCCTCTTCCATATTGCGCTCCTCCGATTGGCCACAAAACTGTTGTGGGACCGCTATTAAGTGCATTGGCATAAAGTGCTGTTCAGCACACCTTATTTCCTGCCTCTGCATCACTTGGCTCAGACCTGCACGTTGTGCCTGTAGCCACTCAAAGCTGAAACACCGCCTTACCCATTTTCTCCTGCTAGCATCCATATTAAAGCAACACTTAGGCTTCCTTACCCAGCATTACAGCCATACTGCTTCCTGGATTTAGCTGACATAACGCACAATGCGCAAGAAACCCAGCAGCACTTATTTGCAGGCTACCTGCAGGTCCATAGGGCGCCATTTTGTAGGTAAAATTGACCATGGCAGGAGTTACAAAAAGGTAAATGTATGTTTATGTGCAGTAATCTGAATTGCCGTTGGGGAGGGATGGATACAAACACTGTTTCTTGTAATGGTGTTGGTTCGGTTTAATGGATGGTTTAAAAAAAAATCAAATCCAGAGCATTTAATGACTGACAGCATTTATATAAATATGTTTGAATGGTCTACTGCATTTGTCTGTGAGTGACAGATTTCCAGCTTTGAGCAAGGCAAGGCTTCACGTATCATATATATCATACTTATATTAGGAGTCTGATGTTATGAAGGTTTAGCATTCCCTTTTCTACTTCTGCACTGGAGACCATTTTCTTAGGCCTGCAGCAGCTATAACTGGTCGCATCACACCCTCCATCACAATCATGTTGACTATTGGTGCTCTTCTGGGACCGGGGCATTTTTAAGGATTTGAAGCGGAACCTGAATTGGGATTCCCCCACTGTGCGAAACTCCCAGATCGGCATGTGTAGACAGTAAAACAAGCCACAGGTCTAGTTTAAAGCGCAATTCCACTCTTGATGGTATTTTAAGTGTCCATTTTTGTGTGCCAAAATGATGTAATGAAAGTGCTGAGCATATCTGTTAATTTTTCTTTTTTATTTGTTTGCAACCCTGTCTTTTAAAGGAAACCATTTTCCCTAGCTAAATGTGTTTATTTTAACAACCATACACAAACTGGTGTGTTTGCTCTACAGGGCCGAGACTTGCTTCTGGCTTGCTTCTCTGATTGTCTGAGGCAGAGATGACAATCCGCATTCCTGAGCTCACAGGTTTAACCACTTCTGCTGGGATTTAGCCTCTTCGGGTTAGGAAATTATATTCTTGTGTTCCAGTAGCTATAGTGTTACTGGCAGCGTTCTCACTTGGGAAGGGATGTCTCCCATCACTGCTGCCTGATTTTTTCCAAGTTCTTCTATGTGGGGAATGGGAGCACATCCTCTTGCCAGTGGAAGGCTTCTGACAAGATGGCTTTACTCAAGGGTCGGAAAGCCACTCCTACTTGAGCAACACAGAGCCACAGGAATATAAGAAATTTGGATGACATAACAACATAAATCACAGGTCTGGGGGCACAATGCTAATTTTATTTTTAAATTATACAGGAGAAAAACAACAAGAACACCAAAGGAAATCATATTGGACCCTCTTTGACATTTGTTACGTGATTATCAGTGATTATAAAGATGTATAAAGTGTCTGTTTCTAGTTTCAGATATCTGCATATGAAGACTCTGTGGCCACCCATCTGGCAAAGATTCTAAATTCAGACAAGCATTCGGTTGTCATATCCTCTGCAAAGTGAGTGGTTGTGTTTTGTTCATGTATTCAAGGATAGATTTTGGCATAGGTCATAGACTGAATGGCCGAAAAAACAGGGTTATCTACCAACCACCTTTTTTAAATCGTGTGTCTTGTGTGTGTGGGGCGGGGGGCTGGTAAATTTGGGTGGGTGGGGGATACAAGAACAGTCTAGCAGATTGTTATGGTATTCATTAAACCGGACTTTCACCCTGAATAGGAGCCTATCTTGTATCTTTCCCCACCCCAGAGATTGCCCACATTAAAAATCATCCTACCTGCACCTAGTGTGTTTTTTTGAGCCTTTAAACATCCAAGATGGCTGCCCATGGAGTCTCTCTCCCCCTCCCATTCTTATCAGCCCACCATTAATTGTCATAATCCCTCTGATTCTTATCTCACAGTTTACAATTTTACGACTTTGCTATTTTTCATGTGTGTCAGTCAAAAAAAAACAATTGTGACTCCTTTGTAATTTTCTGTATAAATGTGTGTCTAAGTTACAGATATGTTTTATGCCTGAAGAAGCTTGAATTGCTTCGAAACCTTGGATTTTCAGGTGTCCAATACCAAATTCAGATTCAACCAAAATAAGTGTCTGCGGGTAAAAATAGTTGTAAAGAATTACTGTATCTCACATGAGATTGATGACTACTGCGTTTAGTTAGGTTTAAAATCAGTTAATTTGGGGCTTAGGGTTTGGTGTAGAATGATAAATGCAGAAAGGTCAAATACCTATGGTCACATTTGCATTGCTTTTTGCATTCCAGTTTCTATGGAAACATTGATGCTAAAGTTAACTATATAGGATCCTGCAGCATACTACACATTATACTAATGTATTGATAATAGATGTTGTGTTTCTTCTGCAGAGTGTTGTGTGAGACAGTCAAAGACTTTGTTGCAAAAGTTGGGAAAACCTATGAGAAGCCACTGGAAAATTCTGACGAGGCAGAAGCAATGGCAGTTAAGGTTCGCTTTTATTGTGTGTTGTACATATAGTTTGAAGCAGACCTTCTTTTCAGTATTGGATCACAATGGGAATGACTCGGGGAGGGGGAACTTGAATATTCTTTTACTATTTGTCTATGCATGTTTAAAGTGGATATCCAGTTTTGGATAACCCTCCGCAGGCAGGTGGGGAGGGGGGGGGGGGGTTACAAGAAAAAAAATCTCCTTACCTCGTTCGTGATCCATCACACTCCTTAAGCATCGCCCCCTCTGTGCACACCCATTTAAGTGAAGATGGGGCAACACACAGAGCAGGGGAAATCACTCTTTGCATTCTCTTCAAGATGGCAGCGCCCAGATCCCAAAGCGCCTGAGTGTCCGGCACTGGATCCTGGGCAAGTTTAGGCTTTTTTTTCTTTGTGACCTCCCCCTTCTCTCCTTCCTCAGGGCCAGGGGAGGGCAGGGAGTTAGCCGAGACTGGACTTCCACTTTAATCGCTGGATATAGAAAGTTGACAATTTACAGCCAAAAATAAATGCTACACTCGCCTTGTGTCCCATGCAGACCATCGCTTCTAGTCCAGGATTCCAGCGCTCATTCAACAACTGATGAACCGCCCTGTGCTATTGTCACAGGTACTATGGCATGTCCCCCTCCATTTACCGCAATGGAGGGGGGGGCCTGCCATTGTGCCTGTGACAAGCAGTGCATGGGCGTTGAATAGATGCGAACAGTGGATGGTGGCGGCGGCAGAGGCCCAAGTCCAGGATTAAGTTCTTAGGTGTCTGAGCAATGGTCTAAAGAATATCTTTAATTTTAAAAGTAATGGATGTCATCAGAAACAAGATGTGCTGCCACCCCAGACAACCTAAATTTGCATACCCACCCAGGTGCAGTTTAGAATTGGATTTTACAGTTTAGGACTGTGTATTGAACTGCAGTTACAGTAAATACTAGAAATGTGGTTTCTTAAGCTTCAAGAAATATAAGTATTGCAGTTGATTACTGCCGCCAAATATCCAGCAGCGCCTCATCCCCAGTTGGCCACTCTCCTCTGCGACCATGAACAATCCCCGCATCAGTCACAATGACTGGCAAAGTCTGCTCTGTGACTGTGACATGGGAGGTGGCCATTCCTTGCAGTGACATCCGGTTGTGTGACTGTATATGGGACAGGGGCAAGTTTCAAATTACTGGATTATAGCAAAGGGGAATGAGTGTTTTTTTTTTTTTTGCCCCAACAGGGCCTTGTCGTCCCAGGTTATTGGGTCTGATTATGGCTATAATAAAGCCAGTTCCAATTTGCAAACAAGAGCCTTAAAATTGCCATGTCCAGCTGGGGTAATATTCCCTTGTCTTTGGATATGACATAGATTCGATCTGGTCACTGAGGTTTTCTCGGCTCATTCTGGGCTGCTTGACTTGCATGACTAAATGTAGACATGTATCACCACAGCTAGAAGGATAGGGCAGACCCAGAGTCCCCTGACAATAGATAAGTAATAGTGTACACATAGTTCCCTCAAACATGGAAGTTGCAGTTGGTCAAGGAAATGATTATCTTGAATGGCTGGGGAAAGCCTGAGGCTTGTGCCCTACTTGTACCTGTTAATTTTGGGAGGAAAAGACAGTAGCAGACAGTAGCAGAGTATGCATATGGCTAGTTGAACTTAACGGAAGTATGGTTAGTTAGTAATGTCTCTTCTGTAACAAGTGATTTCTGATTGGGTTCAGTTAATTGTAACCGGTCTCTGTCTTCTAGTGTTCAACACTGAATGAAAAGCTTGATCTGCTGCTTCAGACACTCCATGCAGAAGCCCAGGCGGCTCCATTGTTGACACACCTCACACCACCAATTGTTGAGGAAGAGGTGGAGGAGGAATTCTCAAGTGAAGACTCCTTATCTGAGAGCAAGGAGCAGTTAACAGACAGCATTGCAAAGTCTTCCACGCCAAAGTTGTTTAAACCAAGGGAACAGCTCATGCTGCGAGCCAACAGCTTAAAAAAAGCAGTCAGGCAAATCATAGAACAAGCTGAAAAAGGTGAGTGACAAATAAAGTAAAATGTCACATGTGAAAACTGTCTCTGTTTATATATTTTAAGCTACAGGAATCCTAGCCTGGGTGTTTTCCTATTCTATTACGGCATTTCAGTCTGCTGAAATTGAATGTACTGCAATTCAGCTCAAAAGCTCAACTCTAAAGCTGCTGTGTCAAAAGTAAAGCAGATTTCTGTTCTATCATAGTGGTGGATGAGCAAAACGCACACACTGAAGAGCAAGAGAACCAGGCTGCAGAGGAATACAGGAAAGAATTAGAAGAATCCAAGGAAGAGGAAAAGGATGAGGATACAAAGGAATTTGATAACACATCAAGTATGTATAGCAGAGGATTTATTTTGCATTTAGCAATACCTATACAAATTAATATTAACTTTTACTGGTGAGTTTATTTGTTAAACTATTGTCAGATGCCCATTTGAACAAGTGTTACAGGATATAATATAAAAATGAATACTGGTATTACCCTGATGTGGACTTACAACAAAAGATCTAATGTCAGGGGACCTGAACACCACAGTAGAATGCACAAACATTCTTTATGTCCAGTGCTTAAAGGAGCACTATTGCGAAATTGTATTAAAAATCCATATAAATACATCGGCTAATGAGAGAAGGGGTCACTTACCCAAACTGAATAAAACTCCCGCCAAGCTTGTGGTTTATTCTCTCATGGCAGGAATAAAATCCAGGGGTGACAGGTTTAATCTATCAGGGGTGACCGAGCCTATCACCCCAGATGTCCTTTTACTTCTATTAAAAGAAAGAAAAACAAGTCTGGCTGGATATTTCTTGATGCTGGGTGTATAAGTGATCCCTCCTCGCGCCATCTGGCAAATTTATATGGATTTTTATCATAGGGTAATTTTTTGCGATAGTGCTCTATTAACCATAAAATGTCCTTTATTTGTGCAAAAGTTAACATCCACCTTTATGAATAATGGCCACATTAGCCTAAAACATGTTACATGGGATCAAGTTCTTAGTATACAGTGCGTCCTGCTCCAAATCTAATACTTACAGTTGGGATATACTCTGCCAGATGGCGCTGGACTGCATCGAAAATTGGCTCCTCCCGGCCCCTCAAATACCCAGGGACCTCCCAAAAATCCCCAGAATTTCTCTGCAGTCTGGTTGCGAAGGACGAGAAATGGCTCTCTACTCACAGGTGAGCGGGGCTATTAGCCCGCGGCCCTGTAGGACTATTCCCACCCGTTTCACTAGTAATATGCCTCCCAGCCTTGGCTGCGCTGGTCGGGTGAAGGTAAGCAGCACCGCTGTTAGGTGCTTAGGAGCGCTGCTCCACCGCAATCCCCCACCAAATGGTAGGTGGTTCAGGCTTATGGTGAGCCTCTATGGATGCCCCTCCCACACTAGTGCCCCCTTGCCCCTGCCCATCGGTGGGCCCTGTTTAAGTGGCCGCTGTCCTCCCTCATCCTCCTTGTAGTCTTCGGGGGAAAAGGGGGGGGGGGTGTAAATATGTATGCTATGCATTCTGTGTTTTACACCTTTTTTTCCATTCTGTTAGTCTTGTGTCAACCGCCACGCTGGCTTGTCTTTACTGTCTTTTTAAAATTGCCGCCGCGCGCTGACTTGGTTCCGCGCTTGGCGGCGGCATTACCTCAGGCGCTGGTGCATCCATTATTGGCTGCTTGCATGTTCTTGGCTTCGCGCTCTTTGGGGGGGGGGGGGCGGGGCCGTCTTTGGCGCGCTCCGCGTCATCGCTGATACCGGCCTGCCCCTCGAGGTATACCGACGCCATCTTTATCCTGCTTTTTTGGCCCATGTGCGACGGACCCCTAACTACCGCGGTCCGTAAGTGCCCTCTCGGCCGCTTTATATCTTTCACTTTTGTTACTGTGTGCTTACAGGTCTTGTCTGCTTATGTCTTTCAGGCGGGGCAAACCCTTTTGTCTTCTCTCGGCCCTGTATTAGTATATGCTTGTAGGCCCTATCGGCGTATCGCGCCGCTATTATCACCATATGGAGGCATCCCAGGATAATGTGACCGGGGTCCCTTCGGGACAAGACCGGCTGTGTGTAGTGTGTGGGCAGCCTCATGCTGACGCTGACAAGGCGCAGGTCTGTGTATCCTGTGCTGAGCAGGTGCTTGCATTGCAATCTGGCCTGCCAGTGGCTGCACCTCGTTTCACTTCACCTACTCCCCCAAGCTTAAACCTCACTCCTTTTGAGCTGCATACTAGTGGGGATTCTCAGCCTGATGTGTCTTCTAGACTGGCTACTGTTGAACAGATTCTTGCTAAGTCCTTAGCGCGTAAGGCCCCTGCTAAGAAGCGGCACTTGACACCTAATGTCACTGTTTTCCCTATGGGAACTGAGGAGTTTTGGAATCTTTGTGGCTATACCCCGTCTGATGACGGGGAGCTCTTTTCTGATTCAGGCTCATCTGATGAGAGACCAAGGGGTCATGACGATTCTGGCTCTGACCCCTGGGCCCCGGATGACACTGACAGATTATTGACCCAGATTTTTGAGGTTCTGTCGATCTCTCTCCCTGTTGCGGCTCCCAGGCAAAGAGGGGAGCTTTTCCATACAGCAAAATCACGTTTGGAATTTCCAGAGTAGGCACATTTCCATAACCTTGTGCTCAAGGAATGGGAGCGTCCCAGTAAACTTCCTGGGGTTCCAAAGAGTTGGTATAGGAAGTATCCCTTTCCTGGTGAGGTAGTTAAATGTTGGTCAGCCGCCCCCCCCCCCCCCCCCCCCCCCCCCCCCGAGGTGGATGCACCGATCCTAGGGCTATCTAAAACCTCTGTCATGCATTCCCCTGACTCTACTACCCTGCGGGATGCTGAGGACTTGCGCATTGACCAGCTGGCATCCCACGCCTTTGCATGTGCGGGGACGGCGCTGCGCCCGGTCTGTGCCATTACTGCTGTGGCCACTAGAACCCTTATCAGAAATATGCTTGATAGTGCCCCTGATGATTTGCCTTGTGAGGTGTTTAATGCACTCTCCAGTTGTGATGTTTTTGTAAATTTCTGTCCTCTCAGCATTGGATGACACCATCAGAATGTGTGCCAGAACTTCTGCCCTTGTGGTGGCTTTACGCCGCTCGGTTTGGCTGCGCCAGTGGGCTGCTGACAACACTGCCAAGAAGGCCCTCACTGGGTTTCCCTTTAAAGGACTGCGCCTGTTTGGGGACCGTCTGGACCTTTTTGCTAAGGGAGGCAGATTACCCCAGCGCAGGCGTCAATCTCGGCCCTTTCGGGGTCAGGGTTCCTTCTCCTCCCCTTACCGTGGTGCAAGACAGGGAAGGGGGGTTTCCTTTCCTGGGGCCCGGGGAGATTTCTGGGGTAGAGGCAGAGGACGTGGACGTCCTGGCTCCTCCTGGGGTCCCAAAGCAAAATCCTCTCCCATGCCCCCTCAGGCATGATGGGGCGCCCTCACCCATCCGGGTGGGGGGACGGCTGCAGCACTTCGCTCACGTCTGGAGGCTTCATGTCTCAGACCGGTGGATTCAGGAGGTAGTGTCCTCCTGTTACAAGATAGAGTTTGCTGACGATCCCCCTCCAAGATTCATCAGATCCCGGATTCCTCAGGACCCTGTGTCAGCTCAGGAGCTAGTGCAAGCAGTGCAAGGCCTCCTGGAGCTGGGGGTCATCTGTCAGGTCTCCTTAAGAGAAAACGGCAAGGGCTTTTATTCCAACCTATTCACAGTACCCAGCCAGGCCCATCCTGGACTTGAAGATCCTCAACAAGTTTGTCAGGGGCAGGCGCTTTCGCATGGAAACTCTGCGCTCTGCCATCAGTTCCCTGCACCAAGGGGATTTCATGACTTCTGTGGACATCAAAGATGCTTATCTTCATATTCCTGTGTTCCCAGGTCATCAAAGGTTCCTCAGGTTCGCTCTGATGGATCAACACTACCAATTTGTGGCCTTGCCCTTCGGTCTCACTTCAGCTTCCAGGGTGTTCACCAAGGTGCTGGCTGGAGTGATGTCTCTGCTCAGATGTCAGGGCGTCCGCGTGCTTCCCTATCTGGACGACATTCTCATCACTTCCCAGTCTCTACATCAGGCAAAGTTGGATACTCAGCTGGTGGTGTCTACTCTGGAGTCATTTGGATGGGTGATCAACCACCCCAAGTCCTCACTGTCCCCTTCCTTGGTAATTCCATTCCTAGGAATTCAGGCAAGGATCTTCCTTCCTCAAAAGAAGGTGGACAGTCTGATTGCACAGGCTCAGTCCCTCCTAACTTGTCCCCATCCCTCCATCAGGCAGGGGATGCAGCTGGTGGACCTGATGGTGGCATGCTTCGAAGCGGTCTCTTATGCTCAGTTCCACTTGAGGCCCCTGCAACTTCACCTATTGTCAGTATGGGACAAGGACCCAGCGTCCCTTGACAGGATCTGTGTGCTCTCCCCCCTGGTCAGGAGGTCCCTCTCGTGGTGGATGGACTCAAGGAACCTGTTGGGGGGCAGATCCTTTCTTGCCCCTTCCTGGGAGACGGTCACTATGGATGCCAGTCTGTCCGGTTGGGGGGGGGGGGGTTCTGGAAGTCCCTGCGGTTCCAGGGGAGGTGGGGCCCCTCAGGAGGCCCACACACCTATCAATGTCTTGGAACTGCGGGCGATCAGGCTAGTTCTGGCTCGCTTGACTTCTCACCTTCGGGGCCTGCCTGTTCAGGTGCGCTCGGACAACCAGACGGCAGTCGCCTACATCAATCATCATGGAGGGACCTGGAGCAAGGGGGCCCTCCAAGAAGCGTCTCTGATCCTGACTTGGGCGGAGGCCAATGTCCCCTGCATATCAGCTGTGTACATCCCGGGGGTGGAAAATCACCTGGCGGACTCTCTGAGCAGGGGGATCTCTCGCCAGGGAGGATGGTCCCTATGCAGCAGGGTGTTTCAATCTCTGTGTCTCCGTTGGGGCCAACCAGATGTGGATCTGTTTGCGTCCCGCCACAATCACAAGCTTCCAGCCTTTGTCTCTCTGTCCCAGGATCCTCTGGCCTTGACCTCGGATGCGCTAGCAATGTCATGTCAGGGCTTTCAGTTCCTGTATGTCTTCTTTCCAATCCCCCTGCTGGGCAGGGTTCTACGCAAGATTGCTCTGGAAAGGGTGCCAGCAATTCTGGTGGCCCCCAGGTGGCCAAGAAGAGTGTGGTTCGCAGACGTGGTACAGCTGGCGGTAGATCAGTACGCTCTGCCCTTGGTGCCAGATCTGCTCACTCAGGGCTCACTACGCCATCCCAATTTACAAACTCTGGCTTTGACAGCTTGGCTGCTGAAACCTCCATCTTGATGGAGAAGGGGCTGTCTTCCTCGGTTGTGGATACTTTGATTAAAGCTAGGAAGAAGTCTTCCTCTTCCATTTATTACAGGGTTTGGCGTGCCTACATTGACTGGTGTGAGTCTAAGTCTCTTCCCTGTCGTGTGTTCTCTATTCCCAGGATTCTGGAGTTCCTGCAGCATGGGTTGGAGATGGGACTCCAACTCAGTACTCTGAAGGGTCAGGTTTCTGCCCTGGCTATTTTCTTCCAGAAGTCCTTTGCTCAGCACCCTCTGATCAGGACTTTTTTCCAGGGGGTCACTCATGTGCGCCCCCCAGGTAAGCCTATGGTGCCTGTTTGGGATCTGAACTTGGTTCTGTCAGCCTTGCAGGGTGCTCCCTTTGAACCTGTGCAGGATGCTGCCTTGGCCATTCTTACGCTCAAGGTTAAATTTCTGGTGGCTATCACTTATGTCAGGGATGTGTCTGAGTTGGCGGCGCTTTCTATTCAGCCCCCCTACTATGAGAGACACCAGGACAAGGTGGTGTTTCGTTTCAAATCTGACTTTCTGCCTAAGGTAGTGTCTGCTTTTCATTTGAATCAGGATATTGTTCTTCCTTCTTTGTGCCGTAATCCTAGCAATGCTTAGGAGAGGGTTTTGCACTCTTTGGATGTGGTTAGGTGTCTGAAGTACTATCTGGTGGCTACTGCACCTTTCAGGAAAACTGATGCTCTTTTTGTGGTCCCTTCTGGTCCTAGGAAGGGTTTGGCTCCTGCCAAGTCTACTATCAGCAAGTGGATGCGTCTGGCTGTGATTTAGGCCTACTCTGCTAAGGAGAAGAATCCTCCCTTCCGCCTTACTGCTCATTCCAATTGTGCTATTGGTGCCTCTTGGGCTTTTCAGCACCAGGCTTCTGTTGAACAAGTTTGCAAGGCCGCTACTTGATCTTCTGTTCATACCTTTTCAAAGTTTTACAAGGTTGATGTTAGGGCCTCAGCTGATGCTGCTTTTGGCCGAAAGGTTCTGCCGGCGGCAGTGGTTTAAACTGTCTGCTGCTGATTTTTCTTGGGGATCCCACCCTACTTATGGACACTGCTATTGGATGTCCCAACTGTAAGTATTAGATTTGGAGCAGGACGTACTGTATACTAAGAATAATACAATTCTGTGATTACTCACCTGTAGAATTGGTATTATGAGTATACAGTACGTCCTGCTCCAACCCACCCTTGGTTGCATTGAATCTTGAATCCCCTGTATGGTGATTGTTATCCTGTGCTGAGCAGGTGCTTGCATTGCAATCTGGCCTGCCAGTGGCTGCACCTCGTTTCACTTCACCTACTCCCCCAAGCTTAAACCTCACTCCTTTTGAGCTGCATACTAGTGGGGATTCTCAGCCTGATGTGTCTTCTAGACTGGCTACTGTTGAACAGATTCTTGCTAAGTCCTTAGCGCGTAAGGCCCCTGCTAAGAAGCGGCACTTGACACCTAATGTCACTGTTTTCCCTATGGGAACTGAGGAGTTTTGGAATCTTTGTGGCTATACCCCGTCTGATGACGGGGAGCTCTTTTCTGATTCAGGCTCATCTGATGAGAGACCAAGGGGTCATGAGGATTCTGGCTCTGACCCCTGGGCCCCGGATGACACTGACAGATTATTGACCCAGATTTTTGAGGTTCTGTCGATCTCTCTCCCTGTTGCGGCTCCCAGGCAAAGAGGGGAGCTTTTCCATACAGCAAAATCACGTTTGGAATTTCCAGAGTAGGCACATTTCCATAACCTTGTGCTCAAGGAATGGGAGCGTCCCAGTAAACTTCCTGGGGTTCCAAAGAGTTGGTATAGGAAGTATCCCTTTCCTGGCGAGGTAGTTAAATGTTGGTCAGCCGCCCCCCCCCCCCCCCCCCGAGGTGGATGCCCCGATCCTAGGGCTATCTAAAACCTCTGTCATGCATTCCCCTGACTCTACTACCCTGCGGGATGCTGAGGACTTGCGCATTGACCAGCTGGCATCCCACGCCTTTGCATGTGCGGGGACGGCGCTGCGCCCGGTCTGTGCCATTACTGCTGTGGCCACTAGAACCCTTATCAGAAATATGCTTGATAGTGCCCCTGATGATTTGCCTTGTGAGGTGTTTAATGCACTCTCCAGTTGTGATGTTTTTGTAAATTTCTGTCCTCTCAGCATTGGATGACACCATCAGAATGTGTGCCAGAACTTCTGCCCTTGTGGTGGCTTTACGCCGCTCGGTTTGGCTGCGCCAGTGGGCTGCTGACAACACTGCCAAGAAGGCCCTCACTGGGTTTCCCTTTAAAGGACTGCGCCTGTTTGGGGACCGTCTGGACCTTTTTGCTAAGGGAGGCAGATTACCCCAGCGCAGGCGTCAATCTCGGCCCTTTCGGGGTCAGGGTTCCTTCTCCTCCCCTTACCGTGGTGCAAGACAGGGAAGGGGGGTTTCCTTTCCTGGGGCCCGGGGAGATTTCTGGGGTAGAGGCAGAGGACGTGGGCGTCCTGGCTCCTCCTGGGGTCCCAAAGCAAAATCCTCTCCCATGCCCCCTCAGGCATGATGGGGCGCCCTCACCCATCCGGGTGGGGGGACGGCTGCAGCACTTTGCTCACGTCTGGAGGCTTCATGTCTCAGACCGGTGGATTCAGGAGGTAGTGTCCTCCGGTTACAAGATAGAGTTTGCTGCCGATCCCCCTCCAAGATTCATCAGATCCCGGATTCCTCAGGACCCTGTGTCAGCTCAGGAGCTAGTGCAAGCAGTGCAAGGCCTCCTGGAGCTGGGGGTCATCTGTCAGGTCCCCTTAAGAGAAAAAGGCAAGGGCTTTTATTCCAACCTATTCACATTACCCAGCCAGGCCCATCCTGGACTTGAAGATCCTCAACAAGTTTGTCAGGGGCAGGCGCTTTCGCATGGAAACTCTGCGCTCTGCCATCAGTTCCCTGCACCAAGGGGATTTCATGACTTCTGTGGACATCAAAGATGCTTATCTTCATATTCCTGTGTTCCCAGGTCATCAAAGGTTCCTCAGGTTCGCTCTGATGGATCAACACTACCAATTTGTGGCCTTGCCCTTCGGTCTCACTTCAGCTTCCAGGGTGTTCACCAAGGTGCTGGCTGGAGTGATGTCTCTGCTCAGATGTCAGGGCGTCCGCGTGCTTCCCTATCTGGACGACATTCTCATCACTTCCCAGTCTCTACATCAGGCAGAGTTGGATACTCAGCTGGTGGTGTCTACTCTGGAGTCATTTGGATGGGTGATCAACCACCCCAAGTCCTCACTGTCCCCTTCCTTGGTAATTCCATTCCTAGGAATTCAGGCAAGGATCTTCCTTCCTCAAAAGAAGGTGGACAGTCTGATTGCACAGGCTCAGTCCCTCCTAGCTTGTCCCCATCCCTCCATCAGGCAGGGGATGCAGCTGGTGGGCCTGATGGTGGCATGCTTCGAAGCGGTCTCTTATGCTCAGTTCCACTTGAGGCCCCTGCAACTTCACCTATTGTCAGTATGGGACAAGGACCCAGCGTCCCTTGACAGGATCTGTGTGCTCTCCCCCCTGGTCAGGAGGTCCCTCTCGTGGTGGATGGACTCAAGGAACCTGTTGGGGGGCAGATCCTTTCTTGCCCCTTCCTGGGAGACGGTCACTATGGATGCCAGTCTGTCCGGTTGGGGGGGGGGGGTTCTGGAAGTCCCTGCGGTTCCAGGGGAGGTGGGGCCCCTCAGGAGGCCCACACACCTATCAATGTCTTGGAACTGCGGGCGATCAGGCTAGTTCTGGCTCGCTTGACTTCTCACCTTCGGGGCCTGCCTGTTCAGGTGCGCTCGGACAACCAGACGGCAGTCGCCTACATCAATCATCATGGAGGGACCTGGAGCAAGGGGGCCCTCCAAGAAGCGTCTCTGATCCTGACTTGGGCGGAGGCCAATGTCCCCTGCATATCAGCTGTGTACATCCCGGGGGTGGAAAATCACCTGGCGGACTCTCTGAGCAGGGGGATCTCTCGCCAGGGAGGATGGTCCCTATGCAGCAGGGTGTTTCAATCTCTGTGTCTCCGTTGGGGCCAACCAGATGTGGATCTGTTTGCGTCCCGCCACAATCACAAGCTTCCAGCCTTTGTCTCTCTGTCCCAGGATCCTCTGGCCTTGACCTCGGATGCGCTAGCAATGTCATGTCAGGGCTTTCAGTTCCTGTATGTCTTCTTTCCAATCCCCCTGCTGGGCAGGGTTCTACGCAAGATTGCTCTGGAAAGGGTGCCAGCAATTCTGGTGGCCCCCAGGTGGCCAAGAAGAGTGTGGTTCGCAGACGTGGTACAGCTGGCGGTAGATCAGTACGCTCTGCCCTAGGTGCCAGATCTGCTCACTCAGGGCTCACTACGCCATCCCAATTTACAAACTCTGGCTTTGACAGCTTGGCTGCTGAAACCTCCATCTTGATGGAGAAGGGGCTGTCTTCCTCGGTTGTGGATACTTTGATTAAAGCTAGGAAGAAGTCTTCCTCTTCCATTTATTACAGGGTTTGGCGTGCCTACATTGACTGGTGTGAGTCTAAGTCTCTTCCCTGTCGTGTGTTCTCTATTCCCAGGATTCTGGAGTTCCTGCAGCATGGGTTGGAGATGGGACTCCAACTCAGTACTCTGAAGGGTCAGGTTTCTGCCCTGGCTATTTTCTTCCAGAAGTCCTTTGCTCAGCACCCTCTGATCAGGACTTTTTTCCAGGGGGTCACTCATGTGCGCCCCCCAGGTAAGCCTATGGTGCCTGTTTGGGATCTGAACTTGGTTCTGTCAGCCTTGCAGGGTGCTCCCTTTGAACCTGTGCAGGATGCTGCCTTGGCCATTCTTACGCTCAAGGTTAAATTTCTGGTGGCTATCACTTATGTCAGGGATGTGTCTGAGTTGGCGGCGCTTTCTATTCAGCCCCCCTACTATGAGAGACACCAGGACAAGGTGGTGTTTCGTTTCAAACCTGACTTTCTGCCTAAGGTAGTGTCTGCTTTTCATTTGAATCAGGATATTGTTCTTCCTTCTTTGTGCCGTAATCCTAGCAATGCTTAGGAGAGGGTTTTGCACTCTTTGGATGTGGTTAGGTGTCTGAATACTATCTGGTGGCTACTGCACCTTTCAGGAAAACTGATGCTCTTTTTGTGGTCCCTTCTGGTCCTAGGAAGGGTTTGGCTCCTGCCAAGTCTACTATCAGCAAGTGGATGCGTCTGGCTGTGATTTAGGCCTACTCTGCTAAGGAGAAGAATCCTCCCTTCCGCCTTACTGCTCATTCCAATTGTGCTATTGGTGCCTCTTGGGCTTTTCAGCACCAGGCTTCTGTTGAACAAGTTTGCAAGGCCGCTACTTGATCTTCTGTTCATACCTTTTCAAAGTTTTACAAGGTTGATGTTAGGGCCTCAGCTGATGCTGCTTTTGGCCGAAAGGTTTGGACACTGCTATTGGATGTCCCAACTGTAAGTATTAGATTTGGAGCAGGACGTACTGTATACTAAGAATAATACAATTCTGTGATTACTCACCTGTAGAATTGGTATTATGAGTATACAGTACGTCCTGCTCCAACCCACCCTTGGTTGCATTGAATCTTGAATCCCCTGTATGGTGATTGTTATCCTTGTTATAGTTGATAGTTTGGATTGTTTAATTCTCCCGGCTTGTCATTAACTGCTTTTCAATGCTGGGGATTTGTGGGAGGTCCCCGAGTATTTGAGGGGCCGGGAGGAGCCTATTTTCGATGTCTCTGCAGTCCAGCGCCATCTGGCGGAGTATATCCCAACTGTAATTATTAGATTTGGAGCAGGACATACTGTATACTCATAATACCAATTCTACAGGTGAGTAATCACAGAATTGTATTTTTTATGTTAAACTGTTAATAATGACATTTTGACACGTGGATTTTAACTTTTTCACCAATTAGGCATTTCAAGAGTTTGATGCTTGAGTACCGGATCCGTTCTTCAGAGTTCAAAATTCATCATGGACATTTGGCTTTGAAATAAAAATGCCTATGTAGCTGTTGTTCTGGATGTAGGCCACAAACTTCCTTCAGCGCCTATATTGACATTATTTGTATGCAGTAGACAAGCTGAGGGGATAGCTTGTTTTTTGGGCCCATTTCTTTTTTGTATGGCAACTAGAGCCAAACTAATGAAGGGACAGAGAGGTTACACTAGCCTACACATTAACTGTATTTACTTTTGAGCATTTATACAGTACCTATCTGTTTTGTATAATAAAGAGAACCTCAGGGCACATTAAAAGATGCTCTGGGGGTAATTCTTAAAAAGGGCCTTGTCCGCTTTAAAAACAGCCCAAGAAAGTCTCCTACCCCCAGAAAATGTGGAATCGCTGCCAAGTGAGGCTATCCGAACATAACAAATAATGCCATATATAACCCACCCACCAAGCCTGTAATGGCTAGCTCTCAAAACTATAACATGACCCATAGTGGCAGAGGTACCTCTGTGCCCACTTGCATACCCTCACTCAGCTGTCTATCATGCATGTGAGAAGGTTATGTATAGACATATACAGCAGGGCAGCTTGAGCCCCGGTTCTTCTGGCACTTACAGTGGCTGCTGCTGCACTGATTGGCTGATTGTTGTGTTGGTTTGGTTTAAGTAATTTATTCTAAGCGTACAGTACGTCCTGCTCCATATATAATACTTACACGTGGGTAATCCTCCGCCAGATGGCGCTGTTCACTGCAGACATGCAAAAACAGGCTCCTTCCGGCCCTTCATATACCCAGGGACCTCCCACAAATCCCCAGATTTCTCTGCAGTGCTGACTGCGAAGACATGAAGTATCACTCTCTCACAGGTGAGCGGGGCTATTACAGCCTGCTGCCCTGTGGGACTATTTCCACCCCTCCTCTGTGTGATATGCCTCCCAGCCTGGGCTCCGCTGGTCGGGTGAAGGTAGGCAGCACCATGTGTGCTTACGGAGCCACGCTCCACCGCAATCCCCCACCATAGGGTAGGCGGTCAAGGCTGATGGTGAGCCTTCAGGCCCGCATCATTGCCCCATGTAGCGGTGGACCCTATGTAATGGGTCGCCTTCCTCCCTCGTTCCCCCCTTAGCCAGGGGGAAAAGAAAGGGGGGGAGGGGTTGTGTGTATGGCGGGCTCAGTGTATCCTATTACACTCTTAAGGCTTGATTTTGTGCTTTACTGGGAACGGGGGTCAGAGCCGCGCTTTTATCAGTACTGTTAGCCGCAGCGCCTTTATTTTATGTTTCTGCTTGTATCGCATGTACGGCGGCGGCTTTGCGGACGCCACGGCGTCTTTTTCTTCCTTCCTTTCTTCCCTCTCCTTCTTAGCCTGTAGTGCTTCGCGCTCGCTGGGGAGGGGCGTGGTTCCGGCTTGGCGCGTTCAGCGTCGCGGTCGGCTCAAGACCGTCCTCTCCTCTCTGTCTGTAAGTGCCCTCATGGACGACTCTTCATTAGTTTTTATACTCCCTTGCGCATGGCTCTGAGATCCTTGTTCCCCCTTATGTCTTTCAGACCGTGGATTTCGGTGGCTTCTGACGGCCCAGTGTAACTCCCGGTCGTGACCATTAAAAATTACTCCCACTTCCCCGCGGGTTATTGGGGCATCCAGGGTAGCTTACAGCGTCAATTCCTACGGGCATACTGTGCCGATTAAATCACCATATGGAGGCATCTCAGGATATTGTGAACAGGGTTCCTTCGGGACAAGCCCGGCTGTGTGTAGCTTGTGGGGTATTACCTAGCAGCGGTGACAATGCATGGGTCTGTGTTCTTTGTGCACAGCAGGCGCTATCGGTGCTTCCTGTCTCCTCTGAGGCTGGGCCTGCACCCCGCCTCACTTCACCTACTCCCCCAAGTCTGAGTCTAACCCCCAATACCAGCGGGGATTCTCATCCTGATTTGGCCACTAGGCTGGCTAGTGTTGAAAACTTGCTTGCTAATTCCTTAGCGCGTAAAGCCACCGCCAAGAGGCGGCACTTGAACCCTGAATCGGCTCTCTTCTCTATAGAACCTGATGATTTGTTGCATTCCTATGCCCATATCCCCTCAGACGAAGGGGAACTGTTCTCTGACTCAGGATCATATGACGATGAGTCCAGGGGTCAGGAAGAGTCTGGCTCCGAGCATTGGTCCTCGGATGATATTGATAGACTGCTGGTTCAGATCTTTAAGGTTTTGTCCCTCTCTCCCCCTGCTGCGGCTCCCCGGCAGAGGGGTGATCTTTTTCATACCGCTAAAGCTCGCTTGGAATTTCCCGAGCAAACCCATTTCAATAGCCTCGTGCTTAAAGAATGGGAACATCCCAGCAGACTTCATGGGGTCCCTAAGAGTGTGGATAGGAAATATCCCTTCCCTGCTGACTTGGTTAAGTGCTGGTCATCACCACCTGAGGTCGATGCTCCTATTCTAGGGTTGTCCAACACCTCTATTATGCACTCTCCTGACACTACTACGCTGCGGGACTCTGAGGACCGGCGTGCTGACCAACTGGCATGTCATGCCTTTGCATTTGCGGGAGCGACTCTGCGCCCGGTTTGCGCCTTAGCCATTACGGCAGTAGCGCTCAGGGCCGTGGTTAGGAGTGCTCTCGATGGCACAGATGAGTTGCCTCCTGATACTGTCAGTGCTCTGTCCAGCTGTGATGCGATGTGTGGCAGGTCATCTGCCCTGGTGGTAGCTATACGCCGCTCGGTCTGGTTGCGCCAGTGGGCCGCAGACAATGCCGCCAAGAAAGCCCTTACGGGGCTTCCATTTAAGGGGCTGCGCTTGTTTGGGGATCGGTTAGACCTCTTCGCCAAGGGAGGCAAGTTGCCCCAGCGCAGGCGGCAGATTCGGCCCTTTCGTGGCCAAGGCTCCCTATCGACCCCCTACCGTGGGGCTAAACAAGGTAGAGGGGTGTCCTTCGCTGGGGCCTGCGCAGATTCCTGGCACAGGAACAGAGGACGCCGTCCCGGTTCCTCCTGGGGACCCAAGTCTAAAGCCCCTCCCAAGACCCCCCAGGCATGAAGGGGCGCCCTCGCCCGTCAGTGTGGGGGGACATCTGCAGCACTTCGAGCATGTCTGGAGGCGCCACGTCTCAGACCGGTGGGTTCAGGAGGTGGTGTCCTCCGGCTACAAGATAGAATTTGCTGTACGGCCCCCCACCAGATTCGTTGACTCCCGGATCCCACAGGATCCTGCATCAGCTCAGGTCTTGTTGCTGGCCGTGCAGGGCCTCCTGGACCTAGGGGTCATTTGCAAGGTCCCTTTAGGAGACAGGGGCATGGGGTTCTATTCCAACCTTTTCACAGTACCCAAGAAGGATGGGTCAGTCAGGCCCATTCTGGATTTAAAAATCCTCAACAAATTTGTCAAAAACAAACACTTTCGCATGGAAACTCTGCGCTCGGCCATTGGCTCTCTGCGCCCAGGGGACTTTATGACGTCCGTAGATATAAAGGACGCTTACCTTCACGTCCCGGTGTTCCCAGGACACCAAAGGTTTCTCAGATTTGCACTGAAAGATCAGCATTACCAATTTGTGGCCTTGCCATTCGGCCTCACGTCGGCTCCCAGGGTGTTCACCAAGGTGCTGGCAGGGGTGATGTCCCTGATAAGGCTAAGGGGCATTCGCGTGCTGCCCTACCTGGACGATATCCTCATCACCTCTCGGTCTCTGCGGCAGGCAGAGTTGGACACTCAACTGGTAGTGTCCACCCTGGAGTCCTTCGGCTGGGTGATCAATTACCCCAAGTCCTCTCTGTCCCCATCCTCGGTTACTCTGTTCCTGGGAATGATTCTGGATACAGTTCAGTCACGGATATTCCTTCCTCAACAGAAGGTGGAAGCTCTGACTGCGCAGGCCAGGTTCCTGCTCTCCTGCCCACAGCCCTCCATCAGGCAGGGAATGCAGCTGGTGGGCCTGATGGTGGCGAGCTTCGAGGCGGTGCCCTTTGCCCAGTTCCATTTGAGACCTCTGCAGCTTCACCTTCTGTCAGTGTGGGACAAGAACCCAGCGTCCTTGGACAGGGTCTGTGTGCTTCCCCCCTCAGTCAGACAGTCCCTTGCGTGGTGGCTGGACCACAGGAACTTGATAGGGGTCAGGTCTTTTCTGGCCCCCTCCTGGGAGACGGTCACAACGGATGCCAGTCTGTCAGGTTGGGGGGGATTCTGGAATTCCCTGTGCTTCCAGGGGAGGTGGGGCCCTCAGGAGGCCCATTTACCCATCAACATTCTGGAATTACGGGCAGTCAGGTTGGTACTGGAGCGATTGACCCAACACCTGAGGGGTCTGTCGGTCCAGGTACGCTCAGACAACAGAACGGCGGTTGCCTACATCAACCATCAGGGAGGTACCCGGAGCAAGGGTGCTCTCCAAGAGGTGTCTCAGATTCTGACATGGGCGGAGGCCAATGTCCAATGCATTTCGGCTGTCTACATTCCGGGGGCGGAGAACCTGCTGGCGGACGCCCTGATCAGGGGGGATGTCCCGTCAGGGGGAGTGGTCCCTCTGCAACAAGGTATTCCAGTCCCTGTGTCACCATTGGGGCCTACCAGATGTGGATCTGTTTGCTTCCCGTCACAATCACAAGCTCCCAGCCTTCGTATCCCTGTCTCAGGATCATCTGGCCTTGGCCACGGATGCCCTGTCCATGTCTTGGAGGGAGTTTCGACTCCTGTATGTGTTTCCACCGTTCCCCCTTCTGGGCAGGGTTCTGCGCAAGATTGCTCTGGAAGGGGTACCTGTGATTCTAGTGGCCCCCAGGTGGCCAAGAAGAGTGTGGTTCGCAGACGTGATTCAAATGGCAGTAGATCAGTACGATCTGCCAAGGGTGCCAGATCTGCTAACTCAAGGGTCCTTACGCCATCCCAATTTACAAACTCTGGCTTTGACGGCCTGGCTGCTGAAACCTCCATCTTGATGGAGAAGGGTTTGTCTCCCTCTGTGGTGGCTACTATGGTGCAGGCCAGGAAGAAGACTTCTTCTGCTATCTATTATAGAGTATGGCGTTGCTACATCGACTGGTGTGAGTCCAGGTCTCTTCCCTGCCGGGAATTCTCCGTCCCTAGGGTTCTGGAGTTTTTACAGCATGGTCTGGACTTAGGTCTCAAACTTAGTACTCTGAAGGGTCAGGTTTCTGCCCTGTCTATCTTCTTTCAGGAGACCTTTGCTCAACATCACCTGATTAAGACCTTCTTTCAGGGGGTCACTCACGTGTGTCCCCCTCGTAAACCTACAGTCCCTGTTTGGGATTTGAATTTGGTTTTGTCTGCCGTGCAGGGTGCTCCCTTTGAGCCTATTCAAGAGGCTGCTCTGGTCGTTCTCACTCTCAAGGTTGTCTTATTGGTGGCTATTACTTCGGTTAGGCGTGTGTCAGAGCTGGCTGCTCTATCTATTCAGCCTCCATACTATGAGCGACACCAGGACAAGGTGGTGTTCCGTTTCAAACCGGACTTTCTGCCAAAAGGGGTTTCGGCATTTCATTTGAACCAGGATATTGTTCTTCCTTCTCTGTGTCCCAATCCTCGCAACGACAAGGAGCGGGTTCTGCATTCCTTGGACGTAGTCAGGTGCTTGAAGTATTACCTGGTTGTCACTAAGGCCTTCAGGAAGACTGATGCTCTCTTTGTTGTGCCTTCGGGGCCTAGGAAAGGTTTGGCTCCCGCCAAGTCTACCATCAGCAAATGGATTCGTCAGGCTGTGATTCAGGCCTATTCTACTAAGGGAAGGACTCCCCCCTTTCCGTCTTACGGCTCATTCCACTCGTGCTATTGGTGCCTCTTGGGCTTTTCAGCAACAGGCCTCTGTTGAACAAGTTTGCAAGGCTGCTACTTGGTCTTCTGTTCACACCTTTTCAAAGTTTTACAAGGTTGATGTTCGGGCCTCAGCTGATGCTGCTTTTGGCCGTAAGGTTTTGCAGGCGGTTGTAGTCTGAGCTACGTGCCGTTGCCTTTTTTGTTGGGGATCCCACTCTACTTTATGGACACTGCTATTGGATGTCCCACGTGTAAGTATTATATATGGAGCAGGACGTACTGTATGCTTAGAATAATACAATTCTGTGAAATACTCACCTGTAGAATTGGTATTATACGCATACAATAGTCGCGGCGGACGTGGCAATGCAAAGCCCAAAAAGGATACGCGTGATGCAAAAATTGTGGGCTACGGGGGGGGGGGGGGGGTTCACAGACGTGGGATGCCCTAGGGGAGGGAATCAGCCAGCCCTGGACGCTAGGAGACTCCAGTTCTAGTTTTGATCCACTTTCAGCTAAAAACTGGAATATAGCTTTTTTATTCTTAGTATACAGTACGTCCTGCTCCAGATACAATACTTACACTCGGGTATTACTCCGCCAGATGGCGCTGGACTGCAGAGACATCGAAAATAGGCTCCTCCCGGCCCCTCAAATACCCAGGGACCTCCCACAATCCCCAGATCTTCTCTACAGTCTGGACTTCGAAGGACAAGAAGATGGCTCTCTCTTCTCGCAGGTGAGCGGGGCTATTAGCCTGCGGCCCTGTAGGACTATTCCCACCCGTTCCATCAGTAATTGCCTCCCAGCCTTGGCTGCGCTGGCCGGGTGATGGTAGGCAGCACCGCTGTTAGGTGCTTGGGAGCGCTGCTCCACCGCAATCCCCCACCAAAGGGTAGGCGGTATAGGCATATGGTGAGCCTCTATGGGACGCCCCTCCCGCACTATTGCCCCTGTCTATCGGTGGGCCCTGTTAAGTGGCCGCTGTCCTCCCTCACTCTCCTTGTAGCCTTCGGGGGAGGGGTGGGTGTGTGTGTGTGTGTGTGTGTGTATATATATATATGTGTATTGGCTTTTATGCTTCATTACATTATACTTGGTGTCAGCCGCCGCGCTGACTTGTTTTCACTTATTGTGCATTGGAATTGCCTCCGCCGCGCGCTTTCCTGTGTTCCGCGCTTGGCGGCGCGTTACCTCAGGCGCCGGTGCGCCGTCATTGGCTGCTTGTCACGCGTGTGGCTTCGTGCTCTTCGGGGGGAGGGGCCTGTCTTTGGCGCATTCCGCGTCACTGTTCATGTGGGCCCGCCCCTCGAGGTCTACCGACGCCATTTTGTTGCTTGGTTCCGGCTGCTGCGTGACGGGCTTCTACCTACCGCGGTCCGCGAGTAGGTTATTTTACCGCTGTTTATTACCGCTGTTATTTATTGTATACTTACGGCTCCCCTTTGAACCCTCTTGGCTTCTCCCGGCCCTACTCCCTCTATTTAGTTGATTAACTTGTGAGGCCTAGTTAATTACTCCCACTTCCCTAGCAGGTTATTGGGGCATCCCTGGTTGCTCTTATAGCGTCAATCCCTATCGGCCTTTTGTGCCGCTATAATCACCATATGGAGGCGTCTCAGGATAATGTGCTCTGGGTTCCTTCGGGACAAGCCTGGCTGTGTGTAGCTTGTGGGGAGTCCCATATTGACGCTGACAAGGCGCAGGTCTGTGTACCCTGTGCCGAACAGGTGCTTGCACTGCAATCCGGCCTTCCAGTGGCCGAGGCTGCGATTCGTTTTGCCTCGCCTACTCCCCCAAGCTTAAATCTCACTCCTACTGAGTTGCATACAAGTGTGGAGTCTCAGCCTGATGTGTCTTCTAGACTGGCTAGTGTTGAGGAGTTGATTGCTAATACCTTGGCGCGTAAGGCCTCTGCAAAAAAAGTGTCACTTAACGCCTGATGTCACTCTTTTCTCTCTCCCTATGGAAGCTGATGAGTTTTTGGAACTGTCTGGCTATACCCCTTTGGAGGAAGGGGAGCTATTCTCCAACTCGGGGTCATCTGATGAGAGGCGCAGGGGTCATGACGATTCTGGCTCTGACCCCTGGGCCCCGGATGCTACTGATAGACTGTTGGCTCAGATTTTTGAGGTTCTGTCTATCTCTCCCCCTGTTGCGTCCCCCAGGCAACGGGGGGAACTTTTTCATACTGCTAAGTCACGCTTGGAATTTCCTGAGCAAGCACATTTTTATAACCTTGTGCTCAAGGAATGGGAGCGTCCCAGTAGACTTCCCGGTGTACCTAAGAGTTGGAATAGGAAGTATCCCTTTCCTGCTGATGTGGTGAAGTGTTGGTCATCCCCTCCCGAAGTGGATGCCCTGGTCCTAGGGTTATCTAACACCTCTGTCATGCACTCCCCTGACTCTACTACTCTCCGGGATGCTGAGGATCGGCGCATTGATCAGCTGGCGTCCCATGCCTTTGCGTGTGTGGGGACGGTGCTGCGCCCGGTCTGTGCCTCTGCCATTAAGGCTTTGGCTATTATGGCCCTGCTCAGAAGTATCCTTGATGGTGCCCCTAATGATGTGTCTAGTGAGGAGTTTAATGCACTCTCTCGTTGTGATGTTTTTGTGACCTATGTCCTCTCTGCCTTGGATGACACCATTAGAATGTGTGGCAGAACCTCTGCCCTTGTGGTGGCTATACGCCGATCGGTTTGGCTGCGCCAGTGGGCTGCTGACAACGCTGCCAAGAGAGCCCTCACTGGTTTTCCCTTCAAAGGACTACGCCTGTTTGGGGACCGCCTGGATCTATTTGCTAAGGGAGGCAGGTTACCCCAGTGCAGGCGGCAGTCTCGGCCCTTTCGGGGTCAGGGCTCCTTTTCCTCCCCCTACCATGGTGCTAGACAAGGGAGGGGGGTTTCCTTTACTGGGGCCCGGGGGGACTTCTGGGGTAGGGGCAGAGAACGTGGACGTCCTGGCTCCGCCTGGGGCTCCAAGCTTAAGTCCTCTCCCAAGCCCCCTCAGGCATGATGGGGCGCCCTTACCCATCCGGATGGGGGGACGGCTTCAGCACTTTGCTCACGTCTGGAGGCTTTATGTCTCAGACCGGTGGATTCAGGAGGTAGTGTCCTCTGGTTACAAGATAGTTTGCTGTCTGCCCCCCCCCCCCCCCCAAGGTTCATCAGATCCCGGATTCCTCAGGACCCTGTGTCAGCTCAGGATCTAGTGCAGGCAGTGCAAAGCCTTCTGGAGCTGGGGGTCATCTGCCAGGTCCCTTTAAGAGAAAAGGGCAAGGGCTTCTATTCCAACCTCTTCACAGTGCCCAAAAAAGATGGGTCAGTCAGGCCCATCCTGGACTTGAAGATCCTCAACAAATTTGTCAGGTGCAGGCGCTTTCGCATGGAAACTCTGCGCTCTGCCATCAGTTCCCTGCGCCCAGGGGATTTCATGACGTCTGTGGACATCGAAGATGCTTACCTTCATATTCCTGTATTTCCAGGTCATCAAAGGTTCCTCAGGTTCGCTCTGGAGGATCAACACTACCAATTTGTGGCATTGCCCTTTGGTCTCACTTCAGCTCCCAGGGTGTTCACCAAGGTGCTGGCAGGAGTGATGTCTCTGCTCAGGTCTCAGGGCGTCCGCGTGCTGCCCTACCTGGACAACATTCTCATCACTTCCCAGTCTCTACATCAGGCAGAGTTGGATACTCAGCTGGTGGTGTCCACCCTGGAGTCATTTGGCTGGGTGATCAACCACCCCAAGTCTTCTCTGTCTCCCTCCTTGGTGACTTCATTCCTGGGAATGAATCTGGATACAGTTCAGGCAAGGATTTTTCTTCCTCAGCAGAAGGTGGACAGTCTGATTGCGCAGGTCCAGTTCCTGCTATCTTGTCATCATCCCTCCATCAGGCAGGGAATGCAGCTGGTGGGCCTGATGGTGGCGTGCTTCGAGGCGGTCCCTTATGCTCAGTTCCACTTGAGGCCTCTGCAACTCCACCTCTTGTCAGTATGAGACAAGGACCCTGCGTCCCTGGACCGGGTCTCTGCATTTTCCCCCTTGGTCAGGCGGTCCCTCTCGTGGTGGCTGGACTCCAGGAACCTGTTGGGGGGCAGATCCTTTCTGACCCCCTCCTGGGAGACGGTCACCACGGATGCCAGTCTGTCAGGTTGGGGGGGTTTCTGGAAGTCCCTGCAGTTCCAGGGGAGGTAGGGCCCTCAGGAGGCCCACACACCTATCAACGTCTTGGTGCTGCGGGCGATCAAGTTAGTTCTGGCTCAGTTGAATCATCACCTTCGGGGCCTGCCTGTTCAGGTGCGCTCGGACAACCAGACGGCAGTTGCCTACATCAATCATCAGGGAGGGACCTGGAGCAAGCGGGCCCTCCAGGAAGTGTCTCTGATCCTGACCTGGGCGGAGGCCAATGTGCTAAGGGGAAGAATCCTCCCTTCCGCCTTACTGCTCATTCTACTCGTGCTATTGGTGCCTCTTGGGCTTTTCAGCACCAGGCTTATGTTGAACAAATTTGCAAGGCCGCTACTTGGTCTTCTGTTCATACCTTTTCAAAGTTTTACAAGGTTGATGTTAGGGCCTCAGCTGATGCTGCTTTTGGCCGCAAGGTTCTGCAGGCAGCAGTGGTTTAAACTGTCTGCTGCTACCTTTGGGGATCCCACCCTACTTTATGGACACTGCTATTGGATGTCCCGAGTGTAAGTATTCTATCTGGAGCAGGACGTACTGTATACTAAGAATAATACAATTCTGTGATTACTCACCTGTAGAATTGGTATTATGAGTATACAGTACGTCCTGCTCCACCCCACCCTTGGTTTTGCATTATCTTGGATCCTCTGTATGGTGATTGTTATAGTTTCCAGTTTGGGTGGTTTTGATTCTCCCTGCTTCTCGTTGACTGCTTTTCAATGCTAGGGATTGTGGGAGGTCCCTGGGTATTTGACGGGCCGGGAGGAGCCTATTTTTGATGTCTCTGTAGTCCAGCGCCATCTGGCGGAGTAATACCCGAGTGTAAGTATTCTATCTGGAGCAAGACGTACTGTATACTCATAATACCAATTCTACAGGAGAGTAATCACAGAATTGTATTTTTATATATAATGGAGGGCAGCAAGAAGGGGTTCCCTTCAGTAAAGAATATTTATGGAGGTGCTCATTATCTCTCTAAATGAGGCCCACTGCTGATGTGAGGGGTGTATAAGGTTAGTTTAGTGTGCCTATAAACCAGGACCCTCCAGTTTCAGCATCTTTCCTCTTAACTACTTTTATTTCAAGTTTTTTTTTTTGTGTCAAACCCCCTCTTGTATTTTAGGACATTCTCTGACACTTTGACATTTGTAAATTGATTTAATGTTTAAACCTTCCTATGTAGATAGTGAATAACCAGCTTTCAACCGGACCTTTACCCTGAATAAAAGTCTATCGTATATGTTTCCCCCACCCTGTACATACAGATTGCCCACATTAAAAATCATCCTACCTGCATTTACAGAATTTTCTGAGCCTTTAAACATCCAAGATGGCGGCACGTGGAGTCTCAGGCTGCCTGCAAACAGGAAGTGTCTTCTGACTATGCCGCTCTACATTCTGGTATTGCTGTCCTTTTTGTGACCCCGGCTCTGCTATGTCTGTGCAAAGCACAGCTATAACCCTGCCCCCTGCACTTTTTCCCGCTCTCCTCTCCTCAGTATGTGATGCTTCTGAGGCAAGATGGATGCACCTATATCCTAAAGTCCTTAACAGAGTTGTAGCCCAGTGGGGGAAAGAATAATACGTAAGTGAGTGAATTTTAGATGCTGGGGATTGGGCTTTTCATGAAATGATGCTGAACACCTGGTTTCATCTCGCTCTCTGATAATTCTAGCTGACCTCCATGTAATAGCTGCTCTGAAAAAGCTTCTTCCCTTTTTGCAGAGCTGGAAGCCGAGGGGGCAATGCCCCTATATGTATCTGGACATATAACTGCACTGAGCACAAGCTGGTGTTGCCAGTGGCAATAATAAAACATGGATTTGGGTACCTGCAACAAGGCATCATTAGTCATTAGGTCTGTGTTGGTTTTATCAGAGCATGAACAGTGAAAGGTTATTTTTAATGTTGCTTTGCCCCAGGAGCCCCATCTGTCATAATAAAGAGCAGCTGTTAAACAGAGTACACTTGTTTTGTCAAAGAGTACAGATGAAAGAGAAGCTGGCACTGCCAGATGCAGAAAGGCAATGCCAAATAAAGGTTTGGTGTTAGTCCATGAGAGCCATGATCTTTTCATGTAATAGTGAAGCTTTTTTAAGATATTTTTTCCCTTGGCATATTCCAGGCAAGTAAAGGCAAATGAATCGTATATGGGCAAAACATGTCTACCCTGTCAGTAGATGTATTAGGGTACCTGTGGCTAGAATGACCTTCTTAAAGCAGATCAGCCTGTTTTAGGTAGTTTTACTCAGCATTAATAACCAAAAGTACACAATTCCGTATTTTATTTAATTACATCTGCCCTTTTTTATATTTTTCTTTTAGTCAAAGCTGCTCCCCGTTCTCCAGACAGACGCACAAGTCGAAGTATACAGTCCCATACAGGTTCTTTCTCCAGTCCACCATTGGCAGCTAGCAAAGAAAATCTTCCTGTGTTAAATACACGAATAATTTGCCCAGGTAACACTTTATTAGAGTTCGCTTTTGTAAGCTTATACTTACTCCCCCTCCCTAAGACATATGATCAGAGCTGCCCTGACTGCATGAATTGCAGGGTTCTGTCCTTTTTATTTAAGCGTGACATGTCATCTCCAGTGTACACTACTTTCCTGAATAAGACCTTTCATATAGGTGGTGCTCATCAGAAGGAGATGGCAGATGAGGAACGTGCCTAGAGCTGTGCTTTGGGGGATGGAGGAGCCCAGAGATCAGCAATGCACTGGATTAGGTGTCTGGACAGTAATAATATATTCTTAGTATACAGTACGTCCTGCTCCAGATAAGAATCATTACACTTGGGTATTATACTCCGCCAGATGGCGCTGGACTGCAGAGACCGCGAAATTGGCTCCTCCCGGCCCCTCAAATACCCGGGACCTCCCACAAATCCCCAGAATTTCTCTGCAGTCTGGACTGTGAAGGACAAGAAGATGGCTCTCTCTTCTCACAGGTGAGCGGGGCTATTAGCCTGCGGCCCTGTAGGACTATTCCCACCCGTTCCATTATTAATGTGCCTCCCAGCCTTGGCTGTGCTGGTCCGGGTAATGGTAGGCAGCACCGCTGTCAGCTGCTTAGGAGTGCTGCTCCACCGCAATCCCCCACCAAAGGGTAGGCGGTATAGGCATATGGTGAGCCTCTATGGGATGCCCCTCCCGCACTATTGCCCCTTGCCCCTGTCTATCGGTGGGCCCTACGTTAAGTGGCCGCTGCCCTCCCTCGCTCTCCCTTGTAGCTCTGGGGGGGGGGGGGGTTGCGTTGGTTCTTCACTTGGCTGGTGTGCTTGTTGACTTTGTTCAGTCTCCGCACTGACTTGGTTGCACTGGTTGCGGTTTGAATATGCCGCCGCCGCGCGCGCTTCCACTGCGTTCCACGGTCAGCGGCAGCGGCATTACCTCAGGCACTGATGCGCCTTCATTGGCTGCTTGTCGCGTGTGCTGCTTCGCGCTCTTCGGGGGCGGGGCCTGCGGATGGCGCGTTCCGCGTCACCTTCTCTGCAGCCCGCCCCTCGAGGGATGCTTGGCGCCATTTTAGCTCTGGATTCCGTTTGCTGCGTGGCTGGCATCTACCTACCGCAGTCCGTGAGTGCCCTCGCGGGCGGTTTTATTTACCCTATGTCATTATGCATGTCGCTTATGGGGTCCTCTTCGCTTATGTCTTTCAGGCGGGTTGAACTCCATTGGTTTCTCCCGGCCCTACCCCTCGTTTAGTTACTAAACTTTGTGAGGCCTAGTGTGCTAATTACTCCCACTTCCCTAGCGGGCTATTGGGGCATCCCGGGTTGCTGTTATAGCGTGAGTCCCTATCGGCCTATTGTGCAGCTATAATCACCATATGGAGGCGTCTCAGGATAATGTGCTCGGGGTTCCTTCGGGACAAGCCCGGCTGTGTGTAGCTTGTGGGGTATCCCCTACTAGTGCTGCGGGTCTGTATTACTTGTGCCCAGCAGGTGATTGCGATGCAGCCTGGTTTAACGGCGGCTGGACCTGCGCCACGTATGGCTTCACCTACTCCCCCAAGCTTGAATTTGACTCCCATTGAGTGGCATACCAGTGGGGATTCTCAGCTTGATGTGTCTGCTAGACTGGCTAGTGTTGAGAAGTTGCTTGCTAATACCAGGGGGTTGCTTGCTAAATCCAGGGGGTTACTCATGTGCGTCCCCCACGTAAGCCTATGTTGCCTGTTTGGGATTTGAACTTGGTATTGTCTGCCTTGCAAGGTGCTCCCTTTGAACCTGTGCAGGATGCTGCCCTGGCCATTCTTACTCTCAAGGTTGTCTTTTTGGTAGCTATCACCTCTGTTAGGCGTGTTTCTGAGTTGGCGGCGCTTTCCATCCAGCCCCCCTATTTTGAGAGATACCAGGACAAGGTGGTTTTTCGCTTCAAGCCTGATTTTCTGCCTAAGGTCGTGTCTGCCTTTCATCTGAATCAGGACATTGTTCTTCTTTCCTTGTGCCCTAATCCTAGTAACGCTAAGAAGAGGGTTTTGCATTCCTTGGATGTTAGGTGTCTGAAGTACTATCTGGTGGCTACTGCACCTTTCAGAAAAACTGATGCTCTTTTTGTGGTCCCTTCTGGTCCTAGGAAGGGTTTGGCTCCTGCTAAATCTACTATCAGCAAATGGATCCGTCAGGCTGTGATTCAGGTCTACTATGCTAAGGGGAAGAATCCTCCCTTCCGCCTTACTGCTCATTCTACTCATGCTATTGGTGCCTCTTGGGCTTTTCAGCACCTGGCTTCTGTTGAACAAGTTTGCAAGGCCGCTACTTGGTCTTCTGTTTATACCTTTTCAAAGTTTTACAAGGTTGATGTTAGGGCCTCAGCTGATGCTGCTTTTGGCCGCAAGGTTCTGCAGGCGGCAGTGGTCTGACCTGTCTGTTGTTACCTTTGGGGATCCCACCCTAATTTATGGACACTGCTATTGGATGTCCCAAGTGTAATGATTCTTATCTGGAGCAGGACGTACTGTATACTAAGAATAATACAATTCTGTGATTACTCACCTGTAGATTTGTTATTATGAGTATAAAGTACGTCCTGCTCCACCCCACCCTTGATTTTGCATTATCCTACGATCCCCTGTATGGTGATTGTTATCATTGTTATTGTTGCTAGTTGGTTCTGTTATTCTCCCGGCTTTTCGTTAACTGCTTTTCAATGCTGGGGATTTGTGGGAGGTCCCGGGTATTTGAGGGGCTGGGAGGAGCTAATTTTGCGGTCTCTGCAGTCCAGCGCCATCTGGCGGCGTAATACCCAATGATTCTTATCTGGAGCAGGACATACTGTATACTCATAATAACAATTCTACAGGTGAGTAATCACAGAATTGTATTTTTCTTACCTACAGTTAGTTATTCTTCACAGTTGGTTATAAATTCGCAATAAATTAATTTCGATACTGGGACATATTATTGCCATGCACTTAAACTTAACTCTAGTTCAAAACCAAAGCGCAACATTCTAGAGGCCGAAGTCTCAAAGTCAGGCAGAATGCTCACTTGGGTCAATGCTTCTGTGCAAACATTCAATGTAGCTTTACAGCTGACCAGACATGGCATACACTAGACACAAGCTAAACGCATAGTAAAAAAGAAAAGGTCCTCACGCACAATGAGTGCCAGGCCAGCATTCCTTAATAAACATTACCAACCCTGACATTGTGATCAGATCATATCCTAGCTAATGAATGCATACACTTAATTAGGGGAGCAAGTGTGCAGTCCTGCTAGGATGTCCTGATGAAACTTTGTAGCAAGGTACAGTTTTTACAAATCTTTTGATGCTGTATTAAATATACATATTGGACCCTACTGGTTGCTGTCATTTTGTGGATTGCACAGAGAGATCTGGATGCCTTTGGGGGGGGGGATATGCTGACCCTATGAGCTATACTTTGCCATAGAGCGGGGTAAAACCGTGCACATTTAAAGCAAAATGGCCCAATTTCAAGCTCCTTCAGGGGAAGAGGCCACTGTGGGTTAAAATAGACATGGGTCACTTGATCAGTTGTCCCTTTGTGTACAGTAATTCGTTTTTCAGGAACATTAACCATGCAGATGTTTAGTTAGAAAAGAATGCAGATATCAAGGGTAGCATGCTATTCAGTTGTAGTGAGGATGGGCCTCCATTTATGCGATCATAGCAGTGCATCACTTACAGGCTAAAAAGTCCCATCTCCTGTTCACCAAACCTTCATAAAAGCCAGCTGCTGATGCAGTGGTGTGGTAGGATTTGCTTGATTTAGGCTTACAGCTGGGTAACTGAACATTTATAAAACACTGCACTGTCTTGGTATAAAGGGCTACCATCAAAGCACATGCCCTTTACTGCTTTTTTGTCATTTTGTTTGTGCTTACTTCCATAGGTCTGCGAGCTGGCTTGGCCGCTTCCATTGCTGGCAGCTCCATCATCAACAAAATGTTGTTGGCAAATATGGACACTATTGGTGCCTCTCCCTTTATTGACCCGGATTCTGATTCCTTGTAAGACTCCTTGTTTTGCTTATGCTGAAGACAGCAGTTTTATCCCAACCCTTTATACTAGCGGTGCCCAGCATGCTGCCCCGGGGCCTGCTCTGCTGCAAGGACTGCCTTCAGTATAATCATTCTCCTTTATATACTAAATGTCGAGGCTCCCCTCACTGCTTTTACATGATGATTGTGCAACCACCTCCATGCTTGATGCTTTGTGTTGCCCTTGCAGCAATTCACTTGCCACAGATGTGATATTTTTTAGTGGGTGTTCTCTAGCACATCACAATCAGCTATTAGCTGATTACATTGTAATAGCATGGTCAGTGGCTGCTTTTACAATGTAACATGAGGCACGGCCACTGTTACATTGTAGCATTAGCCATGCACTCCTTTGTTGATGTAAAACATCAAAAGCTGGTCAACTTTTTACAATGTAACAGCGGGACTTTGAGTTTTATATTTTAGCAGTGCTTCTACTGAGTCAGAGGTCAGATTTTGTACTTTTGATAGTACAACAGCACAATGTAACTACATCATAATAAATTGAAGGACACTTTGCATTCTCAGATAGGTTGATCTGGCTAAACCTAATAAGAGGGCTACCCCGCTGCACTTTGGTATATCATTCATAGTAACACAAAAGCCTAAATAGACTTTTGGCCCACTGTCAACATTCCCTAGGAGGCCATGATTTGGGATGCTCATCAATGTTAATCACTACTGACAAGCTGGGGGATGTCCAAACTTACCGTTTACTGGGTTCCCCGTGGTGATCATATGCAGCACCTGCAGATATAGCTGCAGAACTGTGGCAGCTCTGCTCTTGCTGCCCCCACCAGTTACTTGCAGGGCAGAGAGCATGGGGATGGCACTCATGGTTGCCACGTGAGATCATTTAGGAAACCAGGAAGAAGGTAAGTATGTTGCACGGCCACCCAGCTTTTCAGTGATGATTTACCCTATGAAATATTTAAAGTGGTCAGTTATAGATACTTATTAATTTAACCATAGATTAAGAGATTTTTAGGCATTGTTTTCACATCGGGCCAATACAGTTTCACTGGTTGCTTTTCTCCCTCGATGGATCTTAAAGGTTAGTGGCAGGATACATAGGACTGCACTTAAGGACCACTCCATCTAACAATCTAGCAATACATTAGATTCCATGTGATGTTACAAGCATGTATAATGCTGTTAACCTAAATAATAGAATTAAGTTGTATGTATTTTAGAGAATGCACCACTTTGCCCAAGCATGGGGCTTCTATATCCTAAAACAATTTGCACTGGGGTTTGTCTCTACTATATGACATGGTTGTTCCTGTCACAGAATTCAGGAATGTCCTGGCAACCAAGAAAGTACAGAGCTAAATAACACATTAGCTTCATACCCACCAAGTTTTTTATAATTATTATTATTCCAATTGTTAGCACACACTTCCATCACTAGAAATCCCATCTCATTTTCACCCGTCTATAGCTAATACATTGAGTCACATGATTCGAGTTTCTTAATGCAGACGGCTACTATTGACCTGTAGGACTTCATATTCCAGTTAGAGATATTATGAGGATTTAAAATTAAATAAATAAAATTAGACCATTTCCCTCCCAAAAGGGGCTTCCAAGCAAAACCCAAAAGCAGAATTCAGCTGTAGGTTTTACCTCACATATACTTCAAAATGTTAATGAATGTAGCGATGTCCTATGTATTGTTTATAGAATGTCAGTCTGTCTTATGGTTGGCTTCCTTTTCTTCCGCAGAGAAGGGTATTCAGAAAAATGTGTTATGAACAACTACTTTGGTATTGGTTTAGATGCAAAGATTTCCTTAGAGTTTAATAATAAACGGGAGGAGCATCCAGAGAAGTGCAGGTAGAGTCACTTTCCAAGTTCCTTTTTGTAATGTAAATGACTGTCTTTTTTTCCTTTATTTAGTATTCCTTAAAGCAGACCAATGCCAATTTTTAGGTTGGCCACAGCGCGGGGAGGGCATCCCGATTGCCCATGATCCCGGGGCTTTCATTTCATGTAAGGCCTATTTGCACCTTGCTCCATTGGTGAAAAAGTGCTCCACAACTGGGTGCTGGCTGTCATGTGGTCTGAAGTTATTTCAGCATCCGAAATCCTGGAAGATGACTCCAGACCATATGACTGGTGTCAGCTAATCGCGGAGCCTTTTTGCTTAGGGAGCAAAGTGCAGTTAACTTTAGTGAGGCTTGCATAGGTTGTTGATTGTCGTTGCCCCCTACACTCAACCCAGCAGCAGTTAACATCCATTGTGTTTACAAGTGGGAGAGTTGTGGGCCAAAGAAATGTCAGTGCGGTTATTGCTCCGCAGACCATTTTCTGCTTGCTTCAGCGGGGTCCCAGATGTGCTTCTCCGCCAACCTCCTTTCCTCAGACTTGAAGCACCTCTTTTCAGGAGACTGGCACTTCAGGCACTGAAGAAAAGACATGCCTCCTTTATTCTGGGATGTGGCAGAGGAGCCCAGTTTTGCCCTTTAAGAAGAGTTATATTCTTAGTATACAGTACGTCCTGCTCCAAATATAATACTTACAATCGGGTTATACTCCGCCAGAAGGCGCTGGACTGCAGAGACATCGAAAATAGGCTCCTCCCGGCCCCTCAAATACCCGGGGACCTCCCACAAATCCCCAGAATTTCTCTGCAGTTTGGCTCCGAAGGACGAGAAATGGCTCTCTACTCGCAGGTGAGCGGGGTTATTAACCTGCGGCCCTGTAGGACTATTCCCACCCGTTCCACTTTTAATATGCCTCCCAGCCTTGGCTGCGCTGGTCGGATGAAGGTAGGCAGCACCGCTGTTGGTGCTTAGGAGCGCTGCTCCACTGCAATCCCCCACCAAAGGGTAGGCGGTTCAGGCTTATGGTGAGCTTCTATGGGATGTCCCTCCCGCACTATTGCCCCTTGCCCCTGCCTATCGGTGGGCCCTATTTAAGTGGCCGCTGTCCTCCCTCATCCTCCTTGTAGTCTTCGGGGGAAAAGAAGGGGGGGGGGGGTGTATGTTTATAGATATGTATGTTATGCAGTCTGTGCTTTCTCTTTTCACATGCCTTTATTCTTGTCAGCCGCCACGCTGACTTGTCTTTACTGCTGTTTAAATTTGCCGCCGCCGCGCGCTGACTTGGTTCCGCGCTTGGCGGCGGCGGCATTACCTCAGGCGCTTGTGCGCCATCATTGGCTGTTGGCCGTTCTGGCTTCGTGCTCTTCGGGGGGGCGGGGCCCGTCTTTGGCGCGCTCCGCGTCATCGCTGTTACTGGCCCGCCCCTCGAGGTATACCGACGCCATCTTTCCTGCTTACTTGGCCTATGCGCGACAGACTCCTACCTACCGCGGTCCCTAAGTGCCCTCGCGGGCGGCTTTATTTCCTTCACTTTGGTTACGATGTACTTAAGGTCTTGTCTGCTTATGTCTTTCAGGCGGGACGAACCCTTCTTGGCTTCTCCCGGCCCTGTTTTTAGTATATTGCTTGTAGGCCTTGTAAAAATTATACTCCCACTTCCCCAGCGGGTTATTGGGGCATCCAGGGTTGCTACATAGCGTTATTCCCTATCGGTGTATAGCGCCGCTATAATCACAATATGGAGGCATCCCAGGATAATGTGACCGGGGTCCCTTCGGGACAAGACCGGCTGTGTGTAGCGTGTGGGCAGCCTCATGCCGATGCTGACAAGGCGCGGGTCTGTGTACCCTGTGCTGAGCAGGTGCTTGCATTGCAATCTGGCCTGCCAGTGGCTGCACCTCGTTTCACTTCACCTACTCCCCCAAGCTTAAATCTCACTTAAATCTCACTCCTGCTGAGTTGCATACTAGTGGGGATTCTCAGCCTGACTTCTAGACTGGCTACTGTTGAACAGATTATTGCGAAGTCCTTAGCGCGTAAGGCCCCTGCTAAGAAGCGGCACTTGACGCCTAATGTTACTGTTTTCCCTATGGGAACTGAGGAGTTTTGGAATCTGTGTGGTTATACCCTGTCTGATGAAGGGGAGCTCTTTTCTGATTCAGGCTCATCTGATCATGACGATTCTGGCTCTGACCCCTGGGCCCTGGATGACACTGACAGATTATTGACCCAGATTTTTGAGGTTCTGTCTATTTTTCTCCCTGTTGAGGCTCCCATACAGCAAAATCACGTTTGGAATTTCCAGAGCAGGCACATTTCCATAACCTTGTGCTCAAGGAATGGGAGCGCCCCAGTAAACTTTCCGGGGTTCCAAAGAGTTGGGATAGGAAGTATCCCTTTCCTGCTGAAGTGGTTAAATGTTGGTCATCCCCCCCGAGGTGGATGCCCCAATCCTAGGGCTATCTAACACCTCTGTCATGCATTCCCCTGATTCCTCTACCCTGCGGGATGCCGAAGACCGGCGTTTTGATCAGCTGGCATCCCACGCCTTTGCATGTGCAGGGACGGCGCTGCGCCTGGTCTGTGCCTCTGCCATTACTACTGTGGCCACTAGAACCCTTATCAGAAATATGCTTGATAGTGCCCCTGATGATTTGCCTTGTGGGGTGTTTAATGCACTCTCCAGTTGTGATGTTTTTGTAAATTTTGTCCTATCAGCATTGGATGACACCATCAGAATGTGTGCCAGAACTTTTGCCTTCGTGATGGCTATACGCCGCTCGATTTGGCTGCGCCAGTGGGCTGCTGACAACGCTGCCAAGAAGGCCCTCACTGGTTTTCCCTTTAAAGTTTCTTTCCCTGGGGCCCGGGTAGATTTCTGGGGTAGAGGCAGAGGACGTGGACGTCCTGGCTCCTCCTGGGGTCCCAAAGCTAAATCCTCTCCCAAGCCCCCTCAGGCATGATGGGGCGCCCTCACCCATCCAGGTGGGGGGACGGCTGCAGCACTTCGCTCACGTCTGGAGGCTTCATGTCTCAGACCGGTGGATTCAGGAGGTAGTGTCCTCCGGTTACAAGTTGGAGTTTGCTGCCAATCCCCCTTCAAGATTCATCAGATCCCGGATTCCTCAGGACCCTGTGTCAGCTCAGGAGCTAGTGCAAGCAGTGCAAGGCCTCCTGGAGCTGGGGGTCATCTGCCAGGTCCCTTTAAGAGAAAAAGGCAAGGGCTTTTATTCCAACCTATTCACAGTACCCAAAAAGGATGGTTCTGTCAGGCCCATCCTGGACTTAAAGATTCTCAACAAGTTTGTCAGGGGCAGGAGCTTTCGCATGGAGACTCTGTGGACATCAAAGATGCTTACCTTCATATTCCTGGTCATCAAAGGTTCCTCAGGTTCGCTCTGATGGATCAACACTACCAATTTGTGGCCTTGCCCTTCGGCCTCACTTCAGCTCCCAGGGTGTTCACCAAGGTGCTAGCTGGAGTGATGTCTCTGCTCAGATGTCAGGGCGTCCGCTTGCTTCCCTATCTGGACGACATCCTCATCACTTCCCAGTCTCTACATCAGGCAGAGTTGGATACTCAGCTGGTGGTGTCCACTCTGGAGTCATTTGGATGGGTGATCAACCACTCCAAGCCCTCACTGTCCCCTTCCTTGGTAACTCCATTCCTAGGAATGAATCTGGATACAGTTCAGGCAAGGATCTTCCTTCCTCAGCTGAAGGTGGACAGTCTGATTGCACAGGCTCAGATGCAGCTGGTGGGTCTGATGGTGGCGTGCTTTGAAGCGGTCCCTTATGCTCAGTTCCTCTTGAGGCCTCTGCAACTTCACCTATTGTCTGTATGGGACAAGGACCCAGCGTCCCTGGACAGGGTCTGTGTGATCTCCCCCTGGGTCAGGAGGTCCCTCTTGTGGTGGATGGACTCAAGGAACCTGTTGGGGGGCAGATCCTTTCTTGCCCCTTCCTGGGAGACGGTCACCACGGATGCCAGTCTGTCAGGTTGGAGGGGTTTCTGGAAGTCCCTGCAGTTCCAGGGGAGTTGCGGCCCTCAGGAGGCCCACACACCTATCAATGTCTTGGAACTGAGGGCGATCAGGTTAGTTCTGGCTCGTTTGACTACTCATCTTCGAGGCCTGCCTGTTCAGGTGCGCTCGGACAACCAGACAGCAGTTGCCTAAATCAATCATCAGGGAGGTACCCGGAGCAAGGGGGCCCTCCAGGAAGCATCACTGATCCTGACTTGGGCGGAGGCCAATGTCCCCTGCATTTCAGCTGTGTACATCCCGGGGGTGGAAAATCACCTGGCGGACTCTCTGAGCAGGGGGGACCTCTCGCCAGGGAGAATGGTCCCTATGCAGCAGGGTGTTTCAATCTCTGTGTCACCGTTGGGGCCAACCAGATGTGGATCTGTTTGCGTCCCGACACAATCACAAGCACCCAGGTTTTGTCTCTCTGTCCAGGGATCCTCTGGCCCTGACCTCGGATGCGCTAGCAATGTCATGGAAGGACTTTCAGTTCCTGTATGTCTTCCCTCCAATTCCCCTGCTGGGAAGGGTTCTGCGCAAGGTTGCTCTGGAAGGGGTGCCAGCAATTCTGGTGGCCCCCAGGTGGCCAAGAAGAGTGTGGTTCGCAGACATGGTGCAGCTGGCAGTAGATCAGTACGCTCTGCCCTTGGTGCCAGATCTGCTCACTCAGGGCTCACTACGGCATCCCATTTTACAAACTCTGGCTTTGACGGCTTGGCTGCTGAAACCTCCATCTTGATGGAGAAGGGGCTGTCTTCCTCGGTTGTGGATACTTTGATTAAAGCTAGAAAGAAGTCTTCCTCTTCCATTTACTACAGGGTTTGGCGTGCCTACATTGACTGGTGTGAGTCTAAGTCTCTTCCCTGTCGTGTGTTCTCTATTCCCAGGATTCTGGAGTTCCTGCAGCATGGGTTGGAGATGGGGCTCCAACTCAGTACTATGAAGGGTCAGGTTTCTGCCCTGGCTATTTTCTTCCAGAAGTCCTTTGCTCAGCACCCTCTGATCAGGACTTCTTTCCAGGGGGTCACTCATGTGCGCCCCCCACGTAAACCTATGGTGCCTGTTTGGATCTGAACTTGGTTCTGTCAGCCTTGCAGGGTGCTTCCTTTGAACCTGTGCAGGATGCTGCCTTGGCCATTCCTAAGCTCAAGGTTGTGTTTCTGGTGGCTATTACTTCTGTCAGGCGTGTGTCTGAATTGGCGGCGCTGTCCATTCAGCCCCCCTACTATGAGAGACACCAGGACAAGTTGGTGTTTCGTTTCAAACCTGACTTTCTGCCTAAGGTAGTGTCTGCCTTTCATTTGAATCAGGATATCGTTCTTCCTTTTTTGTGCCCTAATCCTAGCAATGCTAAGGAGAGAGTTTTGCACTCTTTGGATGTGGTTAGGGGTCTGAAGTACTATCTGGTGGCTACTGCATCTTTCAGGAAAACTGATGCTCTTTTTGTGGTCCCTTCTGGTCCTAGGAAGGGTTTGGCTCCTGCCAAGTCTACTATCAGCAAGTGGATTCGTCAGGCTGTGATTCAGGCCTACTCTGCTAAGGAGAAGAATCCTCCCTACCGCCTTACTGCTCATTCCACTTTTGCTATTGGTGCCTCTTGGGCTTTTCAGCACCAGGCCTCTGTTGAACAAGTTTGCAAGGCGCTACTTGGTCTTATGTTCATACCTTTTCAAAGTTTTACAAGGTTGATGTTAGGGCCTCAGCTGATGCTGTTTTTGGCCGAAAGGTTCTGCAGGCGGCAGTGGTTTAAGCTGCCTGCTGCTGTCTTTTTTTCTTGGGGATCCCACTCTACTTTATGGACACTGATATTGGATGTCCCGATTGTAAGTATTATATTTGGAGCAGGACATACTGTATACTAAGAATAATACAATTCTGTGATTACTCACGTGTAGAATTGGTATTATGAGTATACAGTACTTCCTGCTCCAACCCACCCTTGGTTTTGCATTATCTTGGATCCCCTGTATGGTGATTGTTATTGATATCGTTGATAGTTGGGTTGTTTAATTCTCCCGGCTTCTCGTTAACTGCTTTTCAATGCTGGGGACTTGTGGGAGGTCCCCGGGTATTTGAGGGGCCGGGAGGAGCCTATTTTCGATGCCTCTGCAGTCCAGCGCCATCTGGCGGAGTATAACCCGATTGTAAGTATTATATTTGGAGCAGGACGTACTGTATACTCATAATACCAATTCTACAGGTGAGTAATCACAGAATTGTATTTTTATAACCTGTTGTTAGACTTGTAAGTGAACTTTCTTTGGTGCCCCTTCCTCCTCATATTAGGTTCACCCAGTTTATTTACTGCTCTATTTTGCAAGCTCTTTAGGGATACTTCCTATTCGATAAAACCAGAAGGGGCTAAGGAAGCAGGTTTTTTTCAATCTCTTGTCTTGTGCTTCAAGGCCTAGTAGATATATGCATAAAAAAATTGAGATGCCTGCAGGATAAGGAGTTTACAGTGCTAAAACATTTTTTTCCTTAAACTATGTCTTGATATTTTACTGTTGGCTATTTTCTATGTTATCTTATTCTTAATGATCATTTAAATGATGTATTTAATTGCTATACTGGAATTATATTTTAAAAATGAAAATGGGAGGCAATTTAAAATGTATACTAATAGTTTTCACAATTTACTCCAGAAGCAGAACCAAAAATATGATGTGGTATGGAGTGCTAGGCACCAAAGAACTGCTGCAAAGAACCTATAAGAATTTGGAGCAGAAGGTTCAGCTTGAGGTATGCCACTTGTGTGATTTTACATTGTTGTGAATAAGGAGGAGTAGCAGCATTACTTAAAAGCAGACCAACATCTGCGCACCTGAGCAGGACATTGCAGCAGCTGGAACGTCTGCCCATGTGAGTGCTAGGCAGCCCGTTGCGTCACTAGATTATTGCAGCTGTACAGAGGTTAAGATATTTACGGGCATTCTGGGGGGTTATGTGCAGAGAGGGAAGGGGGCCCAGACTGTCATTTAGCAGAGGAGACCAACAACCGCAGCAAGCAGGTCGAATTTAAAGTGGACCAACACCCAGGATTTTGACTATCCTGGGTTTTGGTCCACTTCAGGGGGGCACCCCGATTAGGGGTGCCCCGCTGTGTAAAACCCCCCAGAAACCCCCAAACTCACCTCACCACGCTCCCACGGACAAGCGGCGGACAAGGCAGCGCGTCCGCCGCCGCCTCCCGCGCGCCCCTCTGACAGTGCGCGCGCCCGCGCCGGCCACTCACAAACGGCCGGCGCGGGCGTGCGCACGGCTAGAGGAGCGCGCCGGATCAGGTGAGTTCTTTTGGGGTTTTGGGGGGGGTCCCTCACCGCGGGACATCCCGATCTCGGATGTCCCGTGGTGAGGGGGGTGATCAGCCCGGGAATCTTATAGATTCCCGGGCCGATCACCCATAGATGACGGTCCACTTTAAAAGTCCCTTTAACTGGAAAATCACTAGGTGCACAGAGCAAGGACCTTGCTAAATGATAAGCTTGGTTCGCAGTGACAGAAGACTAAAAGTGGACCTAATCATTTCCCACTTATTCTAAACTAAAAACATTCCCTTGTAGCCCAACACCAGTTTACATAAATGTCTTTATTTATGATGTCCGGCGATTTTTGTATAATGGTTTTATTTTGTCAAGAACTGTGTTAGCCTGTGTTTTGACCATGCTGTTACACGTTCGCTCCAGTTGTCCTCCACAGGGTAATAAAAGCATAAAAAAGTTTAAATAGGGAGCTTTACAGAGGTAGTGGCTAGTTTAATTTTAATAAAAATAATAAGAAATAATACATATACATCCATAATACAGTTTACATTGTTTCTCGTTATATATACGGGCTGCAGATCTACTTTTTCCTTGCACTTCGTCCTGGATATGTGGTGCTCTAGCTGCAGCCTACATTGATCATGTGGTTTATTGTGGTGGAGGGTTGGGAAGGCACCAGTCTGAAATTAAATATTCCCCCACTTCCTTCCCATTGCTTTGCCTGCAGAGGTAAGTCTGTACCTGTGTCTCGGGCTTCCCTCCAATACTCCAAAAATCATTTCCCTAAAGGAAAGCCAAAAACCACAAAACACCCTCTTGACGTGTATAGCCACTGCAACACTGTGTGATTTGGCTTTCAGTCTTCCAGCTCACTGGTGACCTGATGCTAGAAGAGGGGAAGGATGGGTGGTTTTTGGGGTTCCATGGGGACATGCTCTCTCGCTGTGAATAAGAGAATAAATGTTATCCAAAGAAAACTTGGTATTATGTTTGGTATGCTGCTGCTCCGAAAGGGGCTACATATTCTAAGTATGTCACACACCCCACTTCAAACATTAATAATTACAATAGGGTTAACTCACCGCTAGGTGGCAGCATTGCAGAGAATCTCCAAAAATTCAACAGGCCCCTCCCGGTCTATACATACCTGGCACCTCCCAACAATCACCCAGTGTTGTTCTCTGCAAGGTGGCGACAAGACAGAAGAAAGAAGTCTCCTGCTTGCAGGTAGCCGGGGTATCCCCTCGCCCCCCCCCCCCCCCGTGGTCTATTTCTGCCCGGTTAACTGGCAGCCTCCCAGCTTCGGCTGTAGGCCGGGCAAAAGGTAGCCGGCACCTTTGGTGCCTAGGAGATTAGCTCCTCCGCTCGACCCTTCATTGCGGGGCATAGCGGGATTCCCGGAGTGGTGATCCGGATGTGGGATGCCTCCATTTAACTAGTGGAAGTTAGCGGTTACAGGTTGTGCTAGCCCTGGGACAGTAGTTTATTCCTCACTCCGGGGTGTGTGGCGCACTTTGGGACCGGTGACATGGTTGTGTGAGTGTGGCTGCGGAGCTGGCTGGTTTTGTGAGGGCTCCTGCGCTGTTTACTGTGGCGTTTTTTTGACTGGACCTGCCTTGTGTGTGTCTTTTACTTCAGCTGCTGCTTGTGTGAGTTGGCGTTTCTCCCCTCAGGAGCCGGGGGGGCGGGGCCATGCGGCGCGCTGCGCCGCGGTCCCGCCTGTGGCTGAGCGCCGTGCTCGGCGCTTGCAGCCTGGCGTGTCCGGCCTGCTCAGGGGTGAGAGAGAGAGATGAGTGTGTGTGTGTTTTGCGCACTTGGGACCGGCAGGTTGCTCCACCGGTCCCGTCTTGGAGGCTGAGCGCGGTTCGCTGGTCTGGCTTCGATGACGCCGCAGGGGGGCGGGACCGCGTCGCGCGCGGGACGCGCGCTGATTGGCCGGTTTGGAGGGGCGGGGCTTTCTCGACTCCCGCGCTCCCGGGGCTCGTCTTCCCCTCCCTCACAGTCACGGAGCGGTGTTCGGGCCGCCATCTTTCTGCGGGTGCTTCTCTGCGCTTGTGCTCTTCTCAGGTAGGCGTTTCTGGCAGATTAACTTGCGGGGGTTGCTTTTGGTCACATAGGACTGGTGGCCTGGCCCCCCGCCTTACGTCCCCCTCCTTCTCCCTCCTCCTCGCTCCCGCCCGCCTTTTTAAGGTGCTGGCTGGATATATTAACCATTTCTTTTTGTCTATGGTTAATGGGGGGGGGGGGTTGTATGATATTTCTGTATTTTTTTATAGCTATTTTGTGCCTGGATTGACTGTTGTCCCTGTTCTTTTGTGTCTTTCAGATCCTGGGATCCCGTCTGGCAGGGCTCTCCCGGTCTTATATACCTGGCTTGTGGGGGGTTGTTTTATAGAAATATATATATGTTTTTTATGCTAATTCCCCTGGGTCAGGATTTTTAGACAATTTTAGATAATTAGGGGGCATCCCGGGTCGCGTACTGCATAAATCCCTGGGTTCCACGAATACCATAAATTTCACCACATGGAGGCTGCCACAGATACCGGAAATGGTTCTTCGGGACAATCCAAGGTGTGCGGGGGTTGTGGGACTCCGCTCCAGGGAGATGATGTCATTTTGTGTATCCCATGTGCACAGCAGAACATTGCACGGCAGTCCAGTACTCCGGTGCCTAGCACTTCGTCGGCCGCGCCATCTCCCTCTCCCCCTCGCTTATTCCGGACCCCGTGTGACGTTGTCCTGGGCGGGGATTCGCAGTCTGAGGTATGTGCCCGTTTGACCAGCCTTGAGAAAAGGTTTTCCGCAATGGCCGCTCAGAAGGCTCCAGCCAAGCGGAAGCATCTGTCTCCGCCTCCGCCGGATTCAGATGAGGAAGTTGTTGGAGATCTGGATTGGTCGGATCGTCCCCTTGAAGATGGTGAACTCATTGAGGAAGAAGATTCTGAGGTTCAGCAGTTGCTGGGTGCTGAGGGGGATCAGGCTGAGGGCCTTCCTCTCGATTCATCTACCATTCTGACTCAGATGTTTGAGGTTTTGGATTTGGATCCTCCGGTGGTTGCTCCTAGGCCTAAGGGTCAGCTTTTTGGGGTGTCCAAGCAGCGCTTGGAGTTTCCCAGCCAACAGCATTTTGAAGAGATTGTTTTCAAGCAATGGGAGCAACCTACGCGTCTCGTCGGTGTGCCGTCTAGCTGGGATAGGAAGTATCCTTTTCCGGCGGAATTGATGAAGCGTTGGTCTGTCCCCCCTGAGGTAGATACTCCGGTCTTGGGACTGTCCAACACGGCGGTCGTGCATTCCCCTGACACGACTTCGCTCAGGGACGGCGAGGATCGCCGGATTGATCAGCTAGCCCGCCATGGTTTTGTATGTGCGGGTTCGGTGTTAAGGCCTGTCTGTGCTTCGGCTCTTTTGACTTTTGCGGTCAGGTCTATTGTCAGGGACTTGGGTGTGGATCTCGAGCCTACCTGTGATGAGTCTCTTGCGCTTAAGCGCTGTGATTCCTTCTTGTCCTTTATCCTGGCCGCTCAGGAGGATGCCATGTTGATGTGTGGCAGGGCTACTGCCTTGCTGGTGGCCATTCGGTGCTGTGTGTGGTTGAGACAGTGGACGGCTGATTTTAATTCTAAAAGATCGCTCACGGCTCTTCCCTTTTTGGGTTTGAGGCTTTTTGGTGAGAGGCTGGATTCTGTTGCCAAGGGAGGTAAGTTACCTCAGCGCAAGAAATTTCGCCGTTCCTTTCGGGGGACGGTCTCCTTCAATCCGTCCTTTCGGGGGACGGTCTCCTTCAATCCGTCCTTTCGGGGAGCCGGAGCCGGCAGGGGTGCGGGCTTCTCGGCCTCCAGGGGCGCCAGTTGGAATAGGGGTAAAGGCTGTGGCCGTCCCGCTCGCGTCTGGGGCGCCAAGCCCAAGCCAGTTGCCAAGCCCGCCCAGCAATGAGGGGGCGCCCTCACCCGTTCGGGTGGGGGGACGGTTGCAACTTTTCTCCCGGGTGTGGGACCAGGAGGTCTCGGACAGATGGATCCGGGAGGTGGTTTCGGCCTGTTACAAGTTGGAGTTCGAGTCCCGTCCTCCTCCAAGGTTCTTCAGGTCTCGGGTGTCTTTGGATCCTTTGGCCGCGCAGGGGCTCCTGGCGGCAGTAAGGAATCTTCTAGACTTACCTGTCATTTGCCCGGTTCCTTCTTCAGAGGTAGGGCGCGGGTTTTACTCCAATCTCTTCACTGTCCCCAAAAAGGACGGGTCCTTCCGTCCTATTCTGGATTTGAAGTTTCTCAACAGGTTTATTCGTCCCCGGAAGTTCCGCATGGAAACCCTGCGGTCTGCGATCGGTTCGCTTCGGCAGGGGGACTTTATGACGTCCATAGACATCAAGGATGCGTACCTGCACATTCCGATTTTCCCAGCTCATCAGCGGTTCCTTCGTTTCGTGGTGGAGGATCGGCATTTTCAGTTTGTGGCTCTTCCATTCGGTCTCACCTCTGCTCCGAGAGTGTTCACCAAGGTGTTGGCGGGGGTGATGGCCCTGCTCAGAGCTCAGGGGATTCGCATTTTGCCTTACCTGGACGATCTTCTCATCATGGCGCCTTCCTTCAGTCAAGCAGAGGGGGACACCAGCATGGTGGTGTCTATGCTGGAGAGGTTCGGCTGGGTGATCAATTACCCCAAGTCCTCGCTGGTTCCGGCCAGGGTGGTGACCTTTCTGGGGATGTCGTTGGACTCCTGCCAGCACAGAGTGTTTCTCCCTCAGGCCAAGGTTCTGCTGATTCAGGAATTGGCCCAGTTGCTTCTCTCCCATCCTCATCCGTCCATTCGTCTGGGGATGAGACTGGTGGGGTTGATGGTGGCCTCGTTCGAGGCAGTTCCCTTTGCACAGTTTCATACGAGGACTCTTCAACTTCATCTTTTGGCGTCTTGGGACCGGCGTCCGGGGTCGTTGGATCGGTCCTTCCGGTTGTCCCCTCGGGTTCGGCAGTCCCTTCTGTGGTGGTTGGTCTCGGACAACCTTCTGAAGGGCAGGTCGTTTCTGACCCCGCTTTAGGAAACTGTCACCACGGATGCCAGTTTGTCAGGCTGGGGAGGTTTTTGGAAGGATCTTCAGTTTCAGGGGCAGTGGGACCCTCAGGAGGCCCACTTGCCCATCAATGTTCTGGAATTGCGAGCCATCAGGTTGGTTCTGTCTCACTTGACGCATCATTTACAGGGTCTGCCAGTTCAGGTTCGATCAGACAATCAGACGGCGGTTGCTTACATCAATCACCAAGGAGGGACTCGCAGTCTGGGTGCCCACAGGGAGGTGTCTCTGATTTTAGTCTGGGCGGAGACTCATGTCCCTTGTCTCTCGGCAGTTTACATTCCGGGAGTGGAAAACACAGAGGCGGATTTTCTGAGCCGGTGTGCGTCACGTCGGGGGGAGTGGTCTCTCCATCCGCAGGTGTTTCGGTCGCTTTGTCTCCGGTGGGGGACGCCGGAGGTGGATCTGTTTGCCTCTCATCACAATCACAAGCTTCCGTCCTTTGTGTCCCTGTCCCGGGACCCTCTGGCTCTGGCGGTGGATGCCATGGCTTTGAGCTGGAGGGACCTGGGGTTTCTTTATCTGTTTCCTCCGATTCCCATGCTAGGCAGGGTTCTGCGAAAGTTGGTTCTGGAGGGAGTTCCCGCCATTCTCGTGGCTCCAAGGTGGCCAAGGCGGGTGTGGTTCGCAGACATCGTTCGTCTGGCCGTAGATCAGTTCGATCTGCCTCTTCGGCCGGATCTTCTCACACAGGGTCAACTATGTTACCCCAGTTTACAAACGCTGGCTTTGACGGCTTGGCTGCTGAAACCTCCATCTTAAAGGAGGAGGGTCTTTCGGATGCGGTCATTCGGACTCTTATTAGTGCCAGGAAGAGATCTTCTTCTTCCATCTATTACAGGTATTGGAGATCTTATATTGATTGGTGTGAGGCTAGGTCTTTGCCTTGCCGGGTCTTTTCTGTGTCTAGGATTTTGGAGTTTCTTCAGTCGGGGCTGGACTCCGGTCTTCAGCTGAGTACCTTGAAGGGGCAGGTTTTTGCTTTGTCAATTTTTTTTCCAGAAGTCTTTTGCTAGCCATTCCTTGGTCAAGACCTTTTTCCAGGGGGTTACGCATGTGCGGCCTCCTAGGAAGCCTTTGCTCCCAGTGTGGGATTTGAATTTGGTTCTTTCTGCTCTTAAGGCTCCTCCTTTTGAGCCTTTGCGGGATATTACTCTGTCCACTCTTACTCAGAAGGTTGCCTTTCTGGTGGCCATCACTTCGGTTCGGCGTGTTTCAGAGTTGGCAGCTTTGTCTATTCAGGCTCCTTATTTCGAGGATCATCAGGACAAAGTGGTTTTTCGCTTCAAGTCAGACTTTCTCCCTAAAGTGGTCTCTGCCTTTCATCTTAACCAGGACATTGTTCTTCCTTCCTTGTGTCCTAAGCCTAAGAATGTCAAGGAGAGTGCTTTGCACTGCTTAGATGTTGTACGTTGTGTTAGGTACTATCTGCGTGCTACGTCTTCTTTTCGTAAGACTGATGCCTTTTTCGTTGTGCCCTGTGGGCCTAGGAAGGGTTTGGCTCCGGCCAAGTCTTCCATTAGTAAATGGATTTGTCAGGCCATTGTTGGAGCTTATTCGGCTAAGGGGAAGGATCCTCCTTTTCGCGTTACTGCTCATTCTACTCGTGCGGTTGGTGCGTCCTGGGCTTTTCAGCACCAGGCTTCGGTTGAACAAGTGTGTAAGGCTGCAACTTGGTCTTCTGTTCATACTTTTTCTAAGTTCTATAAGGTTGATGTGCGGGCCTCAGCGGATGCTGTTTTTGGCCGCAAGGTTTTGCAGGCTGCAGTGGTTTGAGTTTTTTCTGCGTTATTGCCTGTTCGGATACCCACCCTTTTCTGGACACTGCTGTTGGATGTCCCTATTGTAATTATTAATGTTTGAAGTGGGGTTTGTGACATACTTAGAATAATACCATTTTGTGAATACTCACCTGTAAAATGGGTATTATAAGTATGTCACACACCCCACTTCACCCGCCCTTTTTGGTATCCTGGCTCTTTATATGGTGAAGTTTAGTTCGTTACGTTGAGGGTTACATTGTTTGTTCCTGGTACCTTGTCTTACTGCTGTTCTAATACTGGGTGATTGTTGGGAGGTGCCAGGTATGTATAGACCGGGAGGGGCCTGTTGAATTTTTGGAGATTCTCTGCAATGCTGCCACCTAGCGGTGAGTTAACCCTATTGTAATTATTAATGTTTGAAGTGGGGTGTGTGACATACTTATAATACCCATTTTACAGGTGAGTATTCACAAAATGGTATTTTTTTCAATCCATAACATGTCTGTGAAGGTTCTTATTTATCCAGGTAATGTTATATCTGTAGGGTGAGATCAAGGCAACTAGACTGTGTTTTATTTTGGCATCTGGGATACAGAGGAAGACTGGTTTAAAAGAGGCATGAAATAAAGGCAGGGGGCCTCTATCTTTTTGTCTGTGACATACGATGCTGTATGACATACAAAGCCTAATAACAAGCCAAACAATGCAATAAGTAATGCAATCATCACCTTACTACTGCTCCCTCTACAAGTCATTGTGAACTGAGAAAGCCAGCAACATGGCTGCCTTGATTTAATCCTACAGATTCAGTTTATAGCGTGTTTCTTATCTAAGTAAACCTTTTGTTACTTTCTTTTTATTTGCTATTGTCTCATTTTTTACAGTGTGATGGACAGTACATCCCTCTGCCCAGCCTTCAGGGTATTGCAGTGTTAAATATTCCTAGCTATGCCGGCGGCACCAATTTCTGGGGTGGAACTAAAGAGGATGATGTAAGTTTGGTGAATTCAAGGAACTGGGGCGGTCTTTGTCTTGTTTGATTTCTTGCTGTGTCACGTAAGATTGGCTTACACGTTTCCCCATAGCTTTATTGTCGTCACATCAGAAATACATTGTACATTCCAGATTCTGACTCTATTTTAGGCATGGGAATGTTTTCTGTATCTAGCTCAGGAATCTGATCGTACCAGGGGAAAAAAAAACATTTCCTGGATTGTTTTATGGTAGCTCTACAATTTAAAGCATAACTGCACAGTGAGTTGGTAGCCTGTGGTAGGTTATGTGTCAGCTTTTTATAAATGTAAGAAAATGAATCATTGTCTATACTGGTCTTATTTAGGGAAAAGTTGTTCATGGACAAATGTTCACAATCTAAGTATGTGTTAACCTAGATTACCAGCAATCAGATTTGAGAGATTTATCATGCAGTGCACCCTTGAAAAGTATCACCAGCCATGGGGCAGTAATGGCTTGTTCTGCATTTTGAATGAAGTGCACAATATCATATACCGTAAATACCTTTTGATAGGTATCGCTAGTCCCTACTTACTCATGTGTTGCTGTTTGCTGATAGTCTTTGGTAAAGATGTACTAAGGAGCCTATTACTGACCGTATTGTTGGCACCAAAACAAATGTAATTATGAGGGGTGTCACAAGTGCCTTGCTGATTATTTCTATCTCTCGATTTGCCTCACCCATGATGGGGTACTTCTATCTTTCTTGGTCAGTATGCACCAAGCAACTATGCCCTCTTTTCCTCTAGAAAGCTGTAAGAAGCTAACTCTTCAGTGTCATTTTGGACTGCTACTGTAAACCTGGTAGGGTCCTTCCCTAGGATTGCTTTCTACCCTCACAGTGACCTGAAAAGTGCAAAAACTGTATTACACAATGACCTTTAAAGGTCATGCTATGAGCACTTAAAGCACACACCCCTTTGATGTCCTACCATCAAAATTGGTTTGTTTGGCACCATGCAGAGCGGGATACACAAGAGCACAGAACCAAGCGCAGCTGTCCACAGGGAAGGATAGTTGTTTTGAGCAATTTCTGGGTTCCTTTTATTTTTTTTTTTACATTTTAAAGGGACAGTACAGTCTAAAAAACTTGTGGCTCAAGGGAGCAGCTATGATGGGATTACTGTGTTTGCTGCCTCATTGACTTCTGTTGAGAAAAGGCAGGGGAGATTGTTGTGTCACATACAGTACATCATAATAAAAGACAATGGGGCAGCAGGTAATTTAATCATGGCTGCTCCCAAGAACCACAAGAGTTATTTGGACTGCAGTTTACCTTTAACTTTCCTGTTAGGGATGGGGTTGTGAATGGCTCTCTGTTATCACATGACCTAAATATTAGGTTTAGAGAAAGCGATAGGGTTGATTCAGAACCCCTTTCTCATAGTTTTTTGGAGGTGTTGCTACCAAACGAAAAATCATGTAAAAATGAAAACAATTCACACAAAAAGTCTCACAGAAAAAAGTCTCTGCTGAGTTAGACGAAGGGGAAAAATGAACGAGAATGGAAATTTTAAAGCAAAAAATTGCAGAGAAAGGGGCTCTGAATCAACCCGTATGTCTGTCACAGTCCTTTACCAAAAATATTTGGTTCTCTGCCTTCAGTGAACACTGCAAAGTGTTGCATTTGTGGCTTCTTTGTGACACCTTGTTCATTCTGTACACTGCAATTTGCTATCAGTATTTCTTTACTCTGTAGATCTTTGGTGCTCCCTCTTTTGATGATAAGATTTTGGAGGTGGTGGCAGTATTTGGAAGCATGCAGATGGCTGTTTCAAGGGTGATCAAGCTCCAGCACCATAGGATAGCCCAAGTAAGTATTCTAGTGCTTGTTTTATTTGTTATTTATAAGGCAAAATATGCTATAAGGACAGTCTATTATCGCCCCAAAATACATTAATGGCTCAGTATAAAATGTGACCAATCATTGATTTGTGACCCATAGTGGTCCCTAACCCTGTCCTCAAGCCCACCAACAGCTCCTGGGCTATATGGCGCTGCCTGTCAGCTCACATTTACGTGCGGATGGCACTAGAGGATGCCTGAGCACTTGATCTTATGCACAGAGAGAAGAGGGAGAACATAGGCTGCTGCTCCTGTAGCTCTCTGCTGCCCTGGCTGTTAGAATAAACTGTGCCAGTTTCTGACTGGTGTCCCCCACATGACATAGACTCTGCTGCCTCAAGCAGAGTGCCCCCGCCATCCTCAACGGGTCGCTAAATGCTCCCAAAACCTTTGCCACTGCTGATATATGCAATGCATCTAATGTTTTTGTTAATTTCTCAGTGCCGTTCAGTGAAGATCACAATACTGGGCGAGGAGGGTGTTCCTGTACAAGTCGATGGAGAAGCCTGGATTCAGCCACCTGGAGTGATTAAAATTGTACACAAAAATAGGGCTCAGATGTTAACCAGGGACAGGGTAAGTGTAAGTAACATGGTTCATTTATGTATCTGACATCTTTTATTACAGGTCAGTTAATTAACCGTTAACATTCTTTTAATTATCAGGTAATTAACATTTGCTTGGAAAATGTTCTGTTTTGCGTTACGATAAGATTATTGGATTATATAAGATGAGGTTTTCAGTATATATATTACGTTTGGGAAGTTTCAGGCCACATTATTATATTTTTCTTGTTTGTATATTATTCTCATTTATTCTTATTTTTCTACTGGAAATGTTTAGGGGGGGGGGGGTTGTCCTCTTTAAAGTGGACCAACACCGAGAGGTGATCGGCCCGGAAATCTATAAGATTCCCGGGCCGATCACCTACCACCCCGCGGGACATCCGAGATCGGGATGTCCCGCGGGGTGAAACCCCCCCAAACACCCCAAATCACCTACCTTATCTTCCGCCGCCGCCTCCCTCGCGCCCCCCGCGCCGGCCGACTGTGAATGGCCGGCACGGGCGCGCGCGCGCGCCGAAAGTGACGCGAGGGAGGCGGCGGCGGCAGAAGCCGCTTGGACGTTCCTGTTCCCCGCATGGACGTTGGCGGGGATTGGACCGGCAGTCACGTGGGAGCGGGGAGAGGTGAGTTTATTGGGGTTTCTGGGGGGTTTCACACAGCGGGGCACCCCCGATCGGGGTGCCCCGCCGAAGTGGACCAAAACCCAGGATAGTCAAAATCCTGGGTGTTGGTCCACTTTAAGAGACTAGAGACCAAAAGAGTATCATCATATTTACTATAGTGTAAAAATATACATTAACAAAAGATACATGAATAACCTACAAATGCGCCAATACGACATTTCAAATATATTAACATGGACAGATTAGTAAATACAATGTGCTTCAGCACATCCACCATATTTTTTGCCCCCTCCAACGAAAAAAAGGGGGGGAATGTTAGTGCGTCTAATGGGGTAAATGCTAAATGCAAAAAAAGTGTTTTTTTATCCCTTATACACAATCAGGCCATAGATGCACACCTAAAGTATACGAAATAGATCAGAGGTTTTACTCCTATATTCCACTCCAGGCTGTCAGGAAATTAGCAACGAATGGGTTAACTCTCGACCGAAAGGCGTGGACTGCAAGACAAAAGGTGTAGTTCCTCTCGGCATATATATACTTCCAGCTGCAGTTCCATAATCCAGTTTAATTCTTGCAGCTGGACTAGACTGCGAAGGTGTGTCTGGATTTATTTTCCTTTAATTTATTTCTTTTTTCATAGGATTTTTACTTTGGAAGTGGAGGATTTAAACCCATCTGTCTTCCAGGCCCCTGTATCCCACTGATCCAGCAGACCCATTATGTCTTCTACTTTTTAAATGTATTGCTTATGTATATGCGCCCATGAGCTTTTTCTCCCACTGCCTCCGGGGAGTGCCCGCAACATTTGGGGCACAGTCCGGCGTACCCGCAGGCCCTGTACTCGAGCATGTGACCGCCGTGATCAGCGCCGCCTGTCACAATGTACCCTGTGAATGCGGCCGCCGCTGCCCAATGGGAGCACGGCGGCCGTTACATCACGGGTTGCCTGGCAGACTTTGCCGCCCGGCTGCTCTCTCTCCCTGGCCCGCAGGGACATTGCCGCTTGCTCATGCAGCGAGCGGTGGTTGGCAGTGGAGGGGTTCCCGCTGTTCAGGGACCCTTACGGGTGCAGGCAAGGTGTTACTTCTTCAGCATTGTTATTTTGATCATGATGATGCTCATTTTGAAATTTTTTTTTTTTTTTTCTAATGAGCTTTATTAACTCCCGCTGACGTCACTATGATGTCAGGCGGGAATTCCTGATTACAATGTTTATAAGGACCTCCCTCTTGGCACATGTCTGTTTGTCTGTCCCTGATGAAGGGGGCTGCTCCCCCGAAACGTTGGAATTCAGGACACTGCTTACCATTTGACCTAATATGGACTTTGGACACTTTGTGATGGATGTTTCATACCACATTTGTCTTTCTATGATACACTTGGTGGAATTATATAACGGAGTGCTGGTCATTTGTACAGATTGTTTTGTCGATTGTGGGAAAGGGGAGCAAGTATTAGTGTGGTTCACCCCTAAGATCTCGGAGTAGTCACTTGTGACTATCGAGGTCTCTTATATACTTCAGGGATAATTACCCTCAGGGATAATTAGACTGTTTGTTTCAGGGATAATTAGACTGTTTGTTTCTGGGGTAATTAGGTATGGTCATTTAGCAGGGCGACAGGGTCGCCCCATGCCCAGAATGCCTTCAAAGGCCTTTGGATGAGGACAGCCCTATTTGTGCTGAATGCACTACGGTGGTACTCTCCAAATTTGGAAGGCAAATATCACCTTCAGAAAGGTTTCCTAGCGAAACCTCTGGTGCTGGGCCCTCAAAGCCTAGATCTCCTTCGGCAGCCCAGCCTTGCTTGGATAATATCCAGCGGGATATTGTGGAGAGGTTGGCCCACATAGAAAGCCAATTCGAGAAAAGGAAACATTTAGGGCTATCTGAGGGAGGACTCTCATCCTGTAGGGTGGAGAGTATTTTGGATTCAGGGTCCTCTGCACAAGGTCTCTGTTTAGAGAACAGATGGAAGGTTTGATTAGTTCCATTTTAGAGATAATTTGGCTCCTAAGGCTCCCAAGAGGAAGAAGGGAGATCTGTTTAGGCCAGAATAGCAGAGGCAGCTGTTTCCTGAGCAATCTCATTTTACCAGTCTTATTCAAAAGGAATGGGAAAGGCCGGATAGTCTCCTTTCCATTCCTCAAGTGCTGGATACTAAATACCCTTTTCCCTCAGATCTTATTAAATTATGGTCTCTTCCTCCTGTGGTAGATGCTCCAGTTTCAGGACTCTCTAATAATACTATTATTACATCCTCTGATAGTGCCTCCCTAGAGAATCCAGTTAATACGCACAGCATGCAGGTGGCACAAAATGCTTTTTCTATTGTAGGGTCGTTCTTAACGCCAGTTTGTGCTGCATCCATAGCATCCTTGGCAAGCAGAAGGTTGTTAAAGCAATTGGATTCTAAGACTTGTTCAGGTCATTCACGGAATGCATGTTCTCAGTTGATTTGTCATCTCTTCTGTGGATGATATAGTTAGGTTAAGCACCAGAGATTTAGCTCTGTTAGTAGCTTTAAGCCGTTCATTATGGCTAAAGCAATGGTCATCTTTAGTCTCTAGTGGCAATTACCTCGGTACGGCAGGTTTCTGAATTAGCAGCTTTATCAGTTAAGCCTCCTTATTTAGAGTTACTATATTTATTACTCGGATGCCTAGTCTTAGTTGAGCTTGTAAATATGTAATATGTTCAGCATCCAAAAAAAGGAAAATAAACTGATAGAGAAGAGCTTGATATAATCTCTCCTTTGTCTCCAACAAAGACGTAGAGCTTCTTAGGATGCCTTATCCTCCCTTGCGCTGTGTCTACTGCTTTTCAATTACTAGATTACGGAAGTGCATCTGGAAGTATATATACATCGGGAGGAACCACACCTTTTGTCTTGCAGTCCACACCCTATGGTTGAGAGTTAACCCATTTGTTACTGATTTCCTGTCGCCCTGGAGTGGATACAGAGAGAAATCTATTGTACAGGTGAGAATCACAGAATTGTATTTTTAGTAACCACAATAATTAAGGTCACTGGGTTCAGGCTACTCACCACCTAGCCCAAATGTGGTCACGATAGATCCACAAAAAATCCACAAAATCCATCTAATTAAAACAGCGCCGTCCATTCATTGCAAAGGCAGCCCCCCCCCCCCCCCTTTTTTTGCAGTGAATGGCTGGCGCAGCTCAATTCGGTGGAAGTGTGGGGCTCAGACCCTGGTACAGCTGCTCGCTGTTGGTTTGTGACCAGAGCATAAAGATAGACCATGCAGCAGATAGTACCCCAATAACCAATTAACCAGAACGGAGTTATAGTGAGACTGTAAAATGTTTACTGCTGTACTTACATTCATGCATGTCTGGTCATCTGCCAGTTTTGACCTGTTACCTGTATGTATAATTCTTGTCAGTGTAACACAGCCTCTATTTTAAGCACACAATTTGGTTCAGAATATTTTTTTTTCTTCTTTTCCTCCTCCAAATCCTTTGTGGCTTTCTGGGTGGTAATGCAAGGTGGGGGGCTCCACCATTCTGCATGTTCCCCCTCACTGTCTTAATGCAGCGATACTAATACCCTCACCTGATAGCTGGAAAACAGGTGTTGGTCCGCTTTAACATACACAATTGCACAATACACAATTTAAAAAATTACTTTTCTGCTATTTAGTTCTGTCTTAACTGTCCCTGTTTTAATGTAGCAGTGTCTGGAATGGGATGCCACTTTATTTTAAATAACTGGCTAAGAAACTGTGCATGGAACATATAAAATCATTCTGTGAGAACTGCTGCATTTACTTAGGTAGCTACGATTAACCGCTGTATTAGGTCCACTTCTACAGTGACAAGTGCAAACCATGGGGTTTCACACAGTGGGACATCCAAAATCATGATGCCCCTAAGGCAGGGAATAACCCCTGTAGGGCTTTGGACCTCCAGATATGGAGTACTGACACTGGTATGTCTTATTTCATGCTTTGAAACTGTGTGGCTAAAGCAGGCTCATAGCAGGGTCTGGGTCTGGGTCTGGTTGCAGAATGGTAGCAGGGATTTCTTTTGAAGCTGAGCCCCCTTGTGGAGGTACTGTTAGGCTTGGGTTTACCAACCTCACAGTACTCCTATAATATGTAGCCCTGTGCTGTAGTATGCTTGGTCATCAACTGTTGCCTTAGATAAATAAAGAGTGTCATTGTCTCATGTGCAATGCATGTATGTTGCTCCTAATTAGCTGTTACATACAAGTTGATATGTTTTCAGGGCTTCAGATGCTGTAATACTGACTATTCTCTTGCAGGCTTTTGAGAACACATTAAAATCCTGGGAAGACAAGCAGAAGTATGATTCATGTAAGCCAGCTCTGCGCCCTCATTTGTACTCTCCTCAGGCTGTTGACCTGGCTACAGATGAAGAAGTCGCACTCATTCATCTGTGCTCGCAAGCTGCTGAAGAACTTATTACAAGGTGAGCCTTGTTCACCAAATGAAACATTTCACATTTGTTCTTTCTGGTGGGTGGACAATTTTCAAATATAGAAATCATAAGACATCTTTTCCCATTGCAGGGGGCATCCCAATTTGGCATGCCCAGCTGCACATCCACTCCCTCCCCAAGAAGACAGACACTAAGCACCCCATACAATTTGCTTTTGAAGTTTCTTGGCTAGTGTTCACGTACCGCCACCAGCCAAATCAAGTTTACCAGGCCAGTGGTCACAGTGTTATGGGCAAGCCCATCCTGCCATCCCGACAGGATGATTTAGGGGGTTCATCCCCAGAAACACATTTCCCTTCACACACACTACGTGGACCAGATAGTAGTTTTTAAATGACGCAAGTACTTTTCCATGCAACTTCTACATGGAATGAGGATGAACAAATGGGCCTCTAGTTAGGTTTGACTGGAGGTCCTTTTTAACCCTCTCACTGCTTGCCTATCCAGAGATTTAGTCACCCTGTGTTCCCAGCTATTTCTTCAGCACGTTGTGCTATAAATGTTTAACTGTGATTTTTGTAGGCTTTTCCATGAACATTATACATTGTTATTTTTCAGCAGAATTTGAGCTTTTACATGAAGTCTTGTTTGTATTTTTTTAAAACATAGAAATTAAAGTTCAAGAAAATCATATTGCTTGTAAAAGCCCCATTCCTTCCGATTACAATACCACATATGTATCGCTGGACACCCCAATCTGAAAAGAGTGCTTATTGAGATTTTCAAATAAAATACAACTGCTATGCACACTATCAAAAGTCAAAGCCTTAAAAGTTTCAGAAACTTTGTGGGGTTCCCCCTTATCTAGCAAAACCAGCCAGGGCACCAGCTATGGGGGCTGGTAAACCCTTAAAGCTACCAGCCCACATGGGCCGTAGGCACTTCTGCTGGAATACTCACAGGAAGTGCCACCCAACTTTTCAGCATGTCTTTTATTCTATATTCTTTGTAAAACATTTCTTTAAATCACAATAAATTGTATTGAAAAGGATTTACAGTGAAATCAATGTAAAGCCAGACTGAGTATATTGTATAAATACAAATGTCCATAGTACAAAGGTATAAGGGTAAGCATACATTATTTACATATATATTTAAATCAATAGAACAGGACATATAATAAGGCATATTGTTTATTATGTATACAAAGATGGAGGCAGCAAGCCCTACTTAGCGAAACTCTCAGGACTACCATGTCACCCAAATCCTGTTTGTAAAGACTCATTCCATATATTCATCTAACCTAAATTACTTTGGGAAAAGACTAAATAGCAAGGCAGGGAAGGGAAAAACGGCACACGCTAAATGCACATACGCCATTAACACTTCTAGTTCATAGATAAATTTTGTTATTTTGATCCTTTCCGACTCTGGGGGTGGGGAGGGCAAAATCCACAACACACATTTCCAGCTGCTGCTCCTCCAGTAGGTGGTGCTGGTTGTAGTAGCAATGTGTGCCAAAGTTTCTGGTCCCCCAGCACATGGATTCATGATGCTGGTTGAAGTAAGTATGTCTAACTAGTGGAGCTGGGGGGAGGCCTAGCTAAAACCAGGGTGTGATTTCATACCTTTGGAAAACAGTGAAGAAGTAATAATGATATGTACTACACCAAATTCATGTTTTCTTACAATCCCATTATTTTCCATTATGTTTTTTCAGAATATGTGAAGCTGCAAAAATCCACAGTTTGCTGGAACAGGAGCTGGCCCATGCAGTAAATGCTTGCTCTCATGCACTAAACAAAGCCAATCCCAGATTTCCAGAGGTAAGCACTCTCCAGCTTTGCTTTCTGTATCTCTTTAAAGAATAAGTCCACTTTTGTGGCTTCCACCCGATCCCGCACTGGACATCTCTCTCCTACAGCACTGGTATGAGAATCTTGGGCATGGCCTTACTATGGCGCACACTCACATTGAGATCAATGGGTGCCTCAATACAGAAGACATTTTTGTGTATGTAGGAACCCATTTATCTCAATAAGAGTTCACTGTACCACGGCCATACCCACCCACCTCAGCAGTTTCTCATACCAATGCTACGAGTGATAGAAGTGCGGCAAGGGTGGGAGGTAAATCAGGTACATCATGCCTCCGTGAAAGTGGACTTTCCCTTTAAGTAGAGTAGATGATCCATTGTAAATGTCTAAGACTACTTACTGGCCACAGTATGTTGCACATACTTCAGATTTGAAATCCATTGAAATTGTTTTGTGCTAGTTAAAGTATCAAAATGTTAAGAAATAATGATTTTTTGGATGATGATGTGGCAAGAATTTTGGCTGCAGACAAATGTGCATGTGCTGTCTGGTAGAAACAGGCTGCTTCTATGCAACCCCTACGCAATTGAGTGTTTGGTGGCATATATGAAAACATTTTACTTGATACCACAGAATATATAAGTATCATACAATACCCATCCACCCCCCCCCCCCCCCCCCCCCGTATATGGCAGGCTTTAGTTGGAGGATCCTCCATTGGGAACCAGGCACTGACCCAGAACAACCATTGGAGCAGTACAAAAGATCCAAGGCTAAAACCATGTTTCTGGCTTACCTGTGCTGTTCTCCGAGATATTTATTTAGTAAGTTACATTTGTAAAAATTAGATCTTATATTATTCTAAGTATGTAGCACGTCCTGCTCCAGATAGTATTCATAACAGCTGGGATATACCCCCACAAGAGGGCGCTTTACTGCAGAGATGGCAAAAAAGAGGCCCCTCCCGGTCCATATATATACGGGACCTCCCACTAATTCCCCAGTTCCGTCTCTGCAGTGGGCTGCGAAGGACAAGATGATGGCTTCTCTCCTCGCAGGTGAGCTGGGCTTCACAGCCCCTGGCCCTGTTGTTCTATTCCCACCCGTTCCACCTTTATTTGCCTCCCAGCCTTGGCTGCGTAGTCGGGTGATGGTAGGCAGCACCTATTAGAGGTGCTTCATTGGAGCTTGCTCCACCGCAAATCCCCCCTCCAAAGGGTAGTCGGTTGTCAGGTTACTGGTGATCCTGACTTGGGATGCCCCGTCCGCTATTGCCCTACCTTACATTTATTAATGTTTTAATGGGCTTTCTACTTCTCCCTTCTCCCATTATACTGCTCATCGGGGGGGGGGGGGGGGGGGGGGAGGGGGTGCCTGTCAGTGTGAATGTGTTTGCATTTTTGACATTACTGTTATGTGTTATAATGCCTTTATTCTGTCTCGCTGGCACTCTCCTCGGCACTGCTCCTCTCCCCTTCAGTTTGAACTTCCCGCCGCTGACTCGCGCGCCCTGCGGCGACGTCGCTCAGGGACCTGATGGCTGCTGATTGGCTGCAGGGTGGCTGTCTTCAGCCTGTAACCCCGCATTCCTGGAGGGGGCGTGGCTTAACGCTGGGCACGCTCCGCGGTGTCCCTCATGCCGCCAGCCCCTTCAGAGCCCTCCAGTGCCATCTTGTCTCTCCTGCCGGATCGATTGCCCTTGCGGCCCCCCCCCTTGTTATAATTTAATTGTTTTTCACTCCTGTTTAATTAATGCGGGTATTGTCCTCTTATGTCTTTCAGGCGGGAAAACTGATTAGAGGTTTCTCCCGGTCCTGTGCCTTCTATTAGTCTAGTGACTATATTAGAGGCCTAAAACATTAAAATCCTCCCACTATCCTAGCGGACATTTAAGGGGCATCCCGGGTAGCTAGCGTAATTCCCATTGGTCATTGTGACACCAAAAATCACCATATGGAGGCTTCTCAGGATACTGTGCTCGGGGTCCCATCTGGGCAAGCCTGGCTGTGTGTGGTGTGCGGGGCATCCCCTGTAAGCGATGATGTGCGGGTCTGTGTACCTTGCGCGGCACTCTTGACTGCATTTGTCTGGGTCTGCGCCCACCATTTCTTCCCCCACACCCCCTCACTTGATTATGACTCCCAGTGAGATCAACACTAGTGGGGAGTCTCAACCTGATGTTTCCACCAGGCTGGCCAACATTGAGAGACTGATTGCTAGCTCTGCGGCCCGTAAGGCCCCAGCTAAAAGAGGGCATGCGGCGCCTGCTGCGCCGGCCTTTTCTATGGAGCCAGAAGATTTTCTTGATTTGTCTGACTATACCCCTCTTGAGGAAGGGGAATTATTCTCTGATTCAGAATTTTATGATGATCAGCATTGCCTTGGCGCTGATGCCGGCTCAGAGCATTGGGATGCTGATAACACCTATAGACTTTTGACTCTAAGGGATGGGATAAGAGGTATCCTTTCCCATCGGATGTGGTCAAATGTTGGTCAACTCCCCCAGAAGTGGATGACCCTGTGCTGGGGTTGTCCAACACTTCTGTGGTGCATTCCACTACCTTGAAGGATGGTGAGGACCGGCGTATTGACCAGCTGGCTTCCCACGCCTTTGCCTGTGTGGGTTCTGCCTTGCGCCCGATCTGTGCTTCCGTTATTACTGCCGTGGCTATTAGGACGTTGATCAAGGGCCTTCTGGAAGGTTCCCCTGATGATCCTTTTAGTGCCGAATTTAGAGCCTTATCACAATGTGAGATGTTTATCGCTTATATACTTTCTGCCTTAGATGACACCGTTAGGATGTGTAGCAGGACCTCGGCTCTGGTTGTTTCTATTTGCCGCTCGGTCTGGCTGCACCAGTGGGCAGCTGACAATTCTGCTAAGAAGGCTCTCACAGGGCTACCCTTTAAGGGGCTGCGCCTTTTTGGTGACCGTTTGGACCTTTTTGCAAAGGGAGGTAAGTTGCCCCAACGCAAAAGACAACCGCGGCCCTTTCGGGGTTCATGGTCCTTTACTCCCTCCTTTCGTGCCCGTCCCGGATCCTCCTGGGGATCCAAGCGCAAATCTGTCATCAAGCCCGCTCGGCCATGAAGGGGCGCCCTCACCCTTACGGGTGGGGGGACGGCTGCGGCTCTTCGCTCATGTCTGGGGGCAACAGGTCTCAGACAGGTGGATTCTGGAGGTTGTGTCCTCCGGCTACAAGCTAGAGTTCGCTGCAGGGCCCCCTCCAAGATTCCTCAGGTCTCGGATTCCTCTAGACCCCCTGGCAGGTCTATTTCTGGCTGTACAGTCCCTCCGGGGGAAAGAGGTCAAGGTTATTATTCCAATCTCTTCACAGTACCCAAAAGGGATGGTTCTATCAGGCCCATCCTGGAATTAAAGCTTCTCAACAAGTACATTAGAACCAGACGCTTTCGCATGGAGACCCTGCGCTCCGCGATCAGCTCTTTGCGCCCGGGGGACTTCATGACTTCCATAGACATCAAGGTTGCTTACCTTCATGTGCCGGTCTTCCCAGGGCATCAGCGGTTCCTCAGGTGCGCCGTGGAGGACCAGCACCAGCACTACCAATTTGTGGCACTTCACCTCAGCCCCCAGAGTGTTCACCAAGGTGCTGGCGGGGGTGATGGCCCTTCTCAGAGCTGGGGGCATTCGCATTCTCTTCTAGCTCTGGTTCATTTTCTGCAGGCCAGTCCTCGTCCTACCATCAGGCAAGGGGTGCAATTGGTGGGACAGACGGTGGCCTGCTTCGAGGCAGTCCCTTACGCTCAATTTCACATGAGACCCCTTCAGCTCCATCCCCTTTCAGCCTGGGACAAGTGTCCCCTGTCTCTGGATCAGTTCTTTGTTCTCTCTCCTCTGGTCCGGCGTTCCCTCCTGTGGTGGCTGGACTCGAGGAATCTTCTGGGGGGCAGATCATTTCTGACACCATGTTGGGAGACGGTCACTTCGGATGCCAGTCTGTCAGGTTGGGGGGGGGCTACTGGAGAGCCCTCCAATTCCAGGGGCTGTGGGGCCCTCAGGAGGCTCACGCTCCGATCAACGTCCTGGAGCTGAGGGCGGTTCGGTTGGTGCTGGCGCAGCTGACTCCTCACCTTCAGGGCCGGCCGGTACAGGTTCGCTCTGACAGCCAGATGGTGTTCGCCTATATCAATCATCAGGGAGGGACTCGGAGCAAGAGTACCCTCAAGGAGGTGTCCTTGATTCTGTCCTGGGCCGAGGACAATGTCCCGTGCATCTCAGCAGTTTATATTCCGGGAGCGGAGAATCTGGAGGCGGATTCCCTGAGCAGGGGGACCTCTCGCTTGGGGGGAATGGTCCCTCAACAGCGAGGTCTTCCTTTGTCACCGTTGGGGGATGCCGGACGTGTTTGCTTCTCGCCACATTCACATGCTGCCAGCATTTGTCTCCCTGTCCCAGGATCCTCTGGCTCTGGCGGTGGATGCTCTGTCGCTACCCTGGCAGGGACTCGGTCTCCTGTACCTTTTTCCTCCGTTTCCTCTTCTGAGCAGGGTTCTGCGCAAGTTGGTGCAGGAGAGGGTGGCAGCCATTCTGGTGGTTCCCAGGTTCGCAAGACAGGTGTGGTTTGCAGACGTCGTGCTGCTGGCTGTGGATCAGTACACTCTACCCTTGGTTCCGGACCTTCTCACTCAAGGAAGGCTCTGTTATCCCAATTTACAAACGCTGGCTTTGACGGCCTAGCTGCTGAAACCTCCATCCTAAAGGAGGAAGGACTGTCTGATTCGGTTGTTCGCACTCTTGTCAGGGCTAAGAAGAAATCTTCCTCTACTATCTACTATAGGACCTGGCGGACCTATATTGACTGGTGTGAGTCTAGGGCCCTTCCCTGTCGTGTGTTCTCCATTCCTAGGATCCTGGAGTTCCTTCAACATGGTTTGGATTTGGGTTTTCAGCTCAGCACCTTGAAGGGTCATGTGTCCGCATTGGCTGTTTTCTTTCTGTTTTCCTTCGCTCTACATCCTCTGGTCAAGAATTTCTTCCAGGGGGTCGCTCATGTGCGCCCTCCCCGCAAACCCATGTTACCGGTCTGGGATTTTTTTTTTTTTTTAAAGTTTCTTTTTATTTGCAGTTCAACAAACGGCATAACACCAAACAAGTTACACATACATATTACATATCACAATGAGGCGCCGTAGGCACCCAGTACAGTAGTACAGAATCAGTAATCATATAGACACGACAACCATTCACCCAACACACATACTTCTGGACTCGGATCTAGTTTACCATGCAGGAGATGGAAGAAGAACCAAACGGAGAGCACATCTCTCAGGAGGCTTCTCCCGTCACCCCAGTTCCACTTAACTTGCTCAATGACTCACTCCACCATAAGAGGGCCCCTCGTCCTTAAGTAAGCCTTCCCCTCCCTTAATTGTCCTATGAAGCGGTGTCCTGGCTCTGCAGCCAGGGACCCCATACCTTTTCAAACTTATCAGGCACCCCCCTGGCCGTGTACGTCAGCTTGTACATAGAGAGTTTCTGGTTAACTAAGGCCCTCCATGCCTGTACTGATGGTTTGGCCGGGTGCTTCCAGTTAAGCAGAACACATTTCCTGGCGTAGAAGAGCAGCAACCTAAATAGTGATTTCAACGGGCACGACACCGACAAAACTTCGACCACCCCCAGGAGACATAAGGAAATTGAGCCAGCGATCCGGATACCCACCACCCCACCGATCAAGTCCATCACCTCTCCCCAATATCTCGCCAGAACCTCACAGGACCAGGTCACATGTACCCATGTGCCAGCCTCCCTCTCACACCTAGGGCATAAGTCACTTGCCAGCAAACCCATTCTGTGTAAACGTATCGGCGTGATGTAGGCTTGATGCAACCACTTGGTCTGGATAAATCTATCTCTGGCTTCAATGACCGATGAGTGTAGATTATCTAGGATTTCTTCCCAGTCGTCCCGGTCAAGGGCTTGGTCTAGAATTTGCCACTTGCTTTCGATCTTCCCCCTGGGGGACTCCAGCCCAGCCACCAAGCACTTGTACAGTGTAGAGACAGGCTTCCCCAAGTCCGATTCTCTCACCACACTCTCCACTTGGGACACCGATAGATTCGGGCTGTCCCTGCGGAATTGAGTCTGCAGAGCGTGCCTGAGTTGCAGGTAGCGGAAGAAGTCCCGATGGGAAACCCGAAATGTCTCCCCAATTTGATCCAATGACATAAGCACACCATCCCTGTATACCTGGCCCAACGTCTGGAGACCCCTTCCATCCCAGAACTGCGGATGCTGCATTGAAACCAACTCAGGGAGCTTGGGGTTGTTCCAGAGAGGAGCATGGGGGGACCAATAATGGGCCTCATCCGGATTCCTGGTCAACTTACCGGTCTGGGATTTAAATTTGGTGTTGTCTGTCCTTCAAGGTCCTCCATTTGAACCTGTGCATGAGGCTGCCTTGTCTATCCTTACCCTGAAGGTTGCCTTTCTGGTGGCTATCACTTCTGTCAGGCGTGTTTCTGAGTTGGCAGCTCTGTCTATTCAGGCCCCCTACTTTGAGAGACACCAGGACAAGGTGGTTTTCCGTTTTAAACCTGACTTCTTGCATAAGGTTGTCTCTGCCTTCCATCTCAATCAGGACATTGTGCTTCCTTCTTTGTGCCCTAATCCTGGTAATCCCAAGGAGAGGGCCTTGCATTCTCTGGATGTTGTCAGGAATTTGAAATACTACCTGGTGGCTACTGCACCTTTCAGAAAGACGGACGCCTTGTTTGTGGTTCCCTCGGGTCCCAAGAAGGGGTTGGCTCCTGCTAAGTCTACTATTAGCAAATAGATTCGTCAGGCTATTGTTAGGGCCTATTCTACTAGGATCCTCCTTTCCGTGTTACTGCTCATTCTACCCGTGCTGTTGGGGCTTCCTGGGCCTTCCAGCACCAGGCTTCTGTTGAACAAGTTTGTTAGGCCGCTACTTGGTCTTTTGTTCATACCTTTTCCAAGTTTTACAAGGATGATGTTCGGGCCTCAGCGGATGCTGTTTTTGGCTGTAAGGTTCTGCAGGCGGCAGTGGTTTGAACTGCACGTTGTTGCCTTTTTGGGATCCCCACCCGCTTATGGACAATGCTATTGCATGTCCCAGCTGTTATGAATACTATCTGGAGCAGGACGTGCTGCATACTTACATACAATTCTGCGATTACTCACCTTCTAGAATTGGTATTATAGGTATGCAGCACGTCCTGCTCCATCCCACCCTGATTGCATTATCTCGGCGGGGATTGGCTGCAGCGGTCACGTGGGAGCGGGGAGAGGTGAGTTTTCGGGGCTTTCTGGGGGGTTTCACACAGCGGGGCACCCAGGATAGTCAAAATCCTGGGTGTTGGTCCACTTTAATAAACGTTGCATTGACTAGACATTTAAAATTGCTTCTGGCTATTTACTTTCAACTGACTCATCAGCTGTTTAAATACCATTTGACATTTCATGTGTTTAACTCTAGAATCTAACTAGGAATACTGCTATTGAAGTCGCCATGAATGTGAAGGCGCTGCACAACGAAACTGAATCCCTCTTGGTTGGGAGAGTGCCACTGGTAAGTGTCTCAATGATTGGTGTGAAGTGTGTACAGTATCTGGGGGATATAATATGGAGTTTTAAGCATTTAGCCTTGGGGGGGGACACAAAATGATATATATCAAAGAAATCTTCAATACTTAAAGAGGATCTATGGACAGAAATGACCATAGTCCCTCTTTAATATCCAGTAATAGGGTAGCTCGATCTGGGCTGCCCCGCTGTGCATAGTGCTACTGGAAAGAAAAGACAGCTGTCTTTTACTCACCACTTCGGTAATCCTCTTTTATGCCATGGAGCAGCCTATCAGCGTGCACTGCTGATAGGCTCGGCCGCTTGCTGCGCTGATAGGCTGTTCACGCCTATGTGACCGTGAGCAGCCTATCAGTGCGGCCGGTGGCAGGCCAACCAGCATGCCCCGTGCTGGCTGTACACTGATAGGCAGCTGTAGAAGCCGATCCCGGGACCAGTGAGTATTAAACAGCTGTATTCTAAGTATACAGTACGTCCTGCTCCAGATATAATACTTACAATTGGGTTATCCTCCACCAGAGGGCGCTGTGCACTGCAGACATGCAAAAAAACAGGCTCCTCCCGGCCCTTCATATACCCAGGGACCTCCCACAAATCCCCAGATTTCTCTGCAGTGCTGAAGCCTGGGCTGCGCTGGTCGGGTGAAGGTAGGCAGCACCATGTGTGCTTAACGGAGCCATGCTCCACCGCAGTCCCCCACCAAAGGGTAGGCGGTTTAGGCTGATGGTGAGCCTCATAGTGGATGCCCCATGCCCCGTGTAGAGGTGGACCCTGTTTAAAGGGCCGCCATCCTGCCTTGCTTTCCCCCTTATTCGGGGGAAAAGAACGGGGGGTGTGTGTGTGTGTGTGTGTGTGTGTGTGTGTGTGTGTGGCGGTCTCAGTGTACTCTATTGTCACGGTTATGGCCGTACTTTCGCCCCTGACCGGCATCTAGTGTCAGAGCCGCGCTGCTTGCTCCTTCTATTCTGGCCACCGCCGTTTGTTTTTGACTTCTCAATTTACTATGCAATCGTGTACAGCACGTCCTGCTTTATTATCCTGCAACTTGGGCAGGAAACTAATTTTTGTACACGCCTACGGGCATCGGAATGGTGGCGGCGTCTTTAGACTTTACAATCCACTAGCAGATGCCTTTACTGGCATACTATATGCTTGGCTTGTCAAGCCTTAACGGCTGCTTCAGAGCTTCGCGCTCTTTGGGGGAGGCGGGGACCTGGCGTGGCGCGCTCCGCATCACGCCCAGTTAGACTCGCCCTCCGAGGTTCGGTCGGCGCCATTTTGTTGATCTACGCGCACGCGTGTTGGCGGTCCTTCTCCTCCCCAGGTCGGTGAGTGCCCTCGCGGGCGTTTTCATCATTAGTATTCTTTCTGTTGCGCATGACCCTGACACCCCTTATTCCCCTTCTGTCTTTCAGACGTCGAAGAGTCCGGTGGCTTCTCCCGGCCTAACATATATTGTAGCGGGCTTACAAATTCTCCCACATTCCTAGCGGGTCTTTGGGACATCCAGGGTTGCCTATTGTGTAAATCCCTACTGGTATATATTACATTAATAATCACCATATGGAGGCATCTCAGAATTATGTGACCGGGGTCCCTCCGGGACAAGACCGGCTGTGTACAGCGTGTGGACTGCCCCATGCTGATGCGGACAGAGCACGGGTCTGCGGACCCTGTGCTGAACAAGTACTGGCCCTGCAGTCAGGGTTGCCAGTGGCTGCGCCTCGTTTCAATACACCTCTCTCCCTGTGCTTAAATCTCACTCCTGATGAGTCGCACTCGAGCGGGAATGAACAGCAAGTCGTGCCGCGCAGACTGCCTACGGCCGATCAGGTGATTTCGAGGTTGGCAGAGCGCTTGGGCCCTGGAAAAAGCAGTCCCTGACGCCTTCGGTTTCGCCCATTCCTTCTGAATCTGAAGAGTTCACTGCTGAGCAGGGTTTTGCTCTGTCTGATGAAGGTCGGCTATTCTCTAACTCGGGCTCATCGGACGAGGGGCTGAGGAGTCATGATGATCCGGGCCCCGGTTCTTGGGGCCTGTGTGACACCGACGAATTACTGATAATTACTTTGAGGTCTTGTCTATCTCTCTCCCTGGTGAGGCTTCCATGCCTAGAAGGGAGAGTTTCCATACAGCGCTGCCGCGTTTGGAATTTCTGAAGCAGGATCACTTCCAGGCTCTTGTACTCAAAGAATGGCAATGCCCTAGTAAACTTCCAGGGGACTGGGATTGGAAATACCCTTTTCCCCCTGATGTGGTTAACTGCTGGTCATCACCTCCCATGGTGGATGCACCGATCATTGGGGTTCTTAACCCCCCCCCCTTTATTGCGGCCCCTACTTATCATACCCTTCGGGATGCTGAGGACCGGCGCATTGATAGGCTGGCTTCCCACGCCTTTTCTTGTGCAGGGACGACTCTGCGCCCGGTCTGTGCCGCGGCCATCGCTGCAGTGGCCGCTAGGACCCTCATCAGAAAGATGATTGATCATCAACCTGAGGATCTCCCCTGGGAGGTGTTTAATATACTCTCCAGTTGTGATGTTTTTGTAAGATTTATCCTTTTGGCGTTAGATGACACCATCAGCATGTGCGCTAGAACTTTCGCCCTTGCTGTAGCTATACGCCGACTGGTCTGGCTGCGACAGTGGGGTGTTGACGATGCTACAAAAACAAAAAAGTACTTCTTACTGGGTTTCCCTTTAGAGGGCGACGCCTATTCGGGGCCCGTCTGGACCTGTTTCGAAAAAAGGGCAAAACACCCCTTTACAGAAGGCGGTCTCGGCCTTCTCGAGGCAGGGGCACCCCTCCACCCCCCTATGTTAGCGTCAAACCTGAACCAGGGGTGTCCTTCCAGCTTTTTGGTATAGATTTACATTCACAGGCGGTTTTACTGCATGGTTTCTCTGAGTTGGGCCGCCAGTGCCCTGTGTCCAGGGACCTCTTGCCGTCGGTAGGGACCTAAGACACTTATTTCATTGCCATTGTGCCTTCCGGGCACTAAGGACCTTACAGGTTAGTGTTGGCGCTCCAACACTGCTGATTGTGGCCTTATTATCTGGCCTTGATTCTGCTCCCTGAGTGATCGCCTAGGCGATGACGGGGCTGATACCTCTACTGAGACCAAGGAGGCGTCCGCTTCCCAATCTCTGCGTCAGGCCGAGCTTGTTACTCGGTTGGTGGTGTCCTTTGGGAGTCTTTGGATGGGTGCTCAATCACCTCAATTCCTCTTCTTCCCCTTAGTGGTATCTTCATTCCTAGGGTTGAACTTGGATTCGGTTCATATGGGAACCTGCTTGCTTGACTATAAATGGACAATCTATTTGCAGGGGCTCGGTCCCTCTTGCTGTTCCCGTCTCTTCACCAGGCTGGATTGCAGCTGGCGGGCCTGTTGGTGGCTGTTCAAAGGTTGTCCCCTATGCTCAGAGCCCTTGGGCTCCTCTGATACTTATATTGTAAATGCTGGACTGGGTTCCAGCTTCCCTGGAGCTGGGTCTGTGTACCCTTCCACCTTGGTACGGTGGTTACCCTTGAGACTGCGGTACTAGGGGTACCAATCAGGGGGCGACCCCTTCCTTGCATCTTCCTGCGGTTGGATTCCAAATCTATCAGGTCGATGGAGGGGGGACTTTTTTCTCCTAAATTCCCCTGTGATTAGGGGTCCTTCCACCTGTCTATTTTGGAAGCGGTAGGCCTTCAGGTTGGCTCTATATCGCTGGACTTCTCCCTTGCGGGATCGGTCTATTTGGGGGCCCCTTGGTCTGTCTGACGACAGTGGCCTGTATTAATTATCTGTGTGGACTCGGAAGCAGGATGATCCCCCAGGAAGGTATCTGATCCTGATCTGGGTGGAGGACAGCGTTCCCTGCATATCTGCGATATTCGCTCCGGTGGATGTCCTTCTGCGACAGGATGTGTTAATTCTTGTGTCTCCATGTGATCCGTCTAGTGTGGATCTTTCTGGGCCCGTCACCTTCTTGGGTCCTGGGCCCTTGTTTCCCTGTCTCAGATTGTTCTGTCCTTGGTAATGAGGCTTTGACTTTATGCTGGACATTCTGTTTCTATATGTTTTATCCTCATTCACCCTGCTGGAAACAGGGTTCTGTGCAGTTTTGCTCTGGAAGGGGGAACCAGTGATACTGGCGGCCCTTGGGTGGCCTAGTGGAGTGTGGTTGCAGATGTGGTTATGTGGACAGCGGACCTGTACGTCCTGTCAGGAGTGCTGGCCTGCTCACTCAGGCCCCCCTTTTTTCTATTTCACCCCTATTTACAGACTCTGGTCTGGATGGTCTGACGGTTGGTTCATGCACCTTGATGGAAGTGGGTGTACCTTCTGGGTGTCTGTGACTTCTGGAAGCCTAGGAGTTGGCTTCTTCTGCCTCTTCTTCCATCTATTGTGGGGTATAATTACCCATATTGATTGGGTTGAGTTTTTGGTCTCTCCCCTGTGGGCAAGCTCTGTTCCCAGGGTTATATAGTTATTACAGCATGGGTTGGAGTTGGCTCTCCTACTCGGTGCTCTGGTGGTTCAGGCTCTGCCCTGTCCATCTTCTGCAGAAGTCTTACTCAGTTCCTTTCCTGGGTTGACTTTCTTTCAGGGATTGCTCAGTGACATCCCCCACGTAGTTCTAGGGTCCCTGTTGGGATTGATTTCTATTCGGTTTGCCTTCCCTTTTGGCTCTATTCCGGATGCTGTCTGACTGTTCTTATCCATAAGGTTGCCCTTCTGGGACTATTACCTCAGTCGGCCGTGCGCCTGAGCGGGCGGATCTGTTTAGCTAGCCCTCTTTTTCTTTACTGTCTCTTCACCGAGATGATTTGGCGTTCCGCCTTATGCCGGTTATTCTGCCTAAGGTGGTGTCTTAGGCTCAGGTATTAGGACATTATCCTTCTTCTGGGATTTATTCCTTGTAATGCTGAGGCACGGGAATCTATTTTCCCTCCATAGATGCTGGATTTTTTTCCCTGGATTGTCTCCTGTCCCTTAGGGGACTGATGTTCCTTGGGGTTGTGGGCACTTACATCTGGATGTGCCTGATCTTGTCTGCCTCTAGGGGTTAGGCGGCCTTGGGCCTGGCCTTTACCTGTATAAGATGTCCCTTCTGGTCCTGGGGAAGGTTCAGCTTCTTCCTGGGCTACTTTTAGTTTTTACTCTTGTTAGGCTTTTACTCAAGCCGATTCCTTAAGGGGAAGAGTTTCTTCTCACTCTATTCTGATTACGCTGGTGCCTTGGTATCTTTGGGCCTTTCAGCACCAGGTCTTGTTGAACAGGTTTGCTTGAACGCTACTTGTTTTCTCGTTTGTACCCTTTCAGGGGTTGTTTTGATGTTGAAGTTAGAGCTTTTGCTCGTGTCGCTCTTGGTAGCGAGGTATTGCAGGTGACAGTGCTTTCAACTGTCTGCTGTTGCCTTTTTTGTTGGGGATCCCACCCTGTTCTATGGACACTGCTATTGGATGTCCCAAGTGTAAGTATTATATCTGGAGCAGGACGTACTGTATACTTAGAATAATACAATTCTGTGAAGTACTCACCTGTAGAATTGGTATTAATACGTATACAGTACGTCCTGCTCCACCCCACCCTGTTTTTTTGCATTATTCTGGATCCCCTGTATGATGATTGTTGTTGTTGTTATCATTACCAGTTGTTTTTGGTGGTTGATTTCTCCCGGCTTCTGGTTCACTGCTTTTCAATGCTGGGGATTTGTGGGAGGTCCCTGGGTATATGAAGGACCGGGAGGAGCCTGTTTTTTTTGCATGTCTGCAGTGCACAGCGCCCTCTGGCGGAGGATAACCCAATTGTAAGTAGTAGGACGAGCAGGACGTACTGTATATGTATAATACCAATTCTACAGGTGAGTACTTCACAGAATTGTATTTTTTTTTCCCAGCAGCACTATGCACAATGGGGCAGCCCAGGTCACGCATATGAAAGAGGGACTATGGTAATTTCTGACCATAGTTCCTCTGTAATTCTGAATATTCAGCTTTGGGCTTGTGTGCTAATTCTGCCAGCTCTACTGAGGCATGCTGTCTGAGGAATTGGGGGTATGGAGCATAAGTTTTAGGCTTGAGTAAGGTATAGATGGCATTGGCTCAGGCTGGGGTACAGATTAGTCTGCAGCCTGATTGAGTACCACCTGATAGGATCTTGCGTACAACCTGTGGGGCCTGTATCACTGGTTGGGAAACACTGCTCTTATGATTTAAAATTAATTGTCAAATTGTGTTCTGGAACAATTCTGCCACCTGCTGGTTCTGTTTGTAGTTGCAGAGCCTCATACATGGGAGTTTAAAGTGGAACAAAACCTGGGATTTTGACTATCCAGGGTTTTGTTTCTTGCCCTGGGGGCATCCCAGTTAAACAGTGCATTTGTGGGCACTCATTCAGTCAGAATACTCACCTCTTTCTGGTCCAACAGCGCATGTGTGATCTCTTGTCCAATCAAAGCCGTTTGCCGTGACTGTCAGTTGGCAAATGGCTCTTATAAAAGCAAGGGACTGCATTTGCGCTGCCGCCCCAGCCTTCCTGAATGGTGGAAGCGCACAGCCAGAGGATGCTGGGGACGTGACCACTCTTGCTCCCCACTGTAAACAACTGAGACAGGGGAGAGGTGAGTGAATAGGAAGTGATATAGGGGGTTCTCTTAGATTCCCGGGCCGGCCTCTCTGGGTTTTGTTCCACTGTGAGAAAGTGATCCTTTGGTCGGTGTTATTATTACACTTCTTTCAGTGCTATATTTTATTGAGTGGCAAATGACTGATGTTTTTATATGTCGTTTATTTTTTTCTTTATACAGCAGCTTGAAGCTCATCATGAAGAGCTGTTATCCAATGCACTGCATGATGTGGAGGTTGAGTTAACCAAGCTAGCGGAGATCCCCTGGCTTTATTATGTCTTACAGCCAGATGAGGAGGAGGTGCGTAAGAGACAGCAGAAAGCCTGCTAATCATTGTTTTAGTGACCATTTTAAATAATCTCATTGTTACTGCAAGTTATTGTTTATGTGTTAGGAAACACTGGCCTTGGCACATTTACTTATACTTTACATTCACCTGAAACCACCTTATTCCTTATTTTAAACAGGACCCTCCCATGGAATATACAAAGCGAAACAGTAGAAGCACGGTATTTCGTATAGTGCCAAAATTTAAAAAGGAGAAGGCTCAAAAGAATAAGACCAGTCAGCCTGGTATGTGTTTGCGTGTCCTAAAAGTGATGGGGAGGGGTCTATTTTATTTGGTTAATTTTTAGGTTGGAGAATGGATGCTTTGGCTTCCTTTACAAACATCATTTTGAGCTTATTTCACATTCACAAATGTGAAGTAACAAACAGTTTGCCAATGAGCACCAGCTTTATAGCAGGTTTGAACTTACACACCCCCAACACATGGTTGTAATTTATTTTTTATAAAGGTACAAGAATCAAAAGTCATCAAGTTATATTTGACTTTCTGGCCAGTTAGTAGGATCGGGGTGCCCCACACCTGGTATCAATAGCTAATTCCCCGTCCAAGCATTACGTTCACGAAGACGCCATTCAGTGCTGTATACATATTTGGTAAAGGTAGTGCATGCAGTGACATCTACTACACTCCATGCTGCTCAACAGGGGAACAGAGGCTTTGACTACAGTCGCAGCTTGGTGAATTTGCTGATTGGGCGGAGGGTTAGCTAGCAATTTTGTCTGAGCGGCATCTCAATTCGGGATGCCCCCTTGAAATACCAGACTGAACAGGCCCAGTTAAAGAAGGGGTATACCAGGGATCCTCCTCTGGCCTCCTTTACTTTTTAACAAGAGCAGCTATTGATATACCTATACATAAAGTGCTCTACCACACTTTATCCAGTCTTGGGACCAAAGTCAGATATGAATTTCGATCTGGTTCAAGTTTGGAGACCTCTGTGCTTCATGTACCAGATCTGCCTTTATATCTAAGAAAACTGATAATCTCCCTTTAAAGTCATCGATAATCTCGCTGAGTCAGCAATCAGCATCTTTCCTTTTGGGCATCATGCACAACCCCAGGCCCAAATTCCATTGACCAGCATTTCCATGTCTGGCTTGTGCTCTCCCCCCCCCCCCCCCTTGCCATCAGTCACAGGACTCCAGCCACGCCTTCTCTATCACTTCATTGAAGGGGGCATGTCAGGCCTCGACACACCCTTTTCATTGCAATGAATGAAGAGGGCCTGGTAAGTTGGTCCTGTGACTGATGACGGGTTGCAAACCCAACATGCCATCAGTTCTAACTCCAGCGATCAGGTGATTTACAGTTTGCCAGACTCGGCGCAATCAGCTAACATTTTTTTTATTGGGTGTTCAGTCACTTTAATTTAGATTTTATATTACTGAGTAAGCAATAGGGAGAGGGTCAACACCCATTAAGAAATAGAGGAGGGCAACTTCACTTTCCTAGCCCTCAAGATGTCAAAAATGTGATGGGAAAGGTTTATTTTTCTTTTAATTTTTACATGAAGCACTTTTTTTGCTCCTCTTAGCTCTGCATCACTGTGTATGGTCTCTTACTCATTCTCCTGCCATGCCTGCAAAGAATAGGCCTTTAGATTTATTATTGTAAGGCACTGTTTACCTGTTGATAGAAGATATTACATAAAGAGGAAATTAAAAAATGAAGGTCCTGTGTGTGGGACCCAGAGAATGTGGAGCAGGACCTGCTATTTTGCAGACCTTTGATGCCTTTTACAAGAAACAACTTTACCTGAACAAATTTAAATTGAACCAGTTATGTGGTTATACGACGGGGCCGAAATGTCAGCAGCCAGCACCTCCTATTGTAGTTGGTGCCGGCTTCCACAGTGTGTGCTGCAGTTCATCATCCCCATGAGAAGAAGACCCACAGGGAATAGGTGAAGGTTTTCATTCTTCTTAGGACAGACTTTTTTCGGTAAAGGTGATTTTTTGATGTCAAATCATGCTGCATAGTTCTATAGCTCAGAAACTTGCCAATGTGTTCCTTCTTAAATAAATAGCAGGCGTAGCAATAACCCATGAACATCTAACTACCAATAGGTTGAGCAAAATGTAATGAAAAAATAATCCATACAAAACACCCAAATAATAGACTAATAATTAAATAGTAAATAAAAACCAAAACAATAGACTAGCAGCACCCCTGTGGTGGCCATTTCACATGTAGGTCAGGCTGTACCAAGTCATGCAACAGGTAACACAAAGTAAGAATCTTAGTATTCTAGTGTCAGAAGGTTCAACTGGACCAACAGCCTGGCACAGATGGAAGAAATAACTCTTGCCCCATCTGTATGCAAGATACTGAATTATTGTCAGCACTTACATTTACTTCTGCATCCACTGAAAGCTGAAACACTTACAAATGTTCTCCTGGTTGTGCCCAGCACCTGGAAAGGTTCCTTTCCCTGAACCCCAGCTGTGCAGCTTCCTGGATTTAACCAACATAACCCACAACGCACAGCGGCAGAAAACCGAGAAGCATTTCCTCTTTGCAGGTTACCTGCAGCCTCATCATCACCACAGCCCCTTTCAGCTACAGTCCTGTTCCCAGATAGCTGAACACCTAAGGAATACATGGGTGGTTGTTTTTTTTTTTTCTTTAAAAAAAAAAAAAAAGAAAAAAAATCCATTAGAAAATGGCCCACCCACTTCCGACCTGCCACCCTACCCTGGTGCTGACGCAGGACGGGGGGTGGGGGGTTACAAAGAAAAAAAGACATTACCTGGTTATTGGGCCGTTGCCGCTCCTGCAGATCCTAGGTGCCATCTTGGCCGAAAGCACATTGTGTATACTCCCATCCGCTCAGGAGGATCGGCGCTGGCTGTGGATAAGGTAAGGTTTTTATTCTTAGTATACAGTACGTCCTGCTCCAAATCTAATACTTACAGTTGGGATATACTCCGCCAGATGGCGCTGGACTGCAGAGACATCGAAAATAGGCTCCTCCCCTCAAATACCCAGGGACCTCCCACAAATCCCCAGAATTTCTCTGCAGTCTGGCTGCGAAGGACTAGAAATTGGCTCTCTACTCGCAGGTGAGCGGGGTTATTAACCTGCGGCCCTGTAGGACTATTCCCACCCGTTCCACTTGTAATATGCCTCCCAGCCTTGGCTGCGCTGGTCAGGTGAAGGTAGGCAGCACCGCTGTCAGGTGCTTAGGAGCGCTGCTCCACCGCAATCCCCCACCAAAGGGTAGGCAATTCAGGCTTATGGTGAGCCTCTATGGGATGCCCCTCCCGCACTATTGCCCCTTGCCCCTGTCTATCGGTGGGCCCTATTTAAGTGGCCGCCGTCCTCCCTCATCCTCCTTATAGTCTTCGGGGGAAAAGGGGGGGGGGGGTGTATGTGTATAGATATGCAGTCTGTGCTTTCACCTTTCACATGTATTTATTCTTGTGTCAGCCGCCGCGCTGACTTGTCTTTATTGCTTTTAGATTTACCTCCGCCGCACGCTGACTTGGTTCCGTGCTTTGCGGTGGCATTACCTCATTGGCTGTTGGCCTTCTGGCTTCGCGCTCTTCGGGGCACGGGGCCCGCCTTTGGCGCCTTCCGCGTCATCGCTGTTACTGGCCCGCCCCTCGAGGTATACCGACGCCATCTTTTCTGACTTGGTTGGCCTATGCGCGACGGACTCCTACCTACCGCGCTGTCCTCGCGGGCGGCTTTATCTGCTTCACTTTTGTTACGATGTACTTAAGGTCTTGTCGTCTTATGTCTTTCAGGCGGGACGAACCCTTCTTGGCTTCTCCCGGCCCTGCTTTTAGTATATTACTTGTAGGCCTTGTAAAAATTAAACTCCCACGTCCCTAGCGGGTTATTGGGGCATCCAGGGTTGCTATATAGCGTTATTCCCTATCGGCGTATAGCGCCGCTATAATCACCATATGGAGACATCTCAGGATAATGTTACCGGGGTCCCTTTGGGACAAGACCGGCTGTGTGTAGCGTGTGGGCAGCCTCATGCTGACGCTGACAAGGCACGGGTCTGTGTACCCTGTGCTGAGCAGGTGCTTGCATTGCAATCTGGCCTGCCAGTGGCTGCACCTCGTTTCACTTCACCTACTCCCCCAAGCTTAAATCTCACTCCTACTGAGTTGCATACTAGTGGGGATTCTCAGCCTGATGTGTCTTCTAGACTGGTTACTGTTGAACAGATTATTGCTAAGTCCTTAGCGCGTAAGGCCCCTGCTAAGAAGTGGCACGCGACGCCTAATGTCACTGTTTTCCCTATGGGGACTGAGGAGTTTTGGAATCTGTGTGGCTATACCCCGTCTGATGAAGGGGAGCTCTTTTCTGATTCAGGCTCATCTGATGAGAGACCAAGGGGTCATGACGATTCTGGCTCTGACCCCTGGGCCCCGGATGACACTGACAGATTAGTGACCCAGATATTCTAAGCAGACAGCACGTCCTGCTCCAGACATAGTCCTTACATGTGGGTATACCTCCGCCTTCAGCGCCGTGCACTGCAGAACATGAAGAAAACAAGCTCCTCCCGGCCCTACATATACCGGAGGACCTCCCACAAATCCCCAGATTTCTCTGCAGTGCTTGAACTGCGAAGACATGAAGTATCACGCTCTCGCAGGCGAGCTGGGCTTTACAGCCCGAGGCCCTGCGGGACTATTTCCACCCGTCCTCGTTGTGAACTAATGCCTCCCAGCCTGGGCTGCGTTGGGTCGGGTGAAGGTAGGCAGCACCTAGTGTGCTTATGGAGCTAGTCTCCACCGCAATCCCCCTCCATAGGGTAGGCGGTTAAGGCGTATGGTGAGCCTTCTATTGGATGCCCCTCCCGCACTAGTGCCCCTCGCTCGGTGTAGCGGTGAACCCAGTATATTGGATCACCTTCCTCCCTAGATTTCCCCGTTAGTGGGGGAAAAAAGAGGGGGGGGTCGTGTGTACGACGGCTAATCCTTGCCCTAATCACACTAATCAACCATTGTCTTATTTGGTCCTTGGAGTCAGAGCTGCGCTTCACTCTCAGCCTTTTGCTTTCCTACTGCGCTTTCATGTATTACTCGGCGCGTGCTTCAGTTTTATTCAATTGACGCTTGGCGTTCTATCACTGTATTCACCCTGTCAGATCTCTCTGAGGTGATGTCTCCCTGACAATATCTGTCGCTTCTGATTGGCTGCGCGCCTTCGAGCTTCGCGCTCTCCAGAGGGGGGGCGTGGTTCGGTTTGGCGCGCTCCGCGTCATCGTCTGCTCTGGCCCGCCCTTCGAGGTTCGCTTGGCACCATTTCCTTCTCACATGCGCGTGGTGAAGACGGTCCTCCCCTCGCTGCTCTGTAAGTGCCCTCATGGGCGATCCCTTTCCTAGCTTGGCGCTTGGCTCTGACATCCCTGTTCCCCTTGTGTCTTTCAGACCGCGGACTTCGGTGGCTTCTCCCGGCCCGGCGTAGAGTCCGGTCCAGAACCTTTTAACAAATCACTCCCACTTCCCAGCGGGTGTTTGGGGCATCCAGGGTTGCTTTATAGCGTCAATCCCTACTGGCATATTGAATATAATAATCACCATATGGAGGCATCTCAGGATATCGTGAACGGGGTTCCTTCGGGACAAGCCCGTCTGTGTGTAGCTTGTGGGGTCACACCTATCAGTGGTGACAATGCACGGGTCTGCGTCCCTTGTGCCCAGCAGGCGCTAGCTGGCCTACCCACCTCTTCCGAGGCTGGGCCCGCGCCTCGCCTTGTTTCTCCTACTCCCCCAAGCCTGAGTCTAACCCCCAATACTAGCGGGGACTCTCATGCTGATTTTGACGCTAGACTGGCTAGCGTGGAAAGTTTAGTCGCTGGCTCCTTGGCGCGCAAGGCTACCGCTAAAAAGCGCCACTTGAATCCTGAAGCCACTATTCTTCCTGTAGAATCTGATGATTTACATTTGTCTTATGCACACTCCCCCTCACAGGAAGGGGAACTCGGGGTCCTACGACGATGAGTCCAGGAGTCAGGATGAATCTGGTTCTGATCTTTGGTCCCAGGATGACGTTGATAGATTGCTGGCCCAGATCTTTGATGTGTTATCCCTCTCTCCCCCGCCTGTGGCTCCTCGGCAAAGAGGTGACCTGTTCCATACCGCTAGGGTGCTGTTGGAGTTTCCTGAACAAACTCATTTTAATAATCTCGTCTTAAAGGAGTGGGAACAGGCAGCAAACTCCAGGGGGTTCCTAAGACTGTGGATAAGAAGTATCCATTCCCTGCTGACCTGATCAAGTGTTGGACTTCGCCACCCGAAGTCGATGCCCCAATCCTTGGTCTGTCCAATACCTCTATTATACACTCCCCTGACACTACTACGCTGCGGGATCTGGAGGATCGGCGGGTTGATCAACTGGCATGTCATGCCTTTGCATTTGGGGGAGCCTCGCTCCGCCCGGTTTGCGCCTTAGCCATCACGGCGGTGGAGCTCAGGACTGTGGTTAAGACTGCTCTGAAGGGGCGGATGACTTGCCATCTGATGCCGCCAATGCTTTGATTACCTGTGAGACTTTTATCAATTATATCCTGTCTGCATCGGATGATGCTATTAAGCTGAGTGCTAGATCCTCTGCTCTGGTGGTAGCCATACGCCGTGCGGTCTGGTTACGGCAGTGGGCAGCTGACAATGTCGCCAAGAATGCTCTTACAGGGCTTCCTTTCAAAGGGCTGCGCCTGTTTGGAGAAAGGTTAGATATCTTTGCTAAAGGGGGCAAGCTTCCCCAGCGCAAGCGTCAGATTCGGCCCTTTCGTGGCCCAAGCTCCCACTCGACCCCCTATCGTGGGGCTAAACAGGGAAGAGGGGTGTCCTTTGCCGGAGCTCGCACAGATTCCTGGAACAAGAACAGAGGACGCCGCCCCAGCTCTTCCTGGGGGCCAAAGCCCCTCCCAAGACCCCCCAGGCATGAAGGGGCGCCCTCGCCCGTCAGGGTGGGGGGATGTCTACAGCATTTTCAGCATGTCTGGAGACGCCACGTCCCAGGCCGGTGGATTCAAGAGGTAGTGTCCTCCGGTTACAAGATAGTTTGCTATACGGCCCCCTCCCAGGTTCGTCGGGTCCCGAATCCCACAGGACCCTGCCTCAGCGCGAGTCTTGATGCTAGCGGTGCAGGACCTTCTAGACTTCGGGGTCATTTGCAAGGTCCCCTCAAATGACAGAGGCGTGGGGTTTTATTCCAACCTGTTCACGGTGCCCAAAAAGGACGGGCCAGTCAGACCCATTCTGGATTTAAAAATCTTAAACAGATTTGTGAGAAACAGACATTTTCGGATGGAAACTCTGCGCTCGGCCATTGCCTCGTTGCGCCCAGGGGACTTCATGACATCTGTGGACATCAAGGACGCTTACCTGCACGTTCCAGTGTTCCCAGGGCATCAAAAGTTGCGCTGCTGGATCAGCATTACCAGTTTGTGGCTCTGCCATTCGGTCTTACGTCGGCCCCCAGGGTATTCACCAAGGTGCTGGCAGGAGTAATGTCTCTGTTGAGACTAAAAGGCATACGAGTGTTGCCCTACCTGGACGATATACTCATCTCAGTCTCTGCAGCAGGCAGAGCTGGACACGCAGTCGGTGGTGACCACCCTGGAGTCCTTCGGCTGGGTGATCAATTACCCAAAGTCCTCTCTGTCCCCCTCCTCAGTAACCCCGTTTCTGGGGATGATTCTGGATTCAGTTCAGTCAAGGATATTCCTTCCTCCACAGAAGGTGGAAGCTCTGACAACGCAGGTGAGGTTCCTGCTCTCGAGCCCTCATCCCTCCATCAGGCAGGGAATGCAGTTGGTGGGCTCGATGGTGGCAAGCTTCGAGGCGGTGCCCTTTGCACAATTCCATTTGAGAACTCTGCAGCTTCACCTTCTGTCAGTTTGGAACAAGGACCCAGCATCCTTGGACGAGATCTGGGTGCTTCCCCCCTCGGTCAGACAATCACTGGTGTGGTGGCTGGACCACGGGAACTTGACAAGGGGCATATCCTTCCTGGCTCCCTCCTGGGAGACGGTCACAACGGATGCCAGTCTCTCGGGCTGGGGGGGATTCTGGAAGTTCCTGCGTTTCCAGGGGAGGTGGGGCCCTCAGGAGGCCCATCTACCCATCAATGTCCTGAAACTCAGGGCGGTCAGGTTGGTGCTGGAACAATTGACCCAGCACCTGAAGGGTCTGGCGATTCAGGTACGCTCAGACAACAGGACGGCGGTGGCCTACATCAATCATCAGGGAGGAACCCGGAGCAAGGGTGCTCTCCAGGAGGTGTCTCTGATTCTAACATGGGCAGAGACCAATGTTCAATGCATCTCGGCTGTTTACATTCCGGGGGCGGAAAATCTGCTAGCAGATGCCCTGAGCAGGGGGTCGTCCCGTCAGGGGGAGTGGTCCCTCTCCAACTCGGTATTTCAGTCCCTGTGTCACTGTTGGGGTGTCCCGGACGGATCTGTTTGCGTCCCCTCACAAACACAAGCTCCCGAGCTTTGTATCCCTGTCTCAGGATCCTCTGGCTCTGGCCTCGGATGCTCTGTCAATGTCTTGGAGGGAGTTTCGGCTCCTGTATGCATTTCCACCAGTTCCCCTTCTGGGCAGAGTGCTACGCAAGATCGCTCTGGAAGGGGTACCCACGATTCTGGTGGCCCCAAGGTGGCCAAGAAGAGTGTGGTTCGCAGACGTGGTTCAAATGGCAGTAGATCAGTACGATCTACCAAGGATTCCAGACCTCCTAACTCAGGGGTCTCTACGCCATCCCAATTTACTAACTCTGGCTTTGACGGCTTGGCTATTGAGACCACCATTTTAAACGAAAAGGGTTTGTCCGCTTCTGTAGTGGCTACCATGGTCCAAGCTAGGAAGAAGACCTCTTCTGCTATATATTATAGGGTATGGCGTGGCTACATTGACTGGTGTGAATCCAGGTATCTTCCCTGCCGGGAATTCTTAGTTTCCAGGGTGCTGGAATTTTTACAACATGGTCTAGACTTAGATCTGAAGCTTAGTAATTTGAAGGGCCAGGTTTCGGCCCTGTCTATCTTCTTTCAGAAGACCTTTGCCCAGCACTCTCTTATCAAGACTTTCTTTCAGGGGGTCACTCATGTGCGCCCCCCCTTGGAAACCTATGGTTCCTGTTTGGGATCTGAATTTGGTTTTGTCTGCCCTGCAGGGTCCTCCTTTTGAACCTATTCATGAAGCAGCTCTTGCTGTTCTCACGCTCAAGGTGGTCTTTCTGGTAGCCATTACCTCGGTTAGACGTGTGTCTGAGTTGGCTGCCTTGTCTATTCAGCCTCCCTACTTTGAGAGACACCGGGATAAGGTGGTGTTTCACTTCAAGCCAGACTTTCTGCCTAAGGTTGTGTCTGCATTTCATTTGAATCAAGATATTGTACTTCCTTCCTTGTGCCCTAATCCTAGTAACCCTAAGGAGAGGGTTTTGCATTCCCTGGATGTGGTTAGGTGTGTCAAGTCTTACCTGGTTACCACTCAGGCATTTAGGAAGACGGATGCTCTCTTCGTTGTGCCTCACGGGCCTAGGAAAGGTTTGGCTCTCGCCAAGTCTACATCAGTAAATGGATTCGTCAGGCTGTGGTTCAAGCCTATACTAGAAGACTCCCCCCTTTCGTCTTACTGCTCATTCTACTAGAGCTGTTGGGGCTTCTTGGGCTTTTCAGCACCAGGCCTCTGTGGAGCAAGTTTGCAAGGCCGCTACTTGGTCTTCGGTTCAGTTCAGTTTTACAAGGTTGATGTTAAGGCCTCAGCTGACGCTGCGTTTGGCCGCAAGGTTTTGCAGGCCGTAGTTGTTTAAACGGCTTGCTGTTGGCCTTCTGTTGGGGATCCCACCCTTCTCTATTGGATGTCCCACATGTAAGGACTATGTCTGGAGCAGGACGTGCTGTCTGCTTAGAATAATACAACTCTGTGAAGTACTCACCTGTAGAGTTGGTATTATATGCAGACAGCACGTCCTGCTCCACCCCACCCTGGTTTCACTTTGTTCTGGATCCCCTGTTTGGTGATTGTTATGCTTGATATTTTTTTGCCAGTTTTGGGTGGTTGTTTCTCCTGGCCTCTCTTTCTGACTGCTTGTCAATGCTGGGGATTTGTGGGAGGTCCTCCGGTATATGTAGGGCCGTGGGGAGCTTGTTTTCTTCATGTTCTGCAGTGCACGGCGCTGAAGGCGGAGGTATACCCACATGTAAGGACTATGTCTGGAGCAGGACGTGCTGTCTGCATATAATACCAACTCTACAGGTGAGTACTTCACAGAGTTGTATTGTTTGAGGTTCTGTCTATCTCTCTCCCTGTTGAGGCTCCCAGGCAAAGAGGGGAGCTTTTCCATACAGCAAAATCACGTTTGGAATTTCCAGAGCAGGCACATTTCCATAACCTTGTGCTCAAGGAATGGGAGCGCCCCAGTAAAATTCCCGGGGTTCCAAAGAATTGGGATAGGAAGTATCCCTTTCCTGCTGAGGTGGTTAAATGTTGGTCATCCCCCCCCCCCCCCCCGAGGTGGATGCCCCGATCCTAGGGCTATCTAACACCTCTGTCATGCATTCCCCTGATTCTACTACCCTGTGGGATGCTGAGGACCAGCGCATTGACCAGCTGGCATCCCACACCTTTGCATGTGCGGGGACGGCGCTGCGCCCTGTCTGTGCCTCTGCCATTACTGCTGTGGCCACTAGAACCCTTATCAGAAATATGCTTGATAGTGCCCCTGATGATTTTCCTTGTGAGGTGTTTAATGCACTCTCCAGTTGTGATGTTTTTGTAAATTTTGTCCTATCAGCATTGGATGACACCATCAGAATGTGTGCCAGAACTTCTGCCCTCGTGGTGGCTATACGCCGCTCGGTTTGGCTGCGCCAGTGGGCTGCTGACAATGCTGCCAAGAATGCCCTCACTGGGTTTCCCTTTAAAGGACTGCGTCTGTTTGGAGACTGCCTGGACCCTTTTGCTAAGGGAGGCAGGTTACCCCAGCGCAGGCGGCAACCTCGGCCCTTTCGGGGTCAGGGTTCCTTCTCCTCCCCTTACCGTGGTGCAAGACAGGGAAGGGGGGTGTCTTTCCCTGGGGCCCGGGGAGATTTCTGGGGTAGAAGCAGAGGATGTGGACATCCTAGCTCCTCCTGGGGTCCCAAAGCTAAATCCTCTCCCAAGCCCCCTCAGGCATGATGGGACGCCCTCACCCATCCGGGTGGGGGGATGGCTGCAGCACTTCGCTCACGTCTGGAGGCTTCATGTCTCAGACCGGTGGATTCAGGAGGTAGTGTCCTCCGGTTACAAGTTGGAGTTTGCTGCCAATCCCCCTCCATGATTCATCAGATCCCGGATTCCTCAGGACCCTGTGTCAGCTCAGGAGCTAGTGCAAGCAGTGCAAGGCCTCCTGGAGCTGGGGGTCATCTGCCAGGTCCCTTTAAGAGAAAAAGGCAAGGGCTTTTATTCCAACCTATTCACAGTACCCAAAAAGGATGGTTCTGTCAGGCCCATCCTGGACTTAAAGATTCTCAACAAGTTTGTCAGGGGCAGGTGCTTTCGCATGGAAACTCTGCGCTCTGCCATCAGTTCCCTGCGGCAAGGGGATTTCATGACTTCTGTGGACATCAAAGATGCTTACCTTCATATTCCTGTGTTCCCAGGTCATCAAAGGTTCCTCAGGTTCGCTCTGATGGATCAACATTACCAATTTGTGGCCTTGCCCTTCGGCCTCACTTCAGCTCCCAGAGTGTTCACCAAGGTGCTGGCTGGCGTGATGTCTCTACTCAGATGTCAGGGCGTCCGTGTGCTTCCCTATCTGGACGACATCCTCATCACTTCCCAATCTCTACATCAGGCAGAGTTGGATACTCAGCTGGTGGTGTCCACTCTGAAGTCATTTGGATGGGTGATCAACCACCCCAAGTCCTCACTGTCCCCTTCCTTGGTAACTCCATTCCTAGGAATGAATCTGGATACAGTTCAGGCAAGGATCTTCCTTCCTCAGCAGAAGGTGGACAGTCTGATTGCACAGGCTCAGTCCCTCCTAGCTTGTCCCCATCCCTCCATCAGGCAGGGGATGCAACTGGTGGGCCTGATGGTGACGTGCTTCGAAGCGGTCCCTTATGCTCAGTTCCACTTGAGGCCTCTGCAACTTCACCTATTGTCTGTATGGGACAAGGACCCAGCGTCCCTGGACAGGGTCTGTGTGCTCTCCCCCCCCTGGTCAGGAGGTCCCTCTTGTGGTGGATGGACTCAAGGAACCTGTTGGGGGGCAGATCCTTTGTTGCCCCATCCTGGGAGACGGTCACCACGGATGCCAGTCTGTCAGGCTGGGGGGTTTCTGGAAGTCCCTGCGGTTCCAGGGGAGGTGGGGCTCTTGGAGCTGCGAGCAATCAGGTTAGTTCTGGCTCGCTTGACTACTCATCTTCAGGGCCTGCCTGTTCAGTTGCGCTCGGACAACCAGACGGCAGTTGCCTACATCAATCATTAGGGAGGGACCCGGAGCAAGGGGGCCCTCCAGGAAGCGTCTCTGATCCTGACTTGGGCAGAGGCCAATGTCCCTGCATTTCAGCTGTGTACATCCCGGGGGTGGAAAATCGCCTGGCGGACTCTCTGAGCAGGGGGACCTCTCGCCAGGGAGAATGGTCCCTATGCAGCAGGGTGTTTCAATCTCTGTGTCACCGTTGGGGCCAACCAGATGTGGATCTGTTTGCATCCCGCCACAATCACAAGCTTCCAGCTTTTGTCTCCCTGTCCCAGGATCCTCTGGCCCTGACCTCGGATGCGCTAGCAATGTCATGGAAGGACTTTCAGTTTTCCTGTATGTCTTCCCCCCAAATCCCCTGCTGGGCAGGGTTCTGCGCAAGATTGCTCTGGAAGGGGTGCCAGCAATTCTGGTGGCCCCCAGGTGGCCAAGAATAGTGTGGTTCGCAGACGTGGTACAGCTGACAGTAGATCAGTACGCTCTGCCCTTGGTGCCAGATCTGATCACTCAGGGCTCACTACGCCATCCCAATTTACAAACTCTGGCTTTGACGGCTTGGCTGCTGAAACCTCCATCTTGATGGAGAAGGGGCTGTCTTCCTCAGTTGTGGATACTTTGATTAAAGCTAGGAAGAAGTCTTCCTCTTCCATTTATTACAGGGTTTGGCATGCCTACATTGACTGTTGTGAGTCCAAGTCTCTTCCCTGTCGTGTGTTCTCTATTCCCAGGATTCTGGAGTCCCTGCAGCATGGCTTGGAGATGGGTCTCCAACTCAGTACTCTGAAGGATCAGGTTTCTGCCCTGGCTATTTTTTTCCAGAAGTCCTTTGCTCAGCACCCTCTGATCAGGACTTTTTTCCAGGGGATCACTCATGTGCGTCCCCCACGTAAACCTATGGTGCCTGTTTGTGATTTGAATTTGGTTCTGTCAGCCTTGCAGGGTGCTCTTTTTGAACCTGTGCAGGATGCTGCCTTGGCCATTCTTACGCTCAAGGTTGTGTTTCTGGTGGCTATCACTTCTGTCAGGCGTGTGTCTGAGTTGGCAGCGCTGTCCATTCAGCCCCCCTACTATGAGAGGCTCCAGGACAAGGTGGTGTTTCGTTTCAAACCTGACTTTCTGCCTAAGGTAGTGTCTGCCTTTCATTTGAATCAGGATATTGTTCTTCCTCCTTTGTGCCCTAATCCTAGCAATGCTAAGGAGAGGGTTTTACACTCTTTGGATGTGGTTAGGTGTCTGAAGTACTATCTGGTGGCTACTGCACCTTTCAGGAAAACTGATGCTCTTTTTGTGGTCCCTTCTGGTCCTGCCAAGTCTACTATCAGCAAGTGGATTCGTCAGGCTGTGATTCAGGCCTACTCTGCTAAGGGGAAGAATCCTCCTTTCCGCCTTACTGCTCATTCCACTCGTGCTATTGGTGCCTCTTGGGCTTTTCAGCACCAGGCTTCTGTTGAACAAGTTTGCAAGGCCGCTACTTGATCTTCTGTTCATACCTTTTCAAAGTTTTACAAGGTTGATGTTAGGGCCTCAGCTGACGCTGTTTTTGGCCGAAAGGTTCTGCAGGCGGCAGTGGTTTAAACTGCCTGCTGTTGATTTTTCTTGGGGATCCCACCCTACTTTATGGACACTGCTATTGGATGTCCCAACTGTAAGTATTAGATTTGGACCAGGACGTACTGTATACTAAGAATAATACAATTCTGTGATTACACACCTGTAGAATTGGTATTATGAGTATACAGTACGACCTGCTCCAACCCACCCGTGGTTTGCATTATCTTGGATCCCCTGTATGGTGATTGTTATAATTGATAGTTTGGATTGTTTAATCCTCCCGGCTTCTCCTTAACTGCTTTTCAATGCTGGGGATTTGTGGGAGGTCCCTGGGTATTTGAGGGGCCGGGAGGAGCCTATTTTCGATGTCTCTGCAGTCCAGCGCCATCTGGCGGAGTATATCCCAACTGGTAGTATTAAATTTGGAGCAGGACGTACTGTATACTCATAATACCAATTCTACAGGTGAGTAATCACAGAATTGTATTTTTGTTTGTAACCCCCCCTTCTGCCTCGTGCCAGGGTGGGGCATTTTGTGTCTGGAACTCCGCTTTAAGGTTCAAGCTGCATCACTGAGTAGTACCGTTTGGTTATGCTACAGCCTGCTGTAGATATTCTCTCCAATGCACCTGTAATAGTGTCCACGTGTCTGTGTGTGTATGACTTAATATCATAATAACCTGTCTTTATAATATTAAAGTGACCTACCTCTAAATGTGTTATAAAGGCCCATGTAAATGAACGATTGTATAACTGTGTCTTCAGTAATGGCTCTTTATAAAATGTTATACCTTGCACTACTGATCCTAACTTGTAGAACAAATTCCTGTTATTCCACGGATGGCTTAACAGTGGGCGCAATCTTACTTGGGTGGGAGTTAAAGCTGAAAGCACGGCTGCAAAGCATCAAACCCAGTCCTTGTACAGACATTTGTTTGAATTATTGTTGATTTTTAACCTGCATGCACAAGAAATTGAACCATTAGATCTGTTAAGTTTCCCTTTGCTAGCACTGCATTTCTGTTTTCCACTTTCTTTGGCCTAACCTATGCTTGTTATGCATGTACAAATTAAGGGGGTTTTGCTCTTAACTTTGGTAGTTAACAAATGGGGCACAGATGAAGTGGCAGCTTGGCTGGATCTGCTCAGTTTGGGAGAGTACAAAGAAATCTTCATCCGTCATGACATCCGAGGTTCAGAGCTAGTGCATCTGGAAAGGCGGGATCTTAAGGTATTTCCTTTGTGCTACTTTTTCCGCTCTCTAAAACTTTTCCTTCTTGTGGGATTTAAAACCTCTTTTCCTGTCCCCTCTCTTTGTTATGTGCTTGTAGCTTGGCTTTGATGACAAACTCTTGTGTAAACTAATCCGCACTGTTCTGTGGCCTGCACTCCCTATGTGTAACACTCTGCCATTGCAGCCTACACCATCAGCGACACTTGTAATAGGAACACAATTGGTATTCAATAATCAATTCCTATCTGCTGGCTGGAAATCCTCTGCTGTATGCGTCAAATCCAACCGATTTTGGGATATATCACAATTACATTGGGATCAGTGTGGAAGGTTTCATGATAATGTGTGTGTATTAAGTATACCATATGCAGTGATTTGATAAACATTTGTATTTTGTATTATGTATTTGCTCATTGTACCAACACCATTTTCATTTGTTGTTATAAAGAAATGTATGGCTTTCCTTCTGTATACGAGTATGTCTGATGTGGCACATTGCAGCTTTTAAGGCAGTTGTCTGCATAAAGGTACCTGTGATAATTTCCTTGTGAATGTTGTGCGAATGCAAGGTCTGCGATATGGCCATTTTGTCATCAGAATTGTGTAGCTGTCTATATACCTGAATCTCATAGTATGTACTGTCCAGGCACTTTTTGATTAGCTAGATGAAGAGCTTTAGCTTGTAACTCCTGGAATTTGATATGACCACTCTTTTGCTGCGTTGTTGGGGTCCTCGTTCCCTCTAGACCAGGTATTGACAACCTTTTTTTCCAAGTCAATCTTCAGCTTGACCACGTGGAGATATTATGCTCCACCCCCTGGGAGGAAACGCAAAACAGGAACAGAGGTTAAAAGCCCCACCCCTTCCTCCCCTCCTCAGTTCTTTGTGTTTCCTCTCTAGGAAACCTCGACCAGTTTATTATTTTAGTTTGTTGTTTTTACACCATCCAGAGTCTGGAGTTAGCCAGCTGTACCGGACACTAAAAACGTTTATGAAATGCACATGAATAATGTTTAGCAATTATAACACTGTGTCTCAACCTGTGGTACGCTTACCCCAGGGGGAACGCGCCACAGCTTGAAGGGGTAGCAGAGATGTTCAGGGATGCACCAGCATGGTGGGTCTGTTGGGTTTGGTATATCATTTTAACGGTAATACATTATTCCTTCTTACTTTATAAAAGTGTGACCTACTTATTTTGGTGACGTTTATAAGTTATACACTCCTTGGGGGGTGTTTGGTTTCAATATCTTGTTGCTAGGGGGTACTTGGTTGGAGTTTCCTGTCGTTAGGGGGTACTTGGCATATAAAAGTTGAGGTGCAGCCCTGGGTAAGGAATAGGTGGCAGCATCTCATGCTGGGATACAGTTCAGTCTGCAGCCTTATTGCGTACCCCCTGATAGGATCTCACCTACCAGTGGTACTTGTACTGCTAAATGGTAACCCCTACTCTGGGCCAATCAAAGCCACACTATACGCAAGAAAAGCTTTCTATTTACAGTGCGTAAGGCAAAAAGAAGAGACCCATTCCAGGGACCATTGCAGGGAAACGGGGAAAAAGCCTTTTGGCTGGTCCTGCACCTTGCAACCTTTAAGCTGCATGAGACGCACAGTTCAAGAAAGAACAAGAACACTTGTCAGAAGAAGTGGCCTCTGATGTGAAACTCCCCGTTTCACCAGCTACTCTCTTCAATCCGGAATTGCGGGCGTACAGTACTTGTCGCCCTTGTCTGTCAGACTTGAATGTCTGTTAGCAAAAGGTGCGCATGATAGGGGATGCTGTGGTGTACGCCACTAGGCTTATCTGTGCAGGCCCAGTAGGATTAAGGAACAAGGGGAGTTTACCGGGACTTCAAGCGGTTTCACTATGCGGAGGATCTTAAATTGGCAAGCCCCTAGAACAGGTCCCCTTTAAACCCAAAAGATCATCTGCCTGTCATTTTGCATCAACTGTAGGACCAGGCAGGCACCCTGGATGTAATTACATGAATGTAATTCCCACTTAATATTGCTGGAAATGGCTTCTTTGGTAAAATCATAGACTGTAAATGACCCCCCTCCACTGCTGCTTCAACCCCAACCCAACAGTTCAGAGATACTTACTTGGAGCTTGTGTCCTGCAATATGCTATTAGACATGTCCTAATTATTCAAGGAATGATATACAGACTCTCTCTCTCTCGTGTGTGTTTGTGTATATATATATATATATATATATATATATATATATATATAGTTTGCTTTCATAGTGCCCAAAAATTCTTGTTGTTACTCGTGGGTCTGGGAGGGGCTAGAAAGCATTGTTCCTATATGTAGATATATGTTTATGGGTTTTTTTTAAACCCCAGCCTGAGATTAGGCTGTAGTCTCATACTAAAAAAAAAAGCCCCAACTAAGGGTTGGGTCCACTGAAATAAGCAGTTGCATGTTGAACACAGGTTCACTGTAAAACAGACCTAAACCCTCTTTGCCAAGGTACAGGTTTGCATGGTCACTAAACCTACTAAACTAAATTAAACGAATCTACCTCCTTACAGCATCAATATACCCTGCAGTAGGGGGATCATTCAATGTAGAGCCATCTCAAATTTGAAGTGGGGGTGGGGGTTGTTACAGGGACCCTCCAATCAAATAAGACAGGAGATTCCCTGAACTGCCAGCCATTGTGATTCGCGGTTAGGGATGGGATTGTAAAGTGCTATAACCCCAAGTATACCTGATATGGCATCTGGAAATTAGGCAGCTCTGATTTTCAGTTTGAGGTCCTCTACCTTACAATCTTGTCATTTTTGCATAGAAGGACTGGTGTTGAAGAGTGTGCCTCTGTGTGTGTGGTTTGTATTTGCATGGCTGAATCGACATTTGTGTTTTGCATGCACTTCAGTGGCGACACTCATAGCAATGCCGCCTGCTTGTAATTCTCATCTAGATGTCGTGGCTTTATTGCGCTAATTCAAATAACCGTTCCTTGGGAGCTCCACAATTATCCATTCATAATAGGGTTAGTTAAATAAAAGCAGCAGGTTTCAGCAGTACACCTAGGCACAGGTGAACAGCAACAACATGGTAACTTGTGTCACAGTGTGTAAGGGTAACCTGAAGCCCACAATCGTCTGGTTATCATGAAGCCCTCTGCAATGTGTCTCTTCAATCATTTTCTGAGTATTACAAAATGATTTCCTAGGCGTATTCAGCATGAAAAGTGAAGTGCAACATTTTGGCCAATATAAACTACACCTAATTCTGTGACTTCATCTGTATGCATAAAATAACAAAGATACTGACCTCGCTCACCATCTGTGACCCAGGGGTGACTGCTATAGTAATCTCTTTTGGGCATTAACTAAATGTCTTGAAATACTGCCTCTTTTCCCCGCTAGTCATTAATAACCACGTTTGCTTGTTTTGCAGGATCTGGGGATAATGAAAGTGGGTCATATGAAGCGAATTCTACAGGGAATTAAGGAAATTGGTAAAAATGCAACCTTATCAGACGTGTGAAGGCACAGGAGGTGTCTGTCTATGGCGCAAGGCTTGACCGGGGCTCAGAGTTGATAAGAGGCAATGTTCCGAAGTTCCCTCGATGAATGAGGGGCATGAAAGTAAAACCTTGACGCCACGTGGGCTTGGTTTTTGAGTTAGCAGTTTTGTGCCAAAAATTGATAAAGTTTGGATCTGTAAAACTTGAAAACGTATGACTTACCTGTTCAGATTGGACTGTTCTGGTTAGGGCAACAAATGGCTCCTGATTTAGTGGCCGCAGCAGTGTAAGTGTCATTTGCACATTCTGTATGACAACATATCTTTTTATGGCTTCAAGTTACCTAGCTTGCTTGTTTGAGGCCCAGACTTCCAAATAACCAGGAAGGCCAAATGTAATTGGTCCAGGCTTGGTTGTCTTGGTTCATGCTGCCTCAGGTACTGCTCACTCACTGGCCAAGGAGTAGGACTAAAAAGGTAAAAACAGAAAAAAATACACTTTATACACCCCTTTTAAAGTGAATGCAATCTAAACTACATGCATGGAGTGCCTGTTGAAATTTGTATTTCAGTTGCATGACGACATATCTAATACAACGAGAAAAAAATTCATATAAAAAACTTGAACAATTTTATATTTTAATAAGGTTTATTAATTTATTACTACTGACGTGTCTGTTGGCTAAAGGCACTTTTGTATTATTTGTTGTATAATTTTGCATGACTATGTTCCGTGGCAGGGGATTTGTGAATGTGAAGATGTAGCTCATGTGCCATGTAACTTCAGAAGATGATGTGCATTATGTACGTTCAAAGTATTTATTATAGCTAGTCAATATTGTTTTGTAATGAACTCGGGAGAGCTTATCAAAATTTTGTAAAGATTGTTACCTCACAAAAAGATTTCTCTTGAAAATCCATGAAGACCATTTCTAATTGCCTTATGCCATCTAGGATATTCGTTTTCAGTGAATGACAGATTAAGAGTCATTTAAGCCGGTAGCAATAGAATATATATATATATATATATATATATATTATATTTTATAGCTGTTATATGGCGACCAGCTTAATGAGACAATATATACATACCTGAAAGCCAGGGTGCCCAAACAGGATTCCTGTGTGTCCAATAGCTAGATTCTCTGACAGCTAAAATGTCCAATGTCCTAGTATGGAAGCTCCCAAACAGCTGGTTATTGCTGATGTCAGGTGGGCACTCTGTTTAGCCGATCTTTTTGCTTTACATGTATTGTGTTGTACAGCTCCAGCATTTTGCTTTGTTTTGCTGCACAAAGGCACCCATCCAAGCACACATTAATTGTGTGTTAGCCAGCGCTTTCCCACACTAGTTATAATAAGAAAAAAGTTACCATGAATAATCGTCACAGACCTGATGGTATGAGTTTTAGACGTAGTGTTCTAATCCAGTGATGGAAGTGGACCAAAACCTGGGATTTTCACTATCCCGGATGTTGGTTCTCCCCCCTGGGGCACCCAGATTTGGGGTGACCTGCTGTGTGAAACCCCCCAGAATGCCAAGCTAACTACCCTCTCCTTGAGCCAATGGCGCAGATGCGGCCACTCGCCGCACACAGCCCAGAAAGGAGGAGAGTGGTGCCGGCTGCACATGCCCTTTGGGCTCAGGGGGAAAGATGAGTTTACTGGGCGCCCCGGGGGTTTCACACAGCGGGGAATTCCAGGTCAGGGGGAAGGGAGTAAGCCTGCCCTCCACTGTAAGGACACTCTGCTAATACATGTTATGTGTTATTGAAAAGTGCTGGGTTATAACCCTTTCTGAACTATGTGATGGAGACTGCCCTAGCCATGAGCCACACCCGCAACTGGGGGCTAGATCAAGTTGTAATATCCTCTTTAGCTGCCTAAATACATTTTTAAATCGCCCTTTTTTTAATACATTTTTAATTTCCAACATCAAAAACATTCTTCAGGCAGTCAAAAAAAATAAGCGCTGATAGTTCTGTGCTCAGACTGATCCAGTTCCATGCAGCAGCGACCTCTTCAAGCCACTCTTGTCCATTCAACACCAGATGGACTGGGATCGAGCGATCTAGTAAGTGTCGGAGCGAGGGACTATCAGCGATCACCTGCAGGGGATTAAAGGTGAGCATGGAGTTTTGTTTGCCTGCAGAATGTATTTAACTTGGAATGTTTGCCTACTTAGATTAGATGTTGTATTTAAACAGCCAAACTGCTTTTAGCTTCGAAAGAGGGTGGACAAGTTAAAGCAGAAAAAAACGAAGCACCCCACTCCTAGTCCCTGATGTTGAGGTGGGGGTTAAAACCAAAAAACAACTCGCGTCCACCCAATCCCATGGGAGCTGCTGCCCTGACAGTGATTGACTGCTTAGCCAAGCACTGATTGGCTGACTGAGGGTGACGGCTCAGACGGCAAAGGTGCTGCTGCATGACACTGCTCCTGCCAGGTATGTGGGGCACCTGGTCCCATGATATGGCATCCTTTTTAATGCCCCTAATCAGATTATGTGCTGGGGAGAGCCCACTTTATTGAACTTCAGATCCAAGGTCAGCTGGGCTCAGAGGGCACAAGACTCTCCCCACCTACCTCCCACACCTCGGTTTGTTCAGCTGCAGTGCTGGTATGAGAAGCCAGTGCAGCAGGTGGGTGTTGCTGCAGAACGAATCACTGCCATTGACTTCGAGTCTTGTGCCCCTGGGAAAAAACGTGCTGGGGTCTCATGCTGTGTCTTTCCAGTTGCCTCAATTCGAGTTTGGTGCTTTTTTGAGCACTAGAGGTAGCCTAGGAACCCTATATTGTTGTGAAGGTCATCTTTTAATCCTGGTGAACGTCTATTTAAAAACAGAAAGTCATACCACTCACTTGTGGGTTGACAAAACTGAAACAAAATAAGCAGCAATTGGGCATATGGGTTTGCAATGATTGTGCATACAATTGGATTTAGGCAGGATGACAATGTGCCTCATAGCAAAGGGATATACTGTACATATGATATGCCATGGTAGTGGCATATGTTTCATTCACTACATTCCTAATAGTATTTATCCCAAATAGTGTATACATTTAAAGCATAAAAAAGTTTTATGCGGTCCCCTCTATTGCTTACTATTAGTATTTAGCTGCAGGAAAAAGTGATTGTATGGTAAATCAGTATGATTTATTTCACTGATCCAAAATGTAAACCATGACCTAATTTCTGTGCTCCTGTAAAGTTTGCCAAAAATAAGTCACTCAGACTAAGCTGTGCTACTTAGAAGAAAATGTAGTGTTATAAATCAATGTAACCAACGAAAGGACGACTGTTTGTCTGCTTTTGGAAACATCCTGATTGCTGATTCCCCCACCACACAAACCCAGTTTTGGGCAACTCGTACTCGCCACTTCCTCGCTCCGTCAGCGGAACCTGAGCACACGGTGGCCAATCTCGTTCACTGAACGTGCTTAGCGCATTACAACCAAGCAAGCGCATTACAACCAAGTGCAATTGGTGGTTGGAGGCTACGTGGGGCCGGATCTGCGGGGAACAAGGAAGTGTTAAACCGGACCATCCAGAATGCTGGAGCCCGCTCCCAGATAATCTCCCAGACCACTTGCAATACTCACCTTCATTAGGAACCAGCGTCGGGAAAGTAGTCCCGCAATTGGCCGCCGGGCGGGTTGATAAGTAACCCCCCTTGTCTAGCATATTTATTTGGATTTTTATTATTAGCCCATGTTTTCAGGATAGTGTAAGTAGGTTTAGTCCATTCAAAATTGAGGTCTTTAGTTATTTTAGCCATGACGTCTCAACAGCCAAGTTCCCGCTGCAGCTCACTTTAAATTTAACATGAAGGTTGATTTAATTTTAACACTGACTACTAGTGTTGAGACAAGCTCCTCTGGAAACCAAGGTGCAGGTGTCTCCTATCATTTTTGCCGGCTAGGACCTTATGCCCTCTTCCATTTTCCACTGCAATAATCTGGTACTACCAGATCTGTGCTTCAGAATTATTTGTGCACACCTTGACCTGTGCCTTCACTAGGGAGTTAGTAGGAAGTCCAGTTTCAACCCCTTTCACTGATAAGTCGAAGATGGGTGTCTCCACCTCAGCACAGGCCAGTCAGAAAAGCAAAGCAAGCCTTTTTTTAATATGGCTTCTGTAGTTTAATAGAAGCCATGAAGCCAATATTGCTGGGGGTGTTGCCTTTGTGAGAAGTCCATGGGTGAACCTTCCTTATAATTCTAGTTTTGGTTACACTAACCTACCCGTCTCAAAGGAAACATTTGAGCTTCCCTAGCATAGCTTCTGAAACGAGGCATTTGCATTTGTTGGCCCTCCTACTGATTCCATGACCGCCTATTCCCTGATCTATGGCCATAAACAAAAAGATGGCTGAACATTTCCAGTGCACTTCTGTATGTATTGTACATCGTTGTTCACCAAGAACTAAAAAAATACAACTCCCAATCCCAGTCCTTACAAAAGAAATCCCTTTCCTAACCCATGGCATCATGTTCTGTCCCCTCCGATGATCGGTTCTTCGTATGAAATCTTCCTGTTTTCTGGTAAAGCAGGGCAATCTCGAGGTGCAATATTTCTATTTAAATCAGAAAAAAAAGCTTTTTAAGTATTTGTGGGGTAACTTATCACACAAAGCCTATAGCGAAGAAGCTAGCAGTGCACTACTTTAATACTGTAACTCTTTCAGATGGAAATGTCGCACTGTTGTTATGCAGTTGATCTGCATATTTGTATATTCTGTTTTAGCACTGTATCGACCAATATAAAGTTTTATGAAACTGTAATATTTTTTAATTCATTTTCAGTGTTTAAAATATATGAACATTTAGTTTTATTCTGTTTTACTATAAATTAATATTGCCTCACCAAATTGAATTTGCTGGTATTTTTTCTAACAAAAAAAAATATATGTCATTGTGCAATATAAATTGGTCTTTCCGTTATGCAGGTTTTGTATACAGGAAATGGAGGAAGTGGGTTTTACTTCTGCCGTGATTTTCTACCTGGAACATAAACAGGGTTGCGGGCCTATTTTTATCGGCTTAACTATTTCTCTGTCATTTGGTTGCATTAGTAAATAGATCGCTGCCCGCAAAAAGGCTGCTCTGCCAGTTTGTGACTTTTGCACTTTATAATCGCGAATAACCAACACATTCCCTTGGTTAATTATGATGGGGTAGGGTGTTACACATACACCAATATATACATAATATACGATGTTACATCAGCCAGAATGTGGCTTCATAAATGTGCCAAAGGTTGGATAGCCAAGCTGGAGCTGTTAGTATCTAAAGCATTGTATAACGGAAACATGGAAAGTGTTTTTCAAAGGTGACACCTAGGTGTTCTTACATTCCGATTATGATGTTGCATGTGGCTGGAAACCATGTTTTTCCAGGACCATTATCAGATTGCTGTTGATACATTGGATGCTGTTGTTCGAGCTAGTTGAAGGGAAACCTGTTCCTATTTTACTGCAACTACCTGCGGCTTTAATGATAAATGGACTTCTTGTTTTGTCTCCATACATACGCCATAATTAGATTTTAATTGGTGGGGTAAAATGGCGATATCCGGCAGCATTCCTGGCCTCTTTGCACCCCCCTTTAGTCGTCGCTGAGTTGAAGGCTGCAAGCCTTAGCTGTACTCGCCCTTCGCTGTCCCTCCTCAAATGTCCTGCACCGCTCTTCAAATCTTGCGGGATTTGCGCTGAGTGTCATTGCAGCCTATGCAGTGACTCTGCACATGCGTGACATCTGTGGGGCGGCACAGAGCATGAAGGGACGGCAAGATGGCGCTGCCCTCCGGAGGCGGCGCGGGACTGAAGGATGCCAGAGCCCGATGCCACCAGACAGGTAAGTCAAAAATGATTTAATGTAAAACCGGGGGGGGGGGGGGGGGGTCGAGCAAGCTAGGTTTGGAGAGTTTTTATTAACTCCCCAATACCTGCAATTGTTCTATTTAAAGGGATTTTTAGGCAAAAGGTTAATATAAATAAATAGCAGCTTATCTTGACAATCATTCCTCCAACAATGCGCTTCCTCTCAGCTCTTTGCCCTGCATGTGCAAGGAGGTAATTAGAATGGCTCTGTCTATTACCTAAGAATTGTGGGTAAATCCTGTAGTCCTCGGTCTGTATATGGCATGTGAATACTTTCTGTTTTAAGAAAGTATTCTTTAGCTGCATCTCTATAAATTTGGAAAGTGTACACCATGCGTGGAATAGTTCCTTTAAATGAAGAGCACTAGTAACTAGTTATAATGTAAAAACACAGCAAGACTGAATTGTGTGCAGGATCAATCAGAACTTTACTATACAGTCAATTGGACATTTTTTAAGATGAGATTTTTGGATTCTTTTTAAAAACGAGATGATTTGCATGGCTCCATTTACTTAGAACTGAAATTCTGTTTGTGCCATATAACTATGTTCTGTTTAAAAAAACGTTAAATAGTTCCTTAAAATCTGTCGACACCCATGAGTGGAGGGAGTCCAGCTTGATGGAGCTCACCAACTTAACACCGATTACACCACATTCCCCCCCACAAATCCAAGCCCATAACTGGCCACCACCAGTCACGTGGTTTGGAGTCTCACTTTTCCAGCCATGAATGGGAAATATATGGCAAAACCTGTGCAATTATATATAAAAAGGAGCTACCAAACTAAAAGTAGCTATAAAAAGTATAAACAAAAGTGGAGTAGCAGGAATTTACAAGTGGGAACACGCCTGAATTTCTCCAGTTGACTTCTATTGAGCTATTATAAGACAGGTGATCCTAGGTGGTGTATAAGCTTCAATGCAATGCAACAGAGAGATCACTGGGTAGTCTCATCCAAACATGGCAGTATGTTCACCTACCCAGCGTATAGTTGTGTGTAACTGACTCAAAAATGTTCATGCACCAATGAGACCTCTCGAAAACTTGTCCAAACTTTGATTATAATGAAAGCAACATCCCCAGGACCACTTCCCTCACTATTTATCTTTAAACGCCACTGCCACAGCGAAGCTTAAAGGCCACCTGTGCTTTCTCCATACCGGGCACAGGCGGTCCTTCTCCAGTCATTGTGCAGATGCAGGCTGGCCAAGCCATGTAGAGGTGGTGCAATCTGATCTACATTTAAAGAGGACCAAAACCCACGTCCCATCGGGCCTGAAATCTATCAGATGCGGCCGCATCTCCGCTATCCTTTTAGCAGGGCACGTGCCCGGACCAGGCATTTGTGAATGGCCAACGCAGGCAGCGCACTTGGAACTGCATGTATTAGACAAGGGGCTAGAGTGGATCCGAGCGCGCTTATTGGACATGTCTCATGGATCCGGGAAGAGGTGAGTTTGGGCGAACTGGGGGGTTTCACGCAGCGGGGCACCCTGTGGGTGCAGGGTGGCAAGGACCAAAAACAGCGCTTAAGGTATCCTTAAAGCGGAACTATGCTAGAAAAAAAAAATTGTCCTTTAGTCAAAAAAAAAATTGACCATAGTTTCACTGTGGGGGAGAGCGATCTGGGCTGCCCCACTGCGCATCTCCAGTGATAAAGCAAAAAACGGTCACCCTGGTGCTCTTCTGTGTCCCTCCCACCCTGATAGGCTGCTTGCGGTCACATGGCCATCAGTGTGGTCAGCGACCGAGCCTATCAGCGCTGACCGCCGCTGGTCCTGGAGGCTAATAGGCTGCTCATGCTCCTTTTTGACCATAGTTCCTCTTTAACAAGCCCTAGTGACCTAGCTTCCTCCTGTTGATCTCATGTAACCTCCCCTCCGTAAATAACACTTGTCTTATTCTTTCATAGCAGCACAAGACAGGCTTAATGGGGCCAAGGTGCATAATATATATGAAACCAACAATAGAGTTCTTCTTGTCTGTCCCTGCAAACAGGGAATCGGGCAGCAACACCCAACACTTTTCACATCTTTTGCTGCCTCCTCAGGCTGTTGCTCATGTTTTTTTTTTCTTTTTCTAGCTTAGATCACATTGTGATGTGATTGAAGCTAAAAGAAATACTAATATGACCCTAAGTGTATCTTTTGCCACATTTAATAGTTATACTAATTTGATTTTTGCAGCACCTGCGGGTAAGTCCATGTTCTCTTTTGTAGGGTGTTTATTTTTCCACAAAATCTCTTCAATCTATATATAACTAATATGCAAATATTTTAGTAGAGCTTCCTTGTATCTTAATAGATAGAACAGACTGTTTACATGTAATGCGTTCTTTGCTGTGACTCCTCAGATACATTTAACACTCGGAAATCCTCCTAATTTAAGGGCCTTCTTCCCAGACTTTCCGCCATGCTACAGTGCTTTTCTGGTATTCCAAACCCACGGCTCCGAGTTTAAGACTTGAGTGCTTTAAAGAGGAACAACATCCTAGGTTATGTTTCTGTCTGGCAGGTTTGGGATGTCTCATAAAGAGGTAGACCAAGCCCCTCAAGACTTGGGGAGGGTGGCTCCTCTTTAAAGTGGGACAATCACCAGGATTTTGACTATCCTGGTAATTAGTCCCTGTCTGGGGGCATCTGGATGTAGGATGCACCCTCTGGGAAAACTCCCTAGATTGCCCACTTTCACTCGCCTTCACGTTCCCACAGCGCATGCATGGGCGCTTGTCCAATCAGTGCTTTATGTGGTGCATAAAACTTTAGGTCCCTTTTAACAGTTGCCCATAGCAAATAGCCTCACACAGCAATGAAACGTCTTCTATTGGAGGAGATGTGGCTACCGCATGGGTGTGCAGCTATTTTCTTTCCCCTATAAGATGGAGCCCTGATCAGAAAAGGTGAGTGTCTCTCTAATGTAATGATAGGACTCACTGATAAAGGAGGTTGCATACAGCAGGTAGACATTCTCATCATGTAGGTTATTGGGCAGACTCACCGAAACACAGCAGGTTGGGGTTTGAGAAGCGATTAGGACTGTGGCCATATCCTCAGGAATCACTGCCTGGCTACTGCAGGGATTGGATGACAAAAGTGTCGCAATACTTGCAGCGCTGCAGTCACCTCGCCAAATGACAGGGCACAGCTTCCACCAGAAGAGCATGTTTGTGGACCAGTTATGTATATTTTTATTGTTAACCAGGGTTGTTTTATTTTTCTTTTAGAGTATATATGACTGTTTTAAGACCTCACTCCTACCTGCGAGCACTACACGTATATAATTTAAGCCATACTTTTTAAGCTTGCAGGCCCAGCACAGAAGTTCCATGCAGGGGCTCTTCTTTATACCCAGCCAGTGTACCATCCCATAAACATTACTGTAATAAAGCCTCCACGGCCAGATCTGGAATTGTGGTAGCATGTGTATTTTTTCATTATACATTTATTCAGTATTTTTAATACAAGCATTCATGTGTGTGTTTTTAACTAGCAATTTCATTTGATCGTCAGATTCAGAAAATCACCTTGTTCTGGACAACTTTCTGGGATCATGCTTCAGGCACATAAATGCACATTTCATGTTCTTTTAATACATTTCTATGAGCCCCTTATTTGTGAACAAAACTGTGTCATGCTGGCCGGGTCTCTAGAATATGCAGCGTGGCCCAACCTGTTCCTGCTCCATCTGAAACAATGTATTCACATGGTGCTGTTAAAACTCTGCAGTAAAACCTGGCCAAAGCTTTAAGGGGTGTTACAGCCACTTGTTTTTGTTTTTTTACTTTTGAAAGATTACTCAACGCATCTTAAAGTGGGCATCTGGTCCCCGGGTAACCCCCCTGCCCTGCCTTCCTTCTTCGGCACTGAGCATGGATGGGGGGTTACAACAACAAGTAACCTGCACAAAGAGCACACCCCTGCCTGCCCATAGATGTAAATGGAGGACAGGGACGAACACAGAGCAGGGGATGCAGCTTTGTGCAGTCTCTGCAAGATGGCTGCACCCACTGCCGTTCCCAGGGGAGGGTTATTTAATCTTTTTATTTTTTTAACCCCCCCGCAATCCTGCCTGAGCGCTAGGAGAGAGACAGGGCAGGCGGTTACAAGGAGACTGGACTTCCACGTTAAATGCCACTAGCAATTGGGGAGAATTTGCTTAGTGTGTCATTGTAAGGAGCCTGCCATAAGAAAATAGCCACTGTCCCAATCCCTTCTCAAATGCCACCCCTGAAATATGCTTGTTTGTGAGTGTCCCTACTAACAGATTTGAGTATGTGTCCCTGTCAGGACTCTTCCTCCTCTACTACGGAAGTAGCTACATTCCATAGATTTTTAGATGCTGATAAGACCCAAACAACAACCTGATTGCATTAACCCAGAAATCTAATAATGGCAATGCAAATATTTATCAACTTTTATGAGGCTTAGCTGCTATGAAGTGCACTTGAAAGGACTGTCCAGGCAGGGAAAAAATGTCGCCGTTTGTACCCCGCAGCGCTTCCATTTTGCTCTAGTTTGAAAAACTCCCTGCGTGCTGAGATCACGTCATCCGTGAGATCCACAGCTCAACAGTGTGCATGGCGACCAATGGAAGTCATTGTCTGGCCACACCACCTCTATTCATGGCAATGTTGGTGGTGTGCCAGGCCTTGGCACACTTCCTCCATTCGAGTGGTTGGCGTTAACATTTTTGATCCACTGTGATTGCTGCGGAGGGCCGGCCTCTGGTCCCCTGTGTGGACTGTGAATGTAGCAAACGATTAATATGCTCAAACTGGCAAGTATGACACTTTCTGCCTGGCCTGACCCTTTAATAGCTAAATATTTAAGTATAGATACAGACAAATCTCAGCCCTTAAATAAAACTAACTTTTTCCAAATACAATTTTAATATGCAGGATTATTCACCCCACCTATACAACCTCAAACTCACTCAAAATATTACAACTTCATATATATATATATGATTTACATTAAATCAATAAGAATATTTTCCAGATTTACATAATGGTTATGTAATGTCTATCTGATGTATTTGAAATGAGCAGGTAAAGGCCAGATCTTTCAGGGGTTGTGGGGGCGCAAGGGGTCTTCAAGTTCTGCCCCATGATGTGTCCTCTGGTCAACCCTCCTGCAATTCTACATGGTCTTTTCCTTTTCTTCTTACGGGATAATGTAGGTTCTCCTACTGAAAAGGTCAGCTAGAGACCAATAGAAAGCACCAGAAAAAAAAAAAAAAGTTTGGAATCCTAATAAATAAATAATAATAAATAATAATAAACAATATTTTAACCCTATTTTAATGAGGCTGCATAGGTGGGAAGAATATGCCTGGAGGTCAAAAGAAATGATATTTGAAGGCACTTTAAGCTGCCCCATATTCCCTGAAATAAAGCCACCTACCTCCACCTAAGCCCAATTTGGAAGATAAAATAAACCCCACTTGTGTGGATGCAGGTGTACTCTTCACCTCGTTCCTCAGCCAAAATGTGGTCCTACAATTGGCTGACCACATTTTGGCTGAGGATTGTGGTTAAAGTGGACCAACACCCTCCCCTGATTGGCCCGGGAATCTATAAGATCAGCTCCCTGACTGCGGGGCACCCCCCAGATCCCCACCTTATCCTCGTTCCAGCGGCGCATGCGCGGGCCGCCGCCTCCAGCGCGTCCCTCTAGCAGGGCGCGCACCCTCACTGGCCGTTTGTGAATGTCCGGCGCGGGCGCGCTCCCTGTAAGAGGGACGCGCGAGAGGCGGCGGCCCGCTCTCAGCTTGTCCGGCGCTGCCTCTCCTTGTCCGTCGGCGGCGATTGGGGTGAGCGAGTCATGTGGGAGCAGGGTCAGGTGAGTTTTCGGGGCTTTCTGAGCAGGCATTTACAAATTGCTCCTTGGCCTGTGTTCATAAAAAAGCCAACTGCATTCCGTATCCCTATGTGCTTTGCGCCTGTATGAGCTGGTGCTGAACTGCCTATGTGAGGTCTTCATGAAAATCAAAGACTAATATCTACCAGAATCACCCAGTGTAACCAAAATTCCATATAACAATGCTGTTACTTGCACAACTGCCGGCCACGTCTGCCAATAGTGTAAGTGAACAGACCAGTGTACACATTTCTTCTGACTTTACAAGTCAAGTGAGTTGTGTTTGTTTACATGATGTTTACAATGGCACAGTTTTATTTTTTACTATACTGTATACAACTTTTAAAGTATTTATTGCATACGATTTATGATAAACGATGTTTTGTGGTTTCACTTTGGAATATAATGTTACAATTCCTTGTAAAGATTTTTGGGTGGCTTTGTTAATGTAGTTAGTACATTTTCTGACTAATCAGTGACCAGTTTCTGTGCCTTTTTCGTTAGATGCATCATAACCTATTTATTATTGTTATTATTGTATAGGAGTCACTGAGATGTGTATTTTTGTATTCTGCTGGAAGACAATGGGTGGGTTTTTCTGTTGTAAACCATTGAGCTGCCTCTTTGTCCGGCGCTCTGTTAAGATCTTCCTCCTAAAATAAACTTGCATTCACTCTACTTAGTGGCTCTCTGTATTTATTTAGGGGGGGACCTTGATGGAAAGGCTGTTTGGACTCCAAAATATTGCAGTACCCCAGAAAAGTATTCTTCTACTGCTTTCTGTCATCTTTGTCTTTTTTACGCGTGCACAGCTCTCAAATTTCTCCAGGGCTTCTGTTCTCTCAGTGGTGCTCAACCTTTTTATGCCAAAGCTGATACAAGCCTTTTGGGTTCACCAGGTGACTTGCAGATCAGAAGACACTTCCTGTTTGCAGACTCATGAGACTCCATGGGTCGCCATCTTGGATGCTTAAAGGCTCAGAAAATACAGTAGATGCAGATCGGATGATTTTTAATGTGGGCAATCTGTATGTAGGGGGTGGGGGAAACATATAAGATAGACTCTTATTCAGGGTGAAGGTCCAGTTTAAATAACAAGCAACTAAACTAAACCCAACAGTACTGGAGTCAGAATATTTTATTTAACCATTTTTTGCCCAGCCTAACCTTTGATGCAGGATCTACCGCTGCTGCAGCCAGACAGGCTGGGACTGGATCTCCCTACTGGAAAAAACATACCTGCCTCCAACCTCATATCACTATAACTACACTGTGCTATGAATGGATACCCCAAACATGCCCCCAGCATGCCCTCTGTGGTTGACAAATAGGGTTGCAGGCCATCTGCAAATAGAAAATGCTGCTGGGCTTCCTGTTCCTGTACACTGTCCGTTATGTCAGTTCGGAGAGGATGCTCCAAAATGCTTCCTTTTTTTTCTAACTGTAACAGGCTGTTGGTCCGGTTTAAAGTGGACCAACACCCAGCCAGAGCGGCCTGGGAATCTATAAGATTCCCGGGCCGATCCCTCCCTCCAAAATCAGGATGCCCCGCTGTGTGAAACCTCCCAGGACGGCAGTAAACCTTACCTGATTCCTGGTCCAGCAGCGTCCGCATCTCGCGCTTCTTTCTAACAGGGCGCATGCCTGCACCGGCCATTAGAGGGAAGCGCGAGATGCGGCCGCCAGCGTGCTCGGGGGCCGCTGCGGTAAGATGTCTCATTGACGCGTATACCACAGCGGCTCCGAGCGCGTTGATTGGACGATAGGTGAGTTGATCTGGGCGTTTTGGGGGGTTTCACATAGCGGGGCACCCCCGATCGGAGTGCCCCGGGGAAGTGGACCAAAACCCAGGATAGGTGTTGGTCCACTTTAAACTGGACCAACAGCCTGTTACAGTTAGAAAAATAAGGAAGTGTCCATTTTAGAGCATCCTCTCCGAACTGACATAACTGACAGTGTACAGTAACAGGAAGCCCAGCAGCATTTTCTATTTGCAGATGGCCTGCAAATGCATGAGCCACCATTTTGTTTTTAAAATTTACTACAGCAAAAGTTAGAAAAGGGTAAATTAATGTTTATGCACAGCAACCTACCCGTATTTTCGCGATATAAGACGCCCCTGCCCATAAGACGCACCTAGGATTTGGGGGAGAAAAATAAGAAAAAAAATATTTTAAACCAAAAACGCACCATTACAGACAGTGTGGCATTCCCCCATCCCATTGGCCGTGTGGGATGCCCCCATTCCATAGACAGTGTAGCATGCCCCCATCCCATTCCCATATAGGCAGTGTGGACCCCATTATCATAAGCAGTGTGGCATTCCCCCTTCCTATTCTCCATATGGGCAGTGTGCCCCCCATTCCCATTGGCTGTGTGGCATCCCCCTCCCCCATTAGTATAGGCTGTGTGGCATCCCCCTCTCCCCCCATTCCCATTGGCTGTGTGGCATTCCCCCTCCCCCCATTAGTATAGGCTGTGTGGCATCCCTCTCCCCCCATTCCCATTGGCTGTGTGGCATCCCTCTCCCCCCATTCCCATTGGCTGTGTGGCATCCCCCTCTCCCCCCATTCCCATTGGCTGTGTAGCATCCCCCTCTCCCCCCTTAGGCTGTGTGGCATTCCCCCTCTCCCCCCATAGGCTGTGTGTAATTCCCCCTCCCCCCATTAGTATAGGCTGTGTGGCATTCCCCCTCCCCCCATTAGTATAGGCTGTGTTGCATTCCCCCTCCCCCCCATTAGTATAGGCTGTGTTGCATTCCCCCTCCCCCCCATTAGTATAGGCTGTGTGTAATTCCCCCCCCCCCCCATTAGTATAGGCTGTGTGGCATTCCCCCTCCCCCCATTAGTATAGGCTGTGTTGCATTCCCCCTCCCCCCCCCATTAGTATAGGCTGTGTTGCATTCCCCCTCCCCCCATTAGTATAGGCTGTGTTGCATTCCCCCTCCCCCCCATTAGTATAGGCTGTGTGTAATTCCCCCTCCCCCCCATTAGTATAGGCTGTGTGTAATTCCCCCTCCCCCCCATTAGTATAGGCTGTGTGTAATTCCCCCTCCCCCCCATTAGTATAGGCTGTGTGTAATTCCCCCTCCCCCCCCATTAGTATAGGCTGTGTGTAATTCCCCCTCCCCCCCATTAGTATAGGCTGTGTGGCATTCCCCCTCCCCCCCATTAGTATAGGCTGTGTGGCATCCCCCTCCCCCCATTTGTATAGGCTGTGTGGCATCCCCCTCCCCCCATTTGTATAGGCTGTGTGGCATCCCCCTCCCCCCCTCTCCGCTGAGCGTCCGGCTCCGTGAATGGGGTGGACGTGGCCTGTGCTGCGTCAGTGTCGGCGCAGGCCACGCCCACCCCATTCACGGAGCTGGGCGTAAGAAGCAGTGGCAGGCTCTGTCCCGGCCCCGCTGCTGCGATCGCTGTCTTTTACCGGCAGCGATGACAGCGGCGGGGCCAGAGACAGGAGACAGCGCCCCGCCGCTCCTCTATCTGCTGCCTCTTCCTGGGCACATGCGAGCACCCAGGTCAGGGCAGCAGGTGTGCGTGGAAGAGGCAGCAGATGGAGGAGCGGCGGGGGCGCTGTCTCCTGTCTCTCATCGCTGCCGGTAAAAGACAGCGATCGCAGCGGCGGGGCCGGGACAGAGCCCCCGACGCTCCTCTGGGCTCCCGCAGTGTGACAGGCAACACGGGAGCGCCGGGAACGGGTGAGTTTTTTTTTTTTTACATTCGCCCGATAAGGCGCACAGACATTTTTCCCCCCACTTTTGGGGAAAAATAAGTGCGTCTTATAGGGCGAAAAATACGGTAAATTGCCCTGGGGAGGGATGTATATGAGCACTGTTTGTTGTGTTGGTCTGGTTTAAGTCATTTTTGACTATTGATCCACTTTAACACATGAATGAATACTTCTAAAATAACAATAAAAGTAAAGTGTTTGGGCCACTTATTGCCAGAAATGATACAGATATGTGCAGAGGTTTAGGTACGCTTAGAAACTTCAGAACATGTGTGTTCCTTAATTCTGCTAAAGCAGGGATGCACAACCTGCGGCCCGGGGCCACATGCGGCATAACTATACATTTTCTCATGTCACCTTGGCTTTCCTGTGCCCACCTCTGCTCCTCTAACTTCTATCCTCACCTCTTCCCGCCTGACTCCTGCCTCATCTCTGTCCACTTCTTCCAAACTCGCTTATATCCATCTCACCTTTGCCTACATCTGCATATACATACATAATGATTTAAAGGGTAAGTCCTCTTTTGATGGAATTTTTGACAGTGTATATTTTTGTGTGGCAAAATGATGTCCTCAAGGTGCTGAGCTGATCTAGTATTTTTTCCTTATGTTCGAAAATGTCTGTTTTATAGGAGCAGAAGTTTTCACTACCTGCAATCTGTTGCTGTACACACAGAACACTGCCGCTATGGCCACTGCTGAGGTAAGGGAGTGCTGTCAACCTTACACATGCCCAGCAGCAGTGTTCTGTGTGTACAGGACAGCTCTAGTCTTGGTGTACAGACATGGTGTACGTTGCAAATAGAAACAGATTACAAATAGTAAAAACTGCTTCTATAAAACACACATTTTCTAACATAAGAAAACATTTAAAAAATGTTAGATAAGCTCAGCACCTTGAAGACTAATCTTATTGATTTCTTTGACAATGTCACTAAAGTGTTAGATGAAGGTGGTGCTGTGGATATCGCCTATCTGGATTTTAGCAAAGCCTTTGACACTGTACCACATAAGGAGCTCATAGATAAGTTATTGAAGGTAGGACTCAATCCCTGGATAGTTCAGTGGATTTCCAGTTGGCTGAGGGATCGGTATCAGAGCGTTGTTGTAAATGGCGTGCAATCTGAACAAAGGCGAGTTACAAGTGGTGTGCCGCAGGGCTCTGTCCTGGGCCCCATTCTTTTTAATATATTTGTAAGTGACATAGGAGAAGGCTTGGTAGGAAAAGTTTGTCTGTTTGCTGATGATACAAAGGTTAGTAATAGGGTGGATATTCCTGGAGGTGTCTGCAACATGGAAAATGATTTAGCTTTACTGGATAGATGGTCAAAACTGTGGAAACTAGAGTTTAATGTCTCTAAATGTAAAATCATGCACTTGGGTAGAAGGAATCCCTGCTCTGAGTACCGTATGGGCAGCACTGTGTTAGCCAGGACCTCGGAGGAGAGAGATTTAGGGGTACTGATTACTGATAGCTGCAACATGAGTGGACAGTGTAGCCAAGCAGGATGCTCGGCTGCATAGCTCGAGGCATCACCAGTAGGAAGAGGGAGGTTGTGATGCCGCTGTATAGAGCCCTGGTAAGGCCACAGCTAGAATACTGTGTGCAGTTCTGGAGACCTTAGCTGCAAAAAGACATTATTCAAATAGAACGTGTCCAAAGGCGGGCAACGAAAATGGTGGAAGGAGAGACTTAAAGAACTTAATTTGTACAGTCTGGAGGAAAGAAGGGAGAGGGGGGACATGATTGAGACCTTTAAAGTGGACCAACACCCAGGGGTGATCGGCCCGGAAATCTATAAGATTCCCAGGCCGATCACCTCCCACCCCGCGGGACATCCGAGATCGGGATGTCCCGCGGGGTGAAACCCCAAAAACATCTTACCGAGAGTGACGCGTGGGAGGCGGCGGAGGCGGAAGCGGCTTGGACGTTCCTGATCCCTGCCTGGACGTTGGCGGGGATTGGCAGCGGCGGTCACGTGGGAGCGGGGACAGGTAAGTTTTTTGGGGCTTTCTGGGGGGTTTCACACAGCGGGGTGCCCCGCCGAAGTGGACCAAAACCCAGGATAGTCAAAATCCTGGGTGTTGGTCCACTTTAAATATGTGAAAGGATTAAATAATGTTCAGGAGGGAATTTTTTTTTAAGAAGAACCTTAAAGCGGATAGAAGCCCATTTCTGGGTCCACATCCTTTAGAAATTTCTGTGTGTTGTTCCTGAAAGAAGATTTAAAAGAAAAATGACTTTAGGTTCCTTTAAACAAACAATCCTGTTGTGCAAAATAAATAAATGCAGCAGCCGTATAAATGATTCGCACCTTTTCCTGGTTTAAAACACCACCATATTCCTCTCATCTACAGCCGCCAAGCTGCCATTAACCACATACCATCAAGTAGATGCTAGTAGGTGAGACAATGAGTCTGTATATTCTTGCCTTCCCCTCTGTCGTTTCCCTTTTCTATTTGATCCCATGTTTTTTTATTCCCTTATTTCCAACATACCCCCCCCCATTATCTTGAGCTGGCAGCGAAGTATCCACAGGGGTCCCTTGGACCACACTAGATTTAAAAAAAAAAAATTGCTGTTGAATCGCTTTAAAAGAACAGCCCAAGCAATGGCAATAGGGCAACAAGGAGCTCACCTGAAGCCTGTACCATGAGTCTCTCCTTTTCCTACAGCATGCTGTTAAAGGACTCTGTTGCTGAATGCCCCTCCTTTCCATTCCATTCCTCAACCATCACCTCCAAATGTGGTCACGTGGTGCTCGGCATTCTCTTTTTGGATAAGCCTTGCTGGGCTCCCTCATGCTGACAGCACTGGGGGACATGGTGACCATATTTTGAGCTTAGTTGTAGAAAAACAGATGGGAAGGCAAACTTTGGGGCCCTGCTACAGCATCTACAGCATGCTGCAGGGAATAAAAGAGAGACACATGGGGCAGGATATACAAAATCTTTTTGCTGTCATTACATGGACTGCCCATTTAATCATTCTACCATACTAACCTAGGCTTTGTAAATAAATAGCCATACCACCTATGTTTATGGGCCACCTGTAAACTCAGTACTAGAAGCCTGAGCTGAGCTAGATGCCAGCGTGCTGCACCTGGGTTGCGTCCCAAACACACCTAACCCAACGAAAGAGAAAAGGAAATGTATATTAGCACAGTGACTAAATACTTAAAAGTCCTGCTGTGGTGTTAACCTAAGTTTTGTAACCCTTCTGTGTAGGAGGACCTCTAATGCAACGGATTCTGATGATGAATCACAGGGTGATTGACTAGCCCCTCAGTTTGTAGGATGTGGAATGCCTAGAAGACCCCTGAGCCATAGGTGGGGTGGCCACCTGCCCAGAGGCTGGCTCCAGGGACCTGCAGGACCAACCAAGAGGGGGTGGAGTGACAACTCTCTACCCCTTCCTCTGCGCCAGATGGTGGGAAATGCTCACAGTGGCTGGAGTTGTTTGGCCAGGAGAATCTTTGCCCCAGGATGCTGCTTCAGGGGGACGGGTGCTGGAATCCAGGCTGTGATCGGCACTGTGCTGACAGGATAAAGGATGGGACAGATGTCCCAACATCTACCTCATTCTGCTGGAACAGCTGTGGGCGTTCCACTCAGCCCCCAGCCTCACTCATTTCTTCCTGCACCACACTCTGCCCTCTCAGCTTTGAGCCTCTCTGCTACTTTCCAGGATCAAAAATCAGCCCATGTCAAGGCAGGCCTCGCCTTAAAGCAGCACAAAACCCTCTTCCCACCCTCCCTGTCTGATCACTTTGGGCAATGCAGCCAACTGAACAGTGGCCCGGTTTTCAAATAATACGTGTTTGTCTGCCGCTGTGGCAACGCCCACACGACACTTTTGAGATCTTCAATTGGCTGATCTTAACATGTGACCAACCTGCTGGCTCCATCCCTGTTTTCCCTGTAGATGTGGGAGTACATGGGAGCCAGGGATGGATCTCGCAAAGTGGGGCATCCAAATTTCAAATGTCCAAGGGCAGGCTAACCACCGGCCTTATAGTCCTTTATACTCCAGGGCCAGCCACCATGGCTTTTGTGCTGCTTTAAAATGGATTAACACCCTCCACATTGAGGGTGTTGGTGGCAGCCTGCACCACAGCTATCTGACAGGCTAGAGGGGCATCCAGAATGTTGTTGCCCCCCGCACATAACCCACCCAAAATGGCCATAAATCTCACCTTTCGCTCCCACACCGGGTATCTAGCAACGCAATTGGCTGCCCGACACTCACATGGGCAGGAGATTCGGCAGCCGGAACGTTACTATCCACATGAGCGCCGGTCAGTCAAATGCAGCGCTGGATTCCTGGGGGAAGCGAGAGAACGGTAAGATTTACTGGTGTCCTGTCAGCTGATGGTGTGCTGGTCCATTTAATTACATTGTAACAAGGATGACACCTGGTGTCTATTACAGTATAAGGTATGGGGTGAACCTCTAATGGCATGGCAGTCCTGGTAGCGAATCGGAAGGAGCCAGGTGAAAAATATTTCACCAGCTGGTTGTGGCCAAGTTGAATCAGAGCTCCACTGTCAATTGTAGGGGGATTAGACATTATTTTATATATGTCTGTTGTAGGGAGATTAGACGTATATAGTAGACGATTGGACATTATGTTATACGTCTATAGTAGGGGGATTGGACATTATTTTATACTTCTATAGTAGGGGGATTGGGCATTATTTTATATGTCTATAGTAGAGGGATTGGACATTATTTTATACATCTATAGTAGAGGGATTGGACATTATTTTATACGTCTATAGTAGAGGGATTGGACATTATATTATACGTCTATAGTAGAGGGATTGGACATTATGTTATACGTCTATAGTAGGGGGATTGGACATTATTTTATACGTCTATAGTAGGGGGATTGGACATTATTTTATACATCTATAGTAGAGGGATTGGACATTATTTTATGCGTCTATAGTAGAGGGATTGGACATTATATTATACGTCTATAGTAGAGGGATTGGACATTATGTTATACGTCTATAGTAGGGGGATTGGACATTATTTTATACGTCTATAGTAGGGGGATTGGACATTATTTACATGTCTCTTGTAGGGGAATTAAATATTATTTAATGTATCTTGTAAAGAGGATTGGACATTATTTTATATATATGTATGTGTAAATGTATATGTCTATAGCATACCTACCAACTTTTCTGGTTGGGAAAGGGGGACATTTGTTAAATTAGGCCACACCCCCTCATTGAGGGATGTATAGGAGATAGGGTTTAACAGTTCCAACAGTATAAACACTTTAAATAAGCAAATTAATAATTTATTGATGCAGATCATATTAAACCTCAAAGAAGGGCACAAGAGAACGAGGGACAGGAGGACACAGAATCAAGAGGGACAGTTGGTAGCTATGCTATACTAGGGGGATTAGACATTATTTTAGATGTATCTTGTAGTAGGATAAACACTATTTTCAGGGACATAATTTGAGGAAATGAGAGGAGTATAACTGCACTGGGGCCCAGAAAGTCAAGAGGGGCCCATCATTATTTCTCCTCCACCTTATTTATCAGATTTGTGCTCACTTGGCATCATTTAAAGAAGGAAAGCGCCATTTGCTGTTTCAGTCACGAGTTGTCTAACTGCACCCAACCAAAAGACAGAAATAAAATATTTTGTGATTACTCACCTGTAAAATGGGTATTATAAGTATGTCTCACACCCTGCTTCGGAAATATTCATTACACTTGGGTTATGTCCAGTAGAGGACGAACTTCTGCAGAGATGAATAGAAAAAAGAAGCCCATAAATACCTGGGACCTCCCAAACACCTCCCAGTATAAGAAAGCAGTAAGGGGACCAGGAAGAGAAAATAAAAACTTACAAGAAAAACAGTAACACCAAAGAGGATCCAAGATACAACTCAGGGTGGGGCGAAGCAGGGTGTGAGACATACTAATAATACCCATTTTACAGGTGAGTAATCACAAAATGGTATTATTCTAAGTATGTCTCACACCCTGCTTCGGAAATATTCATTACACTTGGGACATCCAATATCAGTGTCCAAAAAGGGTGGGGATCCCAATAGACAAAAATGCACAAATGAAAACCCCTGCCGCTTGTAGAACTTTGCGGCCAAAAACAGCATCCGCTAAGGCCAGCACATCAATCTTACAAAAACTTGTAAAAGGTATGAACAGAAGACCAAGTAGCAGTCGCACAACTTATTCCACTAAACTGAAAAGGGGAACCCTCCCCTTGGCAATATACCCACACAAGGACCAGACATATCCATTAAAAATGGTAGACTTGACGGCGCCAAACCCATCGGGGGCCAGAGGGCACCACAAACAAGACGTTCTTCCTACAGAAAAGGGAAGTAGCCAAGAAATAGAACGTCAACAAACAGCCAAAAAGTGCAAGGCCCTCTCCTCGTCAAAGCTAGACCAAGGAAACAAGGAAGAAAGAACCACATCCTTAAAGAGATGGAAAACAGAAACCATTTTAGTAAGGAAATCCGGCAAAAAACAGAACACCACCTCATCCCGGCGTCTCTCAAAGTAAGAGGCCTGAATAGAAAATGCAAAATTCAAATCCCAAACAGAAGCAAGGCTTTTTGAGGACAAAAGGCCCTAGAAAAAGACCACCAGGACAGAGGCCTGCCCCATCAAAGCAATTAAGCTGGAGCCCCAGGCCCAGACCGTACTGACGAAAGTCCAAAAACCTAGTGAACAAAAACACCTAGCAAGGCAAGGCCCTAGCCTCACACCCATCAATATAGGATTGCCAAGTCCTGTAGAAGAAGTTAAAGGAAGACCACTTCCTAGCCCAAACAAGGGTCTGAAGCACAACATCAGACAAACTTCCTCTATGAAGATGGAGGAGATTGCAGCAGCCACGCCGCCAAAGCCAGCATTTGCAAACTGCAGAACGAACCAAACCTATCTTGGCCACCCTGGAGCCACCAGCATTGCTGACGCACCCTCAGGAGCCAGCTAGAGCACCACCTTGCCCACCATGGCGAAGGAAGAAAACCGGTACAGGAACCCCAGACCCCTCCAGGCAAAAGACATGGCGACCACTGCCGGAGGCAGAGGAACCTGAGACCGAAAACCAAACGGGAGCTAGTGAATGCAACGTGAGGCAAAGAGAACCACCTCTGGAATCCCCCACTTGCAACAGAAGGACCGGAACACCTTGCGGTAGAAAGCTCAACCCCCTCAGTGAGAGGATCCCCTGCTCAAGGAGTCCGCCTCCGTGTTATCCTCTCCCGGAATGAATGCCGCTGAGATGCATGGAACATCGCTCTCCGCCCATGCAAGAATCAGCAAAACTTCCCTGAGGGCACTCCTGCTGCGATCCCTCCTTGGTGATCGACGTAAGCGACCGTAGTTCAATCGCCCAACTGATCCCTAGCCGGAAAGAGAGGCGAAGATTGTCCAGGAGAACAAATATCAGGTCCTAAACCCTCTGCACCTTAGGGTGAGGAAGGAACACTCTGGCCTGACTGGAATCCAGATTCATGCCAGAGAACTTGGGGTGGGTGATCACCCATCCGAACCGTTCCAGCGTCGTCACCACCCTGGAGTCCATCTCCACCCGGCATAGAAAAGATGCTGTAATGAGTAGGTCATCCAGATACGGCACAATGTAAACGCCCTGGGCTCCGAGAAGGGCCATTATGCCCGCCAGCCCCTTGGTGAACACCCTTGGCACCGAAGTCAACCCGAAAGGGAGGGCCACAAACTGAAAATACCAATCTTCCACCCCAAACCTGAGAAATCTCTGGCGTGCGGGGTAGATTGGTACATAAAGGTAAACAGCCTTGATGTCTATAAATGTCACAAAATCCCCCTGATGAAGGGAATTGATGTCTCCATGCGGAACTTCTGGGATCTGATGAACCTGTAGAAAGGCCTCAAAAACCAGAATGGTTCTGATGGATCCATCCCATTAGGGAACCACAAAGAGGTTGGAACAATAGCCCCGGCCCCTGCACAGCCCGGGGGTCCGAGGAAACCCGAGAACAGAGGAATCACCACTGAAGATAGAGAAGGCAGCACCTCTGCCAGCTCTGGCACCGCGAAAGGAAGGATTAGAGAAGCCTGCCGCCGAAAGGAGCAACGTCGCTTCTAGCGTGGCGGAAGCCTGCCTCCTTACGCAACTGAATCCAATATGACTCCAAACAGCCGCATACCCCGAAGGGTAGCCAATGTTAGTCGCCACCGGCGCAACCAGACAGAGCGACGTATAGCCACAAGCAAATCTGAGGTTCCGCCATACAGACTTATAGTGTCATCCAGGCAGACAAGACCATGGTCAGGAACAATACACACCGCATAAACGCTGCCAAATCATCACTGGCTGGGTCCAGCTGGGACCCTCAACAGTCCCCTAACCACAGACCTGATAGCCACAACCGTGAGTACAGAATTACAAACAAGGCAGAACCCACGCCAGCAAAGGCATGTCAAGCCATCTGATCAAAAGGACAGTCCTCAAGATCCTTAATCGTGGAGGCGTCTAGAGAGTGCACCACAGATGCGTTGGACAATCCCAGTACCGGACGCATTGACCTCGGGAGGAGACGACCAGCGCTTCACCGCGATCACCGGACAGGGATACCTCCTATCCCGTTCCTGAGGAAAACCGTGAAGCCGGCTAGATCCCTCCCGATCCTCAATAATCACATATTAGAAATGAAACTGAGTTGGGCACTCCTTACGAGGCTTAGAGGTCTCAAGTAAAAAATTTTTTTTTTTTCTGCGGAGGGGACTCCACCGGAGGAGGAATAGCCAGCACCTCAAATAAATGGCCCAGGATCTCGGGGAGAACCACAGCATCCCCAAGCCCGGCATCAGCATCCCAAACTGCTGATCCACAAAGCCATCAGATTCCATAAACAGTTCCTTCCGCAAGTGGAAAATAAACAGACCAGTCAAGGGAATCATAAACATCAAGAACCAGCACTGCCGGTGACAGATGTGACAGAGAGCGGGGCGGGCCGCCACCAGCGCATAGAGCGCCTGGCCCCGCCCCCTCTACAGTCAAATAAACCAGGCGCCGCAGAGGGCGCCAGAGAGAGTAGGGCGGGCCGCTGCCAGCGGGTGGAGCGCCCGGCCCCGCCCCCTCCCCATTCAAATGACGGAACCGGGCGCCGCCGAGGGCGCCTAAGAGAGTGGGGCGGGCCGCCGCCAGCGCATAGAGAGCCCGGCCCCCTCCTCGACCACAGTCAAGGAGACCGGGCGCCACCGAGGGCGCCAGAGAGAGAGAGAGAGGGGCGGGGCCGGGCGCTTGGTGCGCTGGCGGAGGCCCGCCCCTCTCTCTCTCTCTCTCTCTGGCGCCCTCGGCGGCGCCCGGTCTCCTTGACTGTGGTCGAGGAGGGGGCCGGGCTCTCTCAGCAAGGAGAGGAGAAGCTCCCTTCAGCCTCCTCACCAGCGACGCCATGACAGTGTGGCCGGCTCTCACTACGGCCGCCGCATGTCATGGCAACCTGAAAAAAAGTAAAGTTAAAAAAGCACAGTTAAAAACACACACACACACTACACTCATTGCACCTAATGAATGAAGGATTACTTCCCGATGCTCCATGACAACTGGACAAGGGAAAGTCACAGCCCCCCCCAAGTAAAGGGAGGGAGGGATCCCCAACTACAGCAGTAGAAAGCGGGGGAACGGACAGGGCATCCCAAACCGGGGTCACCAACCCGGTTAACCGCCTACCCTCTAGTATAGGGTCTCACGTGGAGCATTAGCTCCTAAGCACCTAGGGTCCCATTCTACCCTCGCCCGGACCAGCAGCCTAGGCTGGGAGGCAGGGTAAAACAAACAGGGATCCGGGCGGTAATAGATAAAATAAAGGGCCGGGAGTAATCCCGGCTACCTGAAATCCCCCTGTGCAAGGAGGAGACATCATCTTCTGACTTGATTACTGGGAGGTGTTTGGGAGCTCCAAGGTATTTATGGGCTGGGAGGGGCTTCTTTTTTCTATTCATCTCTGCAGAAGTTCGCCCTCTGCTGGACATAACCCAAGTGTAATGAATATTTCCGAAGCGGGGTGTGAGACATACTTAGAATAAGTTTGCTGTAGGAGCCGAGACAGGGCCAGTCACATTTAGTTACGCCACTATGTTGTCACTTGTAGGGGGATTAGACATTATTCCATATATGTCTTGTAGTGGGATTAGACATTATTTTATCGCTAATCGGGGGATCATAAACTAATCCTTTCCTAAGCCTGCACAAGATTTCCAGCCTCTCGCTCTCTTGCCAACCAATGCGCCGTTGGCTGCGCGCGGTGTGATGACGTCAGAGACGTCAGTGGTTGGAATTGGAAGCAGGGGAGCTCCGTCAGCTGCGCAGCTCAGCCTGCACCGGATCGGCCTCCGCTGCCGCCGTTACTGATGCTGGTGATGGCGGCGCTGGCTGGCTGCGGCCCGACACCGTGACCGACCGGGAAGTGCGAGTAGGAGGATCGGATCGCCTCCCATCCATCCGGGTAATGGCGGCGCTGTCAATCGTCGCTTTCCTCTACATCCTCTGTATTTATTACCCCCTCCCCCGGGGCTGATCAGGGGGTAATGTGGTGGGCGGGGCTGATTCATGGGTAACTCTGTTTGTGTTGGCCCTGTAATGTGATGGGGAAGAAGAGTATGGGTCCATTCTAATCGCCTGTCATTATTTGCAGATTGCCTCTTCCTTGTAGCCATGGCAACAGTGCCCTGTATGTAAACACAATGCCCTGTCATGACCCCCATCACCTTCCCCCTGAGTGATCTGCTGTGGGTGATGGCATTCCTGTCACTGGAAGTGGTACTGCACTGGCGATGGCACATATTACTGCGTGTCGCCATAGAAACTGTGATGGATCATGTGATAGTTGACCTCGCCCCTCTAAAGCTGATGTTAAAAGGTTTTAGCAAGTGCGCTGGCAGTAGAACATTGCCATATCAACCTAGAGCGGGTCTTATTTTTCATTTGATTACATGTGGAGTTGTCCTTTAAATGGCGGGTGCAGTAGTGATGTCAGCTGTGTGCGTTATCCTGATTGATCAGTCCTCTTTGATACCCTACATGACGGGCATGGGCAGCCTTTGGGGTGCAAAGGCCAGAGGAGTAGTTAGGCATTCTGGTACCTGTGGCAAAAATTCAGAATGCCACCCCCCATTGTTCTCAGGCCCCCCCGGACCTGCTGCACCCGGGGTAAGTGCCCTCCCTGCTCCCCCGTAGCTACACCCCTGGCAAAGGCAAAGGAGCAGCTAGGCTTTCTGGCAGCCGGGGCAAAGATTCAAAGAGCACCCCAACCTGTGCTCAGGACCCCCCAGTCTGCTGCACCGGGGGCACGTGCTCCCCCTGCTCCCCCTAGCTACACCCCTGGCAAGGGTGCCATCCCAATTTTCTGTGACGGGGCGCCAGGAGCTCTCAACTGGAAAGTCAGGCCTCTCTTTTTTTCAAAATACCCCCATCTCTCTCCACATTTCTGCCTCTCTTTTTAGCTTCTTCACAACTTTCTTTTATTTTTACATTCCCTCTATCTCTTTTCCAGCTTTTCTTTTTTACTCTCTTTTTCCTTCTTTATTTTTTTCCCTGCAATCCTATTCCAAGCTCGCTACCTTTATTTTTCTCTCTTTTTTTCTCGCTCTCTTGCTCTTTCTTTCTCTCTCTTTACCTCCCTCTTTTCTGTATTTCTTCTCTTAATTACTCTTCATTGTGTGTGTGTGATAACCCTAATGGTTACCGGCAGTCACATGATTGGCTGACATTTACTGCCAAATAAGTGAATGAGGAAGTGTAATTGCTCTCCTTAGCCTGCTTTTAAACCCCAGCCGTCCTCGTCATGTTGGAGTAGAAATAGGAATTTATGGGCAGCTGCAGGTAAAGGACATGTATTGCTCTTTACTTGTGATGTGTTAGTTGAAAGGGCCATGCTCACTGTCCCCTCCTGATCCATTTTCCAGTCCGGCACTGCTGCAGCCAGCTCCTTGGGGTCCTTGCTAGAGCAGTGCAGGACTGGAGGAGGATGCCAGGTCCTGTGCCACCACCAGTCTTTCCAGGGAGCTTGTTTGCCCGCGCTCCAGGGTCCCGCTCCGACCACTGCTTCTCTAGGGGGCAGGAAACGATGGCGCAGTGCGAATGGGGCTTTTAAGTGGATTTTGAGTATCCTGGATTTTGGTCCTTTCCCCGGGATGCCCCGCTGTGTGAAACCCCCCAGATCGCCGAGTGCCACCCGCCTTTTCCTGGTCCTACGTGGCATGTGCTGCTGCTAGTCCAATCAGCGCGCTCGGAGCTGCTCACGGCACGGCAAGCCAGCGTCTAAGGCCAGCGGCTCCGAGCACGCTGGCGGACGCATGCGCCCTCTAGAGGGATAGCAGGAATGCGGCTCGCACGTACGCCATTGGACCGGACCGGAGGAGGGAATCGATCGGCCTGGGAATCTTATAGATTCCTGGGTCAATCATGCTGGGTTTTGGTCCACTTTAAAGTTTAAAAGACTCCAGAAGCAGGTGATTCCCTGTCTCCGAGGCCACTCGTATTGGGGGATCTGGTGAGTTGCGGCTGTATCTCAGGCACTCCTCTGTCTCATGTGCGATCAAAATGGCCAGATGGAGGGGAGCACATGATGGAAGGTGCCTTCAGAATAGATTGCTTGGGGGATGCAGTTTATTCTGATTGGCTGGCGTCACCCTGCAATCTATTCTGATTGGAGGAGAGCGCATGCATGCCCTTTGGGATTGCCAGAAAGGTAAGAAAACTCTGCTTTCCTCAGGGTTTCATACTCAGGGATGCAGTGTGTGTTCTCAGTGGAGACCTGGCACTGGAGACAAGTGAGAGGGTGACGCTCATCCCGTGGCTGCCACTGATGGCCATTTTTGGCTACTAAGATATTAATAATAGTGGTTTACAAGGAAGTATAAGCAGGAGATCCCCTGATTTGCTGTTAGAGCAACAGTAAAGCTAAATCACCCAATGAGGAGAAACAGTTAGAAGAGCATTGCAGCGGCTCTTGCTTTTAAAAATGACGGCTTTCGGCTTTAAAGCTGAATCAAACCCATCAAACCTTTCCCCAGTGACATCCCAAATTGGGATGCCCTACTGTGTGAAACCCCAAAATCACCAGTAAACGCTTACCTTTCCCCAGTCCGACAACGTATGCACAGGCCAATCAGAGCCATTTGCCATGCCTTTGTCATTCAGCAAATGGTTCTGAATGTCTACTATAGGGAATGAGAGCTGGCACATCCCCCCGCGTCTTTGGGATGTGTGCACACTTCCGTCTCAGCCATTCGGCTAGGAATGCGGACGCTCTCGCTCTCCAATGTAATATATCTGAGCCATTTTCAAATGACAGTTATGGCAAACAGCTCTGATTGGACGAGAGCCTGTTGTATGGGAGGCAAGGTGAGTATCTAGTTTGTTTGTTTTTTTGCCCAGGCAGAGGCTTTTACCCCTGGAAATACCCAAATAGGGCCATAAAACTATCCATTCTGTGGTAGGTGTCCCATTAGCAGCAAATAATTTTTCAGGTGGTCATGCACACCTTGTGGCTGATGTCAATTGGTGTGGAGCAGGTGAGTAGCAATGCCAGATTTTGCCTATATCTCCTGGTTAGTCAGTGGATGGGCACTTTAAATAGGAATGAAGATTTCCCCTCACTCATGAGACCGCTTGGCACCCAATCACTGCAGCAGGAGCAGCAGCCGTGCCGCTGCAGTGATTGATCATGATCCCTGGATACTATGCAGACCTGGATCACCTAGCTTGGACCAAGTGGACCAGCTGATAACTCACTTCCATGATTCAATTTGTCAATTTTTATTGAATATAAGCAGTGGGATTCACTTGCTTGCTATGGTCGCCTTCATCTTTTTTTTTACTGGTGTCTGGTATCTAAAGCTCTTATGAGCTTCAGTGTAATAGTGCCTGTATCTCGGGATTAACCAGGAGGATGTTTGTGACATTTGTACTAGCAACTACAGTATACATTTAGCTCATGTTTCATTGAGTCCTACCTATGTGCTGAACAATTAATAAACAACTCACTCTGTCCCTCTTTATTCTATATTGTCCCTCTTAGTCTGATGCAGTAATCTAGAAGCATCTCCGTATTGGCCTGCCATAGGTTTAGTCTCCTTGTGACGTGGCTTGTGGAGGCCATTGCATGCATTGCTGTGCCATCCTCTCTTCTGTTCTGATAGAGGAATCCCTGTGTAGCCAGGCCGTGCCCTTTATATGACTACTTCCCTATAGCAGAGCAGCCACCTAGCTTCCTCTTTCCTTTCCAATCCTGCCACCGATCACAGTTACATCAGCCCCATTCCCATCTTCCCCAAGGTCTAAAGCAGACTTAAACCCTCCCTGCCAGCTCTACAATTGGTAGGGTCCAGGTCCGTAAGGATTCTAACCCAACTTCACTATGCCCACTGCTTATGAGCTCTGAATTGAACTCCCCTTTTTGTCTTGGAGGCCTGTATGATGGGGGACCAGAAAAAAAGCTGCACAGTAATGAAGCATGTGTCTTATTGGAGGAGGTGTGGCTGCTTTTTTTCTATCCCCCAAATCAGATAAAGCTCTGCTAGGGAAAGGCGAGTATACCTCACTGATGATGTTTGGGGCTATGTTAGGTCCGTTATGTGTCCCAATTTGGCATGAAACACCACTGATCGCACACAAATCTTGCCTTCTCCCCTGGCCTTCCACTGTGTTTTTGCGGCTCACGTCCACATCCCCGGATTCCCATTCAGATAGGCTGGGGGTGGGAGCGCGCCTCACACTAGAGGGAAGCTGAGGATGTCAGCCGGCACATTTAGAGCGGACCAACATGCTCCGCGGTGAGGGTGTTGGTGCCTGTCAGGGAACCGCGAGTCACGTGGTCCCACTACAAACCAGGGACCTCCCGACACAATGACCGCGTTCCCAAAACCCTTTGTCCGACCCCTCCTACCAGGGATACAAGGCCCGAAGCCACGGACACACAGATTCTTGGTTTAAGGCAAACAGATCACTCAAGTTAAAATGTAAGTTTTAATGCTATAAGCACACTAGGCACTGATAACAAGCATTTAACTATGATGTAATATAATATGATGCAGATGATACAATTATGCTATTCTGAGATGGTTACAGGATTGGGTGCATTACACAGAGAAACAATAAGCAGTTACCTTAGTATGCAGTTGCAGAGTAGTAGTGATGATGGGGAGCTCTCACAAGGGGTGTGCCAAGAGCTTATCGATGATGATGGCCACCCCCAGTATGCTGACCGCATATCCCCTCCAGATGAGTGACAATTGCCTGGTTCCAGACCACCCTATTTATGCTGCAAGGGCTCTCTGCCCCCCTCCTCTCTGTGGGATGGGCCGTCACCTCCTATGGTTCTGGCATGTGTTTTTGCCCTAAAACCCTTTAGAGGTTATAACTCGGAGCAGGGGGGTTGTATGGCCTTGTAAGTGGTACCTATCGGGCTGGATGCCGTGCTCCCAATGAGTCCAAAAGTGAGGTTCCTGAGTGGTTCAGAACCTTAGATCTCCATTTACAGCCTTTTCCTTTATTTCTATTACATATCCCCTTATGTGGTTTTGTGAGCCGGTTCTGATTCTGTAACTGGTTTGGTGCTGCGACACATGGGCGCGTAGTTATGGTCCGGTTTCCATTGGTGTCGGATCGTCTGTGGTTCTTATCCTTGCTATGACAAATTCACAGCAAGGGGTCGACCATCTGCAGACCTAACGGCTTCTTCCCAGACTAAGGTGCGACTGTCGGCAGGAAAGCAGCATCACAGGGGGTCTGTGATCTCTGCTGTTTGACCTGTAAATGCTAATTTCTTTTCCTGAATAGAGCTAAGGACTTGTGCATTCATAACGGGGAATAAAGGGAAACTCTAGACCTTGATATGTGGGGTTTCTTAAAGGGGAATGCCGACATCAGCGATAAGATGCAATATAATATTTGACCTATTCCTCACAGTGCCCGCCAGCAGCACCGCTAAGTGACAGTCTAGGGGGCATCCAGAATGCTGGAGCCCCCCTGCACATAACCCCCAGGTGCCCTAAAATCTCACCTTTCTCTTGGACCCCTGCCAGGAATCCATTGCCGCGATTGGCTGCCCAGCGCTCACGTGGGTGACTTTCCTGCTGTCTGTAAGCATGGGGCAGTCAATCATGGTGCTGGATTCACAGCAGGGGACCTAGAGAAAGGTAACATTTACAGGGGGAAGGCATGCATGGGAAGTCCTCACCGTGGAGGGTGTTGGTTTGCTTTAAGTTCAGCCAATTGTCATGACTACGGCAGCGAAAAAAGCTGTTTTTTTACAGCCTTGGGTGGGGGGCATGGGGAGGTCACTTTTAGAGGTTTTTAGTCCAGTTTAAGTATAAACCTGACGCATAGGAGCATCCTAAATGGGGATGCCCTGCTGCACACATCCGCCCACCAAGCTCAGTTCTGCATTTCAGAGAACACTAGGCTGCTGCCTACTAATGAGGTGAGGAACAAGACCCATATAAAATCACTTGCCCTCATCTTCTGCTGGCAGGGCGCATTGGATGTCTGTTGCTACTAGCAACTGTTCACCAAAATCTATTTTATCTAATTTATTTCCACAAGAGGCAGACAGTACATGGCAGACAGTACATAATAACTCTTCCCTGTTCTCTAAAATGCAAAAAAGTGTGGAGTTCCGCTTTAGTTGGAGGCTTCAGTGCATGTGGAAATAGGGTAAGTCCCTGATGAAATAAATAGGGTACTCTGACTTTTTCCAAAAAAGAGTCTGGATATTTTTGCAGAATTACTGTTTTTTTTTTCCAGAAATAGTAACTGCATTAGGAGGTTTTTGTATGTGCTGCTTTTTCAGATGCTCAGATATGGTAATGATGTGATATAGAGTGGACTGCTTTTATTTGCTGTCTGCAGGTTCCCATAGTAAATGTTCCCTGTTTCTACACCCTGACAGGAAACCAGTTGTGTGTGTGTGTGTGTGTGTGTGTGTTTATAGCTCATTACCATGGCTCTGTATGAGGCATTTTTCATAGGCCGCACTGCCATCAGCAGGCTGCCCTGTCCCCTGCTGCCCCACTAATTCCAACAAATATCTATATGGAGAGCGTACACCAATAAGCATATGCTGAAAAAAGTCCATTTTTACTCAGTCGGGAGATAAGCCAAACAACACCCAAGAGTTTGACTTTCACTAGTTTTGTTCCATTCCCCAGGGGGCATCCCGAATTGTGAAACCCTCCAGTGCAACTCACCTCTTCCTCGTTCCTAAGCACATGCACAGACGCCAATCAGAACTGTTTGCTGTGTTTACATCTTTCGGCAAACATCTCTCATTGGCTCCAATGGGGAGCATGTGCTGCCGAATTTCCATTGGCATGCATGCTGCTGCCACTGCCTAGCCGAGTGGCTGGGGCGCATTCGTCACACAACTTTAATAGTTTACAATGGGGCGCACAGCCGAGGATGTGTTGGATGCAGCAGCGCGCGCTACCCATTGTAAACCATGATAGCCGCCTGCCGAATGACATAGTCACAGCTGACAACTCTCATTGGACGAGAGCCTGTGCATGCGCCATTGAAGCGTGGAAAGGCTTCCCGGGGGGTTTCACACTGTGGGGCATCCCGAATCGCTGTGAAAAGCCAGCAGCTGGCCCTCCAGGCTGGATGATGGTGGGTTTTGTTCTGCTTGTCCAGTTGCATTACATAGGACGTCCTAATTCCCATATTCAGCTTTGCAGACAGGCAAGACAAGTAGTAATTGTGTATTAGTGGAATCACACGTAGCTGTCAGGAAGTACAGAGGAGCTTGTAGGATCTGTTCCGGCACATAGCTTTCCACGTGGCAGAAATAAGTCGGGTAAACATAGTGACACTTAGAGAAAAGGCAGGTAAACAAAGCTCGGCTGGATGTGTGCAGACTTCCTTTTGCTCTGTGTACTCACCATCCCAAAGCCTTTTCCCCCAAAATACTGACCTGTACCATGTGACCACTTATTTCTCTTGTGTATAGGCAGTGATACAGCCATGAGGTATTTGTGTACTGGGGTTGTGTATAGGCAGTGATACAGCCATGAGGTATTTGTGTACTGGGGTTGTGTACAGGCAGTGATACAGTCATGAGGCATTTGTGCACTGGGGTTGTGTATAGGCAGTGATACAGCCATGAGGCATTTGTGTACTGGGGTTGTGTATAGGCAGTGATACAGCCATGAGGCATTTGTGTACTGGGATTGTGTATAGGCATTGATATAGCCATGAGGTATTTGTGTACTGGGGTTGTGTATAGGCAATGATACAGCCATGAGGCATTTGTGTACTGGGGTTGTGTATAGGCATTGATATAGCCATGAGGTATTTGTATACTGGGGTTGTGTATAGGCAATGATACAGTCATGAGGTATTTGTATACTGGGGTTGTGTATAGGCAATGATACAGTCATGAGGCATTTGTGCACTGGGGTTGTGTATAGGCATTGATATAGCCATGAGGTATTTGTGTACTGGGGTTGTGTATAGGCAATGATACAGCCATGAGGTATTTGTATACTGGGGTTGTGTATAGGCAATGATACAGTCATGAGGCATTTGTGCACTGGGGTTGTGTATAGGCATTGATATAGCCATGAGGTATTTGTGTACTGGGGTTGTGTATAGGCAATGATACAGCCATGAGGTATTTGTGTACTGGGGTTGTGTATAGGCAGTGATACAGCCATGAGGTATTTGTGTACTGGGGTTGTGTATAGGCAGTGATACAGCCATGAGGTATTTGTGTACTGGGGTTGTGTATAGGCAGTGATACAGCCATGAGGTATTTGTGTACTAGGGTTGTGTATAGGCAGTGATACAGCCATGAGGCATTTGTGTACTAGGGTTGTGTATAGGCAGTGATATAGCCATGAGGTATTTGTGTACTGGGGTTGTGTATAGGCAGTGATATAGCCATGAGGCATTTGTGCACTGGGGTTGTGTATAGGCAGTGATACAGCCATGAGGTATTTGTGTACTGGGGTTGTGTATAGGCAGTGATACAGCCATGAGGCATTTGTGCACTGGGGTTGTGTATAGGCAGTGGTACAGCCATGAGACCACCACCCCATGCGTCTTAAAAACTCGGAGGGGGCACTCTTTAAAGGAGAAACATTGCACCTAAAATAAAAAGGGGACGATCCCTCCCATCCAATCGGCCCCTACTAACCTTTTGGATGGCGCCGCTGCCTGCTTTGGCGACATTCGGCTGCTTCAGGGCCCAATCCTCCTATTGTTGGGCAATGTATATTATTAATACTTCTGACGTAAATGAGGTCCCTACAGTCATGCTGATTGTTCACCAGGGAAATAAAAGGTCTTCTTTTATCATCTGCTCAAGGTTTATAAATAATTTGTTTCCCTGCATGTGTTGTTACAGTTGTGTACTGTAAATTCTTTAGGCTCTGCACATTATGACTGTACACAAAACACAACCCACATGGGCTCTGGGTGTCCCCTAGGTGCCCTCTGAGGGACCCTATACCAGGGTGTGGACAACCAAACACCGTTGCCTCTGTTCCTTACAGTCTTCCAAAACTATTCTCTGTTTGCCGTGGGACCAAAATCTGCAGTGCTAATTTGAGCGTACAGGTCTTCTTTAAAAGGACTCAAACAGCAAATCAAACCGCAGTAATAAGGCAGCAAGCAGCTCACCTGATGTCTGTCTCAGGTGCCGCTCCTTTATTTCCTGCAGTGCATGGTAAAAGCCGTAGGAGGGCTCCAAAGTTCACCCTATTTTTAATTCTTTTCTTTCTGTGCAAAAAGTGGTCTAACAGCCACTCTGTCCCCGGTGCTCTCACTGTTAGTAAGCCTGGCAAGTTGCAGTGGTCCCACAGCTGTCTCTGACCACAAAAGAGCTCATACCTGACTCGTAAAGCTGCAGTATGACACGCCCTTCCCAGCTTAGACAAAGAAATTGAGACAAAGAAAGTGACTCGGCTTTGAATACAAAAGGTATTTACGTATAATCAGAGATTTGAGATGCTTTGAAATGCTTATTTTGCACTGTTCCCAATGAGGGATAGGGTGGGAGAAAGTTAGTGTGTGTCTGGAAAAAGACTTTAAAGTGCCCGTTTCAGCACTTTCAGCTTTTGTGTTCTTATATTTTAGGTCATGTTTAAGTCTAAATTGTATGCAGTGTTTACATATTCCAAATGTTAAAGGGCATTTAAAGTGGACCAAAACCCACAGATCGGCCAATTGATTCCCTCCCCCAGGTCGGCCATAAACTCACCACCTTTTCCAGTCCAATGGCTCATGCGCATGCAGCATTCCCGCTATCCCTCCGTGCCAAGCCGCATCCCCGCTATCCGTGCCCGCACCAAGCGAGGGATGCAGCCGCCAGCGAGCTCAGATCAGCTCACTTTAGGCGAAGGCTTAGATGCGCTGACATGAACAGATCCGAGCGCATTGATTGGACGAGCGGCCGCGCATGCGCCGTAGGACCGGGAAGGGACGAATTTCACACAGTTCGGGGTGCCCTGGGGCAGGACCACAACCCAGGATAGTTAAAATCCTGGGTTTTGGTCCACTTTTACTGTTAATAAATAAAATAAAAGTTTGCTTACCTGACCACCTCTTGGCTTAATTCCTCGGAGACCTACAAGCTGAATCTGTGTAGCTCTGGTGCTTTTAATGCCTCCCCGGTTGCTTTTTTTCATCCACCGCTGATGGGCATTTCAGTGGTGCACAGTCACATGGTGGGCCCCTGATTGTTATTTATCATGTTTGCTAGTGACTGAAAGGAGGAGCATATACAGAAACCAGCCAGGGAGAAGATGCTGTTAGGACAAGGACAGGACCAGTTCAGCAGAACTTAAAGGCAAACCACACTTCCAACACAATATAAACAATATGTACAGGATATACAGGCTACTAAGTACCTGAAAGGCCAAGGGGAGCATGGATGGGAGAACCAGATGGCAGGATGGGACTATGCACAGGACTGGATCTAAATCCAGACCTTTCCTGACAGACAGCTTATGGCGATTGTTGGTGGACAGTTGTATAATGACATGCAAGGCTGCCTGGCCTGATGGTCACATAGGGCAGAGTCTTGGTGATGGAGTAAAGCCCTGAGTATGGCTTTTCTAAAACTGGGCTTGCCAGGGAGTATGCTGGGGGGGGGGGGGGGGGTCTCCATATTATAAAAAAAAGTGTTGGAACGTTTTGTTATGCACTGAGCAAAGTAAAGGATGGAACATGGTGTCATACTGTCAGTGTTGCTCAATTACCCCATATGTCCTGAAACTACACAGCTCTACACAAACCCCTTTCATGGGCATCATGGGGCCCCTGTGTAATTTGCTCTTTACTCTTGTGCAGCCTCTGCTTGATGACAACGTTCTGGTGGTTTAGCAAAGCATAGTTTTAGCAGTGCGCAGAGATTGAACGGATTGCGCTTCTTTCTATGTTATTTAGATGCACACGCGTGTCCGAGCAGGGCCCCTCACTATGTGTAACTGTCACTCTATTGTAAAGAGCTGAAGTGTGTCTGCAGCGGGGAGAGTGAAGTTGGTTTTAGTAGTTTCCTGTAGTCTTGTAAACATTTCCTTTCCATCGATCAGAGATGAGTTGCTGAGTATGTGAACTAACTGAATAGGTGCCATATAGGAAGTGAGCTGTGGCCTTGTCTGATTTAAAGCGGACCTTCACCCTGAATAAGAGCCTGTCTTATATGTTTCCCCCACCCTGCGCATACAGATTGGCCACATTTAAAATCATCCTACCTGCATCTGCTGCATGTTATGAGCCTTTAAACATCCAAAATAGCGGCTCATGGAACATCAGGCAGCCTGCAAACAGGAAGTACCTTCTGACTGTGCTGCTCTGCATTCTGGGACTGCTGACCTTTTTCTGACCCCAGCTCTGCTCTGTCTGAGCAAAGCATAGCTATAACCCGCCCCCTGTACTTTATCCCACTCGCCTCTCCTCAGTAAGTGTGATGCTTCTGAGTCAAGATGGCGGCGCCCATATCCTAAAGTCCTTAACAGAGTTGCAGGCCAGTGGGGGAAAGAATAATAAGTAAGTGACTAAAAACTTAAAATATATTAATTTTAGATGCTGGGGAATAGTTTTTTAAGGGTTTGGGCTTTTCAATAAATTATAGTGAAGGTCCGGTTTAAAGCAGACCAACAGTCAAAAATAACCTAAACCAGACCAACACAACAAACAGTGCTCATATGCATCCCTCTTCTGGAAAATTTAGATTGCTGCAAATAAAAATTCATTTAGCCTTTTCTAACTCCTGCTGTAGTCAATTTTAGAAACAAAATGGCGGCTCATGCATTTGTAGGCCAGGAAGTGCTGCTGGGCTTCCTGTTACTGTGCATTGCCAGTTATGTCAGTTGAATCCACGCAGCAGCATGGCTGAGATGCTGGGAGAGGAAGCTCCAAAATAGCCGCTACCTTTCTTTCCCAACCGTGCCAGGCTGTAGGTCCGAAGGACCAAGTGTCTTGCTCAGTTAAAAAAAAATAAAATCTCCCCAAAATACCCTTTCCCCATCTGCATGCTTGACATTTACTCCTGCATCCACTCAAAGCTATAAAACCATCTTACTGATTTTTCTCCTGGTTGTGGCCATCTTGAAGCACCTGGAAGGCCATGTCCCTTTCCCAGCATTCCAGCTGTTCTGGCGGCTGGACTTAACCGATATAACCCACAATGCAAAGCAGCAGGAAACTTGCAGTATCTGTGGCTATATCAACACTTCCAGCATGCCCTGTCCAGGTTACAGATGAGCCTAGTGGTCTTTCAGGGGCCTTCCAGCACAGGACCTGTGCCAGAAGGCCTAAAAGCTAGCATCCCAGCAAGGTGAAAGGCTGGCTCCGTAGCATCCAAGCAATTGGCAAACCACCAGGGGTGTAACTGTAGGAGGGTGCAGAGGATGCGATCAAACTGGGGCCCATAAGGTCAGGGTGCTCCATCATTAATGTTACTTCACCTTTATTTATTAGATTTGGGCTCTCAAGGAATTGTGTACATAAAACTGACGCATCATGTGCCTCAGCTGTTTCAGTTTTTAGTTGTATCCAATTTAGTTAAAATTATGAGCCATGGTGGGGCCCCATTCAATGTTCACTCCAGGGCCCAGTAACATTCAGCTATGCCAATGGCAGCCACAATGCTTGGAAGACTGCTGGTAGCCGCTATTGTTGTTTGTATTTATTTTAATGTAACAATATTGGTGAGGGAAACCCCACCTCACTTCGTTTTCCTGGAATTAACCTTATTAGAAAATGACCGTATTCTTTGGTCTTTAAGAGGCACCTGACACCCCCCCAGAGCCTTATAACAAGAAGGGGTAAATCACCGCACCCCATTACCCCACAACAGGCAGTATTTAGAATCCCCTACTAATCACCCCTAACAGACAGAGTGCAGAATACACCCCAGTCACCATATAATGGGGAGGGGAAGGGTAATTCCAGGATGAGTTAGAAAGATAACCTAGGACAAGTGAGGTCTACATGGTGGGGTTTCCCTCACCAATATATTTACATTAAAGGGACACTGTAGGCAAAGTGCATAAACTATCATTCAATAGCTCACCTTGTCATGACTGCCCTCTCCTTTCCTTTCACAATGCAACTGCTCCCTGAAACTAGAAACAAGGCAAAGAGTAGTGGCATACCCCCTGTATTCCTTTGCCATGGACCACCAATCATACATCTTGCCTGGTGGTCTATAGCTCTGCCCCTCCCCCCGTTTGTCAGCTCAGGAAGAACCAGCACATAGTATAATGTAGCTTCTGCCATTAGCCTGTCTCTCCCTTGCCTCCTCCCCCCACTCATAGATTAGTATATGAATTACGGCCATTACAATTTTTAATCCCAGATGCATCTGAATTGCCTGTGGCTTCCTGGGTGTGGGTATTGTGATTTGGAGCAAGACAATAGAGCCTGCATCCATCCCTGCTGATCATTGGACTCTGCTTGTGTGTTTAAACTGATTCTAATCAATGCATTAGAACACTTGTTATAGTTTATAATGCATTTGATAAAATATTATTGCCATATTTTTTGTCAATATATAAGATACAAAAGTATAAAATGAGATTATGTTAGGGATTTAGAAGTAAGGTATACTTTCTTTTAGGTTCGTGATGTGCAGTGAGAGAAGAAAATGTTTATTTCGAGAGGGGTACTCCATGTACTTTGTGGGGGGCTATTGTACCCTGGGAAGGATTAGGTCCCACCAATATACTGTCAAGAATAGAGGTGGGATAAAGGAAAGGTCTAGACCCGTATCTATAGGGAAAGTATTATTATTGTGTTTTTCTTTTCTTACACAGTATTGCTTCATACTGTGTTTGTGCCCTTGTGACTGACACAATCTTTACAGCCAAACATTCATGGTATACATAGTAAGCAGTTCAGTACAAAGGTTACCAATTGGTATAACCAAAGTAACAACAGTGTTTGTTTAATTCAATGTACACTTAGCAATTTTAAAGTCGGTGTGTCTGCCCACTCAGCGCATTTCGCCCTATGGCTGGGCTTTCTCAGAAGCTGGGTCTGGTGAAAAAGAGAGGGGGGTGGAGTCCCACAACACAAAGTAATTGCAATGTTATTACATGCTTGGTGGAACATGCAAGAGTCCTGGTATATTGTACCAGTATCTGTATCCAGAGAACTTTTGTAAACCAAGTTTGTAAAGCCAGCAATTGGGGTGCAACAAGTGATGTACCCCGTTTTACCTTCTTTACCTGCTTTGCATTGCTTTAGATATCTGTGAAGCTGCTTTTGTTCTGCATAGCTGTTGAAGTCGAGTTTTATTAACACAATGCAGAACTTTGAAATGTGCCATTAGAAGAATATGCTCAGCACATTTTCTGGCCATGGAATTTGATCAAAATGCAACACGGAAACGCAGCAAAACCAGCTAGGCTGGAAAGGAGATGAAAAGGAAGGGAGGTGGGGAGGCTCAGCACAAAGCACTGCACTGATGTCAGTGTCCACTTACCTGAGTCCCGTTCCTGCGGTGCTCCCCGTCCCGCCGCACGGCTCTCTGTGCGGCGGCCGCGGCAGGCGGCGGCTTCGCTTCCGCCCGGCGTGCACGCGCCTCTGCCTGCGTCGGCCGGCGCTGCTCTCAGCACGGCCGCCGGAGGAGAGTCAATTAGGTACAGCTGTGGGTTAGGGGAGGCGTTTTACTGCCAATCTCTGCTGACACTATTGCTGTTCCTATCAGACTCCTGGGCGGCACGCCCTGTACTATCCAATTGAATTAAAGTTCCTAGTTGCACCAATCATCCGGCTCTCTTCCCTGGCCCAATCATACCTGCTTCCTATATAACTCCTCTTCAGCCAGTTGGTCATTGCCTGTTATAGCGCCTAGACCCTTGTAGCTGTTTATCCTCGATTTTGATCCTGATTCCTGTTGCCGACCTTGCCTGTTTTTTGACCATCCTCGATCTCCACTCCTGTTGCCGACCCTTGCCAGTTTGACCATCCTTGATGTCACGCTCCAGGAACCACAATTAACCACTTGGGCAACTCCAGCTCTCTTGGTAAGGACCTCAACCCCCAATCTCCGCAGCCAGCTTCACCTATAGAAGCCCCCGCTTGCCGAGACGCAGAACACGCCTGCTCGGGATCGGTTGCCCCCAGGACTTTATGGCTCAAAGGATGAAACCTTACGGTACAGAGGACTGGAGAGCCCGCGGCTGGAAGTGGAATTGGGTAGCCCGTATATGAGCGTATAACGGAAGTCCAAACAGGCTTAGGGTCAGCAACGGAAGTTCTGAGATGGCAGCGGTACAATAGGGTTGGACAAATCGTGGTCGAGGATCAAGCAGAGGTCAGCAACAGGAATCAAGATCGAGGTTGGTCAAAACTGGCAGAGGTCGGCAACAGGGTTTCAGATCGAGAGGCGTCAGCAAGGCAGAGGTTGGCAACTGGAAATCAATCGAGCTTCAATGCACAAGACAAGCTTGGTACTAGGCGCTATAACAGGCAATGACACACTGCAGTGGAAATCCCTTTATAGTGGGAAAACCGGCAGGATTGGACAGAGAGACAGTGGCTGGGATTGGTGCACTTAGGATCTGGCGGCAGATTGGAGCACTGGCCCTGTAGTCTGATTGGTGAGCTCTGGGCTGATTGCTCCAGCTGAGCTTCCCAGGCAGACTGCTCAGAGCTGCACCTTCTAGACTTTGTTCTCTTAAACAGCCTCCGGTGGCCATTCTGAGTATTGCACCCTCGGAAGACATGAGCTGACTGTATAGGCCAGCAAGCACAAGCTGAGTGACAATGGGCAAGGGGGGAGGACTTACTCGGTGGCACATGCGCCGCTGGGGATGGCACCCGAGGCAGAAGCGGCTGCTGGGCAGGAGAAACCTGAACTCGTTGCCTAGGGACACCACGGGCACGGGTAGAAGGCAAGTCATTCCTGACATTACCCCCCCCTTCACGAGGGGCCTCCGGACCCTCACCAGACTCAACAGGGCAAACGCCCCGAATTGTTCTGACAGACTTCAATGAACCTACACGAGGTCCCCTCCTGGATGGAGAGGCAGGCGGACAAACAAATTCTGAGACCAGGGTTGTCCCAACAGTGATGCTAGAGCAGTGTTCTTCACAGTGTGGGCCCCATCCTGTCAATTCCCCAGTTTTCCAATTAAGGGTAGGGTTGTGCATCTTCAACCAAGGGAACCCTAAGACAACCGGGGTTTCAGGGCAGTCAAATACAAAAAATTCAAGATTCTCAGAATGGGAGGGTCCCACAACTAGGCTGATAAAAGGGGTTTTGGAGGTTACAGTTCCTCCACGAACAGGAGTATTATTAACAGCCAAAATCTGGAGGGGCTTCCCAAGGGGAATAACTGGAATGCCTAAGGCGGCCACTATGGATTTATCCAAGAAGTTGCCCACTGCTCCGCTATCGACAAAAGCGGGGATGGATTTCTTGGACAACTCCCAACCCACAGTAGCAGGTAACAACATTTTATTTCTGTGAAGGGAAGTTACCTGACCGTCCTGACAAACTTTCTCAGTCTTGTCAGGACGTTGCAATCCCGCCAAAGGTTTTTTATTGGGGCAGGTCTTAACCAGGTGACCAGAAGTCCCACAGTACATGCATAGGCCTAAGGTGCGACGTCTACTCTTTTCATTAAGAGAAAGGTGAGTAGCACCAAGCTGCATAGGCTCATCAGGGGGCGAAGATGAGACCTCTCCTACAGTGGATGACTCCCAATGAGAAGAATCCCGGAAGTCAGAATGATTCTTCTCCATATGTCTCTCCTGTAGCCGTCTGTCAATTTTAATGGCCATAGGCATGAGTTCATCCAGGCTTCTGGGGTAGGGAAAATTCGTTAGAACATCCTTAATACTCTCTGAGAGTCCAATACGATACTGACTACAGAGAGCAGGATCATTCCAATGGGATTCAATCGCCCAGCGGCGGAATTCAGCGCTATATTCTTCTGCTGAACGCTTCCCCTGTTTCAGGCTTCGAAGCCTGGCATCGGCGGTCGAAGTCTTGTCTGGGTCTGAATACAGAATCTCCATAGAGGAGAAAAAAGCTGAGACAGTTTGCAAGGCCTCATCAGTGGGCGCTAAGCCATACGCCCAGGACTGTGGATCACCCTGGAGCAGAGAAATAACCAGACCAACCCTCTGCAATTCGGTGCCCGAGGAGTAGGGCCGTAGTCTGAAATAAAGTTCACACGAGTTCCTGAAGTTGGAAAATCTTTTTCGGTCCCCATTAAATTTTTCAGGAAGGGGAACCTTCGGCTCGACAAGAGGTAAGGATGAAGGTGGTGCAGCCGGCTGGCGATCTTGATTAGCCACACGTTGGGACAAGTAGTTAATGGCGGTACCCATGCCAAGCACTTGTTGTTCAAGTCGCTCAAAATCAAAACTCTCCTGAGTGGCTACTCGCTGGGCCAGCTGGTTGATGGCGGTGGTCAAAGCTTGCACCTGCTGCACCAGGTCATCCATATTGGGGCCTGTTATAAAGTCACGCTCCAGGAACCACAATTAACCACTTGGGCAACTCCAGCTCTCTTGGTAAGGACCTCAACCCCCAATCTCCGCAGCCAGCTTCACCTATAGGAGCCCCCGCTTGCCGAGACGCAGAACACGCCTGCTCGGGATCGGTTGCCCCCAGGACTTTATGGCTCAAAGGATGAAACCTTACGGTACAGAGGACTGGAGAGCCCGCGGCTGGAAGTGGAATTGGGTAGCCCGTATATGAGCGTATAACGGAAGTCCAAACAGGCTTAGGGTCAGCAACGGAAGTTCTGAGATGGCAGCGGTACAATAGGGTTGGACAAATCGTGGTCGAGGATCAAGCAGAGGTCAGCAACAGGAATAAAGATCGAGGTTGGTCAAAACTGGCAGAGGTCGGCAACAGGGTTTCAGATCGAGAGGCGTCAGCAAGGCAGAGGTTGGCAACTGGAAATCAATCGAGCTTCAATGCACAAGACAAGCTTGGTACTAGGCGCTATAACAGGCAATGACACACTGCAGTGGAAATCCCTTTATAGTGGGAAAACCGGCAGGATTGGACAGAGAGACAGTGGCTGGGATTGGTGCACTTAGGATCTGGCGGCAGATTGGAGCACTGGCCCTGTAGTCTGATTGGTGAGCTCTGGGCTGATTGCTCCAGCTGAGCTTCCCAGGCAGACTGCTCAGAGCTGCACCTTCTAGACTTTGTTCTCTTAAACAGCCTCCGGTGGCCATTCTGAGTATTGCACCCTCGGAAGACATGAGCTGACTGTATAGGCCAGCAAGCACAAGCTGAGTGACAATGGGCAAGGGGGGAGGACTTACTCGGTGGCACACGCGCCGCTGGGGATGGCACCCGAGGCAGAAGCGGCTGCTGGGCAGGAGAAACCTGAACTCGTTGCCTAGGGACACCACGGGCACGGGTAGAAGGCAAGTCATTCCTGACACTTGATCTCCGTTCCTGTTGCCGACCCTCGCTTGTTTGACCATCCTTGATCTCCGTTCCTGTTGCCGACCCTCGCTTGTTTGACCATCCTCGATCTCCACTCCTGTTGCCGACCCTTGCTTGCCTTGACCATCCTCGATCTCCACTCCTGTTGCCGACCCTTGCCTGTCTATTGGACTGCCCCCTTACGCTCACATACCGGCTACCCGATTCCACTTCCAGCCGCGGGCTCTCCAGCACTCTGTACCGTAAGACCTCATCCTTTGAGCCATAAAGTCCTGGGGGCAACCGATCCCGAGCAGGCGTGTTCTGCGTCTCGGCAAGCGGGGGCTCCTATAGGTGAAGCTGGCTGCGGAGATTGGGGGTTGAGGCCCTTACCAAGAGAGCTGGAGTTGTCCAAGTGGTAATTGAGGTTCCGGGAGCGTGACATTATAACAGGCCCAAAAATATCAATATGGAAGACCTGGTACAGCAAGTGCAGGCGATGGCCACCGCTATCAATCAACTTGCCCAGAGGGTGGCCAATCAAGAAACCCGCCAGACTTCAACACCCGCTGTATCACCTCATATTCCTGAGCCTAAGGTTCCTTTGCCTGAAAAATTCTTTGGAGACCGGGCCGGCTTTTCGAATTTCAAGAATTCGTGTGAACTCTACTTTAGGCTGCGGCCTTTATCTTCTGGCACAGAAACCCAACGGGTGGGTTTAATTATTTCTTTGTTACAAGGAGATCCCCAGTCATGGGCTTTCAGCTTGCTCCCTGAAGATCCTGCCTTACACTCCGTGACATCTTTTTTTTCAGCTATGGGAGTGTTGTATGCGGATCCAGATCGTCAGTCCACGGCGGAAAACAGGCTTCGGGCCTTGAAGCAGGGTCGGAATTCCACCGAGGACTACAGCGCTGAGTTCCGGCGCTGGGCAGTAGAATCTACCTGGAATAATCCAGCCCTGTGTAGCCAATACCGTATGGGGCTGTCCGAAAATATTAAAGATGCCCTGGTCAACTTTCCTACTCCAAAAGATTTGGACCAGCTTATGCAGGTCTCCATCAGGATCGATAGGCGTCTTAGGGAGAGAGCCAGGGAAAGGGTTAGAGTTACTACGCCCTTTAGACCTTCACAAACTCCCAGCCCTTCAACTTCTGGTGGGGTAAACTCCTCCTCTCCCTCTCAAGAGGAGCCAATGCAGGTTGGCAGAGCCCGTCTTTCTCAGGACGAGAAACAACGAAGACGGTCTTTGGGTCTTTGTCTCTATTGTGGGTCCCCGGGGCATTTTGCCAGGTCTTGCCCAAATAAGGGATATCCGGCGGGAAACTTTCTTGCCTAGGTCAGGAAGAGGGTGCTGACCTAGGTGAATTGAAGCATTACCCTCACCATGATAAGATGTTAATCCCTACAGAGCTTTTCTGGGGTCTTTCCAAACAGGCAGTATCTGCGTTTGTAGATAGTGGAGCTGCAGGTAACTTCCTGGATCGGAACATAGTCTCCATCCTGGGAGTTCCACTGGTACCTCTAGAAAAGTCTCTTCAGGTTTTGGCCATCAACGGGAAGGCCATCCTGGGAGGGCCGGTCAGTCACAAGACCCCCCCTCTCAGATTGGTGGCCGGCTCATCTCATACTGAACTTATAGAATTTCTGGTGTTTGATTGTCCGGAAACACCAGTAGTTTTGGGATACCCATGGCTAAAGCTCCATAACCCTGTATTCAATTGGCAGTCCGGTGATCTGATTAAGTGGAGTAATCTCTGCAGATCACATTGCTTCTCCACCATCCTTAAGAGTGTGCAGATTTCGCCCCAAGAACTGCCTCTGCCTTACATAGATTGGGCAGATGTCTTTTCTGAGCGGTCCGCTGACAATCTTCCCCCACACAGACCCTATGACTGTCCCATCGACCTACTTCCTGGAACCATTCCTCCTAGGGGCAAAATCTATAATCTGAATCGAGCTGAAGAGCAGGCCATGAAAGAATATATTTCTGAAAATCTGAGTAAAGGCTTTATCCGCCCGTCTACTTCACCGGCGGGTGCCGGCTTCTTTTTTGTGGAGAAGAAGGATGGGGGTTTAAGGCCTTGCATAGATTATAGAGCCTTGAATAAGATCACTATTAAAAATCGTTATCCTCTTCCCTTAATAGGTGATTTATTTAATCAGGTAGTGGGGGCTCGAATTTTTTCTAAACTAGATCTTAAGGGGGCCTACAACCTGATCCGTATTCGGCAAGGGGATGAATGGAAAACGGCGTTCAATGTTAAGGATGGCCATTATGAATATTTAGTGATGCCTTTTGGCCTTTGTAATGCTCCTGCGGTCTTTCAAGACTTCGTTAATGACGTGTTTCGTGACTTTTTGGGTAACTTCGTTGTGGTTTACTTGGATGACATCCTCATTTACTCTAAGAACCTTTCCGAACACAGGCAACATGTAAAACTGGTCCTTCAGAAGTTGAGAGAGAATAACTTATACGCTAAAATTTCTAAGTGTATGTTTGAGGTCGCCTCCGTTCCCTTCTTGGGATATATTATTTCTAGTCAGGGGTTGGAGATGGATGGGGGAAAAGTTTCGGCAGTACGGGATTGGGTGCAACCCAAATCCTTAAAAGAATTACAACGCTTTTTAGGATTTGCCAATTTCTATCGACGTTTTATCAAGGGTTTTTCTAGTATCGTTGCACCTCTCACCAATCTCACCCGCAAAGCCGCGTTCACTGTTAACTGGTCACCATCAGCTATTGAAGCCTTCCGTGTCCTAAAACAGGCTTTTACTTCGGCGCCAGTTTTAGTGCACCCCGACGTCAACAAACCTTTTATTATTGAGGTAGATGCGTCTGAATTAGGTGTTGGAGCTGTTTTATCGCAATTTTCCGGATCTCCTGAACGTATGCATCCGTGTGCCTATTTTTCCCGGAAATTTAATACCGCAGAACAAAATTATGATGTCGGCAATAGGGAACTATTAGCTATTAAACTGGCATTTGATGAATGGCGTCATTGGTTGGAGGGTTCCTTACATCCTATCACCGTATATACCGATCACAAAAATCTCGAGTATATAGGTGCCGCCAAGAGGTTAAATTCTCGACAGGCCCGTTGGGCATTGTTTTTTTCACGTTTCAACTTTATTATTACCTTTAAGCCGGGCGTGAAGAATACTAAGGCCGATGCTTTGTCGCGCATGTTTGGTGAATGTAAGGATCGGGGGGATACTGGTGAGCCCATCTTACCTGCAGGTTGTGTAGTCGGGGCCTTGCTCCCTGATCTCTCTAATGTTTTGGCGCCGTTCCAAGTTGAGTCGCCTGTAAACGCACCTTTAGGATGTCAATTTGTACCGCCGCATTTGCGTTCTGATGTTATTCGCGAATTCCACGACGCAAAGACTGCTGGGCATCTGGGAGTTCGTAAGACGTTTATTTTAGCTCGGCGCCACGTATGGTGGCCTTCTATGAGACGCGATATCACTGCCCTTATCGACGCATGTCCTGTTTGTGCACGAAGTAAAGGGGTACACAAGGCTCCTAGTGGGTATCTGATTCCGCTTGAGATCCCTAAAGAACCATGGTCTCACATCTCAATGGACTTTATTGTTGATTTACCTCTTTCGCATGGGAACACTGTGGTTTGGGTAGTCGTCGATAGATTCAGTAAGATGGCTCATTTTATTGCTTTACCCAAGTTACCCTCGGCCCCTGAACTTTCGCGCCTGTTCGTCTCGCATATTTTTCGCCTTCATGGTATTCCATTAAATATTGTTTCCGATCGGGGTGTGCAATTTCACGATTTTGGAAAAATTTTTGTTCACGTTTGGGGATTCAGGTTTCTTTGTCCTCCGCGTATCATCCCCAGTCTAATGGGCAGACTGAAAGAACAAATCAAAGCTTAGAACAATATTTAAGATGTTACATCTCTGACACTCAGGAGCAGTGGTCGGAGTTTATTGACTTTGCCGAGTTCGCGTATAATAATGCGCCAAGTGACAGTACCAAAATATCCCCGTTCTTTTGTAATTATGGAAAGCATCCTAGAGCTTCGTCTATTTCTGCAGCACCTTCTGATTTTCCGGTCTTAGAAGAGTGGCTTCAAAAACGGAAAGATGTTTGGGTACGCGTCAAGGAAAATTTAGAAACTATGCGCGCTAAATATAAAAAGTTTGCTGATCATCGCAGGTCTCAGGAACCTATCCTTCAGTGTGGAGACCTTGTTTGGGTTTCCACTAGGAATATTGCTCTCCGTCAGCCTTCTTATAAACTGGGTCCTAAATTTATCGGTCCGTACCCCATTGTCAGGAAACTTAATAACGTAACCTTCAAAGTTCAGCTCCCTCCTACTATGAAAATTTCCAACTCTTTTCATGTATCACTGTTGAAACCAGCTAAAAACTCTTCTCCTGCTGGTCCGCCTCCTGTTTTAGTGGATAATGTGCAAGAGTATGAAGTAAACAAGATTCTGGATTCACGTATGGTTCGCAATACGTTACAATATTTAATTGATTGGGTTGGTTACGGTCCTGAGGAGAGGTGCTGGGTTTCTTCTTGTGATGTCCATGCCAGGGCTCTTGTACGGATATTCCACCGTGACAATCCGGGCAAGCCAGGTGAGGGTCCGGAGGCCCCTCGTGAGAGGGGGGGTAATGTCAGTGTCCACTTACCTGCGTCCCGTTCCTGCGGTGCTCCCCGTCCCGCCGCACGGCGGCGGCTTCGCTTCCGCCCGGCGTGCACGCGCCTCTGCCTGCGTCGGCCGGCGTCCCCGGCTCTAGGTCTCGTGCTCGCGCGGGCGCGCGAGCACGCTTCACTTATACCCTCCGGCGGCGCTGCTCTCAGCACGGCCGCCGGAGGAGAGTCAATTAGGTACAGCTGTGGGTTAGGGGAGGCGTTTTACTGCCAATCTCTGCTGACACTATTGCTGTTCCTATCAGACTCCTGGGCGGCACGCCCTGTACTATCCAATTGAATTAAAGTTCCTAGTTGCACCAATCATCCGGCTCTCTTCCCTGGCCCAATCATACCTGCTTCCTATATAACTCCTCTTCAGCCAGTTGGTCATTGCCTGTTATAGCGCCTAGACCCTTGTAGCTGTTTATCCTCGATTTTGATCCTGATTCCTGTTGCCGACCTTGCCTGTTTTTTGACCATCCTCTATCTCCACTCCTGTTGCCGACCCTTGCCAGTTTGACCATCCTTGATCTCCGTTCCTGTTGCCGACCCTCGCTTGTTTGACCATCCTTGATCTCCGTTCCTGTTGCCGACCCTCGCTTGTTTGACCATCCTCGATCTCCACTCCTGTTGCCGACCCTTGCTTGCCTTGACCATCCTCGATCTCCACTCCTGTTGCCGACCCTTGCCTGTCTATTGGACTGCCCCCTTACGCTCACATACCGGCTACCCGATTCCACTTCCAGCTGCGGGCTCTCCAGCACTCTTCAGTACCGTAAGACCTCATCCTTTGAGCCATAAAGTCCTGGGGGCAACCGATCCCGAGCAGGCGTGTTCTGCGTCTCGGCAAGCGGGGGCTCCTATAGGTGAAGCTGGCTGCGGAGATTGGGGGTTGAGGCCCTTACCAAGAGAGCTGGAGTTGTCCAAGTGGTAATTGAGGTTCCGGGAGCGTGACAACTGATTTCTATAGCGCATCATTATATGTTATTGGCTTATTGTTGGTCTAAAGCAGTGGTGCTGTAAATGCTGCCCTTACTTACCTGCTGTCCTCTTCAGCCCTGATCTCACTCCAGTGTGAGGGAATGTGTACTCAATGTAGGTGCTGTAACATATTCCACTTGTGAGATTAATAACATTATGTATTACTCTTCCTACAGATATGCAGTAAGCAAGTCAACCACTATTCTTGAGTCATGGACGCTTGTGCAAGGAGCCAGAGGGGCCAAACCAGGGCTAAACTGTCTGTGAAGAAAGAAGTATGTCCTGACACTGTGTGTGTGTGTGTGTTTGTTTGTGTGTTGCGGTGTGGGACACATTTCATATAAACATATGCTGCTTCCTTTTCTCTGCTATATTCCATATATTAAAGATTTGTTGCAGCTCATGTAGAAGTTATATTCCCAGTATGTCACACACCCCGCTTCCGAATATTCATGACACTTGGGTAACTGTCCTGTAGAGGGCGATCTTGCAGAGATGACATGAAAAAAAGGAGCCCCTCCGGGCCCATAAATACCTGGGACCTCCCACCATTCCCCAGTCCTTCGTCTCTGCAGTCGGCGAGCAAGTCAGAAGATGGTTGTCTCCTCCTTGCAGGTAGCCGGGGTAACCCCCCGGCCTTTTGTTTCTATTGCTGCCTGAACCTTTTTTAATTTAAACTATAGCAGTATGCCTCCCAGCCTAGGCTGAAGGTCCAGGCAATGGTAGGCTGCACCTTATGGTGTATATGGGAGCTTGCTCCCCCGTTAGACCCTATACAAAGGGGTAGGCGTTGTCCGGGTTGGTGATCCTGGCTTGGGATGCCCCGTCCCTCTTACCCTTTCACCTATTGGTGTGGGTTCTCCCCCCTACCGTGTCTATCTGTGCCCCTTGGGGGGGGGGGGAGGCCTTTTCTCCTGTGGGTTGTTTTACTTTATTTGGGGGAAAAGGTGTGTGGATTGTGTGTGTGTGTTTGTATGTGTTTTTGCGGCCGTTGTTGGCTGGGCCGGTTTCACTTTCAACAGGTGCAGTTAAGGATGGGGAGGGGCCGGGCGCTCGCCGCGCTCGTTGTGGCCCGTCCACTCGCCCCCCCCCAAGAGGCCGGCTTTTCTCAAGCACTCTTTCCGGCCTCGCTGCCTGCTTTGCTGCTCTCCCTCCCATTCTCTTGCTGCTGTGATGGTTGACGGTCGCTGCTTTGCTGCGTTGAGTGGATTTTATTTTACCATTTTTAACTGTCTTATATGGTGGGTGATGTGCATGTTGACACTTATGTCTGTTCTCATGTCTTCTAGGTGGGATCCCTTCTTTTGAAGTTTAAAGAGGGAGTTCACCCAGTCCTAGGGTCCCTTAGAGTTTAATTTAGGGTTTCCAAAAAAAAAAAAATCCTCCCACTTGGGACCTGAAGGGGCACCCCGGGTAGCTTAATAGCGTAAATCCCTCTGGTCATTGCGACTACATTAAAATCACCATATGGAGGCTTCTCAGGATACCGGACTTGGGCTCCCCTCGGGGCAACCCCGGCAGTGTGTGGGTTGTGGGGCATCCCTTGCGGGGGATAATGTACTTGTTTGCATACCTTGTGCTCAGCGGGCCATAACGCAGCAGTCGGGGGCCCAGGCGTCTGGGTCCGAGGTCCTGGCCTCGTCTCCTTCCCCACTCTGCCTTATCCTTACCCCTAGTGATGTTGTCACAGGTGGGGAGTCGCAATCTGATGTATGTGCCAGACTGGCTAATATTGAGAAATTTATTTCTGGCTCTGTTACCAGAAAGGCCTCGGCTAAGCGAAAGCATTTGTCTCCAGCCGTGTCGGTCTTTGAGTTTGATGATTATGATTTCCTTGACTGGTCTGATTATTCCCCGCTAGAAGAGGGGGAATTATTTGAGGATTCTGAGGGTTCTGACAATCAGCAGTTTGTTGGTGTTAATACTGAGCAAGGGCAGGGGGATGCTGTGGATACCCCCAAGGTCTTGGCTCACCTTTTTGAGGTTCTGGCAATTTTTCCTCCTGAGGAGGTCCTCAAAAAGGGGAATTCTTTGGGACTTCCAAGCCGCGCCTGGAGTTCCCAAATCAAAAGCATTTTGATGGCATTATTCTTAAGGAATGAGAGAAGCCTACTCGGCTTCCAGGTATTCCTCAAGGTTGTGATAAAAAGTATCCCTTTCCGGTGAACGTGGTAAAACGATGGTCGTCCCCTCCCGAGGTGGATGCCCCGGTGCTCGTGTTGTCCAATACTTCTATTTTGCATTCTCCTGACTCCACCACTCTCAAAGATGGTGAGGATAAACGCATTGATCAGATGGCTTAGTGTCGGTTCAGCCTTGCGGCCTGTTTGTGCTTCGGCGCTTTTGTCAGTGGCTACCAGGTCTGTGGTTAGAGACCTGTTGAGTACCTCCAGGCTTGACCTGGCTAGTGATGAGTTCACCGCCCTTAAGCGGTGTGAATTGTTCATGTCCTTTGTGCTTGCCGCCTTAGATGACACCATGGTCATGTGTAGTAGAACCTCGGCCTTGCTTGTAGCTATTCGGCGGTCGGTATGGTCGCGCCAGATTTTGTGGCGAAAAAGTCGCTTACAGCACTTCCATTTGTGGGATTGCAGCTCTTTGGAGAAAGATTAGATTCTGTCACGAAAGGAGGGAAGTTACCTCAGCGTAAGAGGCAACATCGTCCCTTTCGGGGGGCGGCCTCCTTTAACCCTTCCTTTCGTGGTGCCAGAACTGGCAGAGTTTTGGCCTTCTCTACCCTCAGAGGTGATTCCTGGAGTAGAGGCAGAGGTCGTGCCCGTCCAGGTCACAATTGGAGTTCCAAACCCAAGCCCGCTGCTAAGCCAGCTCAGCAATGAGGGGGCGCCCTCACCCTTGCGGGTGGGGGGACGGCTGCGGCACTTCTTCCAGGTCTGGGACCAGGAGGTCTCAGACAAATGGATACTGGAAGTGGTGTCTTCCGGTTACAAGCTGGAATTCGAGATCCGGCCTCCTCCCAGATTCTTCAGGTCTCGAGTGTCTTCGGATCCACTGGCCGCACAGGGGCTCCGGGCGGCAGTAAGTTATCTGCTGGACATGGCTGTCATTTGCCCAGTGCCTTTCGCGGAAAGGGGCTTGGGATTCTATTCCAATCTATTCACGGTGCCCAAGAAGGACGGCTCCGTTCGACCCATTTTGGATCTGAAGCTCCTCAATCGGTTTATCCGCTTCAGGAAGTTTCGCATGTAAACCTTGCGGTCAGCTGTCGATTCTCTTCGTCAGGGGGACTTCATGACGTCCATAGACATCAGGGATGCTTATCTGCATCTGTACCTATTTTCCTGGCACACCAGAGATTCCTCAGGTTCGTGGTGGAAGATCAGCATTTTCAGTTTGTGGCCCTTCCATTCGGGCTTACCTCGGCTCCGAGGGTGTTCACCAAGGTATTGGTGGAGGTGATGGCCCTCCTCGGAGTCCAGGGCATTCGCATTGTACCATACCTGGATGACCTTCTCATTTTGGCTTCCTCTCTCAGCCAAGCGGAGCTAGACACCAGAGTGGTGGTATCCACGCTGGAGAGGTTCGGTTGGGTGATCAACTATTCCAAGTCCTCCCTCTCCCCGTCCAGGGAGGTTTCGTTTCTGGGCATGACTCTGGATGCCTTTCAGGCCAGGGTGTTCCTTCCTCAGCCCAAGATTCTTCTGATCCAAGATTTGGTTCGACTTCTGCTTTCCAATCCTCGCCCGTCTATCCGGCTAGGGATGAGATTGGTAGGTTTGATGGTGGCTTCCTTCGAGGCAGTCCCTCTTACCCAGTTTCACATGAGGACGCTTCAGCTCCATCTTCTAGCGACTTGGGACAGGTGTCCGCTGTCATTGGATCAGTCTTGTCTGCTGTCTCCCCGGGTTCAGCAGTCCCTTCAGTGGTGGCTAGTGTCAAGCAATCTGTTGAAGGGCAGATCCTTTCTGACCCCTTGTTGGGAAACTGTCACCACGGACGCCAGCCTGTCGGGCTGGGGGTGCTTCTGGAGGGAACATCAGTTCCAGGGGTTACGGGGGCCTCGGGAGGCTCATACCCCTATCAACGTTTTGGAGCTACTGACCATTTGGTTGGTTCTGTCTCGCTTGACTCTTCTATTGCAGGGATTGCCAGTTCAAGTCCGATCGGACAATTGGACGGCGGACGCTTACATCAATCACCAAGGAGGGACTCGCAGCAGGAGTGCCCTCAGGGAGGTATCTCTGATCCTTGTTTGGGCAGAGAGCATTGTCCCATGCATCTCAGCCATTTACATCCCGGGAGTGGAGAACACGAAGGCGGATTCCCTGAGCAGGAGATCCTCTCGCCGAGGAGAATGGTCTCTCAGTTCCAAGGTATTCCAGTCCCTTTGTCACAAGTGAGGGACTCCGGAAGTGGATCTTTTTGCCTCTCGTCACAATCACAAGCTTCCTGCCTTTGTGTCTCTGTCTCAGGATCCTCTGGCCCTGGCAGTGGATGCCATGTCCCTGGCTTGGAGGGAACTGGGGTTTCTGTACCTGTTCCCCCCCCCCCCCTTCTCCATGGTGGGCAAGGTGGTGCGCAAGCTAACTCTAGAAGGGGCACCATCAATTCTGGTGGCTCCAAGGTGACCAAGACGAGTGTGGTTTGCAGACGTCATGCGGCTGGCAGTAGATCAGTTTTATCTGCCTCTTCTTCCGGATCTTATCACCCAGGGTCAGCTACGCTACCCCAATTTACCAACGCTGGCTTTGACGGCGTGGCTGCTGAAACCTCCATCTTAAAGGAGCCAATGGCTGGGAACTGCAGTTCCTTTTCCCTGCAGGAAGGGGCGGGGCCACGCGCGGCGCGCGATCCGCGCTGGCCCACCCCCCTTCTCTTTCTCTTTGCCTAGCTGCTGCTGCCTCTTGCTGGTGTGTCCAGGTCGCCATCTTGCTTCTTACTGTGAGTGCCCTGCGGGGCTCGTTTTATTAACCAATTTCTCATTTATGGTTGTTATGGGTTTGCCTTGTATGCTGCATTATCTTGCTTATATACATTAAGGTTATACAGTTATATGGTCTGTCTGTGTTTATATCTGGAAGTATGATCGCTGTAATGGATTGTTGCTTATGGTCCCCTTTTTTATTATGTCTTCCAGGGGGATTACCTTCCTTGATAGTTAAAAGGGGGTTCTCCCGGTCCTTAGGTCCCTCACTTAAATTGGGGCTTTACAAATCCTCCCACTAACGGACGTTAAGGGGCTTCCCACTGGTCATTGCGACTACCATAAAAAATTACCGTATGGAGGCTTCCCAGGATACCGGGCTCGGGATCCCTTCGGGGCAACCCCGGCAGTGTGTTGTTTGTGGGGTATCCCTTGCGGGGGATAATGTGCTTATTTGCATACCATGTGCACAGCAGGCCATTGCGCGGCAATCAGGGTCCCTGGCGTCTGGATCAGCGCCGCTGGCCTCATCACCTACACCCCCACGCCTGGCTTTGACGCCAAGTGACGTTGTCATCAGTGGGGAGTCGCAATCTGATGTATGTGCTAGATTGGCCAACATTGAGAAGATGATTGCTAGCTCTGCGGCCAGGAAGACCCAAGCTAAGAGATGGCATTTGGCGCCGGCTGCGCCGGTTTTTATTTATGATGATTATGACTCGTTTGCTTGGTCTGATTGTTTCCCGCTTGAAGAAGGGGAATTGTTTCAGACTCTGAAGGCTCTGATGATCAGCAGTTCTTGGATGCTGATGCTGGGCAGGAGCGTGGGGATACTGTGGATACCCCCAGACTTCTGACCCATATTTTTGAGGTTCTTGCTATTTCCCCTCCTGCGGAGGCCCCTCCGCAAAAGGGGGAATTTTTTGGGGCCACTAAGACTCGACTGGAGTTTCCTGATCAGAAGCATTTTGACAAATTGATTCTTAAGGAATGGGAAAAGCCCAGCCGGCTTCCCGGTGTTCCTCAGGGGTGGGATAGGAAGTATCCTTTTCCTGTGGACGCGGCGACGCGCTGGTCGTCGCCCCCAGAGGTCGACGCTCCTGTTCTGGGTTTGTCCAACACATCGGTGGTGCACTCACCAGACTCCACTACGCTGAAGGATAGTGAGGATCGACGTCTGGCTCAAACGACGTCACATGCCTTTGCCAGTGTGGGTTCAGCCTTGCGTCCTGTTTGTGCTTCAGCTCTCACGGCCGTGGCTACCAGATCTGTAATTAGGGGCCTGTTGAATGGTCCCCATCTTAACCCTGCTAGTGATGAATTTGCAGCACTTACGTGACCTTTGTCTTATCAGCCTTGGACGATACAATATGTATGTGTAGTAGAACCTCGGCTTTGCTTGTGGCTATACGCCGATCGGTTTGGTTGCGCCAATGGGTGGCTGATATGGTGGCTAAGAAGAATCTCACAGGGCTACCCTTCTTGGGTATGCGCCTGTTTGGAGATAAATTGGACTCGGTGGCGAAAGGAGGAAATCTGCCACGACGCAAAAAGCAACGCCGCTCCTTTCGGGGGGCAGGCTCCTTTAATCCTTCCTTTCGTGGCTCTCGAGCAAGCAGGGGAGTTGCTTACTCTGCGTTCAGAGGTGACTCCTGGGGTAGGGGCAGAACTGCCTGGGGTGCCAAACCCAAGGCTGCTGCCAAGCCTCTCAGCAATGAGGGGGCGCCCTCACCCTCGCGGGTGGGGGGACGGCTACGGCACTTGGCCCAGGTCTGGACCCGGGAGGTCTTAGACAAATGGATCCTGGAAGTGGTCTCTTCCGGGTACAAGCTGGAGTTCGAGTTCCGGCCTCCTCACAGATTCCTCAGGTCTCGGGTTCCTTCGGACCCCCGGGCCGTGCAGGGACTTTTATTGACAGCACAAAACCTTCTGGACATGGGGGTCATCTGCCCAGTGCCCTCCTCAGAGAGAGGCGGGGCTATTACTCCAACCTTTTTACAGTGCCCAAAAAAGATGGCTCCATAAGACCCATTCTGGATCTAAAGATTCTCAACAGGTTCATCAGAACCAAGAAATTTTGCATGGAGACTCTGCGTTCGGCCATCCACTCTCTTCGTCCAGGGGATTTTATGATGTCCATAGGCATCAAGGACGCTTACCTTCATGTGCCAATCTTCCCAGGACACCAACGGTTTCTCAGATTGGTGGTGGGAGATCAGCACTATCTGTTTGTGGCTCTTCCTTTTGGGCTGACCTTGGCACCAAGGGTGTTCACCAAGGTGTTGGCGGGTATAATGGCCCTTCTCGTAGCCCAGGGCTTTTGCATTGTGCCGTATCATCACGGCATCCTCTCTCGGTCAAGCGGAGCTGGACACCAGGTTAGTGGTGTCAACGCTGGAGAGGTTCTTTTGGGTGATCAACTACCCCAAGTCTTCCCTCTCCCCGTCAAGGGAGGTTTCCTTTCTGGGCATGACTCTGGATACCATTCAGACCAGGGAGTTCCTACCTCAGTCGAAGGTGCAGACGGTTCAAGATCTGATACGTCTTCTGTCCATCCCTCGCCCGTCCATCCGGCAAGGGATGAGGCTGGTGGGTTTGATGGTGGCCTCCTTCGAGGCAGTTCCTTTTGCTCAGTTTCACATGAGGCCTCTTCAACTCATTCTGTTATTGGATTGGGACAGATGCCCTCTGTCCTTGGATCAGTCATTTGCAATGTCTCCCCTCGTCCGGCGGTCTCTTCAGTGGTGGCTGGAACCGAGGAATTTTCTGAGGGGCAGATTTTTTCTGGCCCCTTGTTGGGAGACGGCCACCACGGATGCCAGCCTGTCGGGCTGGGGGTGTTTCTGGAAGGAATCAGTTCCAGGGGCTGTGGGGTCCTCAGGAAGCGCACACCCCCATCAACGTCTTGGAGCTGAGGGCTATTCGGTTGGTGCTGTCGCGCTTGACGCATCACCTCCAAGGCTTACCGGTTCAGGTTCGGTCAGACAATCGTACTGCGGTCGCTTACATCAATCACTAGGGAGGGACTCGCAGCAGGAGTGCTCTCAGGGAGGTGTCTCTGATTCTTGCATGGGCCGAGAGCAATGTTCCATGCATCTCGGTGGTGTACATTCCAGGGGTTGAGAATGTGGAAGCGGACTCTCTGCGGACTAGGCTGGCCAACATCGAGAAGTTTATTTCTAGCTCAGTGGGCAGAAAGGCCCCTGCTTAGAAAAGGCATTTGTCACCGGCTGCGCCGGTACTTGATTTTGATCATTATGACTCTTTTGATTGGTCTGATTATTCCCCGCTTGAGGAGGGGGAATTATTTGAGGAATCTGAGTCTGAAGATATGCATTTTTTTGATGCTGATGCCGGGCAGGCGCTGGGGGATGCGGTTGACACCCCCAAAGTCCTGGCCCATCTCTTGGAGGTTCTGGATATTTCCCCGCCAGCGGATTTCCCCGCCGAAGAAGGGGGAATTCTTTGGGTTCTCTGATCCTGATTTGGAAACTCCAAGCGGGGCTTATTTTGACTGCATGATTCTGAAAGAATGGGAGAAGCCGAGTCGGCTTCACGGTGTTCCTCTGGGATGGGATAGGAAGTATCCCTTTCCGGTGGATGCGGTGAAGCGCTGGTCTTCCCCTCCCGAGGTTGATGCGCCCGTCTTAGGATTGTCCAACACATCTGTTGTACATACTCCTGACGCCACTACCCTTAAGGATGGTGAGTACAAGCGTATTGATCAGATGGCATGTCATGCCTTTGCCAGTGTGGGTTCCGCCATGCGTGTGTGCATCTGCGCTCGTGGCGGTGGCTACCAGGTCTGAGATTAGGGACATGTTAAATGGGTCCCAGCTCAATCCGGACAGCATTGAATTCACAACCCTCAAGAGGTGTGAATTGTTCATGAATTTTGTTTTGTCGGCCATGGGCGACACTATTACCATGTGTAGCAGAACTTCGGCTCTTCTTGTTGCCATGCGCCGATCGGTCTGGCTACGCCAGTGGGCGGCTGACTTTGCGGCCAAGAAATCGCTTACAGCTTTGCCCTTCCTGGGTACGCGGCTGTTTGGGGACAAATTGGATTCTGTGGCGAACGGTGGAAATCTACCTCAGCGTAAGAGGCAGCGTCGCTCCTTTCGGGGGGCAAGCTCCTTCAATCCTTCCTTTCGCGGTGCCAGAGGGGGCAGAGATCTTGCCTACTCTGGCTTCAGAGGTGATTCCTGGAACAGAGGCAGAGGATGTGCCCGTCCTGCCTCTACTTGGGGTTCCAAGCCCAAGCCCGTTGTCAAGCCAGCTCAGCAATTAGGGGGCGCCCTCACCCCTACTGGTGAGAGGACGGCTGCAGCTCTTCTTCCAGGTCTGGGCCCAGGAGGTCACAGACAAGTGGATTTTGGAAGTGGTATCATCCTGGTACAAACTGGAGTTCGAGTACAGGCCTCCTCCCAGATTTCTAAGGTTTCAGGTGCCCTCGGATCCACGGGCTGCGCAGGGGCTCCTGTCGGCTGTGAAGAACCTCCTGGACATGGAGGTCATATGCCCAGTGCCTTCCCCAGAGAGAGGCCGGGGCTATTATTCCAACCTCTTCACGGTCCCCAAAAAGGATGGTTCCATAAGACCCATTCTGGATTTGAAGTTTCTCAACAGGTTTATCAGAACCAAAAAGTTCCGTATGGAGACTCTGCGCTCAGCCATCGGTTCCCTTCATCAAGGAGACTTCATGACGTCCATAGACATCAAGGATGCTTATCTCCTTATACCGATCTTCCCAGCTCACCAGAGATTTCTCAGGTTTGTGGTGGGAGATCAGCATTTTCAGTTTGTGGCACTCCCGTTCGGGCTGACCTCGGCACCGTGGGTGTTTACCAAGGTCCTGGCGGGCATAATGGCCCTGCTCAGAGCTCAGGGCATTCGCATTGTGCCATATCTGGACGACCTACTCATCACAGCTTCTTCCCTCTGCCAGGCGGAGCTGGACACCAGGACGGTGGTGACGACGCTGGAGAGGTTCAGATGGGTGATCAACCACCCCAAGTCTTTTCTCTCCCCATCAAGGGAGATCTCTTTTCTGGGCATGAATCTGGATACCAGTCAGGCCAGAGTGTTCCTACCTCAGCCAAAGGTGCAGAGGGTTCAGGATCTGATACGTGTTCTCCTGACCAATCCTCGCCCTTACGGCTAGGGATGACTCTGGTAGGTTTGATGGTGGCTTCCTTCGAGGCAGTCCCCTTTGCTCAATTCCACATGAGGTCGCTACAACTCCATCTATTGCTGAAATGGGACAGATGTCCACAGTCCTTGGATCAGTCATTTCTGATGTCTCCCAGGGTTTGGCAGTCCCTTCAGTGGTGGCTGGAATCAAGCAATCTGATGAGGGGCAGATCGTTCCTGGCCCCTCGTTGGGAGACTGTTACCACGGATGCCAGCCTGTCGGGCTGTGGAGGTTTCTGGAAAGTTCCAGGGGTTGTGGGGTCCTCAGGAGGCTCACACCCCCATCAATGTCTTGGAGCTCAGAGCTATCCACTTGGTTCTGTCGCGTCTCACACTTCACCTACAGGGTTTACCGGTTCAGGTTCGATCAGACAATCGTACTGCGGTAGCTTACATCAATCACCAAGGAGGGACTCGCAGCAGGAGTGCCCTCAGGGAAGTCTCTCTGGTTCTGACATGGGCGGAGAGCAATGTTCCTTGCATCTGGGCAGTATACATTCCGGGAGTGGAGAACACGGAGGCGGACTCCCTGAGCAGGGGATTCTCTCGCCGAGGGGAATGGTCTCTCAACCACAGGGTGTTTCGGGCCCTGTGTCTCAAGTGGGGGACTCTGGAGGTGGATCTCTTTGCCTCTCGGCACAATCGCAAGCTCCCAACCTTTGATTCTCTGTCTCAGGATCCTCTGGCCCTGGCAGTGGATGCCGTGTCCCTTGCCTGGAGGGATCTGGGGTTTCTGTACCTGTTTCCCCCCTTCTCCATGGTAGGCAAGGTAGTGCGCAAGCTGGCTCTAGAGGGGGCACCAGCAATTCTGGTGGCCCCAAGGTGGCCAAGACAGGTTTGGTTCACAGATGTCATAAGATTGGCGGTAGATCAGTACAGGCTGCCCCTGTCTCCGGATCTGATCTCTCAGGGTCAACTACGTTACCCCAATTTACAAACGCATGCTGTGACGGCGTCGCTGCTGAAACCTTCATCCTGAGGGAGGAAGGTTTGTCTGAGGTGGTTATTCAAACCTTGATTAGAGCTAGGAAGAGGTCTTCCTCTACCATTTACTATATGACTTGGCGGTCCTATATTGACTGGTGTGAGGCTAGGGCCTTACCTTGCAGGGTGTTTTCGATTCCTAGGATTTTGGAGTTTCTACAACACGGTCTGGATCTGGGGTTCCATCTCAGTACTTTGAAGGGTCAGGTTTCTGCCCTGGCTGTCTTTTTTTCAAAGGTCTTTTGCTTTGCATCATCTGGTCAAGACTTTTTTCCAAGGGGTCACTCATGTTTGGCCCCCTAGAAAGCCTTTGGTTCCCGTTTGGGACCTAAAATTTGTTTCTTTCGGCCCTCCAGGGGCCTCCCTTTGAACCGATGCAGGATGGGGCTCTTTCTGTGCTCACTCAAAAGGTTGCCTTTTTGGTGGCTATTACCTCTGTTCAGCGTGTCTCTGAGTTGGCGGCTCTGTCTATTCAGGCCCCTTACTTTGAGAGACACCAGGATAAGGTGGTTTTTCGCTTTAAACCAGATTTTCTTCCTAAGGTGGTTTCTGCCTTCCATCTCAATCAGGATGTAGTTCTCCCTTCCTTGTGGCCTAAGCCTAGCAATGACAAGGAGAGGGTTTTGCACTCTTTGGATGTGGTTCGTTGTGTTAAGTACTATTTGGTGGCTACTTCTCCTTTTCGTAAGACGGACGCCTTGTTCGTGGTGCCTTCTGGGCCCAGAAAAGGTTTGGCGCTGGCCAAGTCTACCATTAGTAAATGGATACGCCTATTATGCTAAGGGGAGGGTTCCTCCTCCTTTTAAGATCACTGCTCATTCTACTCGTGCTGTTGGGGCTTCCTGGGCTTTTCAGCACCAGGCTTCTGTTGAACAAGTTTGTAAGGCTGCTACTTGGTCTTCCGTTCATACAAGTTTTATAAGGTTGATGTGCGGACCTCAGCGGATGCTGTTTTTGTCCACAAGGTTCTGCAAGCTGCAGTGGTTTAAACTGGTGCATTTTTTTTTTTTTTGCTGTATTTGGATCCCCACCCATGACGGACACTGCTATTGGATGTTCCATATGTCATGAATAGTGGAAGCGGGGTGTGTGACATACTTGGAATAATACCATTTTGTGATTACTGACCTTTAAAATGGGTATTATAAGTATGTCACACACCCCGCTTCATCCCGCCCTTTAGTATTCTGGATCCTTTATATGGTGAACCCTTTATGATTAAGAATGTTTTATTAGCTCTTCCTGGTCCCCTTACTGCTGTCATATACTGGGGAATGTGTGGGAGGTCCCAGGTATTTGTGGACCGGGAGGGGCTTCTTTTTTGCCTTCATCTCTGCAGAAGTTCACCCTCTACTGGACCATAACCCATATGTCATGAATAGTGGAAGCGGGGTGTGTGACATACTTATAATACCCATTTTAAAGGTGAGTTATCACAAAATGGTATATTTGGAATACCATCATACCATCATATGGAATGATTTATAACCCTTAGTTATGCAGTTCGATAATCTGCTTTTTTAATTTATTTTTTCTTCTTCAGAACATCAGCGAGGGGCTGCTGAGCTGTATGAAACTGTTACTGCAAAGCAGGAAGGAACTGTGCTCCATCACAGAGCGCCTAAAGAGTGCCAACAAAGACCATTTCATTGAGGTCAGTTCTTTCCATCGCTCACAGTTCAGCTGTCTTTAATGCTGAGTACTTTGTGTTACTGTGTGACTATACGTGTCATGACATTTCTCAAGCCCGTTCCGCTTCACATGCACTTCACAGGTCACTGACAAAAATGACTGCAAAAATTACTTACTAACATTATTAATGTAGATAAAACAACTTCTAGTACATTTATGACCCCTTCCATGGGTACCAAGGTGTTGGATGAAGATACCCCTTCCCATTACGCAATGCCTTTTCACTTGCCTTCATTCTTTAAAGAGGAAAAACACCCAACAAAAAGGGCTGACTTGGGTGGTGTTGCTCACTTATGGGGCATCCCAATTTGACTGGAACGAGTCCTACCAACCTCATACCCACTGCTACCTCTAGCTGCACCTGTGCTGCCCATTCAGAAAGTCCTGGTGCACTAATGGCTAGAGGGATGCGTGCGTGTCAGATCAGTGGGTCGGTAAGGCAGTGTGTGTGGCATCCCAAATACAGGCAGTGTGTGGGCATCCCAAATACAGGCAGTGTGTGTGGGCATCCCAAATACAGGCAGTGTGTGTGGGCATCCCAAATACAGGCAGTGTGTGTGGCATCCCATATACAGTCAGTGTGCGGGCATCCCAAATACAGGCAGTGTGTGTGGCATCCCAAATACAGGCAGGGTGTGTGGCATCCCAAATACAGGCAGGGTGTGTGGCATCCCAAATACAGGCAGTGTGTGTGGTATCCCAAATACAGGCAGTGTGTGTGGCATCCCAAATACAGGCAGTGTGTGTGGCATCCCAAATACAGGCAGTGTTTGTGGCATCCCAAATACAGGCAGTGTGTGTGGCATCCCAAATACAGGCAGTGTGTGTGGCATCCCAAATACAGGCAGTGTGTGTGGCATCCCAAATACAGGCAGTGTTTGTGGCATCCCAAATACAGGCAGTGTGTGTGGCATCCCAAATACAGGCAGTGTGTGTGGCATCCCAAATACAGGCAGTGTTTGTGGCATCCCAAATACAGGCAGTGTTTGTGGCATCCCAAATACAGGCAGTGTTTGTGGCATCCCAAATACAGGCAGTGTGTGTGGCATCCCAAATACAGGCAGTGTGTGTGGCATCCCAAATACAGGCAGTGTGTGTGGCATCCCAAATACAGGCAGTGTGTGTGGCATCCCAAATACAGGCAGTGTGTGTGGCATCCCAAATACAGGCAGTGTGTGTGGCATCCCAAATACAAGCAGTGTGTGTGGCATCCCAAATACAGGCAGTGTGTGTGGCATCCCAAATACAGGCAGTGTGTGTGGGCATCCCAAATACAGGCAGTGTGTGTGGGCATCCCAAATACAGGCAGTGTGTGTGGGCATCCCAAATAAAGTCAGTGTGTGTGGGCATCCCAAATAAAGTCAGTGTGTGTGGGCATCCCAAATAAAGTCAGTGTGTGTGGCATCCCAAATAAAGTCAGTGTGTGTGGCATCCCAAATAAAGTCAGTGTGTGTGGCATCCCAAATAAAGTCAGTGTGTGGGGCATCCCAAATACAGGCAGTGTGTGTGGCATCCCAAATACAGGCAGTGTGTGTGGCATCCCAAATACAGGCAGTGTGTGCGGGCATCCCAAATACAGGCAGTGTGTGCGGGCATCCCAAATACAGGCAGTGTGTGCGGGCATCCCAAATACAGGCAGTGTGTGCGGGCATCCCAAATACAGGCAGTGTGTGCGGGCATCCCAAATACAGGCAGTGTGTGCGGGCATCCCAAATACAGGCAGTGTGTGCGGGCATCCCAAATACAGGCAGTGTGTGCGGGCATCCCAAATACAGGCAGTGTGTGCGGGCATCCCAAATACAGGCAGTGTGTGCGGGCATCCCAAATACAGGCAGTGTGTGCGGGCATCCCAAATACAGGCAGTGTGTGCGGGCATCCCAAATACAGGCAGTGTGTGCGGGCATCCCAAATACAGGCAGTGTGTGTGGGCATCCCAAATACAGGCAGTGTGTGTGGGCATCCCAAATACAGGCAGTGTGTGCGGGCATCCCAAATACAGGCAGTGTGTGCGGGCATCCCAAATACAGGCAGTGTGTGCGGGCATCCCAAATACAGGCAGTGTGTGCGGGCATCCCATATACAGGCAGTGTGTGCGGGCATCCCAAATACAGGCAGTGTGTGCGGGCATCCCAAATACAGGCAGTGTGTGTGGCATCCCAAATACAGGCAGTGTGTGCGGGCATCCCAAATACAGGCAGTGTGTGCGGGCATCCCAAATACAGGCAGTGTGTGTGGGCATCCCAAATACAGGCAGTGTGTGTGGGCATCCCAAATACAGGCAGTGTGTGTGGGCATCCCAAATACAGGCAGTGTGTGTGGGCATCCCAAATACAGGCAGTGTGTGCGGGCATCCCAAATACAGGCAGTGTATGCGGGCATCCCAAATACAGGCAGTGTGTGCGGGCATCCCAAATACAGGCAGTGTGTGCGGGCATCCCAAATACAGGCAGTGTGTGCGGGCATCCCAAATACAGGCAGTGTGTGCGGGCATCCCAAATAAAGTCAGTGTGTGTGGCATCCCAAATAAAGTCAGTGTGTGTGGCATCCCAAATAAAGTCAGTGTGTGTGGCATCCCAAATAAAGTCAGTGTGTGTGGCATCCCAAATAAAGTCAGTGTGTGTGGCATCCCAAATACAGGCAGTGTGTGCGGGCATCCCAAATACAGGCAGTGTGTGCGGGCATCCCAAATACAGGCAGTGTGTGCGGGCATCCCAAATACAGGCAGTGTGTGCGGGCATCCCAAATACAGGCAGTGTGTGCGGGCATCCCAAATACAGGCAGTGTGTGCGGGCATCCCAAATACAGGCAGTGTGTGCGGGCATCCCAAATACAGGCAGTGTGTGCGGGCATCCCAAATACAGGCAGTGTGTGCGGGCATCCCAAATACAGGCAGTGTGTGCGGGCATCCCAAATACAGGCAGTGTGTGCGGGCATCCCAAATACAGGCAGTGTGTGCGGGCATCCCAAATACAGGCAGTGTGTGCGGGCATCCCAAATACAGGCAGTGTGTGCGGGCATCCCAAATACAGGCAGTGTGTGCGGGCATCCCAAATACAGGCAGTGTGTGCGGGCATCCCAAATACAGGCAGTGTGTGCGGGCATCCCAAATACAGGCAGTGTGTGCGGGCATCCCAAATACAGGCAGTGTGTGCGGGCATCCCAAATACAGGCAGTGTGTGCGGGCATCCCAAATACAGGCAGTGTGTGCGGGCATCCCAAATACAGGCAGTGTGTGCGGGCATCCCAAATACAGGCAGTGTGTGTGGGCATCCCAAATACAGGCAGTGTGTGCGGGCATCCCAAATACAGGCAGTGTGTGTGGGCATCCCAAATACAGGCAGTGTGTGCGGGCATCCCAAATACAGGCAGTGTGTGCTGGCATCCCAAATACAGGCAGTGTGTGTGGCATCCCAAATACAGGCAGTGTGTGCGGGCATCCCAAATACAGGCAGTGTGTGCGGGCATCCCAAATACAGGCAGTGTGTGCGGGCATCCCAAATACAGGCAGTGTGTGTGGCTTTCCAAATACATGCATGGCAAATGGCTTTGATCTACGAGGGCCTGCACATGCCTCGTAGAACCAGGAAGAGGTGAGTTGTTCTGGGCGATTCTGCTTGGGGGAGTGTTTCACACAGAGGGACCTCTCATCCAATTTAATATTCTGGAACACCCATGTTCGTGCATGGCCGAAAACCATGCCTACATCTGTTTGCTTATGCAGCTGCTTGGCAGTGGGTGCTACTGCTTAACTTAGTGTTGGTCAGTACTCCTAGGTCCTTCTTTCTTAAACCGGGCATTCACCCTGGCTAAAAGCCTGTCTTATATGCACCCTGTACAGTTTCCCCACATTAAAAATCATCCTACCTGCATCTATTGCATTTTATGAGCCTTTAAACATCCAAGATGGGGGCAAATGAAATAGCCTGCCTGCAAACAGGAAGGGTCTTTTGACTGTGCTGCTCTGCATTCTGGGATTGCTGTCTTTTTCCTGACCCCAGCTCTGCTCTGTTTGTGGAAATCACAGCTATAACCCACCGTCCTGTACTTTTCACCCCTCTCCTCAGTATGTGATGCTTCTGAGGCAAAATGGCGAAGCCCGTATCCTAGAGTCCTGACCAGAGTTGCAGCCCAGTGGAGGAAAGAATAAAAAGTAACTGACTAAAAACTTAAATATATTCATTTTAGATGCTGGGGAATAGTTTTTTTTAAAGTTTGGGCAATTAATTAAATTGTGCTGCAGGTCCTGTTTGAGCTCAGTTTTATCCCTCACCCACATCTAAAATGTAGGGGAAACACTGTTGACGTGACCCATAAAAAAATGTGTTGATCAGACTAGTAGAGGTTGTCATGTCAATACAAATTCAAAGTTTCCTAGTTCTAAAAATATTTTCTGAAGTGAGAACCGGTGCAGTGCCTTAAATGTGCCTCTAGATGGCTGAATTTACTTAACTGAGAGCCTATCCATATTGTCTGTTCTCAAATGATGCTAAACGTAGTCTCCAAGCTGTATAGCTCATCTCATCAGAGAAATTCCAGTATGAAGATGGCTGCAATGGAATTCCTTTATAAACCAGTCTATGTAAAATAATTCACTTCTAAGCAATTAATTTAATAGGTATATAAAATATCCCCCTTTGATTATTGAGATACTGGAACTTTCAACAGGCATGTTAAAACAGGAACAAAACCTACCAACACCGGCCACTGGCCTCCTCTTGGGGCATTGCAGATCAGGATGCCCTGCTGTTTGGACCCCTCCCCCCCAGGGGTGATGCAGAACCTTCTCCCTGGGTCTTTCGCCAATATAAATATCGGTGGCTGCTGATGGGGATGTGGCTGCTCGTCCTCCTGATAAACAGATTCATTTTCTGAACATTAAATATGCACAGCAAATGGCTCTGATTTGACGAGAGCTCGTGCCAAATCGGGATGCCCTCAGTACAGGGAACAAAACCCGAGGTAGTAAAAAAAAAGGGATAAATAGTAAGGTTTGTAGGTCAAAAATGATCTTAACCTCTTGCACAAATTTGCACAAAAGTCAGATGTTGGTAGATATTCATAATATCTACATTCTATTTTTTATGTATCAGTTTTCTGTATTCATTATTTAAAGCAGACCAAACGTCAAAAAGCAAGTTTAGTAAATTGCACCCTAAAGCCCCACTCTGGCAACCTGTGACATAAACTATTTGAGAGGGCAAAGTGCATAAACTGTCATTCAGCAGCTTGTCTCGTCATGGCTGCGCTCTCCCTTCCTTTCAGAATTTAGCTGCTCCTGAAAGTTAGAAACAAAGTAAAGAGTAGTGGCACACCCCCTGAATTCCTTTGCCATAGACCACCAATAATGGGGATAAGTAGGTGGTCTAAAGCTCCACATGGGCAGTGGGAGAGAGGGAGAAAAGTCAGGGTGATAAGAATGCCTGTCTTACAGCCCCCACCCATTAAGCTGATTATTATGTGACATCACAGAGCCAAGACCCACGCGCAAATATTTCTAAAGATAAATAATTAGGTGAAATTGTAAACCTTGAAATCTCAGTCATTTCTTCTTAAAGGAGCACTATTGTGTAATATTAAAAATACATATAAACATATCGGCTAATGAAAGGAGGGGTCACTCACAGACCCAAACTGAATAGAACTCCCTCCAAGCCTGTGGCTTATTCTCTCATGGTAGGAATAAAATCCAGGGGTGACAGATTTATTCTTTTGGGGATTGCCCTCCTTTATATATCCGTAAAATCATCTCTTTATAACTAGCCAGAAGTAGAAAGCTATCAGTTGTAATGACCTGTTGTTACTTTTCTCCGAGCACAAATATTGTTTCAACTGTTGTGGATGTTGACGTCCTATAGAAACTTAGTAATATATCTTCCCTCATACACAGCATTTCTTTCCTCCAGCAGCTGTTAATTCGGCGTGTGTGTGTGTGTGTGTGTGTGTGTGTGTGCAGCATGACAGAGGAGCTGTCCTGTTTTTTTGAGGCACATACGCGTTTGGTATGGTCTGCTGCTGGTTCCCTTATGCTCATGAGTAAGCATGGAGCTCTGGTTTAGCCAGATGGCCGCCCCCATACAGCCCCACAGCATACATAAATCTATTCCACAACATCTGCATGTTGCTAAGCACTCGCAAACAGCAAATGCCATTGATTGGCGGGGGGGCGTCAAGGTGGAAATTGGGGGGGGGGTGCAATGATTAAACTTTAAACCGGACCTTCACCATGATTTATTGAAAAGCCCAAACCCTTATAAAACTATTCCCCAGCATCTAAAATTAATATATTTTAAGTTTTTAGTCACTTATTATTCTTTCCCCCACTGGGCTGCAACTCTGTTAAGGACTTTAGGATATGGGCGCCGCCATCTTGACTCAGAAGCATCACACTTACTGAGGAGAGGAGAGTGCGGTAAAGTACAGGGGTGGGGTTATATCTGTGCTTTGCTCAGACAGAACAGAGCTGGGGTCAGGGAAAGGACAGCAATCCCAGAATGCAGAGCAACACAGTCAGAAGACACTTCCTGTTTGCAGGCTGCCTGATGTTCCATGAGCCGCCATCTTGGATATTTAAAGGCTCATAACATGCAGTAGATGCAGGTAGGATGATTTTTAATGTGAGCAATCTGTATGTACAGGGTGTGGGAAACATATAAGATAGACTCTTATTCAGAGTGAAGAACCGCTTTAATATTCCAAGTATGTCACACACCCCGCTCCCAAGATTAATAACATATGGGTTATAACCAGTAGAGGGCGATCTTCTGCAGAGATGACTAGAAAAAAGGGAGCCCCTCCCGGTCCATAAATACCTGGGACCTCCCACCCATTCCCAGTAATCATCTCTGCAGACGGCAAGCAAGTCAGAAGATGGCTATCTCCTTCCTTACAGGTAAGCCGGGGTTGCACCCGGCTGATTTATGCCCTATTTCTGCCTGGACTTTATCTTTTCTTTAAATACATATGCCTCCCAGCCTAGGCTGTAGGTCCGGACAAGGGTAGGTGACACCCTAGGGGTGTTTTTAGTAAGGAGCTACGCTCCTCCGTGAGACCCCATTATAGGGGTAGGCGGTTACCAGGTTCGGGATCCTGGTTTGGAATGCCCTGTCCGTATTCCCTGCGCTGCTTTAGGTGACTGGGGGTCCGTTCCCCATCCGTTTCCCTCTGTCCCACGGATCATGGAGGGGGGGGCTGTTTCTCCCTGTGTTTGCTTCCCAGTGTATGATTGTGCTTGTATGCATTACTTGTGCACTCAGGCCAGGCCGCCTTGTTTTCAGGCGACCTGGTGCCCGGGCCAGCTCCTCCACTGCTCCGGGAGCCTGGCCACTGTAACTCCCTCTTGCTGAGGGGAGGGGGCGGGGCCGTGCGATCGGCGCGCTGCCGCGGCCCGCCCGCCTCCTTTGGCGCCTGTGGTGGCTCCCAGCCTATTGCTGGGGACCGCGGTTCCTCTGCTGTGTAGGAGGTGGCGGGGGCCACGCGCGGCGCACAATCCGCGCTGGCTGCATGCGGGTTTTCTATATTGAACCTCTGCTTATAGCACTATTCCCATTATGCCTTTCAGGGAGATTACCTCACCTTACAGTTAAAGAGGGGGTTCTCCCGGTCCTTAGGTCCCTTAAGCAAAATTTTGGGGCTTTTTCAAATCCTCCCACTAACGGACTTTAAGGGGCATCCCGGGTAGCTTACTAGCGTAATTCCCACTGGTCATTGCGACTGCCATAAAAAATCGCCATATGGAGGCTCCCCAGGATACCGGGCTCGGGCTCCCTTTGGGGCAATCCCGGCAGTGTGTGGGTTGTGGGGCATCCCTTGCGGGGGATAATGTGCTGGTTTGCATACCAGCATGCATGTGCACACAGGCCATAACGCGGCAATTGGGGTCCCAGGCGTCTTTGTCAGTGCCGCCGGCCTCATCACCTACTCCACCACGCCTGATCCGTACCCCAAGTGACACCGTCATTAGCGGGGAGTTGCACTCTGATGTCTGTGCTAGATTGGCCATCATCGAAAAATGGATTTCTTGCTCTGTGGCCAGAAAGGCCCCGGCTAAGAGAAGGCATTTGTCACCGGCTGTGCCGGGTTTGGAATTTGATGAGGATGATCCCTTTGACTGGCCTGATTATTCCCCACTGGAAGAAGGGGAATTGTTCTCTGAATCTGAAGGCTCTGAGGATCAGCAGTTTTTGGATGCTGATGCTGGGCGGGAGTGTGGGGATACTGTCGATACCCCCAAGCTTCTGGCCCATCTTTTTGAGGTGCTGGCTATTTATCCTCCTGCGGAGACCCTTCCGCAGAAGGGGGAATTTTTTGGGACCTCTAAGCCTCGATTGGAGTTCCCAAATCAGAAGCATTTTGACAATTTAATTCTTAAAGAATGGGAAAAGCCTAGTCGCTTTCCCAGTGTTCCTCAGGGATGGGATAGGAAGTATTCCTTTCCGGTGGACGCGGTGAAGCGCTGGTCGTCACCTCCCAAGGTCGATGCGCCGGTTCTGGGTTTGTTAAACACATCCATTGTGCACTCACCAGACGCCACCGCGCTGAAGGATAGTGAGGACCGACGTCTTGATCAAATGGCGTTTCATGCCTTTGCCAGCGTGGGTTCGGCTTTGCGTCCTGTTAGCACTTCAGCGCTCACGGCTGTGGCTACCAGGTCTGTAATTAGGGGCCTGTTGAATGGTCCCCAGCTTAACCCGGCTAGTGATGAATTTGCAGCGCTTACGCGGTGTGATTTGTTCATGTCCTTTGTCTTATCAGCCTTGGACGACACAATATGCATGTTTAGCAGAACCTCGGCATTACTTGTGGCTATACGTCGCTCGGTTTGGTTGCGCCAGTGGGCGGCTGACATTGCGGCTAAGAAGTCGCTTACAGGGCTACCCTTCTTGGGTATGCGTCTGTTTGGAGATAAATTGGACTCGGTGGCGAAAGGAGGTAAGTTACCACAACGCAAGAAGCAGCGTCGCTCCTTTCGGGATGCGGGCTCCTTTAACCCTTCCTTTCGTGGCTCTAGAGCAAGCAGAGGTGTTGCTTACTCTGCCTTCAGAGGTGACTCCTGGGGCAGGGGCAGAGGACGTGCCCGTCCCGGAATTGCCTGGGGTACCAAACCCAAGGCTGCTGCCAAACCAGGTCAGCAATGAGGGGGCGCCCTCAAACTTGCGGGTGGGGGGACGGCTACGGCACTTCGTCCAGGTCTGGACCCAGGAGGTCATAGACAAATGGATCTTGGAAGTGGTTTCTTCCGGGTACAAGCTGGAGTTTGAGTCCCGGCCTCCTCCCAGATTCCTCAGGTCCCGGGTTCCCTTGGAGCCCCGGGCTGTGCAGGGGCTTCTGTCGGCAGTACAAAATCTTCTAGACTTGGAAGTCATCTGCCCGGTGCCTTTCTCAGAGAGAGGCAGGGGCTATTATTCCAATCTCTTCACAGTGCCCAAGAAGGATGGCTCCTTAAGACCCATTCTGGATTTAAAGCTTCTCAACAGGTTCATCAGAACCAAGAAGTTTTGCATGTAGACACTCACCGATCGCCCATCAGTTCTCTTCGTCAAGGGGATTTTATGACGTCCATAGACATTAAGGATGCTTACCTTCATGTACCAATCTTCCCAGGACACCAGAGGTTTCTCAGGTTTGTGGTGGGAGATCAGCACTTTCATTTTGTGGCTCTTCCATTCGGGCTGACCTCGGCACCAAGGGTATTTACCAAGGTGTTGGCGGGTATAATGGCCCTTCTCAGAGCCCAGGACATTCGCATTGTGCCGTATCTGGACGACCTTCTCATCACGGCATCCTCTCTCAGCCAGGCGGAACAGGACACCAGGACGGTGGTGACGACGCTGGAGAGATTCGGCAAATCTTCTCTCTCCCCGTCAAGGGAGATTTCCTTTCTGGGCATGAATCTGGATACCATTCAGGCCAGGGTGTTCTTACCTCTGTCGAAAGTGCAGATGATTTTAGATCTGATCCGGATTCTTCTGTCCAGGCCTCGCCCGTCCATGCGGCTAGGGATGAGGCTGGTGGGGTTGATGGTGGCTTCCTTCGAGGCAGTTCCTTTTGCTCAGTTCCACATGAGGTCGCTTCAACTCCTTCTAATGTTGGCTTAGGACAGATGTCCGCTGTCTTTGGATCAGTCTTTTCTGATGTCTCCCCTGGTTCGGCAGTCTCTTCAGTGGTGGCTGGAACCAAGAAATCTTCTGAGGGGCAGGTCTTTTCTGACCCCTTGTTGGGAGACGGTCACCACGGATGCCAGCCTGTCGGGCTGGGGGGGTTTCTGGAAGGAACATCAGTTCCAGGGGCTGTGGGGACCTCAGGAGGCTCACACCCCCATCAATGTCTTGGAGCTGAGAGCTATTCGGTTGGTGCTGTCACGCTTGACGCATCACCTCCAAGGTTTACCGGTTCAGGTTCGATCAGACAATCGGACTGCGGTCGCTTACATCAATCACCAAGGAGGGACTCGCAGCAGGAGTGCCCTCAGGGAAGTTTCTCTGATTCTGGCATGGGCAGAGAGCAATGTCCCATGCATCTCGGTGGTGTACATTCCGGGAGTGGAGAACATGGAGGCGGACTCCCTGAGCAGGGGATTCTCTCGCCGAGGGGAATGGTCCCTCAACAACAAGGTATTTCGGTCCATTTGTCACAAGTGGGGGTTCCCGGAGGTGGATCTTTTTGCGTCCCGTCACAATCGCAAGCTTCCTGCATTTGTGTCTCTGTCTCAGGATCCTCTGGCTCTGGCAGTGGACTTGCCTGGAAGGATCTGGGGTTCCTGTACCTGTTTTCCCCCTTCTCCATGGTAGGCAGGGTGGTGCGCAAGCTGGCTCAAGAGGGTGTGCCAGCAATTCTGGTGGCTCCAAGGTGGCCAAGACAGGTTTGGTTCGCAGACGTCGTACGGCTGGCGGTTGATCAGTACAGGTTGCCCCTGTTGCCGGATCAGGTCACTCAAGGTCAGCTTTGCTACCCCAATTTACAAACGCTGGCTTTGACGGCGTGGCTGCTGAAACCTCCATCTTAAAAGAAGAAGGTTTGTCTGATGCTGTGATTCAGACACTTGTTAGGGCTAGGAAGAGGTCTTCCTCTATCATCTACTACAGGACTTGGAGGTCCTATATTGCTTGGTGTGAGGCTAGGGCCTTGCCTTGCAGGGTGTTTTCGATTCCTAGGATTTTGGAGTTTCTTCAACACGGTCTGGACCTGGGTTTCCAGCTTAGTACCTTGAAAGGGCAGGTCTCTGCCCAGGCGGTCTTCTTTCAAAGGTCTTTTGCTCTTCATCCTTTGGTTAAAACTTTTTGTCCAGGGGGTCACTCATGCGCGGCCCTCTCGCAAGCCCTTGTTGCCGGTTTGGGACTTGAATTTGGTTCTGTCGGCCCCCCAGGGGCCTCCCTTTGAGTTGGTGCAGGATGTTGCACTTTCTATTCTCACACAAAAAGTTGCCTTTTTGGTGGCTATTACCTCTGTTCGACGGGTTTCTGAGTTGGCGGCTCTGTCTATTCAGGCCCCTTACTTTGAAAGACACCAGGACAAGGTGGTCTTCCGCTTTAAGCCTGATTTCCTAACTAAGGTGGTCTCTGATTTCCACCTCAATCAGGATGTGGTTCTCCCTTCCTTGTGTCCTAAGCCTAGTAATGACAAGGAGAGGGCCCCACTCTTTGGATGTTGTTTGTTGTGTGAAGTTGGTGGCTACTTCTCCTTTCCGTAGGACGGACGCCTTGTTTATGGTGCCCTCTGGGCCCAAGAAGGGTTTGGCGCCTGTCAAATCTACCATTAGTAAATGGATTCGTCAGGCCATTGTTAGGGCCTATACTGCCAAGGGGAGGGATCCCCCTTTTCAGATCACTGCTCATTCTACTCGTGCTGTTGGGGCTTCCTGGGCTTTTCAGCACCAGGCTTCTTTTGAACAAGTTTGTAAGGCTGCTACTTGGTCTTCTGTTCATACTTTTTCTACGTTTTATAAGGTTGATGTGCGGGCCTCAGCGGATGCTGTTTTTGTCCGCAAGGTTCTGCAAGCTGCAGTGGTTTAAATGTGTGCATTCTTGCCCTTTGGGATCCCCAACCATGTTGGACACTGCTACTGGATGTCCCATATGTTATTAATCTTGGAAGCGGGGTGTGTGACATACTTGGAATAATACCATTTTGTGATTACTCACCTTTAAAATGGATATTATAAGTATGTCACACACCCCGCTTCATCCCGCCCTGAGTTGTTCTGGATCCTCTATATGGTGTGCCTTTTACTGTTAAAATTTTTTTGAATGTGTGGGAGGTCCCAGGTATTTATGGACCGGGAGGGGCTCCTTTTTTTTCTAGTCATCTCTGCAGAAGTTCGCCCTCTACTGGTTATAACCCATATGTTATTAATCTTGGAAGCGGGGTGTGTGACATACTTATAATATCCATTTTAAAGGTGAGTAATCACAAAATGGTATTTTTCCAAGTATACAGCACGTCCTGTTTCACCAAATTCTTTACATCTGGGATATCCGCCGCAAGGTGGCGCAGTGGACTGCAGAAAAGACTTGTGGCATCTCCCAGCCCTATAAAAGGACAGGAACCTCCCACAAGTTCCCAGTTTCCTTCTGCAGTCAGGACTGCGAAGATAGAAGATGGCTCTCTATATTGCGCAGGCGAGCAGGGCTTTCCAGCCTGCGGCCCTGCAGGACTATTCCCATCCGTTCTGGACCCACTGCCTCCCAGCCTCAGCTGCCTGGTTCGGGTGAAGGTAGGACAGCACCAGGGTCGGGTGCTTGAGGAGCGCTGCTCCAACCGCAATCCCTGTACCAAACTAGGGTAGTCGGTTCAGGCTTATGGTGAGCCTTTGTGGGATGCCCCTTCCTGCTACCTGTAATTGTGGGGCCTTACTTCCCCCCCCTCCACTCCCCCCCCTCCATATGTCTGCCTTGGGTGCCCCTGTCGCTGCTCTCTCCCGCCTCGTTCTCTCCCTGGGGAGCTCTCCGGGGGGAGGGGGGGTAGGTGGTGGTGTCCTGAGTAGTTTTGCCTTAACCCTATACTGGCCACTGGGCCCATTTTATTCACCATATGGAGGCTTCCGGGGATAATGTGCTTGGGGTTCCTTCGGGACATGCCCAGCTGTGTGCCGCGTGTGGGGTATACCCTGTTAGTGACGGTGTCAGGGTATGTGTGCCCTGCGCCCAGAAGGTACTTGCGCTGCAGTCTGGGTTGCCTGCTACGCTGCCCAGCTCTGCGCCCCCTTCTACATCACCTACCCCCCTGCACCTGCATTTGACCCCTAGTGAGGGACATGCTAGTGGGAAATCACATTATGACTTGGCCTTGTGGGTGGCCAGCCTGGAAAGGCATATTGCTGGGCCGGTCCCCCGTAAGGCTTCTGGCAAGAAGCTGCATTTAACTCCCGCTGTTTCCCTTTTTCCTGAGGAGGATATGGGACAGTTTTCTTTCCCTGGCTTGTAGCCCCTAGAAGAGGGGGAACTTTTCTCTGATTCTGATTCCTCTGAGGAACAGTAGGAGATTTATGGTGGTACTGGGTCTCCTTTTGGAGAAGACCCATGGTCTCCTGAGGATACTGATAGGCTGTTGGCTCACTTTTTTGAAGTATTGTGTATTACCCCTTCTGTCCCGGCTAAAAAGCAGCAGGGTGAGCTTTTTCACACTGTTGAACAACGCTTGGAGTTCCCTGAGCAGATCAATAATTTGGTGCTCAAGGAGTGGGAACTTCCTAGCAGATTGCCCACGGTGCCTAAAAGTTGGGACAGGAGGTATCTATTTCCAGCTGATGTGGTTAAGCGCTGGTCGTGTCCCCCCAAGGTGGATGCCTCCCGTGCTTGGGTTGTCCAATACCTCAGTCATGCATTCCCCTGACACTTCCACTCTGAGGGATGGTGAGGACCGGCGTGTTGATCAACTGGCCTGTCACGCATTTGCTTGTTCAGGGACTGCGCTGCGCCCTGTGTGCGCTTCTGCCATCATGGCTCTTGCAATTAAAGGGCTACTCAAGTGCCTTCTGGATAATGCCTCGGATGCCAATAGGGAGGAGGAGTATAGATCCCTCCTGCTTTGCTATGAATTTGTGGCATTTATTCTTTCTGCTATGGATGATGCGGTCAGGATGTGTGGTAAGACTTCTGCCCATTTGGTGGCTATACGCAGCTCTGTTTGGCTGCGTCAGTGGGCGGCTGATAATGCTGCTAAGAAGGCTCTCACTGGCTTCCCCTTTCCTGGGCTACGGCTCTTTGGGGAGCGTCTGGATCTGTTTGCCAAGGATAGTAGGCTGCCTCAACGCAGGAGGCAGCCGCGGCCCTTTCGGGGGGCTGGTTTTTCCCTCCCCTCCTTCGATGCTCCCAGGTCCGGTCAGGGTGCACCATTTGCGGGGGCACGTAGAGACCCTTTGGGCCGGGGTAGAGGCCGTGTTCGCCCCGGTCTCTCATGGGGTCCCAAGTCCAAATCTTCCCCCAAGCCCCCTCAGGCATGAGGAGGCGCCCTCACCCATCCGGGTGGGGGAGTGGTTGCGGCTCTTTGCTCACGTCTGGAGACTGCGCGTCTCAGACCGGTGGATTCAGGAGGTGTGGTCCTCTGGATACAAGATAGAGTTTGTAGCCTGGCTGCCCCCAAGATTCATCAGATCCCGGATGGCTCAAAGCCCCCTGTCAGCTCAGGGCTTGCGGTCCAAAGCCTTTTGGAATTGGGTGTCATCTGCCCTGTGCCTTCCCAGGAAAGGGGCAGAGGCTTCTACTCCAATCTGTTCACGGTTCCCAAAAAGGATGGGTCCCTGAGGCCCATCCTGGATTTGAAGCGCCTCAACAAATTTGTCAGGTTCAAGCATTTTCGCATGGACTCTACGCTCGGCAGTCGGTACCTTGCGCCCGGGCAATTTCATGACTTCTGTGGACATCAAAGATGCTTACCTTCATGTTCCTATCTTTCCAGGTCATCAGAGATTTCTCAGGTTCGCTCTGGAGGATCAGCACTACCAATTTGTGGCCCTACCGTTCGGTCTTACCTCGACTCCTCGGGTCTTCACCAAGGTGCTGGCGGGGGTGATGGCTCTGTTGAGATCTCAGGGCATTCGCATCCTTCCTTATCTGGATGACATTCTGATTGTGTCTCAGTCCTTCCATCAAGCCAAGCTGGATACCCAGAGGGTGGTCTCCACGCTCGAGTCCTTCGGTTGGGTGATCAACTATCCTAAGTCTTCTCTGTCTCTGTCCTTGGTGAGGTCCTTTCTGGGCATGACTCTGGATACATCTCAGATCAAGATTTTTCTGCCACAGCAGAAGGTGGAGAGCCTGCAGACGCAGGCACGGTCTCTACTTTCTTGCTCTCACCCCTCCATTCGGCAAGGAATGCAGCTGGTGGGCCTGATGGTGTCGTGCTTCGAGGCGGTTCTCTATGCTCAGTTTCACATGAGACCTCTTCAGTTGCACCTCTTGTCAGTTTGGGATCGGGACCCTGTGTCCCTGGATCAGAGATTTGTTCTGTCCCCTCTGGTCAGTCAGTCCCTCTTGTGGTGGCTGGACTCGAAGAATCTCCTAGTGGGCAGGACCTTTCTGCCTCTGTGCTGGGAGACTGTCACCACAGATGCCAGTCTGACAGGTTGGGGGGGCTTTTGGAAGTCTCTGAAGTTCCAGGGTCAGTGGGGCCCTCAGGAGGCCCATGCTCCCATCAACATTCTGGAACTGCAGGCGATAAAGTTGGTTCTTTTCCAGTTGACTCCACACCTTCGCGGTCGGGCTGTTCAGATCCACTCGGACAACCAGACGGCGGTTGCCTACATCAATCATCAGGGAGGGACTCTGAGCAAGCGAGCCCTCAAGGAAGTGTCCATGATACTGTCCTGGGCGGAGGAGAATGTTCCCTGCATATCTGCAGTTTACATCCCGGGAGGGGAGAACCTGGAGGCAGACTCTTTGAGCAGGGGGATGTCTTGACTGGGGGAGTGGTCCCTCAGCGAAAGGGTGTTTCACTCTCTGTGCCACCGCTGGGATCTGCCGGATGTGAACCTGTTTTGCTTCAGGGTGCTGCGCAAGGTAGCCCAGGAAGGGGTGCCAACCATTCTGGTGGCCCCCTGTTGGCCAAGAAGGGTGTGGTTCGCAGACATCGGGCAGTAGATCAGCACGTCCTGCCCAAGGATCCAGATCTGCTCACTCAGGGGCAGCTGTGCCATCCCAATTTACAAATGCTGGCTTTGACGGCTTGGCTGCTGAAACCTCCATCTTGATGGAAAAGGGGTTGCCTGCCTCTGTTGTTGATACCATGATTAGGGCTAGGAAGAAGTCATCGTCCTTTATCTACTACAGGGTCTGGCATGCTTACATTGCCTGGTGTGAGTCTAAATCTCTTCCCTGTTGGGTGTTTTCTGTTCCCAGGATTCTGGAATTCTTGCAACATGGTTTGGATTTGAGCCTTCAACTTAGTACCCTCAAAGGTCATGTTTCAGCTCTGGCAATTTTTTTCCAAAGATCTTTTGCCAGTCACTGTTTGGTTAAGACTTTTTTCCAGGGGGTTTCTCATGTGCATCCGCCACGTAAACCTATGTTACCAGTTTGGGATTTGAATCTGGTGTTATCTGCTCTGCAGGGTCGTCCCTTTGAGCCTCTCCGTGAGGCCGCTTTGCCCATTTTGACTCTTAAGGTAGCCTTTTTGGCGGCTATCACTTCTGTCAGGCGTGTTACTGAGTTGGCAGCGCTCTCCATCAAGCCTCCTTATTTTGAGCGACACCACTCTGCATTCCTTAGATGGGGTCAGGGTTCTGAAGTTTTACTTGGTAGCTACTGAATCATTTAGGAAGACTGATGCTCTTTTTGTTCTTCCTTCTGGACCTAGGAAGGGTTTGCCTCCGGCTAAGTCCACTATCAGCAAGTGGATTCGTCAGGCGGTGGTGCAAGCCTATTCTGCTAAGGGGAAGGAGCCTCCCTTCCGCCTTACTGCTCATTCCACTCGTGCTATTGGTGCTTCTTGGGCTTTTCAGCACCAGGCTTCTGTTGAAGAAGTTTGTAAGGCCGCAACTTGGTCTTCTGTTCATACTTTTTTACAAGGTTGATTGTAGGGCCTCAGCTGATGCTGCTTTGGGCCGCAAAGTTCTTCAGGCGGCAGTGGTTTAAACTGTTCGCCGTTGTTCTTTGGGGATCCCACCCTACTTTACGGACACTGCTTTTGGATGTTCCAGACGTAAAGAATTTGGTGAAACAGGACGTGCTGTATACTTGGAAAAATACAATTCTGTTAATATTCACCTGTAGAATTGATTTTGTAGTATACAGCACGTCCTGTTTCACCCCTCCCTTGTTATCATTATTCTTGGTTACCTCTCTATGGTGATTTGTTCAAATGTTTGGTTGGGGTTCCTTCTTTTTTATTCTCCCGGCATCTTGTCTAACTGCTTGTAACACTGGAAATTTGTGGGAGGTTCCTGTCCTTTTATGGGGCCGGGAGATGCCACAAGTCTTTTCTGCAGTCCACTGCGCCACCTTGTGGCGGATATCCCAGACGTAAAGAATTTGGTGAACCAAAACGTGCTGTATACTACAAAATCAATTCTACAGGTGAGTACTCACAGAATTGTATTTTTTTTTACTGTAGGCCCATTTTAAGACTAACCACTTACCCCAGATCACTTCTCGTTGTAACATGGTGATTCCTTTTGCAGATTACGTTTCTTGGAATTTCAGGGGACTGGGGAAGTATTCAGGTAACTTATTCTTTATACTTTATTTCTAAGTTTGCTATAACGCAATCTAAGTGACCATTATTACACACAACTTTATAAGTTATGTTTTAGATTCTACTAAGCCAAATATTTGTTTTTGGCATGAACCCTGGCTACGGTTCAGTTGATTGCTCTCTTTGCTGCTATTGAATTTACTTTCTGTTAAAGTGGACCAATCACCCCAGATCCCGGCCTTGGAGCCTGAAAGATTCCAGGACCGGTCAAACAGGTGCCCACTGTATGAACACCCCCCAGATCGCCTGCAAGAGCCTTACCTTTCTCTGGGTGATTACCACCACCGCATGCCTGATATGGTTGCAGCTGAGCATGCAATCCACAGGGGATCCCTATGCCGAAATGCCATTCAAAACCGCGGCTTTATGCCATGCATTAGTATGCATGGCATGAAGCGGTGATTGGACCAGCGCTAGTGCATGCGCAGCGTGGGTTGGCGGAAAGGTGAGTACAGCGGGCGATCGGGGGGTTCACACAATGGGATGTCACAATTTGGGATGCCCCTGGGAAAGAACCACTCCCCAGGATAGTCACCTTCCAGGTCATTGGTCCACTATAAACTGGAGCAACACCCGTTTTTTCTTTAACGGGTGTTGGTCCCACAGACTGTGAATATGAACAAGCTCAGGGGGGCATCCAGAATGCTAGAGCCCCCCCCGCCCCAAACATAACCCCCCAGAACACCTGATTTCTTTAGCTTCACCTAGAGTCAGAGTCTGGAAAGGAGTCCCGCGATTGGCCGCTGGGCAGTCACGTCGGCCATGGTTGCGTCCTTGGCGTGCTGGCAGCCAATCCCAGTTGGAGGTAAGGAGATTGTGCGTTATGTTTGTTCTTATTCGCTGTCTGCAGGACCAACACCCGTTAAAGAAAAAACGGTTGTTGGTGCACTTTGAGGAGGAAAAAACGGGGAGGCAGGCCAAGAAAATGAACTAATATTGTATAACGGAGTTCCTGTCACTCTGTCACTTATTGCCTCCATGATGATCAACATACTCTTATGGTTCTGAATTAATGGTGTGTTTAGAGTATTTAGGATTCTTTTGTTTGATTGTCTGGTAGTTATTCTTTCTGTAAATACTAAACTTGGTCAATTCTTATATCAATCTGCTAAAATTTTATTATGAATTTTTTTTATACTTGTTATAGGGTGTGGCTGATTTTTACATGGATGTTCCTGAACTGACACAATCTCTTCTGTGTAACTTACATGAGAATGAGGTCATTTTGATGAAAGACGGAAAAGAGGCTACAAAAAGTAGCTCAACACAGGTACGTTTACTATAGAGTCTGGGGCTCCATTTACATCATAATGCATGTATTTGGTCCACTTATAACTTTAAAAAAATCCTAAATGGAAGACAAATGGCCGCAACAGACCACATGTGAAATAGCATCACTGTACCTCCATTTGGTTTTGCATGAAATGCATGGAACGTGAACATGGAGAACTGTCTACAGACCGAAGCAGACCTGCACCCACATGTTACAATGAAGTCTGGCTCTGGGGCACATGCTTACTCTTCAGCAGCTGAAACTCCCTTCCTGCACCTGCTCCTTGCTGGCTTACCACTGCTGAAAGCTTTGCCTCTTCCTCACAAGGCCACTAGATGTGGGAGTGCTTTTTTTGGCTGCAGCATCAATATCCTTCCACAACAGCAATGGCCAGTGAATTGGATAAAATGGACCCCAACCCCTGGGTTTTGACTATCTTGGGTTTTAGATTGGAGATGCCCCACTGTGTGAAACCCCCCTGATCGCCCAATCTAACTCACCTTTTGACATGCTCGGATCCATTCCTACGCCTTCTTCTAAGGAATCGTCTAAGTGAGCTGCCGCTTCCTTGCTACCCTCTACCAGGGAGTGTAACCACATCGTATGTTTACATACGGCGCAGGTGCAGATGTGCCCCCTGCTAAAGCAATAGCGGAGAGAGGCGGCTGCTTGCGCATGCACTGTTGGAGGTGGTGAGTTTACTGGGTAACCTGGGAATTTCACACAGTGAGGCATCCCGAATCCAGATGCCCCCGAGGGGGGGGGGATTTTATAGATTCCAGGAGTGTCCGGCCGTGGGTTTTGGTCCACTTTAAAGTTAAAACTTGGTGCTGAGGGGGTGGGAGGCGTGGAGCAGGGGGCATTTTTTTAGGCGCAGGCCCATCACTTTAATTCGATCCCTAAACACCAATGTTGTACGAACATGGTCAAAGTAGCTTGGCCTTACAGTAACTAAGTTGTTCATAATGTGCGTGACCAGAAGTTTCTCTCACCCCTTGTTACAATAATTATATTTATATATATTTGTGAAAATTCTCATTCATCTACGTAATGCCATATATCTAGTAATTATTCAGAGTAACTGGACTTGCTGTATTTATTTCAGCTAAGAAAGTCCAGTTGTCTTGATTTTTTTTCTTTTAACTATGGAATCACCATGAATACAAATATCAGCATTTATTTAGTTAGTTTTTTGTCATTGAACTCTAAGTAAGGCTGATTTCATACCTTGGCGTTTGCGGAGCGCTCATGTTTTTGGGCGAGCACCACGCAGTAGCTGGTGTCAGTGTGTAGAGGGCATTCATTGCTAGTGCTTTCTACTCACATGAAGGGATATTGCTAGTGTTGCGCCCTCAGGACACTGCTAGCAGGGCTTTTGCGGTGTGCTCAGAACTCTGCAAACATTCCCATTTCACATGTAGAAAGAGCCCATAGATTACTATCATTTGCCCGACTGCTCCACAGACGGGCTGGTGTTAAACCAGCCTAAAAGTTGAAAAAAAATTATCTTGGTAGTAAAACAAGCCTGAGAATTTCAATGTTGCTGATTCCCCAGCAGACAATGAAATTCAATGGTACTTTTTTCTCCTAATAAAGTAGTGTCCTTTTTTATACTGCAGTAAAAAGTGCTATTCCTTTTCATTGTCTGTCATTCAGTCTTTTTTTCACCTAAACTGAATATTTTAACACTAAGAGATTTTTCAGCTCTTACTGAATCAAGCCTAAAGTTGCTAAACCCGACATACATTTGTTTCTCAACTCGACATACAGTTATTTCTGATTGAATGTCCGAAGGTTCAAGCTTCAAACAAGGCATTTCTCCAAACTGAGAAACACATTTGTGTTTAAGACATTACAGAGATTAATGCAAATGTGTTCATGTACTTTATCAGGTGTTGCGTGTCAGCACTATATAAATACACAAATTGATGAATGTACAGTGTGACTTGTATTTCATTATTTCTTCCTGTTTTTTTTGTTTTGTTCTACAGAATGTTGTTTCTGGAACAGTGTGTATGATGAAGTCTACGCCATTTCTTCTATTTAAAAGTGACTCTCTCTTTATTCTGCTGAGCAAATATTCATCTGGTGTAAAGTATGCAATAGATCAGGATTGTAATGCAAGAAGTAAGAAGAACGACAATGAGGAGGATGACACAAACCAGTCAGTTTCTTCAATTGAGGATGACTTTGTAACTGCATTTGAACATCTGGATGAAGAGGAGTCTGTAAATACAGACCGGAAGCAAGGTGCGCAGTTGTGTCTTGGAAAAATTGTTTGATCTTATTTAATTGCAATTTTCCGTACTCTCAGGCTATGCTCACACCTATCCATTGCTCTTGCGCTGTCCTAAACACGGGGCGTTTTGTGGTGGATTTTGGCTATGCTAGAAAGGCACTATATCAAAATATGTGCTATGCTTTTAATATGTCTGCAGCATTTTTGAAAAAAAAAAAACTTGTGTCCGTCCCTTTCCTCAGGATTACCAACCCCATGCGGCAGGCATAAGGGCTTATAACCCAGGGCTTGAAGGTTGAGTGTTGGGCCAGCAGCCCTGCCTAGTTATCAGCCCCTTTGCACTCCTAGAAGAACATACAGTGTGTGTCGATGGGCATCTGGATCCTCTGCAATTCCCTGGTCGGTGGGATAGCGGGTAATCGGGTGGTGGTTGGCAGCAAGTCGACATGTTGGGCCAGGTGGCTTGCTCCCCCCCCCCTCCAGTAGTTGAAGAAATAAACCAAGGAACATTTTAATGAGTTACATTTAACAGTATTCACCTGTCAGCGTCTTCCTCCTCCTTCCCCACGCCAGGTGTGGCATCCTCTCTGCGGGTCCCTGAGTCGGACGGTCTTTTTATGCCGGTGGCGGCTGCTGGTGCTCAGGGGGACACAGATCCTCTTCCCTCTACCTTGGCGCCCTACTAATTGTAATGGCAGGCCACCCGGTGGGGAGGGGGGCGTTTGACACTACCCAAGGCCGAGACTATCTGTAATCCCCCCCTCCATGTAACTAATTACATCACTGGAAGGGAGGGGTATAGAGTGAATTCCATGGGGTATCCTGCAACAGTGATGCTATAAGATCAGTGTGTCAATATTCTTATATTCTATACAGTACGTCCTGCTCCAGATAGAATACTTACAATCGGGTAATACTCCGCCAGATGGCGCTGGACTGCAGAGACATCGAAAATAGGCTCCTCCCAGCCCCTCAAATACCCAGGGACCTCCCACAATCCCCTAGATTTTCTCTGCAGTCTGGACTGCGAAGGACAAGAAATGGCTCTCTCTACTCGCAGGTGAGCGGGGCTATTAGCCTGCGGCCCTATAGGACTATTCCCACCCGTTCCATTAGTAATATGCCTCCCAGCCTTGGCTGCGCTGGTCGGGTGAGGGTAGGCAGCACCACTGTCAGGTGCTTAGGAGCGCTGCTCCACCGCAATCCCCCACCAAAGGGTAGGCGGTTCGGGGGGCGGGGCCTGTCTTTGGCGCGTTCCGCGTCATTGCTTGTGCGGGCCTGCCCCTCGAGGTATACCAACGCCATTTTGTCTGCTTGGTCGGCTCCTCCGTGACAGGCTTCTACCTGCCGCGGTCCGTAAGTGCCCTCGCGGGCGGCTTTATTACCACTTTTTAATTATTGTCTGCTTACTGCTCATTTGATTGTGTCTTTCAGACGAGCGAACCCATTGGCTTCTCCCAGCCCTCTATTAGTTTAGTTAACTTGGGAGGCCTAGTGTAATTACTCCCACTTCACTAGCGGGTTATTGGGGCATCCTGGATTGCTGTATAGCGTTAATCCCTATCGGCCTATAGTGCCGCTATAATCACCATATGGAGGCATCTCAGGATAATGTGACCGGGGTTCCTTCGGGACAAGCCCGGCTGTGTGTAGCTTGTGGGGTGTCCCCTATTAGCGCTGACAATGCGCGGTTCTGTGTACCTTGTGCCGAGCAGGTGCTTGCGCTGCAATCTGGCCTTCCAGTGGCTGGGCCTGCACCTCGTTTCACTTCACCTACCCCCCCAAGCTTAAATCTCACTCCTACTGAGTTACATACAAGTGGGGATTCTCAGCCTGATGTGTCTTCCAGACTGGCTAGTGTTGGTAAGTTAATTGCTAATACCTTGGCGCGTAAGGCCCCTGCTAAAAAGCGGCACTTAACGCCTGATGTCACTCTTTTCCCTATGGAAACTGATGAGTTTTGGCATCTATGTGGCTATACCCCTTCGGAGGAAGGGGAGCTATTCTCTGACTCAGGGTCATCTGATGAGAGGCCCAGGGGTCATGACCATTCTGGCTCTGACCCCTGGGCCCCAGATGATACTGATAGATTGCTGGCCCAGATTTTTGAGGTTTTGTCCATTTCTCCCCCTGTTGCGGCTCCCAGGCAAAGGGGGGAACTTTTTCATACTGCTTAGTCATGCTTGGAATTTCCTAAGCAAGCACATTTCAGTAACCTTGTGCTCAAGGAATGGGAATGTCCAAGTAGACCTACCGGTGTACCCAATTGTTGGTCATCCCCTCCCGAAGTGGATGCCCCGGTCCTAGGGTTATCGAACACCTCTGTCATGCACTCCCCTGACTCTACTACCCTACGGGATGCTGAGGACCGGCGCATTGACCAGCTGGCGTCCCATGCCTTTGCATGTGTGGGGACGGTGCTGCGCCCGGTCTGTGCCTTGGCCATTACGGCCGTGGCCATTAGGACCCTGCTCAGAAGTATACTTGATAGTGCCCCTGATGATTTGCCTTGTGAGGTGTTTAATGCACTCTCTAGTTGTGATGTTTTTGTTAATTTTGTCCTCTCTGCCTTGGATGACATCATTAGAATGTGTGCCAGAACATCTGCCCTTGTGGTGGCTATACGCTGCTCGGTTTGGCTACGCCAGTGGGCTGCTGACAACGCTGCCAAGAAGCCCTCACTGGTTTTCCCTTCAAAGGACTACGCCTGTTTGGGGACCGCCTGGACCTTTTTGCTAAGGGAGGCAGGTTACCCCAGCGCAGGTTACCCTACCGTGGTGCTAGACAAGGGAGGGGGGTTTCCTTTACTGGGGCCCGGGGAGACTTCTGGGGTAGGGGCAGAGGACGTGGACGTCCTGGCTCCTCCTGGGGCCCCAAGCTTAAGTCCTCTCCCAAGCCCCCTCAGGCATGATGGGGCGCCCTCACCCATCCGGGTGGGGGGACGGCACTTTGCTCACGTCTGGAGGCTGCATGTCTCAGACCGGTGGATTCAGGAGGTAGTATCCTTTGCTGCCTGGCCGCCTCCAAAATTCATCAGATCCCGGATTCCTCAGGACCCTGTATCAGCTCAGGAGCTAGTGCAGGCAGTGCAAAGCCTCCTGGAGCTGGGGGTCATCTGCAAGGTCCCTTTAAGAGAAAAAGGCAAGGGCTTCTATTCCAACCTATTCACACTGCCCAAAAAAGATGGGTCACTCAGGCCCATCCTGGACTTGAAGATTCTCAACAAATTTTTCAGGAGCAGGCGTTTTCGCATGGAAACTCTGCGCTCCGCCATCAGTTCCCTGCGCTCAGGGGATTTCATGACCTCAGTGGACATCAAAGATGCTTATCTTCATGTTCCTATATTTCCAGGTCATCAAAGGTTCCTCAGGTTCGCTCTGGAGGACCAACACTACCAGTTTATGGCATTGCCCTTTGGTCTCACTTCAGCTCCCAGGGTGTTCACCAAGGTGCTGGCTGGCGTGATGTCTCTGCTCAGGTTTCAGGGCATCCGCGTGCTTCCTTATCTGGACGACATTCTCATCACCTCCCAGTCCCTACATCAGGCAGAGTTGGATACTCAACTGGTGGTGTCCACCCTGGAGTCATTTGGCTGGGTGATCAACCACCCCAAGTCCTCTCTGTCCCCCTTCTTGGTGACTCCATTCTTAGGAATGAATCTGGATACAGTTCAGGCAAGGATTTTTCTTCCCCAACAGAAGGTCGACAGTCTGATTGCGCAGGTCCAGTTCCTGCTATCTTGTCATCATCACTCCATCAGGCAGGGAATGCAGGTGGTGGGCCTGATGGTGGCGTGCTTCGAGGCGGTCCCTTATGCTCAGTTCCACTTCAGGCCTCTGCAACTCGACCTCTTGTCAGTGTGGGACAAGGGACAAGCGTCCCTGGACCGGGTCTGTGTGCTCTCCCCCCTGGTCAGGCGGTCCCTCTCGTGGTGGATGGGCTCCAGGAACCTGTTGGGGGGCAGATCCTTTCTTGCCCCTTCCTGGGAGACGGTCACCACGGATGCCAGTCTGACTGGTTGGGGGGGGTTTCTAGAAGTCCCTGCGGTTCCAGGGGAGGTTTGGCCCTCAGGAGGCCCACACACCTATCAACGTCTTGGAGCTGCGGGCAATCAGGTTAGTCCTGGCTCAGTTGACTACTCCCCTTCGAGACCTGCCTGTTCAGGTGCACTCGGACAACCAGACGGCGGTTGCCTACATCAATCATCAGGGAGGGACCCGGAGCAAGAGGCCCTTCAGGAAGTGTCTCGGATCCTGACCTGGGCGGAGACCAATGTTCCCTGCATATCAGCTGTGTACATCCCCGGGGGTGGGAAATCTCCTGGCAGACTCTCTGAGCAGGGGGACCTCTCGCCAGGGAGAATGGGCCCTATGCAACAAGGTGTTCCAATCTCTGTGTCACCGTTGGGGCCAACCAGATGTGGATCTTTTTGCGTCCCGTCACAATCACATGCCCCCGGCCTTTGTCTCTCTGTCCCAGGATCCTCTGGCCTTGACCACGGATGCTCTAGCAATGTCATGGCAGGACTTTCAGTTTCTGTATGTCTTCCCTCCATTCCCCCTGCTGGGCAGGGTTCTGCACAAGATTGCTCTGGAAGGGGTGCCAGCAATTCTGGTGGCCCCCAGGTGGCCAAGAAGAGTGGGGTTCGCAGACGTGGTGCAGCTGGCAGTAGATCATTGCGTTCTACCCATGGTGCCAGATCTGCTCACTCAGGGCTCCCTACGCCATCCCAATTTGCAAACTCTGGCTTTGACGGCCTGGCTGCTGAAACCTCCATCTTGATGGAGAAGGGGCTGTCTACCTCGGTGGTTGATACCATGATTTATTACAGGGTTTGGCGTGCCTACATTGACTGGTGTGAGTCTAAGTCTCTTCCCTGTCGTGTATTCTCTATTCCCAGGATTCTGGAGTTCCTGCAGCATGGGTTGGAGATGGGGCTCCAACTTAGTACTCTGAAAGGTCAGGTTTCTGCCCTGGCTGTTTTCTTCCAGAAGTCTTTTGCTCAGCATTCTCTGATCAGGACTTTTTTCCAGGGGGTGACTCATGTGCGTCCTCCACGTAAGCCTATGGTGCCTGTTTGGGAATTGAACTTGGTTTTGTCAGCCTTGCAGGGTGCTCCCTTTGAACCTGTGCAGGATGCTGCCCTGACCACTCTTACTCTCAAAGTTGTCTTTCTGGTAGCTATCACTTCTGTTAGGCGTGTGTCTGAGTTGGCGGCGCTTTCCATTCAGCGCCCCTACTTTGAGAGACACCAGGACAAGGTGGTGTTCCGCTTTAAGCCAGATTGTCTGCCTTTCATTTGAATAAGGACATTGTTCTTCCTTCTTTGTGCCCTAATCCTAGCACTGCTAAGGAGAGGGTTTTGCATTCTTTGGATGTGGTTAGGTGTCTGAAGTACTGTCTGGTGGCTACTGCACCTTTCAGAAAAACTGATGCTCTTTTTGTGGTCCCTTCTGGTCCTAGGAAGGGTTTGGCTCCTGCCAAGTCTACTATCAGTAAATGGATACGTCAGGCTGTGATTCAGGCCTACTCTGCTAAGGGGAAGAATCCTCCCTTCCGCCTTACTGCTCATTCTACGCGTGCTATTGGTGCCTCTTGGGCTTTTCAGCACCAGGCTTCTGTTGAACAAGTTTGCAAGGCCGCTACTTGGTCTTCTGTTCATACCTTTTCTAAGTTTTACAAGGTTGATGTTAGGGCCTCAGCTGATGCTGTTTTTGGCCGCAAGGTTTTGCAGGCGGCAGTGGTTTAAACTGTCTGCTGTTACCTTTTGGGGATCCCACCCTACTTTATGGACACTGCTACTGGATGTCCCGATTGTAAGTATTCTATCTGGAGCAGGACGTACTGTATACTAAGAATAATACAATTCTGTGAATACTCACCTGTAGAATTGGTATTATGAGTATACAGTACGTCCTGCTCCACCCCACCCTTGGTTTTTGCATTATCTTGGATCCCCAGTATGGTGATTGTTATCATTGTTATAGTTACTAGTTGGGTTGTGTTATTTCTCCCGGCTTCTCGTTAACTGATTTTCAATTCTGGGGATTGTGGGAGGTCCCTGGGTATTTGAGGGTATGTCTCTGCAGTCCAGCACCATCTGGCGGAGTATTACCCGATTGTAAGTATTCTATCTGGAGCAGGACGTACTGTATACTCATAATACCAATTCTACAGGTGCGTATTCACAGAATTGTATTTTTACTTACATATTAGGCGTTATAGACGATGTGGATATTTTTATCCACTGTACTCCACCATAGAACTAAAAGTAAAAAGAAAAAAAAACCTGCAAAGGAAATAATGTCTATGCTTCCCACACTGCTCCTTTTGTCCTTTGGTGGCTAAGTGCGGAGTATGGTTGTGGCTCTCTTGCTATATTTCTTGCTGAAACTTTCCAAGCATCCTGCAGTATGTAAATGGATCTGAATAATAAAAGCCGCTCCCTCCTCGCCTGTTATGTTTCCTGTGCTGTCTTTCACACAGTATACATGCAGAACCTCAGTTGTCCTCTAATGGATTGATCATCCAATGCTGAAGAGTTGTTACATAAGTAACTTTCAGTCAGTAGAACGATGGAACTAGAGAGTTGAGGGAAAGGGTTCTCTTCTCTAAATTATGTCACTAATATAATCTAGAAAAAGTGAAGCCAGCCAGCGTTTGTTTTTAAAATCCTTCAGGCATTTTTATTGTCTTCTTTTAAAAGGTAATAATCCAACAGGTCAAAGCATCCATCAAAGTATACATGAAAGGCCCCAACGCGTTTCGGACAGCTAGTCCTTAATCATGACATCCAGTGGAAAGGATAGAATAAATCTTAAATACCTCACAGTGGGGCTTGATTCGTTTTGCGCTCAGCAACTAGCCTGTTGTCCATTAGGGTAATTTATGACTCACTACACGTCATTCTATCCGAGTCAGTATGTTAACCCTAAAGAGTCAGGAATCTCAGTTGTTATCTGGAAGGTGTGTGATAATAAGATCACATAATACCTTTCCAGGGTGCAAAGAGAATGAAAGTATATTCAATTTGTGAGTCCCACTTATGAAGTATCATAATACATCAAAAATATGGCACAACTATTGGATATATAAAGATATGTTTTAAAAAAGATCAGACGGTTACAGAATATATCATAGCTGATAGCTCATAAATAGATAAATAGCTAAAGCTCACATAACAATTTTATATATTACAGTAACATAGAAACAGCAAAGAGCAAGAGGCCACATGAGTATTCCTTGATACATTGTTGCCCACCCTCTCATAGCAGACTCTGAACCAGCTGTTCCCTCATTCAATGCACTTAGCTTATTTTAAAAGAGTGATACATTCCTTAATTTAGAGAAGAGTATTCTTTCAATTGTCAGTCACACATCTAAATCTAACTTATTCTGACATAGATACCACATTAGCACCCTAATAGGGTAGTACAGTTGCATCCCCTCTAATTCAGCCTTCAAATATGCTTGTTTTAGCTCTCCCTTAATATGTTTCTCCATACAATTTAAAACAATTTAGAACAAGACTCCATCTCGTTCGAAGGAAAAGAAATCCATTTTAGCAGGTCAGATGCCATCAGCTGAGCATTAGAGAGAATTGTATGTGTATGAGATATTATCCATATTATTAATATAGATGTATATTTTCATTTTGCTACAGTTGTAAGAGGAAAGAGCAAAAGGCAAAATAAACGAGGAAAGGAGGGAAAACTAATATAATCTACTTTATTTAAGATGGACAAAAAATGCTAATATTATTTATCTGGGGTTTTGGTCGTTGCCCCCTGTGTACCCCCCCCCCCCCCCCCCCCATCGGCCCAAAAACTCACCTTTACTTCCCACAATGCATGTGCGAGCTCCCGTCCAATCAAGTGCTTCATGGCATGCATACTAATGCACAGCATAAAGCACTGTTTAGACAAAAGGAAGTAAGAGAATCTATCCCCGGTTCCCCTGAGGTGTGTTTGCTCTCCTGTCCCCATCTGGATGCTAAATACATGGGTGCCAGGGATGAAGGCGGTGATTGGGGAGCCGGGAAATGGTGAGTTAATGCGGGGCAATCTGGGGGGGCTCACTTATTGGGGCATTCTGAATTGGGATGCTCAAGGTTGCTTTTAGACCCAAGGCCCGCCAAGCAGTTGGTTGGTCCATTTTAAATGGCAATACATGCCTTATCCATCAAAGAAAATGTGAAAATCTGATATATAATTAATTTATATCTTTCAGGTTTTAGTTGGGGATCCTCAACATCACAACGTGATGCTGCATCTCAGACACAACCTGTACATTGCTTAGATATTGAAGCTTCAAAAATCATTTTCGGCTCTGTGCGCCGTAGGTCATCAATTAAGTCTACAGTTCTAATGGGTTTTATGGGCCTTCCAGACATTTCATCTTCTAAAAATACTGTCACCACTTTTTCTTCTGACACTTGGCAAAGAAGTATCTCTGGCCGAGACAAAAGCAAGGTTTCTCCATCACCCGCCGAAACCTCTGAGTCTGAATGCTCAAGTCCAAGCCCTATTATTTTCTTAGATGAAGAGGGGTATCAGAAAAGCCTTAGAGCAAAACTAAGCCTTCCAACGATTCCTGTTGGAAAGGATGATGTAGAGGACTCTGATTCAGAATTAAGTGAGTTTTTTGATAGCTTTGATCGTTTTGATGAACTCGATCCATCTTTGGAGGACAACTTTCAGGCTAGCAACAAACCTGTTCTAGCCACCCCCCCAAAAAAACGGAAAAATGCCAATGTCAGTGTGAGCACGGTTTGCATGAATCCGCAGAAGTTTAAGTTTGATCGCCCTACATTATCAGCCAGTATAAAAAAGCCAACACCTCGTAAACTGGAATCTCCATTTAGTAGTAAAGCTGATGCACCTGAAACTCCGTGGCCAGCCAAGAAATGTCCTGAGGACAGTGGATCCTTATTCAGTCCAATCAGGTCATCTGCTTTCAGTCCTCCTGGAATTAGCACAGTCACAGAATGCTATTTACAAACAGGCAGTCCAAATAATGATGCTTTTAGTAATTATGCAAACCGTTTATGTGCTGACATGTTTGGCTCTGTCTTAAACCCCATGCAACCCCCTGACCTCACAGAAATAGAGCAGGAAAAACGTTTAAAGCTGAAACGCAAATCGCATAATAAAGATTCAGAACGGAAACTTAAGACAAAGAATAAGTCAGTTAAAGGAGGTATTCAGAAATTTGCTTCAGATCTTGTCGAAAAAAGTTTTGGAAGTGCATTTAAAGACCTTCAGAGGGGAGTTTCGACGTGCACTAGTGCACTGTGCCATCTAGCCACAAGACTAACATCATATGTGTTTCAAATGGCTTTCTATGAAATTGGAAGAAGACAGGCATTTTCTATTAAGAAACGTGCTATTAATGGCTTAGCAAATCTTATGGTGAGTGAAGTAATCACAAGTGCGCTGCAAGAACTCCGTTATATAAAGAAACAGATTATTACCAATGCAGTTACGCGATTTGCGTCAGACCTTGCTGAAGAACTTGTTTTTGAAGGCATTATGGAAGTTTGTCAGTTCTCTCACCCACCTACTCCAACTGCAACTTCTGCTTGCCGGTCATTTGACTACGAAGATGCTGTAGTAAGTTCCTATGCTAAGGATTTATCAGAATCTGTTATACAGGAGGCCTTTATTGAATTATCTCAAGTGAATGTGACGTTCACCACGGAAGCTGCTATAAGTGTTTCTATGGACAACCTGAAATATGTAGAGTCTGAAAGTATGAACAGATTAACTCAATCATCTCATAATTCTTCTGAAAATCATTTTGCATCAGCTGCACCACTTGAGTCTAAGAAAGATTTCACGGTTAAATATGCTTTGTTCTTCACATCTGGTCTTGTCAGTTCTGTTCCTGTACCTGTCGCTGCTAAGGTCCTAAATCCCAGTTTAGTATCAATTGATCATGACCAAACAGACATGTCAGCTAGAGCTAAATACTTCAATATTACAGAAAATTGTAATTTGTCAAGAAAGGGCATTGAGTTATTACCAGAGAAAGCAATTGTTTCTTCCTCTAACAATGGTGTTAGTAGTAGCCTTCAAGAGCAGAGATATCTAGATTTTTTAAAGGAAGACGATAGTGGAGTCAAAACCTTCTCAGGCTCTATGGTTGATATGATTGTAAGTGAAGCGTATGATGTTATCAGATCATCCAGAACTGTGGAAGATTATGCTGAAATTATGGTAAAAAGAATGATTGAAACCCCTGTTCAGGTTTCATTAGAATTTGGCTCCTCACAACAGTATTTGAGCTCCATTAAACAACAAAGTGGAAAGTTTGCCCAGTCAAGTAGATGCTGCATAGGTAAATCCAATCTTGATATTTCAGCAAATGTACCTTGTCAAAACACCAGTAGATGTTCTCAACTAGAACATAGCTTTTTTACTCCATGTTTTATTTCAGACCAGTCTGCAGGAGTTACTGGTGAAGGCTGGACTACATCTCATATAAATAGCTTCTCCCCAGCAATGTGCAGTTGTGACAGTTTATTCACAGATAGGCATTTCCAGAAAGATTCCTGTCTGACTTTACTTCCTGGTACTCCACCTCCCACCCCCCTGGCTTCATTTGATTTAAGTCCTGAGCGAAGTATGAAAAAACTTGGCAAAAAACTAAAGGGGCAACTAGCAAAAGAGTTTTCTCCAGCCACCCCACCATCTACTCCACATCTCTCCATTTGTGAACATGACCATACCAAAAAAGAGGACTTTATGCTTAAGCTCATGAGATCTCTGTCTGAGGAAGTTGAAAGTTCCAGCAGCGATGATGGCTCTGAAGAATTTGAGCTCTCCGAAGAAACTGCTAAATATGCAGAATATTTGTCAAGTAACATTATATCTGTTGCCACTGACATGGCTGCTTTTTCCTTAGCTGATGATCCTGCCCAGCAACCAACCGTCAAACACCGGTCACAATTAAGTGTATTAAGTGATAAATGGGGATACCCAGCCTACATGATAAACATAACAGAGGATGTCTTAGAAACTTTGTGTGCATATGCAAATTGTGTTGCTGGTGAAGTTATCAGTGATGCCAAGGTGGTCCTAGGCAGCAGGAAAAACTCAGCCTGCGACCTGGATAATGGCAACTTTCAGATATCCAGTTGTAGAGTTAAGGAAAGGGATTATAAGAACTTTAAGTGTTTAGACTCAACACTTCTATTGCCTTGTCATAAAGAAGGATCAGGTCTAACCTCCAAATATCCAAGCTGTGAAAGTGTGACGGAAGAATATGCTGACCACCTCATTAGAGTTTTAAGAATGGAAGGCGGAAGCAGTGAGTTAATTCTTGATCAATATGCAAGTAGGTTAGCTTATAGAGCAATAAAGTCTGGCTTACAGGAGGCCTCTAAAACGGTTAAACTTAAAAGCAAGAAAATTGTACCTCGAGTAAAACCCAATGCAACTAGTAGCAAGGATATACTCCGATTGTTGGGTAGGAGCCATCATGCTAGCAGAGAAAGTCGCAGACAAAGCAGCATCATATTTCCTTCCTTCCGTGAAGATTTTACACAGAAAACAGAGTTTACTGGACTGCTCCGTTTTGCAGAATCTCTTGCTAATTCTATAACATGTGATGTAAGACAAAGGTTAAAAATGTCTACTGCTACCCTTCCTAAATCATTAACAGATTCTTGTCTCTATACAAAATCCAGAAATGATTTTATTACTGGAGAGATTGTCAAGACTTCATTTCCCAAGACAACTAAACTCTTCCCTCATAAACAGAAGCTGTATCACAGCACAGGTAGTTTGAACAGTAATGGCTTAAGTGAGAGTATTATCCAAGCTATTGAACACTATGCCTGCAAGGTTGTAGATAGCACTTTGGAGCTTAGCTTGGAAAGAGCCAGGTTACAGGCTTTGGAGAACAGAAGGAAAGCAGACAAAGCCTTAAATGCTGGAAAACGTGTCCATTCATATGGGGCCACTTGCAAACTATGTAGTGCAAAAGAGCAGCATGTAGGCCCTTTATTACCCTGTCAGTACTTGCCAGGGTCTGATGCATCTAGGAAAAGTAAGCAGTGTTCTAAGTCTAGACAAGCTGCTGGTCACAAATCAAAGCTATTTCATCTAAACATCCCCAAAATTCAAATTGACCTGGATAAACGAGCATTGTTTGCTGATAAAATAGTGACTGCTGCTATTGAAAAGGCTGAGCGGGAGCTTAGTACGTCAAGTCTTGCAGGAGACAGCGGCATTGGACATGATGGGATCAGCTTTGCAGAAAGCCTTACCACTGAAATCTTGATGTCTGCTGTAAAGAATATTAGCCAGGCTGTTAATATAAGGTAAGCCATTACTGCAAATGTGTAATTTGAAAACTATCTGATTTGATTTATTTAGTTTTTTAAAGAGCGTAAAACTCTAAAACAATAAAAACAACCATATGAAACAATCCAAAGCGGGACAGATATCTAAAAATGCCATAACAGGTTTGGTAAAATGTATGCCTTTTTAAAGAATATTTTCAGGCTAAAAAACAAAAAAAACAGATCAGTGCACGGACAGGCTGTTCTGCCCCAATTCAAAGTCCAAAATATACAAATTCCAGCAAGATCCACTACAGTGACAGATAAAACTTTTACTAAATTATCATAGTGCTAAAATCATTTTAATAGTGATGTGCTTACGAACAGGCATAGATGCCCTCCCCAATCCCAACAGCGCTTGATAAAGGGGTTTCTTCCCCGAAACGCGTAGCGCTGTTGGGATTGGGGAGGGCATCCATACCTGTAAGCACACCACTTTTGAATGATTTTAGCACTATGATAATTTAGTAAAAGTTAAGTTTTATCTGTCATTGGAGTGGATCCTGCTGGAATTTGTATATATATATAACAGCCTGTCCGTGCACTGATCTGTCTCCTTTTGCTATTGCTGGTGGAGCTGCACAAAATCTAATTTCTTTGGATTTTCCAGTGCTCGAGATCTTGCCTAATAGCTGGATCCATGCTCCTCACTGCCAGCCCGATTGTGCTTTTCCGTCTTCTTTGACGTGGAGATGCCCCTCGGCATCAGTCACAGTGAGCTGGCATGCCCCCCTCTATTCACTGCAATGGAAAGGGACGTGTTAGGTCTTCACACACCCCTTTCCATTGCAGGCAATGGAGGGGACCTGCCAGCTCACTGTGACTGAGGCTGGCAGTACAGGACGTGGATCCAGCTATCCGGTAAGAACTCTAGCGTCAGACTATCAGTGACAGCCTGCGTAGGACACATGGTGAGTATTGAGTTTTTTTTTTGTTTTCAGCCTGAAAGTATCTTATTAGAGATAATAGGCTGACCTCCTTCTTATTCCACAACTATACTATTCCAGGACTATGTATGGTTCAAATGCTCCTTGAAATGTGTAGGAATATGACTATAATTCACAATTGCCTTTGAATTTGACCCTTTAAGATATATATTTGTCTTTAACATTATTTGAATAGATAATATAGTTCCAGTGGGGAGATCTCCCACAATGTTTTTGCTTTTGTTACATTAATAGTTCTGCAGTATTTTAAAGGACTACTTACAAGAACTATGAGTAATTATAGTAAATGTACAGTTATAGGGCAAGAGTTAGGGAGGAATCCCCCTCATGGATTTTGCAGTATGAGCAGCCATGGACGGTCGGTTGTTAAAGTATTGGTATCCGAACTTCTCCCGCTGACAACCGCTGATGCAGTTGGGAAGACGAGGCACATGACGCACTCTAGACCAACTGCTTCATCTGCATCAGATATTTCACAGTGCACATTCCACTACCACCAGGGATGCTGGCATCCCAAAATGCTTTAACCTGGTGCTTCTCCAATAGTATGTAGTAGGTGGGTTAGTTCTTGGGGTGCCAGTATGCAGCATCTTGGGGTGCCAGCATTGCTGGCAGAACAGCTATTACTGTTTGAGCAGGTGAAGCACATTAATTTTATTTCCTCCCAAGCCCTTGCTCTTTGTAGGTCTCTTGGTGGTATTCTAAAACAAATGGGACCTAGTACTTAGTGAATTTAGTACCATTGTATGAATGACAAATTTATATAGTATTTTAATCACGTAGAATTTTAATCTTAATTGCACTTGTGATGTTTAGTTCTTTTGGAAAAGATGGGTTTCAGTCAGTGGATTCGATGACCAGTCAACATACCAGTGTTAGTGTGGGCGAAGACAGTACAGGAAGCTGGTCCAACTTAAGTTTTGAGGATGAACACCAGGATGAAAGCAGCAGTTTCCTTCACCTCAGTGACAGGTAAATGTTGTAAATAAAATTTGAGTTGCTCGGTTGTATTATTTAAAATCAAACACTGGCAACTACTAATATCAGCAGTTAGATCGCTATATGTTTTCTTCCTTTTTCTACCTTCACTAGACAATTCTCCAAAACTGCACAAACGTCTTCTTTACTGGGTCTTTAACCAAAACGGTTCATAGAGTCATTTTAAGTATATTTGTCCTGCTCAAATTACTTCATATAATTCCATGGAGCATCTCGCCATGCCATACAATTTGGTATCTGGCATTAAAACACATTTTAATTTTTCCAAGTGTACAGCATGTCCTGTTCCAGTAATTCCTTACGTCTGGGTTATTCCGCCACAAGGTGGCTCTGGACTGCAGAAAGACTTGTGGTCACTCCCGGCCCCATAAATAGCCAAGTACCTTCCACCAATTTCCAGTGTTTCTTTGCAGTCTGGTCTGCGAAGATAGAAGATGGCTCTCTACTGCGCAGGGAGTGGGGCTTTTCAAGCCTAGGGCCCTGCAGGCTTATTTCCACCCGTTCTGGACCCACTGCCTCCCAGCCTCGGCTAACGGTTCGGGTGAAGGTAGGACAGCACTAGGGTCAGGTGCTGAAGGAGCTCGGCTCCGGGCCGCAAGACCCTGTACCAAAGGGTAGCCGGCGATAGGTTTTCTATGGTGAGCCTCATTGGGATGCCCCAGCCTCAATCCTTGGGTCTTGGTTCCCTTCACCCTTCTTGCCTCCCCTCTAGAAAGTTGGGCGCGACTCTTGTTGTGGCCCACTCGGTGGGCAGGGGGCGCCCGGGGGGCTGTATTTGTGTGCTTTGTGTGCTTTTTGGTTTTGTGCGGACCGTTGTACGGCGGTCCGCGGTGGTTGGCGCTATGTATTTTTTAGGTTACTGTCATGGCGCGGGTGTCTCACGTGATCACAGTTTCACGCTCTTCGGGGGGGGGGGGGAACCTCGGTTTGACGCGTTTTGCGTCATACTCTCGTGGTCTGCACCTCTCGGTACTGCTGCTGGCGCCATTTTGTGGCCTCGTCCTTGCGGTGCTGCGATGCGGTCTGGTCTCTGAACGATCTGTATGATTGGTCCGTGTGTCCCTTACGTGGGTTTTGTTATATTGTTTTACTATGTATACGCTGGGGATGTTTATTGTGTGCTTATTGTGTTTTGCAGGCGGGTCACCTCTGACTGTGGTTCTCCCGGCCCTGCCCCTTACCATTCTCCCACCTTCCCTAGCGGGCTTTGGGGGGCATCCCAAAAAGGGTGGCGATTGCTAGCTGTGTCCCTGTACTGGCCGTTACGCCTGTATATAATCACCATATGGAGGCTTCCGGGGACGATGTGCTTGGGGTTCCTTCGGGACAAGCCCAGCTGTGTGTTGCGTGTATGGGTATCCCCTGTTAGTGGCGGTGTCAGGGTGTGTTTGACCTGTGCCCAACATGTGCTTGCACTGCAGCCTGGGTCCTCTGCTACGGGTCCCAGTGCTGCGCCCCTTTCTGCTTCGCCCCCCCCCCCACGCTTGCATCTGACCCCCAGTGAGGGGGAGTCTCATTATGAATTGGCTTCACGGGTGGCCAGCATTGAAAAGCATATTGCTGGGTCAGCCCCGCGTAAGGCTTCTGTTTTCTGTGGAGGATGAGGGACTTTACTCATTTTCTGTCTTTTACCCCCTCGAGGAGGGGGAATTATTCTCTGATTCAGAATCCTCTGAGGAACAGTCTAAGTTATATGGTGGTACCGGGTCTCCTTTTGGAGAAGACCCATGGTCCTCAGATGACACTGACAGGTTATTGACTCACATTTTTGAAGTGCTTTGTATTTCCCCTCCTGCCGTGGCTCCGCAGCAGCAGGGTGAGCTTTTCCATTCTGTTAAACCACACTTGGGGTTCCCTGAGCAGAATCACTTTAATATTCTGGTGCTCAAGGAGTGGGAACGCCCTAGTAAGCTACCTGGGGTGCCCAAGAGTTGGGACAGGAGGTATCCTTTTCCCGCTGATGTGATTAAGCGTTGGTCCTGTCCGCCCGAGGTGGACGCGGCCGTTCTAGGGTTGTCTAACACATCAGTCATGCATTCACCTGACACTACTACCCCACGGGATGGTGAGGACCGGCGCTTGGACCAGCTGTCCTGTCATGCTTTTGCCTGTGTGGGGACTGCACTGCGCCCAGTTTGTGCCTCTGCCATAACGGCTTTTGCTATTAAAGGGTTGCTTAAGTGTCTCATAGATGGGGCCTCTGATGACGCGGGGGGTGAGGATTATAGATCTCTCCTACTTTGCTATGAATTTGTTGCATATATCCTTTCTGCCATGGATGATGCCATTAGAATGTGTGGTAGGACTTCTGCCCTGTTGGTGGCTATACGACGCTCTGTCTGGCTACGTCAGTGGGTGGATGCTAATGCTGCTAAAAAGGCCCTCACTGGTTTTCCCTTTAAAGGGCTGAGGCTCTTTGGTGAACGTTTGGACCTATTTGCCAGGGGTGGTAGGCTGCCTCAACGTAGGAGGCCGTCTCGGCCCTTTCGGGGGACCGGTGCTTCTCTCCCCTCCTCCCGTGCTTCCAGGGCTGGTCGAGGAGTTTCCTTTGCTGGGGCACGCGGAGGCTATTGGGGCAGGGGTAGAGGACGAGTCCGTCCCTGGCTCTCATGGGGTCCCAAGCCCAAATCCTCCCCCAAGACCCCTCAGGCATGAGGAGGCGCCCTCACCCATCCGGGTGGGGGGGGGCGGCTTCGGCTCTTTGCTCACGTCTGGAGGCTACGTGTAGCAGACAGATGGATTCAGGAGGTGGTGTCCTCTGGATACAAGATAGAGTTTGCAGCCTGGCCACCCCCAAGATTTATCAGATCCCGGATGGCTCAAAACCCCCTGTCAGTTCAGGGCTTGTGGTCCGAAACCTTTTGGAGTTGGGGGTCATCTGCCCTGTGCCTCTCAGGGAAAGGGGCAGAGGCTTCTACTCCAATCTATTCACTGTTCCCAAAAAGGATGGGTCCCTCAGGCCCATCTTGGATTTAAAGCACCTCAACAAGTTTGTCATATTCAAGCATTTTCGCATGGAGACCCTACGCTCAGCAGTCGCTACTCTGCGCCCGGGCGACTTCATGACATCCGTAGACATCAAGGACGCTTACCTTCATGTACCAATCTTCCCAGGTCAGCAGAAATTTCTCAGGTTTGCTCTGGGGGATCAGCACTACCAATTTGTGGCCTTACCTTTCGGTATCACTTCAGCTGCCAGGGTATTCACCAAGGTGCTGGCAGGTGTGATGGCTCTGTTGAGATCTCAGGGCATTTGCATTCTTCCTTATTTGGACAACATTCTGATCTCGTCTCAGTCCTTCCATCAGGCAGATCTGGATACTCAGATGGTGATGTCCACACTAGAGTCCTTCGGCTGGGTGATCAACCATCCCAAGTCTTTCCTGTCCCCGTCACTGGTGAGGTCCTTTCTGGGCATGACTCTGGATACATCTCAGGTCAAGGTTTTTCTCCCTCAACAGAAGGTGGAGAGTCTTCAAGCGCAGGCCCAGTTTCTTCTTTCTTGTCCTCATCCTTCCATCTGGCAGGGGATGCAACTGGTGGGCCTGATGGTGTCTTGCTTCGAGGCAGTACCCTATGCTCAGTTTCACATGAGACCTCTTATCAGTGTGGGATCGGGACCCTGTGTCCCTGGATCAGGTGTTTGCTCTGTCCCCCCTGGCCAGACGGTCCCTCTCGTGGTGGCTGGATTCAAGGAACCTCTTGGTGGGCAGGTCCTTTCTGTCCCCTTGCTGGGAGACCACAGATGCCAGTCTGACAGGTTGGGGGGGCTTCTGGAAGTCCTTGAAATTCCAGGGTCAGTGGGGCCCCCAGGAGGCCCATACTCCTATCAACATTCTGGAACTGAGGGCGGTAAGGTTGGTTCTTGCCCAATTTACCCCACACCTTCGGGGTCGGGCTGTTCAGATCCGCTCGGACAACCAGACGGCGGTTGCATACATCAATCATCAGGGAGGGACTCGGAGCAAGGGAGCCCTCAAGGAAGTGTCCCTGTTACTGGCCTGGGCGGAGGAGAATGTCCCCTGTATATCGGCAGTTTACATCCCGGGGGTGGAAAACCTGGAGGCAGACTTCCTGAGCAGGGGGATGTCTCGGCTGGGGGAGTGGTCCCTCAGCAACAGGGTGTTTTGCTCCCTGCCATCGCTGGGGTCTGCCGGATGTGGATCTGTTTGCCTCCCGTCACAATCACAAGCTTCCATTCTTTGACTCTCTGTCTCAGGACGCCCTGGCCTTCACCATGGATGCGCTAGCAATGCCTTGGAAGGGGTTTCGGCTCCTCTATGTGTTCCCTCCGTTCCCTCTGTTGGGCAGAGTGCTGTGCAAGATAGCCCAGGAGGGGGTGCCAGCCATTCTGGTGGCCCTCTGTTGGCCAAGAAGGGTGTGGTTCGCAGACATCGTGCAATTGGCAATAGATCAGTACTTCCTGCCCAAGGATCCAGACCTGCTCACTCAGGGACAGCTGTGCCATCCCAATTTACAAACGCCGGCTTTGACGGCTTGGCTGTTGAAACTTCTTGAGGGAAAAGGGGTTACCTGCCTCTGTGGTTGATACCATGATTAGGGCTAGGAAGAAGTCCTCGTCCTTTATCTGCTACAGAGTCCAAATCTCTTCCCTGTCAGGTGTTTTCTGTTCCCAGAATTCTGGAATTTTTGCAACATGGTTTGGATTTGGGCCTTCAACTTAGTACCCTCAAAGGTCATGTTTCAGCTTTGGCAATTTTCTTCCAAAAATCTTTTGCCAGTCACTGTTTGGTTAAGACTTTTTTCCAGGGGGTTTCTCATGTGCGTCCGCCACGTAAGCCTATGTTACCAGTTTGGGATTTAAATCTGGTGTTATCTGCTCTGCAGGGTCGTCCTTTTGAGCCTCTCCGTGAGGTTGCTTTGCCCATTTTGACTCTCAAGGTCGCCTTTTTGGTGGCTATTACTTCTGTCAGGTGTGTTTCTGAGTTGGCGGCGCTTTCCATCAAGCCTTCTTATTTTGAGCGTCACCAGGACAAGATGGTGTTTTGTTTTAAACCAGATTTCTTGCCTAAGGTTGTGTATGTTTTTCATCTCAATCAGGACATTGTCTTGGCTTCCTTGTGTCCTAATCCTGCTAATTCCAAGGAGAGGCCTCTGCATTCTTTGGATGTGGTCAGGGTCCTGAAATTTTACTTGGTAGCTACTGAATCTTTCAGGAAGACTGATGCTCTTTTTGTTCTTCCTTCTGGTCCTAGGAAGGGTTTGCCTCCGGCTAAGTCCACTATCAGCAAGTGGATTTGTCAGGCGGTGGTGCAAGCCTATTCTGCTAAGGGGAAGGAACCTCCTTACTGCTCATTTCACTCGTGCTATTGGTGCCTCTTGGGCCTTTCAGCACCAGGCTTCTGTTGAACAAGTTTGTAAGGCCGCAACTTGGTCTTCGGTTCATACTTTTTCCAAGTTTTACAAGGTTGATGTTAGGGCCTCAGCTGATGCTGCTTTTGGACACAAAGTTCTGCAGGCGGCAGTGGTTTAAACTGCACGCTTTTGTTCTTTGGGGATCCCAACCTACCTTACGGACACTGCTTTTGGATGTCCCAGACGTAAGGAATTAGTGGAACAGGACGTGCTGTATACTTGGAAAAGTACAATTCTGTGAGTAATCACCTGTAGAATTGATTTTATAGTATACAGCACGTCCTGTTCCACCCCTCCCTTGTCATCATTTTTCCTGGTTACCTCTGTATGGTGATTGTTCAAGTTTATTTTGGGTTCTTATCCATTTTTTGATTCTCCCGGCTTCTTGTATAACTGCTTGTCAACACTGGAAATTGGTGGGAGGTACTTGGCTATTTATGGGGCCGGGAGTGGCCACAAGTCTTTATGCAGTCCAGCGCCACCTTGTGGCGGAATAACCCAGACGTAAAGAATTACTGGAACAGGACGTGCTGTATACTATAAAATCAATTCTACAGGTGAGTACTCACAGAATTGTATTTTTGTTTTTGAGAGACTTAGTACTTGGACATTAAAACAGCTTAAAGCCGACCAACACCCATATGGGCTCAGGTGTTGGTACCGCCATTATAAGACAGTATGGAGGGAGGGCATCCAGAATGCTGGAGCTCCCCCAGAATGCCCACAAACCTTACCTTTGCCTCGATCCACCAGGAATCCATCGTCGCAATTGGCCTCACATGGAAAGGGGCATCCTCTTGCTATGACTTTAGTATGCAAGAACATGCTATTAACCCTTTTGTTGCCAAGCCCGTAACACCTACGTGCTGGCTTGGCTGGGCCTTAAGTGCCAAGCCCGTAGGTGTTACGTGCTTGACTTTCCTCGCTTCTAGTTTAAAAAATAAAAATAAAAAATACTCACCTGACCCCTTGTTGGATCCGGCCGGGTCTCCTCTTTAATTTAGTGCCATCCGATCCCCCTGCCCTAGCGGGTGACTTGCCATTAACCCCCGCACCCCCATTACCTGCCTCCCCAAAGGCCAGGGGGGGGCAGAAGAGCCCGGGCCCACATAGGCTATGTGGGCTCGTAGGCTGCAGGGTGGGGGGGCCACCAAAGCTGGCCCCCCCACTCTGTGCCTACAAGCCCCCATAGCTGGTCCCGGGCTGGTTACTTTGGGTAAGGGGGACCCCACGTCATTTTTTTTTTTGGATTTTTAAGGGTTTTTAACCCTTAAAAATCCAAAAAAATGGGGTCCCCCTCCCCGGGAAGGGGGACCCTATGTCATTTTTTTTTTTTAATTAACCCTTTGTGTTCTGTCATCCAGCAGCTATAAAAAGCTTCTGGGCAGGAAAGGGTGTCTACCTATACATATGTGGTATCGCTGTAACCGGGAGAAATTGGGGTTTCTCACGCAATAAGATTTTATTGACAAACTTACATTTTTTATTACAAAAAAACTCTACAAATTGTAAAAAAATATTTTTTTTTTATTTTTTTTCACACATTTCACCCAAAAATATTGAGAATACACCTAAAAAATACAAACAAGACATTTCATGTTAAAGCCCAGACTCTGTTGAAAAAAACAATATATAATTTTCCTGGGAAATCCCTGGAAATCCTTTCAAAAATGACAGTTGAACATGTGTAGCGCAAAGTAGTGAAACATCGTCTGGCAACAGGGAGTGGCAAATGCTGCAGGTAGGCTGGCAGCGAAAGGGTTAATGGTAAACCATATCTCAAAACCAAGTATCCATCAATGTTTCTGCTTCACCTGTTGCTCTGGAGAATGATGGTAAATAGCTCTGTGGAGGGACCCCTCTAATGGATTTTGCATATCTTTAATAATGCATGATTCTGTGTTTATCAGGGTGATGCAGTAGAATGCGCACTGTTCCTTTAACAGTTTATGGTCTAGATCAGATTTAGAATAATACAGTATAATGTACTACTCACTAACTTGGTGATACAGTATCACTTTGTTTCATGACCTGTACAGTTGATACATGCTGTGTTCTTCTGGTAGTAATGGTAACAGCAGTAGCTGGAGCAGTCTGGGATTGGAGGGAGACTTGTGTGAAGAGAATTTATCTTTCCCACCATCAGACAGGTTGGTGTAACGTGAGGTATTGCATGACAAATTATTGCATGTGCTAGCAGTCTCTTCCTACTTCTACTTGGAAGATATACCTAAGTAATGTGCATGTTTAGACTGTGTTTTTATTACTGTTTAAATCTTCTGTTGCATGACACACTTTTATGCAATTATGTATTTTGTCACCCTTCAAAAAAATACAAAAAACTAGCTTGTCAATCAAGGTACTCATGATCTGGCACCGTGCTCTGCTGGGAGGGTAAAAGTAGGATTGGCTACATATGTACTAGCAACAGGTGGCTTCCTAATGTATAAATTCTTTGCTTTTTTTCTACTCAGCCAGATTAGGTATAGGTATGGCCAGGTTGAACAGTCTCGCTTCCACTTTTATAATGCATTGCTGTGTTGGGGTCAATTTGAATATTCTGTGTTGCTGGTCCTTTAACTGACATGTCAGATCTGCCATAACAGGAGAAGAATTCAATCCGAAGCATAAAACACAGAAGTGTCTAATAATATACAATAACAAGCCTAGTTAGACATAAAAATCAAGTGGAAACTAGTATATGCACCACAATCCACACTACAGTCCCATTTATTGGGACTTCCGGCCCTGCAATCTTGCTAATCTGTAACACAATCATCTGTACCTATATCCTATTTGCAGTGTAATCTGTCTATACATCAACCTACACAGCAACTGAACAACCTGGCCTGCGGACCAATTCAATGGTATCTCGAGCCAATCTTTTTGTATTGTAGCTTATCCGACATCCTGAGTCTGGATTCAGAGCTTTTACCAGGTAAGGCAAGTTGTAGGACAGGCTGCAATGCAGTGAATGTTGGACCCTGTACACCCCATTTTGCCCCAGAGTGGACTGACAGGCAGTTCATGCATTCCACTTTGCAGCAAATCCAGAACGGTCGGTGCTTTTTATTCTGCCCCACCCGTTGCCGTCAGTAAGTGTCTCGACAAACCATTTGAAACTTAACATGAACATTCTCATCTTTGCTTTGGATCATATCTGTAAAGGTTCTTATTCAATGCAGCGCAGTTGCATTACCTTATTACTACCTTGATTTGGAACCTTTTCTATGTATCATTAGAGCCACTGTCAATATCTTGTGCCCCTCCTAACAACCAGCCCAGCGTTGCAATCTGACATTGCTTCCACTCAGGGCAGTTTCTAGGCTAAATAGCTGTCATTGTGGGCAGGAAACATTTCTGCCCCCTCCTTACTCCCCAGTGATAACCTAGTGTTTTAAACTGACTAGTTGTTGGAATGGCTAATCTGCACCTTTCTCCTTTTGATATGCTCTTTCTCTCCTGGGCTAAATATCCTCATTTAGCTTTCCTTAGATAAGCCCACCCCCCTAACCAAAATGTGATGGTTTCTTCAAAAACTGCTCAGAAAGATTCTCTTTTAAACTCTCCACAAATACATAAAACACAATTAGTATAACCTGTATCCCCTACTATTCTAAGCATACAGCACGTCCTGCTCCAGATATAGTAATAACAGTAATAACACGTGTAATCCTCCGCCTTCGGCGCCGTGCACTGCAGACATGTAGAAAACAAGCTCCTCCCGGCCCTACATATACCGAGGGACCTCCCACAAATCCCCAGATTTCTGAAGTATCACGCTCTCGCAGGCGAGCAGAGCTTTACAGCCCGAGGCCCTGCGGGACTATTTCCACCCGTCCTCTCTGTGAAGAATATGCCTCCCAGCCTGGGCTGCGTTGGTCGGGTGAAGGTAGGCAGCACCTTGTGTGCTTAACGGAGCCATGCTCCACCGCAATCCCCCACCATAGGGTAGGCGGTTAAGGCTAATGGTGAGCCTTCAGTGGATGCCCCTCCTGCATTATTGCCCCACGCCCCGTGTAGCGGTGAACCCCAAGTGCTGGGTCACCTTCTTCCTTAGTTCCCCCCGTTAGTGGGGGGAAAAGAGGGGGGGGTTGTGTACGTTGGCCTATCCTTGCCCTATTACACTGTATGATTAGAGCCTTTATTGGTTACCGGGGGTCAGAGCCGCACTTCAAACATTATTTTAACGTTGGCCGCAGCACCTTTAATGTATTTTGACTTGGCGCTTACGGCGGCTTGGTTTCGCGACGCTATGGCGTTTATTACTGGCTTCTTTTTCTGTCTTGTTACGCGCTTAGAGCTTCACGCTCTCCGGAGGGGGCGTGGTCTGGTTTGGCGCGTTCCGCGCCATCTGTAGCTCTGGCCCGCCCTTCGAGGTTCGCTTGGCGCCATTTTGTCGCCCTTCCCGCGCGCGCGTGGTCTCCCTCCTCCTTCCTTGGCTACTGTAAGTGCCCTCACGGGCGTTTTGGTTACCTTTTTTCTTCCTGTGCTGCGCATGGCTCTGACACCCTCTCTTCTCCTTATGTCTTTCAGATGCCAAGATTTCAGTGGCTTCTCCCGGCCAGATATATATATCTTAGCGGGTTTATATTTAAATTCTCCCACATTCCCAGCGGGTTTTGGGGCATCCAGGGTTGCTTACAGCATAAATCCCTACTGGCATATTACCTTGATTAATCACCATATGGAGGCATCTCAGAATTATGTGTCCGGGGTCCCGCGGGGACAAGACCGGCTGTGTACTATGTGTGGACAACCCCATGCTGATGCTGACAGAGCACGGGTCTGCGGACCGTGTGCTGATCAAGTGCTGGCCCTGCAATCAGGTTTACCGGTAGCTGCACCTCGCTTCAATACTCCTGTCTCCCCGTGCTTAAATCTCACTCCAGATGAGTCGCACTCGAGCGGGGATGACCAGCAGGTGGTGCCGCGCAGGCTACCCACGGCGGAGCAGGTGATGTCTGGTTTGGCGGAGCGCTTGGGCGCTGGAAAGAAACGGTCCCTGACGCCCCCTAGTTCTAGGTTTCCCACTGAAACTGAGGAGTCTGCCGCTATGCAGGACCTTGATCCTTCTGATGATGAACTGTTCTCAGGTTCCAGTTCCTCAGACGAGATGTCTTGGACCCGTGACAGTTCTGGCCCGGGTTCTTGGGGCCTGTGTAACACTGATGAGTTACTTATAAAGATCTTTGAAGTACTGTCCATCTCTCCTCCGGGAGAGTCTCCCAAGCCCAAGAGGGAGAGTTTCCACACGGCGACGCCTCGCCTGGAATTTCTGGAACAGGATAATTTCCAGAACCTTATATATAAGGAATGGGAATCACCTTGTAAACTTACAGGGGTTCCGGGGGTCTGGGACTGGAAGTACCCGTTTTCCCATGATTTGGTTGATCGATGGTCAGTCCCTCCCGAGGTGGATGCGCCTATTATTGGGGTTGCTAACCCTCCCTTCATGGCAGCTTCTACTCCTCGTACCCTTCGGGATGCTGAGGACCGGCGCATTGACAGATTGGCTTCCCACGTCTTTTCGAGTGCAGGGACAGCTCTGCGCCCGGTCTGTGCTGCGGGCGTCACCGCGGTGGCCGCCAGGACCCTTTTTAGGAAGATACTTGACCAACAACCGGAGGATCTCCCTTGCGAGGTCTTTGATGCACTGTCTGATTGTGATGTTTTTGTGAGGTTCATTCTCTCAGCGATGGATGACACTATTAAAATGTGTGCTAGAACCTTGGTTCTTGTGGTGGCTATTCGCCGCCTGCTTTGGTTTGCGACAGTGGGGGGCTGACAATGAGACTAAAAAGGTTCTTACTGGTCTTCCCTTTAGAGGACGACGCTTATTCGGGGCCAGGTTGGACCTTTTTGGAAGAAAGGGTAAGGCGCCCTTGCGCAGAAGGCCGTCCCGGCCACCCAGGTGCAGGGACACCCCTCCCTACGTTAGTGTCAAGCGAGAACCAGAAGTGTGCTTCCAACTTTTTGGAGTGGAGGCCCGCCCCAGAGGGGGTAGGCAACGCCCTGGGACCTCCGGCAGGGCGAAACCAAAGTCTGCCAAAACCACTCAAGCATGAAGGGACGCCCTCGCCCTGTAGGACGAGGGGGCTGCCGCAGCACTTGGCTCCTATTGCAGGGCGCCATGCTTCGTTCAGGTTGTTACAGGAGTTAGTCTCCCTGGATGCAGAATGGAGTTGCTGGTCGGTCCCTTTCCGAGGTTGTCAGGGGTCCTCTAGTCCCTGTTTTTCCCTTCGGGAGTTGACGCAGGCCGAGTTTGGCGGGCTGGGTCTGGGCTCTCTTTCAGGTTGGCCTTTGGCTGGTGTTTGCATCCACATTACCTTTTACCTCTGGGATGAAGCAGTCTGACCAGGACTGGCATTCAGGGCCTAGTATTTTTAGTTTTCACAGGCAGTTCCTACATGGTATCCACCTGTTGGGCCGCGGGCGCCCTTGTCCAGTGGACCTCTTGATGCCTGCAAGGATCTATATCCCTTTGGAGTCCCTGGTGCCTTCAGGACACCCAGGCCATTTCCAGCCAGTGCTACAGGAACAATTCTGCGGATTAGGGTCTTGTCTTGGGTCCCTCCCCTGCTCCCAGACGGCTCGCCAAGGCGAGTATGGAAGTGTTGTCTTGGATGTGCACCTGTGACATCCGCGTTAGTTTTACTTGATTGTCATTCTTTTCCAATTTTTGCATCAGGCCGCGTTGGCTGTTGACTCGGGGCTCCTTGGGAGTCCTTTGGATTGGTGCTCTGGCATATCACCTTCTTAGTGTACCCTGGTTCGGTATCTCCCTACGGGGTGGCATTTAGATGGGTTCAGGTCAAAACCTTCCCTTCTGCTAGTATGGCCTTAGTATGAAAGGGCCTTGCCCTCCTTGTGATCACACTAATTTCACCTTGCAGCTGGTGGGCCTGTTTGTGGCGGCCCGGACGCTGTCCTTTATTCACTGGTGCCCTTGGACCATGCGACACCTTAGGTTATTTATCCTGGACGGAGTTCCAACTCCCCTTAAAATGGGTCTGTACGCCCCTCCTTTTATTGCGGGGGTCCCCTTTGAGTTTGTAAATTCAAGAAAGTTGTCAGGGACCATCCCCTTCCTTCTTGCCTATCCCTGTAGATGGTCACCATGGGGACCATGCCAGGCAGGTTGACTAGGGGGTTCTATTTCTTCTGAAATTCCCCGCGGTTCCAAAGGGGGGTCCCCTTAGGGGGTCCAATTTCATACTGTCTTTCGGTTATCACATTGAGCCCCTTTGGGCCCCAAATTGCTGGGCTACTTCCCTTCGGGACTTGTCTCTTTGGGGATTTTCGGTCTGTCTGTGGACTGTGGCCTGTCCTTTCTTATCTGTTAAGGTCTTGAACAGGTGACCCTTCAGGAGGGGTCTGGTTCTGATCTCAGTGGGGGTTTACATTGCTTGCACCCCATTAGTATTGGCTTGTTGGCTGTCCTACTGTGTTAAGAGGGCCTATTCTAGTGTCTCGCTGAACCCCTACTGGTGGCCCCGTGGGGCCCCGGGGATATTACAGGGACTCTGTCCTGGTTATTGTCATGATTATTGTCCTGGTCTATTGTTCTGGGTTATTGTTCCAGGACTCTCTGGCCTTGGTCATGGGACCTAGTATGGCTCTGTCAGGACATTATTCTCTATATGTCTTATCTTCTTCACCCCGCTAGGTGGGTTTTTGCACAAGATTGCTGTAGCAAGGGTGGACCGTTAAACTGGGGGCCCTGGGTGGCCCAGTGGAGTGCGGTTCGCAGATTCTGCTGACGACAGTTGTACTGGGTGCCCTCCCACGAGGGCTGTTCGGCCTATTCAGGCTCCTTACTACGTCGCCCCTATCTACTGGGATCGGGCGGTTTGTTCTTCACCCTCTTGGAGATGGATCTCTCAGGGGGGGCCTTTTCTTTTGGAGGGTTAGACCTAGCTCCCTCCTCTTCTTCTTCTCCCTTCTCTACCAACTATGTTGGGAGATGTCGCTCTAGTTGCGTGCTTGGACTAGCTCTCTCTCCTGCGGGGTGTTGCCTTATCCCTGGGTCCTAGAGTTATTACAGCATGGCTGAGGTTGGTTCCTCAACTCGGTGCTCTGGGGGGTTCCAGGGATCACCCTGTTCGCCCACTGCAGAGCTTAGTTCAATCGTCTGTGTTGAGCATTCCTCAGGGGTTGCTCAGGTGCATCCCCCAGGGATTTCTAAACTCCCTGTGGGTGGGTTACTTATCCTGATGCTCTGCTAAGGGTTCCCCTGGGTCTTATTCAGGTTTTTGTCTGACCTGTTCCTTCCCTCACATCATTCTTCCGGGGCGATTACTTCATTCAGAAGTATGCCATAGGGGGCGGCTCTTAGTCTATCCACTATATGTATTTACATATATGTTTCTTATCTGTACACCATTAGGTGAGGATGTTCCACCTTACATCGTGTTTGGGTCCAGGCGGAGTTTTTTATTCTCCTTATTCCAGACCCTCCGGCCTCTGGGCTAGTGTCTTGCTTACTCTGCGCTTAAAGGGATCTGTATCCCTCGACATGCATTGGAGACTCCTGGACTGTTCTCTGTCCATGGTTGGGATTATGCCTTAGGGTCTTATAGGCGTTCCATCCTTTATGCAACGGGTTCTGATTGCCTACATGGGTGTAGGAGCTCTTTGGATTGGTCTTGCTCGGTTGGGTTGTCCTTCTGAGCCTAAAGTTAACGTTTCGGCCTTGCTGAGCCTTGTTAGCATTGTTTTTCAGTATTTCCGCTGGTCTCGCTTAGACCAGGATTCGTTTTCCCTGACGGGGAAGGTTCTGAGGTTGCCATGACTGCCCTGTTGTTTGCAGTAGCGTGGTTAGGATGTTATTGTTTAGGGGAGATTCATTTTCTCTCTTGAGTTTTGCTCTCTTCTACTTGTGCTTGGCTTGGGCTTTCAGCACTCGGTTTTGTTCAGCAGGCTGACTAGTTCGCTGCCTGTGTTTCGCTTAGCCTTTGTAAGGTTCAGAAGTTGAGTTAGAGCATTGCTCACGTTGCTCTTGGTAGCAAGGTTGCGGGTGACAGCGCTGTTACTGTTGGCTGTGCCCTTTCTCTTGGGGATCCCACCCTACCTTATGGACACTGCTATTGGATGTCCCACATGTTATTACTATATCTGGAGCAAGACGTGCTGTATGCTTAGAATAATACAACTCTGTGAAGTACTCACCTGTAGAGTTGATATTATACGCATACAGCACGTCCTGCTCCACCCCACCCTGGTTCACCTTGTTCTGGATCCCCTGTATGGTGATTATTATCTTGATATTATTGCCAGTTTCTGGGTGGTTGTTTCCTCCTGGCTTCTCTTTCTCACTGCTTGTCAATGCTGGGGATTTGTGGGAGGTCCCTCGGTATATGTAGGGCCGGGAGGAGCTTGTTTTCTACATGTCTGCAGTGTACGGCGCCAAAGGCAGAGGATTACCCACATGTTATTACTATATCTGGAGCAGGACGTGCTGTATGCGTATAATATCAACTCTACAGGTGAGTACTTCACAGAGTTGTATTTCTTGGGATTGGATGAAGGTTATATAGCACATCTGCCTTGCTGCTGTTTTTTTTACATAGCCAAGACCATGACCATAGTGCTATTTTACTTCTGTAATATCCCCTTAAAATCTTCCATGGCTGACTAAAAGCTCTGACTAAAAGAATCGAACTGTGGCAGAAGCTATAAATACCAGCAGCACTACCGATGGGGAATGGGGCTCTTTTGCCTGAAACCAAGCTTGGATGATGACTGTTTTGTTAATTTAGTCAGGTGGTTATAAGCATCACTCTGGGATAAGGTGATAGGAATCTCTTGGTTTAGGTTGTTTGAAAAGGTGACTAATATACAGGTCTACACAGAATCCTGTGGGTGAGACTTGTTTTTTTTAGTTCCCTAACACTTTGAGGGTGTTATTGGGAAGTAGGGGGCATGCTGGATAGGTTTTCTAAAATCCTAAGACCATAAGCTGGGATATTTGGTGGCTCAACTGGCCTTTGCCTTTTTCAAGCTCATTTCACTGCTTATTGAGGTTCCTGGTCACCCTATACTGGGCGTGGGGTGGTTGTGGTTAAAGTAAATGTGCATCAGAACCAACTTAACTTTTTCCCTTTAGAAGGAAAATGAAGAAGGCTTCGCTTCAGACACATTTGCTAACAAAAAAAATGCTAGACCAGCTCCCTGTTGTGTTACATGGTAGCCATGGGGCATGTGACTGCAGCTACAATTTACCAAGAGACATGCTGCTGTTTTTCATTGTTTAAATCAGCTGTTGTTACAATGTAAATAGCTTTAATACATTGCAATATAATAACTACATCCCTGAATGATACCCTTACATAACATCTCACCTCATCTCTCATCTCAACATAACAACTCATCTGCTGTCTACCCTTATATTTACTGTAGCAGAGAATAGAAACCCATAGGAGTATAACAAAACCTATTGTGAAGATCTAGTAATTTGGAAACCCAGCATATATAGCCATGAATAAGCTAAAGAAGGACAGATCTGTACATTTTAATAACATGCAAGTACAAATCACTGCACCTTCACTTTTTCAGAAAACTTAGGAAGCGAAACAGGACTAGGCATGCATGTTTGCCTCTGCACAGGTTATCCCTGGTGTCTTGGAGCCTCAATCTGCAGGTTTCCACTTTTGAGCTGGGGACTGGAGATCCCTTGTCACTCTGCCTTTTAGGTCAGGTTTCTACAAACTTGATATTGTTTGTGCATTAAACACTGTCCTTGGTTGCACATGGAGTTTAAGCACGTGTACTGTTTCCTCGACTTTATTCTGTTTGAAATGTGGATTTTCATGCTTATGTTTTTGCGCTATTTTCTGAACTTCCAAAGGGTAATTATAGGTTGGGAAATATCACTTATTGGTTAAAAAAAATAATATTTTAAGTATACAGCACGTCCTGTTCCAGAAGATATTCCTTACACTTGGGATATACTCCAGTAGATGGCGCTGGACTTCAGAGACAGAAAAGTGGCCCCTCCCGGCCCCATTTTTACCAGGGACCTCCCACAAAATCCCCAGTTCTTCTCTGCAGTCCTGGCTGCAATGAATAGAAGATGGCTCTCTCTACTCGCAGGTGAGTGGGGCTATTAGCCTGCGGCCCTGTAGGACTATTCCCACCCGTTTCCTTGTACTGCCTCCCAGCTCAGGCTGCTCTGGTTCGGGTGAAGGTAGGCAGCACCGCTGTCAGGTGCTAAGGAGCGCTGCTCCAACCGCAGTCCCCCACCAAAGGGTAGGCGGTATAGGCCCATGGTGAGCCTTATGGGATGCCCCTCCCGCACTTTATGCCCCCTGTCCCCACAGTTGGCTCCCTTTACGCTGCCCGTCGCTTCCCCCCTTGCTCTCCCTTGTAGATCTCGGGAGGGGGTGCATGTATTTGCCACATGTTGTGTGTTGTGTTTGATCCCTTTTAGAATTGGTTGCAATGGTTTCTTTTGCCGCCGCCGCACGTTTGTACTACACTCCGCGGTCGCCTCAGGCGCTGCTGTGCCATCATTGGCTGGCCTTGTCAGGTGGGCGCGTTTTCGCGCTCTTGGGGGGGGGCGGGCCTTGCGGCTGACGCGTTCTGCATCACTGTCTCCGCGGCCCGCCCCTCGAGGTATATGCGGGCGCCATATTAGTTCTCTGCTGTGTGTGCCTGGCGATTCCCTATCGCGGTCCATAAGTGCCCCTGCGGGCTGATTCATTTTATATTTATTATCTGTGTTGCATATCGCTTATGGGATCTTTTGCTTATGTCTTGCAGGCGGGTCAAACTTTGTGGTTTCTCCCGGTCCTATTCCCTCTATTTAGTGTTAACTCTTATTGGAGGGCTATTTCATACCATTACTCCCACTTCCCTAGCGGGTTATTGGGGCATCCCGGGTTGCTTTTATTAGCGTCAATCCCTATTGGCCTGTTGTGCCGTGATAATCACCATATGGAGGCTTCTCAGGAAAATGTGCTTGGGGTTCCTTCGGGACAAGCCCGGCTGTGTGTGGCGTGTGGGGTATCCCCTATAAGTGATGATGTCAGGGTGTGTGTACCCTGCGCCCAGCAGGTACTTGCGCTGCAGTCTGGGTTACCTGCGGCTGGGCCTAGTGCTGCGCCCCCTTTGGCTTCGCCTACCCCCCCACGCTTACATCTGACCCAGTGAGGTGCATACCAGTGGGGAGTCTCAACCTAATTTGGCTACCCGGGTAGCCAGCATTGAAAGGCATATTGCTGGGTCTGGTCCGCGTAAGGCTTCTGCTAAGTGGCAGCATCTGGCACCCGGTGTTACTCTCTTTCCTATGGAAGCTGAGGAGTTTTTTGATGTTACTGGATATACCCCCCTGGAAGAAAGGAAATTATTCTCTGATTCAGAATCATCTGAGGATCAGCCTAGGGGTTATGCTGAGTCTGGATCTGACCCATGGGCTTCAGATGATACTGACAGACTTTTGGCTCACATTTTTGAAGTGCTCTGTATCTCTCCTCTTGCCGTGGCCCCGCGGCAGCAGAGGGAGCTGTTTCATACTATTAAGCCACGTTTGGAGTTTCCTGAACAAACTCACTTTAATATTCTGATTCTCAAGGAGTGGGAACGGCCTAGCCGGCTTCCCGGGGTACCCAAGAGTTGGGATAAGCGGTATCCCTTTCCTGCTGAGATGGTTAAACGTTGGTCATGTCCTCCAGAGGTGGATGCTCCAGTTCTGGGGCTGTCTAACACATCTGTCATGCATTCCTCTGACACTACTACACTGAGGGATGGGGAAGACAGGCGCATGGATCAGCTGGCTTGCCATGCCTTTGCCTGTGTTGGGACTGCGCTCCATCCGGTCTGTGCCTCTGCTATCATGACAGTTGCTATTAAAAGCCTGCTCAGGGGTCTCTGATGATGCTGGTAGTGAAGAGTATAGAGCTCTTCTGTGTTGTGAGGAATTTGTTGCATATGTTCTCTCTGCTCTGGATGATACCATTAGAATGTGTGGCAGGGCATCTGTCTTGTTGGTGGCGATACGCCGCTCGGTCTGGCTGTGCCAGTGGGTAGCTGACAACGCTGCCAAAAAGGCCCTCACTGGTTTTTCCTTCAAGGGGCTGCGCCTCTTTGGGGAACGTTTGGACTTGTTTGCTAAAGGTGGCAAGTTACCTCAGCGTAGAAGGCAGCCCCGGTCCTTTCGGGGTTCAGGTGCCTTTTTCTCCTTTCTTCAGGGGCTCCAGAATTGGACGGGGAGCTTCCCTTGCTGGAGCCCGTGGAGATTTTTGGGGCAGGGGCAGAGGGCGTGGCCGCACTGGCCCCCACTGGGGTCCCAAGACTAAGTCCTCCCCCAAGCCCCCTCAGGCATGAAGGGGCGCCCTCACCCATCCGGCTCTTGGCTCACGTCTGGAGGCATCATGTCTCAGACCGGTGGATTCAGGAGGTAGTTTCCTCCGCTTACAAGATAGAGTTTGCAGCCTGGCCGCCCCCAAGATTCATCAAGTCTCATTTAGCTCACAGCCCTTTGTTCTCTCAGTGTCTCTCCCTGGCTGTCCAAGGCCTTCTAGACCTAGGTGTCATCTGCCGGGTACCCTTGAAGGAAAGGGGCAAAGGCTATTATTCCAATCTTTTCATTGTGCCCAAAAAGGATGGGTCCATCAGACCTATCCTGGATTTAAAGCTTCGCAACAAGTTTGTCAGCTGTGACTTTCCTACGCCCAGGGGACTTCATGACCTCTGTAGACATCAAGGATGCTTACCTTCATGTTCCTATTTTTCCAGGTCATCAGAGGTTCCTCAGGTTCTCTCTGGAGGATCAGCACCACCAGTTTGTGGCCTTGCCCTTTGGCCTCACCTCGGCCCCCAGGGTATTCACCAAGGTGCTGGCAGGTGTAATGGCCCTGCTGAGATCTCAGGGCATTCGCATTCTTCCCTACCTGGACCACATGCTTATCGCTTCTCAGTCCTTCCATCAGGCAGAGCTGGACACTCAGAGGGTGGTGTCCACACTGGAGTCATTCGGCTGGGTGATCAATCACCCCAAATCCTCCCTGTCTCCTTCCATGGTGAAGTCTTTTCTGGGGCTGATTCTGGATTCAGCTCAGGTCAAGATCTTTCTTCCCCAACAGAAGGTGGAAGTCATTCAAGAGAGTTCAGCTCCTGCTGTCTAGTCCCCATCCATCCATCAGGCAGGAAATGCAGCTGGTGGGCCTGATGGTGTCCTGCTTCGAGGCGGTTCCATATGCTCAGTTCCACATGAGGCCTCTTCAGCTTCACCTCCTGGAAGTATGGGATCGGGACCCTGGGTCCCTGGATCAGGTGTTTTGTCTTGTCCCCTCAGGTCAGGCGGTCTCTAGTGTGGTGGGTGGTCTCAGGAAACCTGCTGGGGGGCAGGTCCTTTCTGGCCCCTCTGCTGGGAGACTGTCACCATGGATGCCAGTCTGACAGGTTGGGGGGATTCTGGAAGTCCCTGAAATTCCAGGGTCAGTGGGGCTCTCAGGAGGCCCATGCCCCTATCAACATTCTGGAATTGAGGGCAATCAGGTTGGTTCTTGCCCACTTAACCCCACACCTGAAGGGTCGGGCTGTTCAGGTCCACTCGGACAACCAGACAGCGGTTGCCTACATCAATCATCAGGGAGGGACCCGGAGCAAACGGGCCCTCAAGGAGGTGTCCCTGATACAGTCCTGGCGGAGGAAAATGTTCCCTGCATCTCATTTGTGTACATCCCGGGGGTGGAGAATCTGGAGGCAGACTCTGAGCAGGGGAACCTCTTGTCTGGGAGAGTGGTCCCTCAGCAGCAGGGTGTTTCACTCCCTGCGCCACCACTTGGGTCAGCCGGACATGGATCTATTTGCGTCCCTTCACAATCACAAGCTTCCAGTCTTTGTCTCTCTGTAACAGGACCCTCTGGCCTTGGCCACGGATGCCCTGGCAATGTCTTGGACGAGGTTTCAGCTCCTGTATGCGTTTCCCCTGTTTCCCCTGCTGGGCAGGGTGCTACGCAAGATAGTTCAGGAGGGGGTGCCAACCATCCTGGTGGCCCCCTGTTGGCCAAGAAGAGTGTGGTTCGCAGACATCGTGCAGTTGGCAGTAGATCAGTACGCCCTGCCACTGGTTCCAGATCTGCTCACTCAGGGGCACCTACGCCACCCCAATTTACAAATGCTGGCTTTGACGGCCTGGCTGTTGAAACCTCCATCTTGATGGAAAAAGGGCTGCCTGCCTCGGTTGTGAATACCATGATCAGGGCTAGGAAGACTCGCTTCCCTGTCGTGTGTTTTCTATTCCTAGGATTCTGGAGTTTTCTCCAACATGGTTTGGATCTGGGTCTTCAGCTCAGTACTCTGAAAGGCCATGTGTCTGCTTTGGCTATTTTTTTCCAAAGATCCTTTGCTCAGCATCCCCTGGTCAAGACCTTTTTCCAGGGGGTTACTCACGTGCATCCGCCACGTAAGCCTATGTTACCAGTCTGGGACTTGAACTTGGTCTTATCTGCCCTGCAGGGGTCTCCCTTTGAGCCATTGCAAGGGGCTCCTTTGTCCATTCTTACGCTTAAGGTGGTCTTTTTGGTGGCTATCACTTCTAGGCTTGTTTCTGAGTTGGCGGCGCTTTCCATCAAGCCTCCTTATTTTAAGAGACACCAGGACATGGTGGTGTTTCGTTCTAAGTCAGATTTTCTGCCTAAGGTTGTTTCTGCCTTTCATCTCAATCAGGACATTGGGCTCGATTCAGAGAGACAAAAAAAAATTTCCGTTTTAGTGCCGATCTGTTTTTTTTTTTTTTTTTGTGAAATGTTTCCGTTCTCGTATGAGCGTACGAGCGATTCTATGCATGCATTGAAAACCTTCTGTAAAGTTTCCGTCCGTTCGTACGGCAGATTACGAATACGAGGATGTAATTTTCAATCCAGACTTTTCCGTTTCATTTCCACATGTTACAGCGTAGGCTTTTGTTTTTGCCCTTTTCCCATCGTATCCTCCAACGAATCCTTTACGTTTCCCGTTCGATTCTGTTTCCCTTTTTCAATAAATATTCGTCCAGACGGAAATCCTTACGATCTTGCGCCTGCGCACTACAAACGTAACTCATTAAAGTGCTCGCCTACATATTTGCCACCCTCACTTCTACTACAATGTTTAGCTAAATCACTTAGCACTATCCTCCATCTTCCCTTTTGGAACCTTAAAGCTCACCCAAACCACTTAGCACGATCCTCCATCTTCCCTTTTGGAACCTTAAAGCTCATCCAAACCACTTAGCACTATCCTCCATCTTCCCTTTTGGAACCTTAAAGCTCACCCAAATCACTTCTCGGTCATGTGAATATTCATCTTTAAATATTTCTGGGCCCATTAGTGTTGTGTTAATGTATTTTGTAAATGAAATGACACTGTAACATTTTTTTTTGGATTCCATCATAAAATATAAAATGTATAAAAATTTTGAAAATTTCTAATTTTTACAACTATAAAAAACAAAATACATAGCAATGGCAGGCCACAGAACATTATTCTTCATCTGTGGTCCCCAACGAGTTGCGCAGCTCCTGCATCTCGCCCACCAACTGAAGGACCCTGACACTCTGGCACGTGTGGTCCCTGTTAAAAAACTTAAATTAAAATATTGGTATAACCTTGTTGGGGTCATACTGCAGTGCCCCCCCCCCCCCCCCCGTATGGTCCAAACACCTAAATCTGGAGTTCAAAAGCCAGAGGGCCATCGCCACCACGGCCCGGGTTTTGCATAGTGCCCGATTAGAGAACCCCTGGCCCGCATCCCGCAGGCAAAGAACGGGCATCAGGAGCAAGGACAGGAGTGGATATCCAGAATCCCCTGAAAGAATTTAAAAATACTAACATATAATACACATTCTAAGCTACAATATTGTTTAACATGTCATCAAGGGCTAAAAACAGCAATAGGTTAAGTCATGCGTCATTAACTATATTCATTGCCATACAGTGAAAATGGATTGATGGAATGTGAGCAAACTTACCCTGGAGCCATCCACCAGATAATTCTCCTGACTCAAACTGACTAAATAAGCCGGAGCTCTGCAATATATAAGCATCATGGGATGACCCTGGATGCCCTGCAAGAACACTGAGGACCAACAGCTGGACCAATCACTGCTTTTATGTTGTGTGAGTGGCACATCTTGCGGTTCCTGCAACCAATTATAAAATAATTACACAAAGCAAAGGTAAACTCCTACAACAAATTAAGATTCAAGTTCAACAATCCAAATATAATTCACAAAGGACATAAGTCTAAAAAAATATAGCAATTATATGGATGTGTGGGAAAATAAATGTTTATATGCTAAGGACTAATTAAGGTCAGCATTAAAATGCTTCTATAAGGCATACATGAAAAGTATTGATTCAGGTATGCATTGCTATACAATTTATGGCCTCGGCCATGCTGATACATGGAATGCCTTGGTGCTAAATGCGCGCAGACTCCTCCACATAGCTGAAAAACATGTTCAACAATAGCAATCCGAGCCCTCAAAGGTCCCGTAAGTGGATCGGAAATGAAACGGATTTATTGATCCGTCGGAAATCAGCTCTCTGAATCAGACAGAAACCCATCCCAACAACGGAAGTTATCTGAACGGACGGAAAATTTCAGATTTTGTTTGGAAAATTATCCGAAATGTTCCGATTTGCTTCCGTTCATCGAAAGCGCATATACACATTCTCCCGAACGTTCGTACGAATGAAAAATGGACGAAAAAAAGCAAAAAAAATGACAAACACCCACTAAAACTTTCACAGACAGCTACGGAAGTCCAGACGTATGTGTCTCTGAATCGAGGCTATTGTTTTGCCTTCTCTGTGTCCTAATCCTAGTAACCCTAAGGAAAGGGTTTTGCATTCCTTGGACGTAGTCAGAACTCTGAAGTTCTATTTGGTGGCTACTGAACCCTTCAGGAAGACTGATGCTCTTTTTTCTGCTTCCGTCTGGACCTAAGAAAGGTCTGGCTCCGGCTAAGTCCACTATCAGCAAGTGGATACGTCAGGCTGTGATAAAGGCCTACTCTGCTAAGGGGAAGGAGCCTCCCTTCCGCCTTACTGCTCATTCTACTCGTGCTATTGGTGCCTCTTGGGCTTTTCAGCACCAAGCTTCTGCTGAACAAGTTTGCAAGGCTGCTACTTGGTCTTCTGTTCATACTTTTTCAAAGTTTTTCAAGGTTGATGTTAGGGCCTCAGCTGATGCTGCTTTTGGCCGCAAGGTTCTGCAGGTGGCAGGGGTTTAAGCTGTCTGCTGTTGCTTTTGGGGATCCCACCCTACCTTATGGACACTGCTATTGGATGTCCCAAGTGTAAGGAATATCTTCTGGAACAGGACGTGCTGTATACTTAGAATAATACAATTCTGTGATTACTCACCTGTAGAATTGGTATTATATGTATACAGCACGTCCTGTTCCACCACACCCTTGTTATCATTATCTTTAGTTACCTCTTTATGGTGTTTGTTCTTATGTTCAAATTTTCATATAATGGTTATAGTTTCTAACTGCTTTTCAATACTGGGGATTTTGTGGGAGGTCCCGGGTATATATGGGGCGGGGGGGGGGGGGCACTTTTCTGTCTGCAGTCCAGCACCATCTACTGGAGTATATCCCAAGTGTAAGGAATATCTTCTGGAACAGGACGTGCTGTATACATATAACTCTACAGGTGAGTAATCACTGAATTGTATTTTTGCTTGAAAGTCTGATACTTTTGGGCAAGTTGCCCAAACCTATTGTTTGTGATTATCTTGCTACAACTGAAGGTCAGATGCATCTGCGGGTTACGTTCTCAGGGTTGGGGCAGCACTGTTTGGTCTACAAACTCCTGGGAGGTGTGCATCTCATAGGTGAAGGATTTATTTTTCTTCTTTCTTAGATTTTAAGTTGTTTTTCTGGGTTATGGGGCACTTGGAACTAGAGAGACACAACCTATAATTTGACACTTTTGTCTCTACAGTAGAATTTATTCACTTTTAATTTGCATGGCACATGCTTGCATGACAGTTTGCATGAACTATTTATGAATTCATCAAAGCAGCTTTTTAAGTGATCTGTCTGGGTTTAGTATTGTACTGGAGCTATTATATAATTGTGTACCTTTTTTTTTTTTTAACATGCAGTGATGGCACTGAAGAGAAAGATGAAGATCACAAAATAACAGCTGAAGGTACTTTAATCTTATAGCTTAACGCTTAGAATTTTTTTATAAAGTGGGTAAGTATAAAAGGCAGTCCTTTTTATTATTTGTGACCTCATTGTGATGTGTTATCCTAGTTTTCCGTTTGGTCACAAAATATAGAAATGTAATTGAACAAAAGACCAATGAGTACTCCGGCCTTAAAGGTGACCAGCACAAAAGATGGGGTTTTCAACACACCCCTCTGTTCTTGGTCACAGCCAGGGATTTTTAATCATATGAACTTTTAAGATTTATGTTCCGAGGTTTATCTATTTTTCGGGACTTCACATATTTTGTTATAGTTCTCTATTGAGCAATACTTCTCCTGACCAGGGAGACTGGAGCAGGCCTGGATATTGTACCATGGTTTTCTGTGTGCTCCTTTATGCCTTAATATAGCTGAGGTAAAGGCAAGAAGAGCAAGAATAAACTGGTGGCACAGAATTGAAGAAGCGTTTGTTTTAGAATGGCTTACATTATAAAGGTCCACTGAAACGGATGAGGCACCAAGTGTTCTGTGTAAATAACTTCTCACCTCCTGTGTCCTTCTTTTTAAAATTGTTTGTTTGCATATGGTTTTGGTCCCAGAAAGTATTTTTGCCATAGACAGGAACAATACACTGTTCTTCACGCCCTGGTTTATTGGAACTTGGAACATTCAGGTCTTTTTATAAGAATTTTAAACCCCCCTCCTTTGCCAACATCTTTTTGAAAATCAATCACTGTGGCGCAGTGGGTGTCAGTGGTCATGTGGTGCCACAAACCAGCATAAAACGCAGAAGTAGGTAAGTAACCAGTCACCAGGATTCGAACATCAGCACTGGTATGCTGGTTGGAGGATCCCACAATCAAATGACACCCCACTTCGCTGTTCTGTGATCCTCCCGTTCAGTCCAGTGGACCTACACTGTCTCTTGAAAGTCTGTTCCAAGGAGGGTCCTGGGGGCACAAAGCTAGCCTAATCTCAAGCCATCAGTGAGCCCTGCATTAAAGAGATACTTGCCTTTTTCTAGCAGCGCTTCATCCGTTAGGAGAGGAAACAGCTGCGCACATGTAAGGTTCTTGCAGACCCGGGCCCTCCTTGTCACAGTGTTGCCATAGTGAGATTAGGTCTGTGATAATCATACAGGTTATACTACTGCTTCTACGTTTTAACCTTGTATGTAGAGCAGCAGTTGAAATCCCCATTAGTCAAAGCCCCACCACCCCCATGTGTCACGAGGGCTCAGTTTTACCCTAAACTTTGTGTGAGGAATATGACAAAATTATATCACCTCTTTCCCCTGTACAAAACAAAAGGACTGTTTTCTGAATGCCATCTGATATCTGTCAGGAAATTGTCACCAATTTCCCAGTTGGCCTGCTCAAGTCAATAGAGCACCTGATGAAAGCCCCCACAGCCGTAGCTGGCAGGATAAGCCATTTGCACCGTTCTCTGGCTGTAAGAGACTAAGCTCCAGAGGACTCAGGTTAGGAACCATATCAAACAGCAGTGTCTGAACCCATTCAGTTGCACATGGTCCGTGGGATCGGAGAAAAGGTAAGATTATCAGGCAAACCAGGAGGTTTGACACAGTGAGGCATCCCAGTTCACTATGCCCTGGGGAGAGGTAAGTAAGACTGCCCTGACTGGTCCACTTTAAATGAAAAAGGTATTTTTTTTTTTTTTTTTTTAATCATATTGCATGTATAAACCATATTTGTCTTGGTTACAACGGTACCACATATGTATCAGTAGACACTGCCTTTACTGCCCACGAAACAATGCAAATTGAAACAGAGCAGTGAAGGAGATTTTCAAATAAAATACAACTACTATGCACACCTAGCTGTTTTACTAGAAAAACAATGTTTAACTGGATTTTCCAGAAAAATCTAATTTTTTCGTCAATTTCTCAATTACAACGGTCTGAAAAAAAAAATACAACTAATATCCGCATCAAGGATTTTTCAAAAACAATGGCGTAGGGTCCCCCCTCCATATTTTTTTTTAATTTTAAAAGGGTTAAACTCTTAATTTTTTTTTTAAATGGTGCAGACTAGGTTGTAGGGCCAGCCGGGCTGGAGCGTGCCGCTGAATACAACCAGCCCCCATAGTCCTTTACGGGGGGTTAATTGCAAATGACCCACTGGCTAGCAGGTCACTTGCAGACCCCCTACTACCCTGTGAACTGGTATAGGGGTTTCATGGTTAAGTGTAAATAAAAAATAAAAAAACGCCAAAAAGTCATTTAATAAAAATAAAGTATTTTTTTTTCTTCTTACCTGATTCAACGCCGAGCTCTGTGTCTCACGCCAATCACCACCGTACTGCCCCTGACAGTGGTCAGTGGAGCTGGGGGGCAGTGGATCGGACCCCTCTGCCCCCCCGCATCTGGTTCCGCTGATCACTCTCAGCTTGTTTCTTGCTCGCCACCACTGGGAGCAGCCTTTTATAGGCAGATCACATGATATCATAATCTCCCTCTATAAAATGCCCCTCCATGCGGCAGGCAGGCCACCTCTGCCCTGCTGAAGACCCCCAGGGGTGTTCAGATCAGATACTCCCCAGGGGAAGAGGAGACCCCGACCGATGAAACCCGGGCAGAGGTGAGCGGCTTTTTTTAGATTCATATGCTTATAGATGATTATGCAATATGCTAACACCAATGTTCTTCCCCAGCAACATAAAAGGCATGCACAAAAATATTGCAGTCACTGTAGGAATGTGCCATATTTTTAATATTAGGTTTTTGTTTGTAATCCTAACATCACCCCAAGGTCATTGATGGATATAATACAGCTAAAACTGCTATAAGAAACGTAAGAATGTTATGATTATTTAGTATGATCAGGGATCAATACATATTGTAGAGACACCTAGGTTTATTCTCCGTATTTAATTTGTTTTGTTTATTCATTTTAACTTGTTTTTTTTTCAGGCCAAGAACTGTGTAAGATTCTACTAATCCGAAACCTTGATATGGGACCAAGTACAACAGAAACGCAGCTAAGAACAATATTACAGTGGATCGCCGCCTCGGAGTTTGATATTTCTGAACTTTGCTTTCCAGACAACACCATGAAAGACCTCTTACCTGTAAGTCAAGTTTCGATTAGTTAAAATGGTAAAAGAATGTTCCTATACCATCCCATGAATGTTGCTTTGGTAAATGGTATATTGTATTCTATGTATACAGCACGTCCTGTTCCAGAAGATATTCCTTACACTTCGGATATACATCCAGTAGATGGCGCTGGACAGAAAAGTGGCTCCTCCTGGCCCCATATATACCCGGAACCTCCCACAAAATCCCCAGTTCTTCTCTGCAGTCTGGGCTGCGATGACTAGAAGATGGCTCTCTCTACTCGCAGGTGAGCGGGGCTATTAGCCTGCGGCCCTGTGGGGCTATTCCCACCCATTTCCTTTTACTGCCTCCCAGCTTAGGCTGCACTGGTTCGGGTGAAGGTAGGCAGCACCGCTGCTAGGTGCTAAGGAGCGCTGCTCCAACCGCAGTCCCCCACCAAAGGGTAGGCGGTACAGGCCCATGGTGAGCCTTATGGGATGCCCCTCCCGCTTCTATGCCCCTTGCCCCCGTCCCCGCAGTTGGCTCCCTTAGGCTGGCCTTCGTTTCCCTTCGCTCTCCCTGGTAGATCTGGGTGCATGTCTTTATATATGCATAAAGACGCGTTCTGCATCGCTGTGTCCGCGGCCCGCCCCTCGAGGTATATGCGGGCGCCATTTTAGTTTTCTGCTGCGTGTGTCTGGCGTCTCCCTATCGCGGTCCGTAATTCCCCCGGCGGGCTGATTTATTTTGTATTCTTTCTATTGCACATTGCACTCGGGATCTTTTTGCTTATGTCTTGCAGGCCGGTCAAACTTTAGTGGTAGCGGCATTTATCACCTGGCGTTTCCCTCTTTCCTATGGAGGCAGAGGAATTTTTTGATGTTACTGGTTATACCCCCCTAGAGGAGGGGGAATTGTTTTCTGATTCAGAATCATCTGAGGAACATCCTAGAGCGTATGGTGCCGATTCTGGGCATGACCCATGGGCTTCAGATGATACTGACAGACTTTTGACATTTTTGATGTGCTCTGTATCTCTCCTCCTGCCGTGGCTCCGCGGCAGCAGGGGGAGCTGTTTCATTCTGTTAAACCAGTGGTTCCCAACCCTGTCCTCAAGGCACACCAACATGTCATGTTTTTTGGATCTCCAAATAGCCAGCTCTATTGCTCTGCAGCTGCACTAATTACTCCACCTGTGCATCTTTGTGGAGATCTGCAAAACCTGGCCTGTTGGTGTGCCTTGAGGACAGGGTTGGGAACCACTGTGTTAAACCACGCTTGGAGTTTCCTGAACAAGCTCATTTTAATAATCTGGTGCTCAAGGAGTGGGAACGGCCTAGTCGGCTCGCCGGGGTGCCAAAGAGTTGGGATAAGCGGCATCCCTTTCCTGCTGAAATGGTTAAACGGTGGTCATGTCCTCCCGAGGTGGATGCTCCAGTTCTGGGATTGTCTAACTCATCTATCATGCATTCCCCTGACTCTACTACACTAAGGGATGGGGAGGACAGGCGCATTGATCAGCTGGCTTGCCATGCTTTTGCCTGTGTGGGGACCGCGCCCCGTATGGTCTGTGTCTCTGCTATTACGGCTGTTGCTATTAAAAGCCTGCTCTGGGGTCTCTTAGACGGGGCCCCTGATGATGCTGGTAGTGAAGAGTATAGAGCTCTTCTGTGTTGTGAGGAATTTGTTGCATATGTTCTCTAATGGATGATACCATTAGAATGTGTGGCAGGGCTTCTGCCTTGTTGGTGGCGATACGCCGCTTGGTCTGGCTGCGCCAGTGGGCAGCTGACAACACTGCCAAAAAGGCTCTCACTGGGTTTCCCTTCAAGGGGCTGCACCTCTTTGGGGAACGTTTGGACTTGTTTGCTAAAGGAGGCAAGTTGCCTTAGCGTAGAAGGCAGTCCCCGTCCTTTCAGGGTTCAGGTGCCTTTTCTCCTTCCTTCAGGGGCTCCAGAATTGGACGGGGAGCTTCCTTTGCTGACGCCCGTGGAGAATTTTGGGGCAGAGGACGTGGCCGCCCTGGCCCCCACTGGGGTCCCAAGCTTAAAGTGGACCAACACCCAGGATTTTTACTATCCTGGGTATTGGTCCACTTCCCCGGGGCACCCCGATTTGGGGTGCCCCGCTGCCCGAAACCCCCCCAAACACCCCGAAAACTCACCTCTCCACGCTCCCACGTGAGTGCGCTGTCCAATGCCCGCCGACGGACAAGTGACATCCGTCGACGGACAAGGGATCGCGCCCGCCGCCGCCTCCCGCGCGTCACTCTTGACGTGTGCGCGCCCGCGCCGGCCATTCAGAGACGGCCGGCGCGGGCGCGCGCACGTCTAGAGGAGCGCGAGAGGCGGCGGAAGCAGCGGCTGGAGAGGTAAGGATTTTTCGGGGTTTTGGGGGGGTTACACCCCGCGGGACATCCCGCCCTCGGATGTCCCGCGGTGTGTGAGGTGATCGGCCCGGGAATCTTATAGATTCCCGAGCCGATCACCCCTGGGTGTTGGCCCACTTTAAGTCCTCTCCCAAGCCCCCTCAGGCATGAAGGGGCGCCCTCACCCATCCGGGTGGGGGGACGGCTTCGGCTCTTGGCTCATGTTTGGAGGCGTCATGTCTTAGACTGGTGGATTCAGGAGGTAGTTTTGCAGCCTGGCCGCCCCCAAGATTCATCAAATCTCGGTTAGCTCAAAACCCCTTGTCAGCTGAGAGTCTGTCCCTGGCTGTCCAAGGCCTTCTAGATCTAGGTGTCATCTGCCGGGTGCCCTTTAGGGAAAGGGGCAAAGGCTATTATTCCAATCTTTTCATTGTTCCCAAAAAGGATGGGTCCATCAGACCTATTCTGGATTTAAAGCTTCTCAACAAATTTGTCAGATTCAGACACTTTCGCATGGAGACTCTGCTCTCAGCTGTGACTTTCCTACGCCCAGGGGACTTCATGACCTCTGTAGACATCAAGGATGCTTACCTTCACGTACCTATCTTTCCAGGTCATCAGAGATTCCTCAGGTTTGCTCTGGAGTATCAGCACTACCAATTTGTGGCCTTGCCCTTCGGTCTCACCTCGGCTCCCAGGGTATTCACCAAGGTGTTGGCAGGACTGATGGCTCTGCTGAGATCTCAGGGCATTCGCATTCTTCCCTACTTGGACGACATACTTATCGCTTCTCAGTCCTTCCATCAGGCAGAGCTGGACACTCAGCGGGTGGTGTCCACACTGGAGTCATTCGACTGGGTGATCAACCACCCCAAATCTTCCCTGTCTCCTTCCATTGTGAAGCCTTTTCTGGGCATGATTCTGGATTCAGCTCAGGTCAAGATCTTTCTTCCTCAGCAGAAGGTGGAGGTCCTTCAAGAGAAAGCTCAGCTCCTGCTGTCTTGTCCTCATCCATCCATCAGGCAGAGAATGCAGCTGGTGGGCCTGATGGTGTCCTGCTTCGAGGCAGTTCCATATGCTCAGTTCCACATGAGACCTCTTCAGCTTCACCTCTTGTCAGTATGGGATCGGGAACCTATGTCCTTGGATCAGTTGTTTGTCTTGTCCCCTCTGGTCAGGCGGTCTCTAGCGTGGTGGAACCTGCTGGGGGGCAGGTCCTTTCTGGCCTCCTGCTGGGAGACTGTCACCACGGATGCCAGTCTGACAGGTTGGGGGGGATTCTGGATGTCCCTGAAATTCCAGGGTCAGTGGGGCCCTCAGGAGGCCCATGCCCCTGTCAACATTCTGGAATTGAGAGCGATCAGGTTGGTTCTCGCCCACTTTACCCCACAGCTGCGGGGTCGGGCTGTTCAGGTCTGCTCGGACAACCAGACGGCGGTTGCCTACATCAATCATCAGGGAGGGACCCGGAGCAAGAGGGCTTCAAGGAAGTGTCCCTGAAACTGTCCTGGGCGGAGGAAAATGTTCCCTGCATCTCAGCTGTGTACATTCCGGGGGTGGAGAATCTGGAGGCAGACTCTCTGAGCAGGGGGACCTCTCGCCTAGGAGAATGGTCCCTCAGCAGCAGGGTGTTTCGCTCCCTGTGCCACCGCTGGGGTCAGCCGGATGTGGATCTGTTTGCGTCCCGTCATAATCACAAGCTTCCAGTCTTTGTCTCTCTATCCCAGGATCCTCTGGCCTTGGCCACGGATGCCCTGGCAATGTCTTGGATGAGGTTCCAGCTCCTGTATGCGTTTCCCCCGTTTCCCCTGCTGGGCAGGGTGCTGCGCAAGATAGTTCAGGAAGGGGTGCCAGCCATCCTGGTGGCCCCCTGTTGGCCAAGAAGAGTGTGGTTTGCAGACATCGCGCAGTTGGCAGTAGATCAGTACGCCCTGCCCCGGGTTCCAGATCTGCTCACTCAGGGACACCTATGCCACCCCAATTTACAAGCGCTGGCTTTGACGGCCTGGCTGTTGAAACCTCCATCTTGATGGAAAAAGGGCTGCCTGCCTCGGTTGTAAATACCATGATCAGGGCTAGGAAAAGGTCCTCTTCTTCCAACTACTACAGGGTTTGGCGTACTTACATTGACTGGTGCGAGTCTAACTCGCTTCCCTGTCGTGTGTTTTCTATTCCTAGGATTCTGGAGTTTCTCCAACATGGTTTGGATCTGGGTCTTCAGCTCAGTACTCTGAAAGGCCATGTTTCTGCTTTGGCTATTTTTTTCCAAAGATCCTTTGCTCAGCGTCCCCTGGTCAAGACTTTTTCCAGGGGGTTACTCACGTGCGTCCCCCACGTAAGCCTATGTTACCAGTCTGGAACTTGAACTTGGTCTTATCTGCCATGCAGGGATCTCCATTTGAGCCTTTGCAAGGGGCTCCTTTGTCCATTCTCACGCTTAAGGTGGTCTTTTTGGTGGCTATCACTTCTGTTAGGCGTGTTTCTGAATTAGCGGCACTTTCCATCAAGCCTCCTTATTTTGAGAGACACCAGGACAAGGTGGTGTTTCATTTTAAGCCAGATTTTCTGCCTAAGGTTGTTTCTGCCTTTCATCTCAATCAGGACATTGTTTTGCCTTCTCTGTGTCCTAATCCTAGTAACCCTAAGGAGAGGGTTTTACATTCTTTGGATGTAGTCAGAACTCTGAAGTTCTATTTGGTGGCTACTGAATCCTTCAGGAAGACTGATGCTCTTTTGGTGCTTCCGTCTGGGCCTAAGAAGGGTCTGGCTCCGGCTAAGTTCACCATCAGCAAGTGGATACGTCAGGCTGTGATACAGGCCTTACTTTGCTAAGGGGAAGGAGCCTCCCTTCCGCCTTACTGCTCATTCTACTCGTGCTATTGATGCCTCTTGGGTTTTCAGCACCAAGCTTCTGTTGAACAAGTTTGCAAGGCCGCTACTTGGTCTTCTGTTCATACTTTTTCAAAGTTTTACAAGGTTGATCTTAGGGCCTCAGCTGATGCTGCTTTTGCGCGCAAGGTTCTGCAGGCCGCAGTGGTTTAAACTGTCTGCTGTTACTTTTGGGGATCCCACCCTACCTTACGGACACTGCTATTGGATGTCCCAAGTGTAAGGAATATCTTCTGGAACAGGACATGCTGTATACTTAGAATAATACAATTCTGTGATTACTCACCTGTAGAATTGGTATTATATGTATAAAGCACGTCCTGTTCCACCCCACCCTTATTATCATTATCTTTAGTTACCTCTTTATGGTGATTGTTCTTATGTTCTAATTTTTATATATTGGTTATAGTTTTCCCGGTCTCATTTTAACTGCTTTTCAATACTGGGGATTTTGTGGGAGGTCCCGGGTATATATGGGGCCAGGAGGAGCCACTTTTCTGTCTCTGCAGTCCAGCACCATCTACTGGATGTATAACCCAAGTGTAAGGAATATCTTCTGGAACAGGACGTGCTATATACATGTAATACCAATTCTACAGGTGAGTAATCACAGAATTGTATTTTTTGTTGGTACTACATGCAGTATGTCTTTACATGTGTTTATTTGCTCATGCTTTATCTCATCATTGTGCATGACAATTGGTATATAAAGAAAATGGAGACAATTTGGCAGATTAGGGAGGCATAGTGCCTGCCCGTGTGGCCATTCCAGGGTTCCACTTGGGAGTCCTGGCCCAGTAAACATTTACAGTATTATTTTAGATTCAGGCTGTGGATTATTTTGTTCAGGTGTTGAGAGCTACAAGGAGAACTTTGGACATATTTCCCAACAGGGAATCAATTTTGGGGAGTGGAGATATTCCTATTCACAAGCCTCGTGGATGGTTCTTTTTCCAAGGGGAAGGTTCCTCAGATTAGTCTCCTAATAATATTCATCTCAGACTTCTGCTGTCCATTCCTCTATCATATTTGTTAATGTCACAGTCCACTCTTGCCCCCTTCCATGACTCCTTTCCACAGCTGCCATTCCTTCATTCCTGGTTTCAGGCTGACTTTCTCTCACTGCCTCTGTTCTTCCCTACAATCCTTCTGCTCCATCCTTGCACACAGCTGCACAGCACCCATCTGTGCTGCAGCCATCAACAATACCAGCACTGCCTGCTCTTCCCTTGTGCTGCACCCCGCCCCCCCCCCCTCCCAATCATCCTGTACGCAGTAGAGCCTCTGCAATACTGCCTCTCTGTTTCACTGGATCCGGTCAGACAGCCACTTCAATGGCAAAGCTTGCCTGATGACTACTGGTCCTCTAAGACACACAATGCCCTACAGCCCCAATGCCCCCCCCCCCTTAGACACACAAAGCCCTGCTGCTTCATTGTGCCGCATACCACCACCGACAGGTTCTTCACCACAAGATCTTGCTTGGGAACCACTGCACCTTCAAGCATTTAGCCCTGCGTCTATTCATAAAGTGATAATTGGTGGAATGGCACCCCAGCACAGAAACCATAAGGGTTAATAGAGTCCTATCATTCTTGTACTCTTCTACTCTTACTACATTCCTGCATACTGTTCAGCCTCATAGATGTGTAAATATCAAATATTAAAATTGTATTCAAATTGTATTCAAATGGTGTTCCAGCATTGAGCGGATGCAGGAGCAAATGTAAGTGCTGACAATGATTCGGTATCGTACATGCAGATAGGGCAAGTATTCACAAGGCTGTTGGCCCAATTTAAGATTGATCCTGGCACAGGATAGTGTAAAGTTCATATGAGTTTAAGCTGGTCCTTTTTGTCCAGACAGTAATGGGTAGATTTCTTGGAGCACATGTTCCTTGCCTAACCACTGACCTGAACTGTCTGCCGCTGTTACACATTGTCTGCCTGTGCCAATTTTCAAGCAGCACACTGTAAAAATAAATAAGTCAAATTTAAGTCCATTACTCTGTGAAATGTAGTGTAATAGACTGTCATGTGAAAAGGTTTTTCCTAAATAGAAGGTGTGTTTTGGTTGAACATGAAGCAGAAGCCAGCAAACCCACTCTTTGCCACAGAAGGAAAATCCACATCAATAATTAGGCTTTGGTTTCTGTGTGTGGTATTAGGGTGCGGCAGTGAACTTATTACCTTTTTGTTCAAAATTTCCTGTTTTCGCTCTGCGAATTGCCACAAACCACTATATTGTCAAGGTTCTCTTACTTAAAATATTTATCTTGACAATTTTTCCAGATGAGAATCTTATCCTTTTGCATGATTTGGATTTAAAATGTCTAGAGACTCATCCATTTTCATTTTTATTTTCTCAGCTTTGCAGGCGAATTCAGGAGAGAGGCTGGAAAACCGGTGACCTCTTGCAAGCTGTCCTTCAGTACTGTGAAATTTCTGAAGGGTCCTCTGGTGTCCCCAAGTCGTTATTTGGCTGGCTGTGGGAAAAAGACTAAAAGGCACTTTATAGTTTCTCTTGATAGAAGAAGAGAAGGAATGGTTGTGAAGATATCTGCCAACGGCTCTTTGGACTAGTGCTCTTAGCAGTAAATACTGTAGCGTTGCATTGTGACGTGTGTGCGTGCAAA